>OX421477.1:14146139-14884080 GCA_949126895.1 Eilema caniola
GGCATATTTTCCATTCCGATACCCTTGACAGCATTTCAAAGCTATTTGCTATCCTTGCAAATCGTTCTTCGCTCTTACTGTTCCTTTCTTTTACCTGTCTGCAGAAATCCATCGTAAATATACTAGAACATTTTACTGCCATCGCATAATAACAAAGAACCAATTTTAATAGATTTTATCGTGATTTATTTGTTATTATTTACATTAAGCGCAATGTTTTGGCAACTTTTCATTAGCCGTGGTCACTGTGAATTTATTAAATGAGTGATATTATTCGTGTAACTTTAGATAGTTACTATCAATAATAAAATAAACATAAACATACTAACTTTGGTCCCTGATTCCACCTGCATGGAACTCAGTTTCTGTTTTGACAACTGATTGGTACATATTCCATTGATAAGAAATAGCCTGTTTTATTCTAGACTATAATTAAATGTCAGCCTTATTGAGAAAAAGATATCAGATTATCTTCAGAAATTAAATTTTATAATAATATTGGAGGAAATTTTATAATAAGGAAAACACGCATTTTATAATAATTTCACAGTCTAACGAACTTATGATTCGTTATACTGTGATAATATCAGAAACTTGAATTCTAAGTGCTACAAGTTTGCATATAAACACACTATTAAATATAGTTCGACCTTGTGTTACCCCTTCATTACTGCTATAGAAAATACTTTACACGATTGAAATAGAAAATGAGCAGCGTATTTGCGGTCGTAATGAAATGTCTGGTTGAATTCAGAGCAACTGGGAAAATATTCTGAAAATGACTACAGATTACATTTTATATAAGCAACTAATTGGATTATTTCCGTAATTTTGCACAGATGACGTTAGCTTAGTCCTAAGTCTTAGTCTTGAAGTCTGTCAATATTGAATCTTATCTAGATGTTATTGAACTCTCATTGTCTAAAAACCATAGTTACATAGCATCACCACTTTTTTAAAGTGTACAAGCGTCGGTAGCTTAGTGGTTAATGAGGCGACCTTACGATCGAGAGGTCCCGTGTTCGAATCCTGGCCATTACACTACCGATGTGAACCCACTCCTAACACAAGCAATTTAGCTTAGTTGGAGGGGTTAGAGGGAATATTAGTAATTTCGATAATTTCGGTTGCTAATATTATTTTTAAAAAAGAAAAAAAAAGTATTGAACAGTCATAAAGGCATCACGTATACCAAATTATTAGTATGTATTTGCTTTTTAAAGTACCTACGTTAAATTGTTGTCAATTTATCTCTCAATATGTAGTTAAATTTCAAATGACTTTAAACTTCGAGGTTATGCTTTAGTGACGTTTAATTTGATATTGGACTAGATCATTCACCTTACTACGAAAACTTTTACTACAAATCAACTGAGATAACGTCAATCGAGACAGGAATCGTTAATAAATGTGAATTACCCCGTGGAGATTGTTGTGTGTGGAATTGATGATTTAATAAAGTTTGCAAAAGCACTAGATGTGTGAACTATGAACATTACAGTTGGTAATGGTATGAGGGCTTTTAATTCTTCTGTTTTTAAATAGAAATGAAAATAATAATAAAAATTACATTAGCAAGTGTATAAATGGGGTGTGCGTTGTTTTATAGATAACTAGTTGTTGCCCGCGGCTCCGCCCGCGTGGATGTCGGTTATCGCGACCAAACATAGCCTATGTCCTTTCTCAAGGTCTAATCTACCACTATACCAAATTTCATCAAAATCGGTTCAGAGTTAGTTTCGCATTTATGATATTAGTATGGATTGTTTTATATAATTTCGTTTTACAGAAAATGGTTCGGATAATTTCGTTTCATAGAATAATCAATGTACAGAATACTTACTTTAAAGATTTTTAAATCATGGATTTTTGTTTCACATAAAGTTTAACATTAGAATAATCATATCATAGAATAACAAATCAAATATTCTTTATCATTTTATTGTTTATCTTAATATATATAAATCTCGTGTCGGGAGCCCCTTATTTCGTAGAAAGAAATTTCATAGAATTTCGTTTCACAGAAAATGTTTCATATAATATTTGGTTCTTATATTTTTATTTCGAATATTATTGTTTCAAAAACAATTTACTACAATGAAACATATTTCACAGAAACACAATTGAACGAATTTCTAATCACATTTTTTTGTTTAACAAACTTATCAAACTGTAGAATTATTTTTTAAAGAATATTAAACCACCTTTATAATGTTCCAAATCACATTTATTTTTAACTGTTACATTTACAATATAGTTAACACCCCGACTCGAATTACCCCGACTCGGATATTTTTTATAAACCACCCAGAAGTAGCGGGGCTCCGTCAACCTTGTAGACGCATCAATTGTTTAGTTTATAAAAAAAATTGTCCCATTTAAATGAGGGTATACATTTTATGAATTGAAACGTTTAGAAACTGTCACTTTGATAATATGTTATTCTTTGTAATAAGTTTTCTATTAAATAAACAATATAATGATTAAGAATATTTGATATGATATTCTATGAAATGATTATTCTAATGTTTAACTTTATATGAAACAAAATGCAATGATTTAAAATTCTTTAAAATTTTATATTGATTATTCTATGAAACGAAATTATACGAAACATTTTCTGTAATACGAAATTATATTAAACAATTGTCTATAAAAACACGCACACCCATCTCGTGTCACAATGTTTGTCCTCAATGGACTCCTAGACCACTTAACCGATTTTAATAAAATTCGCACACCATGTGCAGTTCGATACAGCTTGAGAGATAGGATAGTTTAAATCTCAAATTATAGTCCGATTCGCGATAACCAACATCCACGCGGGCGAAGCCGCGGGCGACAGCTAGTTTAATATAAAACTTATTGCCAAGAATAACATATTATCAAAGTGACAGTTTCTAAATGTTTCAATTCAAACCGTTGATAAAATGCATACCCTCATATAAAATTTCTGAGTCGGGGTGCTAACTATAGTGACGTTTTTTATATAATAATAATCGATTACGGGTGGTCCTATTTCTGGGTGGTTAAAAAAAAATAACAACGAAGGATAAGGTCTAGCCTAACCTATCCGAGTCAAGGTAATCTGAGTCGGGGTGTTAACTATAATGACGTTTTATTAACAATTACTTCCTGAAATAAATGTGATTTGGCAAATTATAAAGATGGTTTAATATTCTTTAAACAATAATTCTACAGTTTGATAAGATTGTTAAATAAAAAAAGGTGATTAAAAATTCATTCAGTTGTGTTTCTGTGAAATATGTTTCATTGTAGTAAATTGTTTTTGAAATTATAATATTCGAAATAAAAATATAAGCACCAAATATTATATGAAACATTTTCTGTGAAACGAAATTCTATGAAATTTCTTTCTGCGAAATAAGGGGCTCTCGGTGGATTTTAAATGAAACACCATTATCAACTTGAGTAGAACTAACAGATATTGCATAGTTTATTAACATAGATGTATTACGCAAAAGGATATTCCTACCACAGATCAAATATATATTGTTCAAGCGGTACCACTAGGTGACATTACACATATTTTGATAGACTTACCGCATCATACATTAACATCGCGAAGCTCAAAATTGTAGGTTATCATAGTCATTCTGTATAATGTATAAAATTTGATTAAATAGATTCATTACCGATATTTTTTAATTACTTAACTTATTTGACCTTTCATCGTTAGCCTTGGATGATAATATTGATATAATTAATGACGGAAGGTCAAAATAGAGTAACTAGAAGAATGCCATAATGTTATACTCGTTAGGTCATTATAGGGTTCTTTAATCTTTATGATTAGAATAAATTGATGAATGAAATAAAATTATGTTAATATTAAACATGTATTTCAAGAATACCTATATCATTACAAAACGCAATCTACACCCAATTCAAATAAGTTCTTAGATACTTTTTTGTATAGTATTATCTGTGTATAATTATAGACATAGGTATATAATTATACACAGATATACCCAGGCCAATTCAAATATTCATATTCAAACATACAGATACGTGCTGACAGGTAATCAAATTCTAAATTAGTATTTGAACTTCATAGATGCTACCTACTTGTCCTGCTGTAAATATTTTTGGTGTATAATAAAGAATTATCTATCTTTCTTTCTATCTATGAATATTTGAATTCGAATCCAAATATGTTTTGTAAATAATGTAGTGACGCTGAGTAAATTTAGCAGACTGTGTCAGTTCTATCTTCTATCGTCGACACTTCGGAAGCTTTTAGCACGTACGAAATCGCAACCCTGTGATAAAATGTCAACAGTTGCAGGCTATAGATAGAGGGATAGAACAGAGGTCCGCACTAGAAGAAAAATCGGTCTATAAATTCTGACCCAACACTTATCTTGCATTTTTCAGATACTTACCTGCCCTAAAGGCCTACTTTCAGAGAAAAATTACTACAACCCGCATATTTCATTTGCCAAAAAATATTTATTTATTCCTGCAAAAGTTTACTTCCGCTACTCCAGTAGACAATATATTTTAGGTTAATATATTACTGACCTTCACCCGGCATTGTCTGTTATTTTGATTAACAAAATTACAACAAGTTTCATTCATTCCTACCTATTATATACCTTCATTTTAATTATTTTCAAATCATTTGAGATAAATAATCTACCTTTATCGCTGATATTGATGAATATACATCTAATAATACTCATATTAAGCAGAAGCCCACCCCCAAATATTTAACAAGACTAGGAATAAAATCAGTAGCGAGTAGCTTAACTACTTGTGGTAAGTTACGAAATAGTTAAACCATGGCTGCCTAAGCATGGCTGTATGAAAGACCTAGAAACTCAGCTGACCTCAGCACACAACGTCCCCGTGGAGTGCGGTCTCTTTCACCCCGTTAGCTAAGCCAAACGTGCGTGGAATACATTACGCTGTCGTCTCGGGTACCCCCTTTCGCTTAGGTGTGAAGAGCTGCCCTACGTGTCTTGTTGTTTCAAAGGAGTATCTGACATTGATGAAGCATAAAGATCTGTATATCCTATCAAGAGTATTGAGCTTGGTTGCTAAAATGTGAAGACCGGTTATTATGAGTATTTACCATACCACACTATATACCTCACTAACGTATTTAATCATTCTGTTTCTTTCAAAAAAAGAATACACAAAAAGAAGGCCAAGAAAAACATTAACAAATTGAAGGCTTTAGTATGGTTGAATGATTAAAACAGATGGTAAGAAGTCCCTACAAATGGGCAAATTATGTTTGTTTTAAAACTCTGGCAATAAAATATTACTTATACAACATTGCTACAGGTTTCAGTGTGCTGTTATTCCGAAGTGTAAGATCATACTATACAGATTAAAGTCAAACTTCGCAGGTAATCATCTTTAGGTAACATTCAGTTTACCATTTGAATGTTGTTTCAATTTATTGCCTCACTTTACTTAGATTTCAGTTTACCTAATATTGAAAAGCTTGAGTGGGTTCTCAGCTTTATTTTATTGAACTCCGATACGTGAACTAGAAGGCTAGTGAACTCGATATGTGGCCTAATATTTTTTTTATATATAATACAGGACACAACAATTTGACTTCACCTCGCCTGATGGATGTATTTTATATATAAATGTAATTTGGGCTTAGTTCTTTATTACACATTCAATTAAACTCGTCACTTTAAAATAAACATAACTCTTACAAAACGGATATTTCGTGAATTAATTTGGATTTTAGAAGTAAAGCAGAGCCTATTCTATTTTAATATCATATATTTTAATTTGTATCTAAAGATTGTTTTTGCGATACCAGCTGGCCCGCCTCGGCTTCACCTGTGGCATACTTCAATCCCGTAGCACCCCTAAGCCATTATGCGTGACTCAATTGTTTTGCCTTCCCAGAACCTCTTCACTTACACTTAAACTTTATGATTATGGTATCAAAGTTCAAACTGAGTTTTAAGTATTATTACGAATCTTTTGTATGGGAGCCTAGAAATGTTATATTTTTAGAATTTTTCAGGTAATTTTTATTTTTTTATTGGCGTAAAACCATCCTCGTACTGCAAGAAATATTCTAAAAAAGAATAAGCGAAATCGGTTCAGCTGTTCTCGCGATTTTCGCTTCAGCGATTCATATATTATAGATAAGAATAACTTCAAGGGCAGGAGATTTAAAGAGTAAAAGCGTTTTCACACTCATCCGATATCCGATATCTGATATCGGTGTCGGTCGCCGATAGCCGAAATCCGATAGCCTTGACACCTTGTGCTATTTTCACATATTTTTAAATATATAAATATTTTAATATTGTTTTTACTTTTTTTGTCTTCTAGCATCCCTAACTAGTCTGTGCTTTCGAGCAAATGGCCGTTTCGGGCCGATTTTATCGGATAAATGTGAAAACAGCACAAGGTGTCAGCTATCGGATGTTGGCTATCGGTATCCGACACCGATATCGGGTATCGGATATCGGATGAGTGTGAAGACGCTCTAAGGCGCGTATTCTAGAATGCCACTCAGCTGAAACTCCATTTATATGCACAATTACATATTGACAAATTTGACAAGTTGTCTGGCAAACATAATTATAATACATGATTGTTTGTATTGTTTCATACATGGTACATAATTATAAAATCAATGATTGAAAAGAAATCACAGATCTGATTTTGGCACTTCAAAACAAAAGCAATGAAATGAACTCGATACACAATTGTTTAGCAATGAAACAAAGGATCTGTTGTCAGAAATAAATAAATCCCAGTAATATCAATGCTGTTTCCACTGAATGAAGAAATGTAAACTGCCGATTCAAATTGGTTACTTAAAATAAGCCCGTATCATTGTCTGAGTCTAAGATAAAGCTATCGTACAAAGGATATAATACTACTCAAGTTTCATAAAGCTGAAGCAATTATTGTGCAGATGGAAATACTTGAGATTCGAAAATATCTAAAGGAGGCTTTAATGTTTCCGCATTTTCTCTTCGAATTCGATTTTGGGGAAGGTACAGTTGACAAAGAAGATACGGTTGCCCTTTTTCATATTAATATTGTATGTAAATGTGTAACGTCTTGCGTCAGTATATATTATAGACAGTTATCAAGATCAAGGTTGAAAATAAGCCTTAAAACGATTTATTTTCAAATCTCTATTTCATCATCATCATCATCATCATTTCAGCCGAAAGACGTCCACTGCTGGACAAAGGCCTCCCTCAAGGATTTCCACAATGACCGGTCCTGCGTCTTCAAATCTCTATTTACCTATTTTCAATTTTTAAATTATTTTAATCAATCAATCAAATTAATCAATTAGCATATCACAGTCTATTACGTGTTATAGGCCTCGCCCAATGTCGAGATCCTTGACATACTGTTTCCACGCTTTCCAGACGGGTTGGTACAGGGTTTTATTTTGAGTTTTCCTGATCACAGTGATAGTCTGCGTTTGTTTCCGTGAGTCGCTTCTTATAACACCCATGCGATGAGATTGGGTGGTGATACTTGTATTCTTTTGTTTAGTACTTTTGAAAATTTATACAATATATATTTTTCAAAACAAGTTACTTTATCGCAAACAAGAGCAGCGGTAGAACGTGTGTTTTTAATACTTATAGGATACGTGACTTTATTCTTGACTTGGTAATACCTTATGCGTCTGACATCAAAATATTTGTCAGACACTATGTTATTTAATGACGTATGACACAATATTTTACAAAATTTATATATTATAATGCTATTTTCAGTCATCATCATCATCAGTCCGTCAAAAACTGTCTATCAGAGACCGCAAGAATGCCCATTGAACTCTATGAAATTTATTAAAAGGTTATAAATGTAATAATTACTGGCGTATAATAGTTTCTATTACATTTTTTATTCTAGTATATTTTCGTATAGAACTGATACCTGACCTTTGCCAGTCTATTTTACTGCAAACTAAAATAGATGGCACAAATCTAGTGTTGAATATTTGATAATGCGAAAGAGCATGCAACCGTCTGGATTTATTTTTGGTTTATGACCGTTTTGTTAATCTATGTTCATAGATATATAGATTAATTATTTTCCGAAATAGTTATTTTTTATAAATTATTACCTGCAAATCATTTTATATTTAGATTTTTGAAGTGAAAACTTCTTTAGCGGCGTTGGATGGATGTAAAATGTTAAGGAAGCTTCGGGATTAGTTGACCTTTGAACCGTAACCGACGACTGACGTCATACAAGATTGGTACAGACTATCTATTTTGCAATTTAAAACAGATAGCGTCGTAGCTTAAACGGTAAGCACTTCGACTGTAAGTCCTTATAGTTTCAGATAGTATCGGGTTCAAACCACCTGGCCTTCAGGGATTTTTTGTGATTGTTTTTTCTTATTATAATTTATTATTTTTGTGATTATTTTTTCTTTTCATAATTTATAAATTACTTTAAAAAAAAAAGTGATAGTTTCTATGATTAGCGCTATATTATAGGTATAGTATGATATGTTCTTTTTTATCTTTTTTTATGTATATAACGAAGAAAGAAAAAAGAAAATGTTTTCACTTCTGCCGGCACCCCCAGAGTGCAACCCGTCTTTTTTTTACTCAACTGACTTCTTCTATCGAGTTGACGGCATGTCGCGTCATATTTGGTTAGCCCAATGTGCATCCACCCCGATAGCGTACTCAGAGGCACTCATGAATTCCTCTGTTGTACTCGTGCTTGGGCAAGTAGCACACGTCAGTAGGTAGGTCATAGTCTGCGGTGTAGCTCCGCATTCACGCCGTGGGTCTGCCTCGTCTAAGAGGCCCCATCTAATCCGGTTTTCATTGCATCAGCCGACCATCGTCCGGAGTCTGTTTAAGGACTCCCAAGTGGTCCAGGCAAGATTCCGTCCAGAAGATAGATTCTCCGACATCGGGACAACTGACTCAAACAGCTTATTAATTTAAAAAGAGAACGTATAATAAAATTTTCATATTTTATAGCCTTGGAAGTCTTTACAATCAAAGTGTTTCCTTCTTTTTACAATACCAGCTCCTTTCAGCGAGATTGCCGCTACTGTAGCATTGTTGATGTCTATTATAGTGACCCTTATTCATGAAGTTTCACCTTTCAGTTACTATCAGGTGAGGTGAAGTCATATAACGTGACCTCTGTCTAACCTAACGTATTTTCGTCCAAAGTAGGTGTGTTTATTTGATTTCTGTTTTTCCTTATTTTTATCGATGGTGGTAAGGACCTCATACGTGTTTGCACGGCACAAATACGTGTAGATATTGAAACATCGGGAATTAATTTGCTCAACTCGAAAGCGATATATGTATTTCCCATGATTAATATGTGCACCATATTAATATGTATCTACGTAATCTTCATGCTTTATCAATATACATTGGCTTTAATAATTTTTGATCATGTTATTAGTTTACTAGATTAGTACTATGTAATAACTACACCGCACATACAACAACTATGCAAAAAAATTAGTAAATCCGTCTACGCGCTTCATGAATTGGCCCAGGTCGTAAATTTAAATACATTGCTGACGGCATATCACGGCCTGGTAGTCTCAGTACTGAGGTATGGCATAATTTATTGGGGAAACTCCACTGATATAGACTTTGTATTTAAGGCTCAGAAACGGTGTATAAGAGCTATGTTTGGGCTGCAGACGACTGAAAGCTGTAGGCCACTATTTGCAAAGCATAAAATTTTGACTCTTACAAGCTTGTATATCTATGAAGTAACACTTTTCGTTAGGCAAAATCCCAACTTATATGAGTTAGCATCACAAAAAAGTAACAGATCGCAGCGAGATATGTATCGATTGTGCATACGTAAGACCAATACAGCTTTAATGCACAAAAGCGTATTCCATATGGCCTCTGTGCTATACAATAAACTGCCTAAAGAAATAAAAGTACAAAATATAAATTTATTTAAAAATAAGCTGAAAATTTTTCTAGCAGATAAATGTTACTACAATATAAAAGATTATCTAAATGACCGTCTAATGTAATTTACAATATCATCCATTTATTTCTTTTGACATATTAATTTTTAACCATTATTATTGACAATGTATTTATTTGACTATGACATAACACAATTTGTATCCCACTCTTAGAAATTTTGCATGCCTATTCTAAGGTCGGAACACTTGAAACCAATTTATATTGATAACATCATTGTAACAGTGTTTTCTGCAAAATAATAAATGATTTGATTTGATTTGATTTGATATCTTCATATATACTGCTGTCATCTAAATGTTGCCTGGCTGTAGGTAAATTTCCAGAGTTTCTTTAAAAAGTGGACAATACGCCTTGTTTATTCTAAGTATCTTCGTTTCAACTCTAAGACTATTATACAATCGTAATGTACACTATCGACTCGTCTTTTCAATGCAAAAAAGTACTATATTATTAAATAGTTTCACACAAATCACCAGCAGATAACGTGCCAATATTCACTCTCTATATATATTCATTGGTCGAAACTTCATACAATATTCTCTTGTAACTTGTTGCTTGCACAAGAGCCAAAGTTGCTAAGACCACAGAATTGCCTGCATTGTTATGCACAAGCTCTTGTACATACCACCGTATTCACCAATACTCGCTAACTATGCTAAAGTCAAGAACTAATTTATAATAAGCTTTATTATCCAGATTTCAGTTCCCAAGCGACTACAATATGGGGTTCTTCAAGAAGGGTATTATAAGGTATCTACAGGGTCGGTAGCACGATTGTGATGCCCCTAGTGTTGCAAACGTCCATAGGCCACGGTAACCACTTCCCATCAGGTGGGCCGTGTGCTTGTCTGCCACCTAAGTGGCATAAAAAAATTGTATTTATAAATTCGCAGAATAAACTAAAGTAATTAAACACTTTCCTGATATACGGAACTTAAAAATAAATATACTCACGCCCGTAAATCCCCGAAGGGGAAGGCAGAGTTGTATTAACACCCACGTTTCGCCAATTACGATTTTCGGTCCCACGTAATACGTAGAGTACTTGAAACCGGCGAGCATGTATGAAAATAATTATGAAAGTAGAAGAAATGAAAGATATACGTCAGGATCGTGACAAGTGGAATACTAGATAAATTTATTACGGCTAAACTCACGTAAATCGTCTGGATACGCACGACTAGTTTCGGACCCGACCGGAGTCCTTATTCATGAGCAGAGCATCCTGGCGGTGTGAGAGTAAAGTACCTGACGTCGCCGCACCAGGATGCTCTGCTCATGAATAAGGACTCCGGTCGGGTCCGAAACTAGTCGGGCGTATCCAGACGATTTACGTGAGTATAGCCGTAATAAATTTATCTAATTGAATAAAAAGTGGAAAACTGTAGTCTATGCCTACCCCACTGGGAAAAAGGCATGATGTATGTTTGTATGTAACAGGGGGGAGCCTATTCCCGTCTAGCGGGCACTTTGTCTTGGGCTATACATTTACTGTCGGATCCCTTAGTCTCCTTTTACGACACTCACAGGAAGAGCTCGGGTGTTCTATTCTACTCGACGGGGAACCAGCGTGGAACATTTTTGCTGATTCATTTGTATCCACGAACACCCCACATTGAGTGGCGAGCACAGACTAATTTTACACGTAGCCCTGCAATTAAGAACTCTGCAAATATGTTCAGACTACGCCAATCAAAGTAATAGAACTAACAATAAAGTTCATTGAACCGTGATAGTTGAAAACTCTATGGAGTAATCAAGCTGATTGCTAAATTTATTAATAACAGCTAGCATTGCGGTTTAGCGGTAGTGCGGTTTAGTGCGTATTTTATATTATACCCGCTATGAAAAAGGGGTTGAAATATGTGTGTATAATAAAATGCAGCTTGGTTTACGATTTAGACATATACAGCTACAGCCGAAATTTGTTCATGGTGTAGAGGTATGAAAATATGAAGGTACCTTTGACGTAGATATATATGTATATATATACTATACCTACATATAGATACCGCTTTGCTTACTAAATGTATCACAAAAAACGGCGTGAACAACGCATTTAGTGTGAGTAAGCTAATGTCTATATTGTTCTTTAAACTGACTGTGTGTATGGGTTGTATGTATTAGGTCGTTACATATGAAATTGCCGAAATTTTCTTACAGACTCATGAGTTCGTTATTCCTGTAATATTATAGCTATTTCCATTATTTTTACTTTGTTTGAAAGTTGATTTCAAGATTTTACAACTCTGTATTAAATTTTGTTTTTATTGGCCGCTTGATTAATTAAATTCGATCTACAAAAACAGTACTTCCTAAATGCTATCCATTTTGATGATAAATTTCGTATTACTTTTTCACCGTCACTTTTCAAAAATAAAATAAAAGTTGCTGTTAGCTTAATGTTGTCTCATTCATATACAAATAAAAATCATAAATTTTCAATTTGTCATTTCTGAAAAAATGCAAAAATGTTAGT
This sequence comes from Eilema caniola, assembly GCA_949126895.1. Lineage (NCBI taxonomy): Eukaryota > Metazoa > Arthropoda > Insecta > Lepidoptera > Erebidae > Eilema > Eilema caniola. The sequence goes on from OX421477.1 coordinate 14,158,590, forward strand.
ACTGCAAATTGGGCTTCCTCCAATTTCTTTAATAAAACGGCAATTTCATATAATATATATATAATAATATAATAATAATTTCATATAAATATAGCCATATTTTACACTACACACGACACTTGCGGTGTCTAAAGAGTTTGCATAATTATAGTCTAAAACCTTTAACCTGCACACAAGGACAAACTTAAAGAAATTATGTTTTTTGAATCAAAGCATTTTGAGTTCAATATATGAGCCTATTACGTATTAGAAATATTTTGGTTAACTAAACCTGTAATGTTACATAGAACGAATGTGTATCTTAAGTATATTAATTTTACCTCATATAAAGGCAATAACCCCGTACAAGATGGCTTTAAACAATAGAGAAGTATCAACATAAGCACCTCGTTTAAGCTTTTAGTGAACGTAGTTTAATAGAAGGATATCATGTACCTACTTGGCTTGCTAACGTGATATTCCATAAATTTTAACTTGTCTAAGGAAACTTTTAATATAAGGACAGTTGTACTGATTCTGTTGTTCTATCTTTTCATCAAAATAGAATTATATTGAGGGTGTACCTTGTGGTGTAATGTTGCAGCGCCAAAAGTGCGCAATCTTATCAAACCTAATTAATGCTATGAAATGTTGGGGGTCCCGATGCGGAATTAAAAGGAAACAACCTTTACGTATGAGTGTGATTTATTCACTGTACTGATCTAATATAAAAGTACAAGTAAGGTAAAGACAATAGTCAGCACTTATTAGTCGACGCTTAGTATTATAAAGAACCGTACCTAATATGCCGGTCGTTGTTAAGGACTTTACTCACTTACACACTTCACTTCCCGGAGGAAGGGGAAAAAAACAATGATTGTCATGACATTGTTTTTTTTTGTAAGATAATACAAAATAAAGCAAAGTAAGTATTAAATCTGAACACGTTACACATAAAATAGCTTTTCATCTACGTTACCAAAAAGTCTATTAATTATCATAACACGTTAGAGTGTGTTAGATAAACGAGATATTACAATTTAACTATTAGATATATCTGTCTCTTGGATTAATAAATACGCCAGAATACATTAGCATTTGCTCGATATTTCATTTTATTTAACAACTATTGAATAAAAGTACTACTTCGCATGGGTACGTAACACTTATACCTATGCCGACAAATTCCATCTGTTGTTACATACCTATACCGGTGTTTGCTTTTCAATCAGACATGGAATGCTTGAAAATGTTTGAAAATATTAAGCATAACAATGTATAAAAGATAAATATTTGGATGAAATGGCCCGCAGAAGCCGCAGATGGATGGATCATCCGTCCGGCTATCCGGCGTCCCCAAAATGAAAAGGATAAATACTTTCTTATGAAACTTTTGTCTAGGTAGTTTTGACGCTACACTTATACCTTACCTTTAAGTTTTGGGTTATATACGACCCACAGACGGGAATTGATAAGCAGATTATTTGAAGTGGAAACTACACTTTAAAGAGCTATTTCGGGTTACGTACCTGCTCATATTAAATTCAACCGGGTCCCTCGGGGCCTAAAAGCCTATTGTACAACACTATTTAAGTTTTATACCAACCATAATATCTATAGACCGGTACATCTTCACTTCCTTCTTTAACAATTCTCACCTTACTACGCACTTCGCTGAAACAATTTTATTATGCAACTGGTGCATGCTTTCGACCCACGTGAAGTAACTGTTCCCATTCCTACAGCTAATTATACCCATCTTGTTCCCGGGATAAGAGTGATTAGTCTCGATGTACAATTCTAGACTATACGGTTTCATTGACAAATTTCATGAAGGTCCGTTCAATCCTTTTTGCGTGAAAGTGTTTTGTTACTCTTTCACGGACTTCTTTCCACTCATACACTTATCCATCCACCGTCACAAATTTTCACATTTTATATATTAGGATTTAATGATTGATGAAATAATAGCCACATTCGAATTATAAAAAGGTAATAATCATATGTATAAAACACATAAAAACAACTAATACACCAATTAGTACCTTTTCTTGTCCAACTACGAGTATATCGACTTGTCTAAGGCAATATCCAATATTGGATCAAAAGATCACAATACCCGAACTTTTTGATTCCTGTTATCCTATTAAACATCATAATAAAAAGTTATAGAAGTTTGCGAGCATGAATGGATGTTTGTGATTTTTTATACAAAAATATCTGAATGCATCTGGTTGAAATTTGGCACAGAGATTAATTATAGTTTAGAACAGCACATTGGTTACTGTGATTCCAGTAATGTATTACAGTTAACCGCTTTGCAAAAACACTAATCTACAATATTTTACAATAGAAAAATTGCCTTTTATATTCATATATATGCCCACGCATAGGTGACTAACCAAGAAATCGATAATCGCAAATTCAATATTACTAAATACAAATAGATATTATGCCACGTTACCGGACTTGTAATAGAAACCTTTCCTTATTAGTTGGCCAAAACTTTCTTGTGCACGTACACTTCGACGATAAGGAAAACTATAACGGATAAAAATATTATCTTCTGCCTTTATTGCTTATTAATGTCCAAGACGTGCAAACTTTGTTGTTACCGTTTAACTATATGGGGTTAGTTGAAAATCCGATACCTCCCCTTGTTGAGACAAAGGGATCCTTTATAGTTTGCTTTTAACACTAACGCGTAATGTTGATCGCTCATATAACAAATATTTGTATAAATACGACCTTGCTGCATAACAAAACTTTGTACTGGGTATGTTCGTTACCCTTTAAAAACCACTGCATTCCTTTTTGTAGAAAGAGTTTCTAAAATCTCTGGGGAAAACCATGGCAGGAAGTTCAGTCGTTTATATTTTTCTTTTTGTTGTTATTACCGGCGTCTTTGCCTTTGTAAGGAAAATTCTCATAATACTTAGGAATAAAGTTACTTGTGCTTCTTAATAAAAAATAAGTATCAGTTTAAAAGTGTTCTAATATGTAAATTTGAATTTTTGAGTGTGAAACATACTTGAAACGTCTATTGTATCAACTGGACTAGTCGTCTCTTGAGGCCAGTTAACAGGTGTACAAATACTGTATATACCCGAATAACATATATAAGTACTATGATGTTAATGTCGATTTATATACTTTGATGTTATTATAATTATAACTTTAAGAGAGTCTGACTATGGAACTGTCAGCCTGTGACCACGGCCAGTGTAACCTGGTCGAAGCGTTAGGCAAATCAAAGGTATGTATACACCTATACCATGATCACGTTAATTCCCGTTAGATTTGTTGTATAATATGACAAGCTTTTGCCCGCGGCTTAACTCGCGTTAAGAAGTATTATATCTTAGGGGATGCCTACGTCATAGTAGCTTTATGCATGCAAAGTCTCAGCCCGATCGGTTTAAAATAGACAAAGTTTCATACAAGCTTTCATCCCCTATTTTATCCCCTTTGGGGTAGAATTAATCAAAATTCCTTTCTTAGCGGATGCCTACGTCACAACATCTACCTGCATGCCAAATTTCAGCCCGAATCATCCAGTGGTTTGGGCTGTGAGTTAATAGATCACTATGTCAGTCAGTCAGTCCTTTAAGTTATATATATTTATATTAAATCTGTAGAATTAAGAAACAAGCATAAAACAATAAAACCGAAATGACTTTTTTCAGAAATAGTTCTCAGTACTATCTTAGTACTCTGCTACGGCATCTCATTTGCCACAGCATTAATTTACTGGTAAGGATGTCTCATTTTTTTCGTGCTGATATCCCCATGGATTTAACCACCATTACCATGGACATAACCGCCTAAGACCGCACGCCGTCTAGGGTGGCATAATATATGTAAGTGCAAGATGGGCCCCTTACAAGCTACTACTAACTAATACACGATATTTCTAATGTAGAAATGTAATGTTGAACATAGTCTGAAACCTTCCATGCTATTCCGAAAAACATAAACTCACTTCGAAAGTCATCTCGCAACTCATCTGGCAAGTCACTCTCACTTCGATACTCACCTCGCTTGTGTTTATTTTGGTATTCTCAAGATAAAACCAAGGCCAAGTGAAGTGAAGTGACTATCGAGAATACGCGTGAGATTGCTCTATGGTACTAGGCATTGCACCTGAATATCGATATTGTACGATTTATATCGACTCGCTTATTTTGGCTGAATTAGGCCTTTAAAATAATAAATTTCATTTAATTTTAGCCGTATAAGCATTGTTGAATACGTTTTATTACTTATATATTTAATTTTAGACAGAAATGTCAAATGAAAATATTAGGCTGAATGAAAAGCTGCGGCTTTTGTCTTTGGAGACGGTCGTTCAACAAAAAATACCCAACTGTGCCTATGGTCGTCGCAAGGCGCGGTTTTTGTAAAGTTGTGTGTATGCTTTGCTATAGGTCCTTAACCGTGTGTTAATTTTCCATAATTTCGTTGAAACTTTGAAAGAATTAAGTGAGTACCTATTAATTCATGTGAAAATTAGGATTTGCTATGCATGCATCTCCAATACTTACTTATTTACTTTAACATTGTATTTATTATTTAAAAAAAATCAATTTAAGTTGTCTTTCTCAATATTAGATTTTTTTTGATTTAGAGATTATTAGATATTTACGTAGATAGTACCACTACATAGTTACTAGCACATCAGACGCTTTTAACAAGCTCAACAACAAAAAAAAAAACGAGACATCTGTAATAACAAGAAAATGTTGTACCCAAATAAACAATTCTTGGATGAATACCTACCTAGAGTAAAAATGGTACTTTAATAATTTCCTACAGTTTAAAAAGGACAGGTACTAATACTTATTTTTCCAGGAAAATCACTTTTCAACGATGTCTTTTGTAGAGTTCACTCGCGGATTAGTAACTTTTGATTTGACAGATAAATTCGTGTGTGAGTTCGAGATGAGTTTCGAATTGGCGCGTTAATTTTATTTCGGAATACCAAATAGTGAAAAACGTCAAAATATTCACTTGGAGTAATTCTTCTCACTTCAGTCATCACTCGGTGGCGCTAGTGTCGAACTCACTCATTAACCGACGTGTTCGGAATACGAAACTGGAATCTCACCGCGGATTCATAATCGAGTTTATTAAATAACTGTTCGGAATAGCACGGCTTATCTAATTATATATATTCTGTCCCCTGCACAAACCTAATTAATGCGATCATGATAGGTTTGCATAATTCATTGGACGTGATTAGAAACTGTGACAATCGCTTGCAGTTGACATGAAACTAAATTACACAGGCTTATATCTAGCAGAAACCATATAACGAAGCACTTATGCAAGTAAAACACTCAAAAATGCTCTGTAGCTGATCAGACTTTTGCTCTAATCAATAAATCAATACGTACCTACAAAATTTTCTAACCAGGGAGCGAGTTTGGTCGAGTCGTTATGCGAGATCGAGCAATTTAAAAGTGACCATGTCCTTGTAGGATAAACTTATAGATGAAAATTACTACTCCATTTAATGTTCATTGAACGTTGCCCCGAAATTACTTGTAAACATTTTCCAGAAATGCGCATTGTTCCTGACCCGTTTATCGAGTTATTAGCTTTGCGGCGTGCTTTAGGACTCATATTGCTGATTGTAGTCAAAAAATCATAACATAAAAATATTATAATCGTTTACAAAATTTTGGTACAGAATTTTTGTCTTCTTCAACCCGTAGTCACCCAATGCTGAGTGTAGGTCTCTTCCAATTCCCTCCACTGTTGGCGGGACAGTGTTTTCACCATCCAGTTCATCCAGCTATAGGATTAACCTATAAATTCTATTTCATTAAACTGCATTCTCGTGTACTCTTCAGTTTAACCCCAGGAGCTCACAACATAACAGTTATGTCTGATTCTAACCACATGATATTGCCGATATCAAGCTTAGACTCCTATATTGGTGACCATCCCAAACTTTCATTAATTAATGGAATCATGTTAAATTGAAAATTAAATAAATTTTCCCTTGTTTGTCACGACACAACAAATCTCAAGATATCGAAAATGTACGTAGGAAGATTAATTTTATGGTTTAACAACTTTGAGAATGTGGTTAAGCGGAATGCCCAGACGGATTACTGTTATTTAGATTAACTTTTAACTATAATAGGTATTTGTTTGCATAAGTTTTCGTTACAAACACTCACATATTATATTTGCAGTTGATAGCCCTGTGACTGAAATAAAATATTTTAACTACTGTAGCTGGTAACGATTTCACTAGTTAGCAAGCAGTTAGCACTTGGTAAAACTTTGCCAGTTGGCCAGTAAATGCATTACACAAAATATTAAATATGACCATGAATGGCGATTAATAATAACAAAACATCAAAATGATGGGTTTTAGCGTCGTTTTTCACAATGCCCATAACCCTGATATTCTAGACCTGTTGAATCCCATGCTCATCACTAGGTACATGAAATAACTGGTTCGTGCATATCACGATTAATGGCACTTGAAAATGGTAAAGGTTGTGAAAAATGAAGCATCATTTTTTACACTTATTCACTTAGGTTAGAGAAAAATATCATAATGGTACACTTGCATACAAAGAGCAAATGGTTGTAGTGAGATAAAAATAGAATAAAAGGCAGTTCCGGAGCAAAAATATAATAATTTACTAACATTACAAGTTCAAAGTTTAAATCTTTTACATTGTAAAATGTAGTTTTCAAATTCTTACTATTACTATTTCTGGCAATCAGACAAGTACTTCAACAATGCTATTCAATGGTTCACTTAGTTTACTGCCATTAGTTCTCCACAGTCTAGACATAGCTAATTAACGTTAAGTAGATTTTACCTAGTGTGAAATTATCTGATTGAAGTCTCCCGTGGGAACATATATTATGAATATGCAAAATGAGTAACCATAACGGCGAGTAACTATAATTGTGAATTCTATATCAATGGGTGGTCGCATATGTGGTTCTTCACCATCTTTTCTGAGGTGTACAGAGCCCTACTAACACCTTCGGGCCCAAGTCATTTTCAACTGTTTATCAGTGCCCCCTCTAAATAACGTGCGAGGCTCTGGTGCAGGCAACAACATTTGAAAATTTTGATATCGGAAGTGGTTTTTAGGTTATTTTATGAAGGGTACGTACTTATTCTTATTTTCACTTGCGAAAAGAAAATACAAGTAGAAACAAAGTTAGAAACCCACACGCTGCGATTAAAGTACGTTTAAGAGAGAATAGTTCATTGAGATAGCTACAGATACGAGTTTGTAAAGTGCAGGAAGTTTTAATGAGTTACTCCTTAATTACAAGGATGCTTGAGCGCTTGGATAACTTTTAAGCATATTTTATACTTAAGTGATAAAATCTACTACAGAGAGTTTTCAAATTGATTATTATTATCGTGTGTTACAGATGGTCTCTGCCTTTTAGGTGTTAGAAGATTATAGATTTATTTTAAGGAAAATCGAAATATAATGATGAACAATTATACAACTATATTGTGTCGCTGGGATAATTTCGTAGATAAAAAGATAATAATATAAGAATGTGATAGAACTTGATGCCTTGTGACAGAATGAGATACCTATCACCCTCGTACGACTTCTGGATGGAAGTCTGTTGACAGATGGATAGTACCGAGTGGGTAGTGATGGATTGTCTGCCTAAAAAGTTCCGTCAGGTAGCATGAAGCCAGTAAATGAACAATGTTTAGTGTTCATTTCAGGTAAGAGTAAATATCGAAAAAATAGGAAGGAAAACATGAATGCTTTCGAAAATGCTGGAACTAGGCAACTACGCCGATTGAACTAATTCTTCGCTACGGGCAACCTGACGTCTCAACGGTTACCTACTCCTTGCAGTAGGACGGGATCGCAGTGAAACAAGTTACTATAGTTGCTTCACTGCGCTCCCGACCGCCTGCGAGGACTTCATTACGTAGAAGTATGATGGGATCAAAAAGAAAATGCTGTTGAAACAATTCACCACACGTGATTCACGTATGGGAGTTGCACTAATGAATTCAGAGATACTGGCTAATCGGTAAAATTAATCGTTACTTCTTAACTTTAAGTAATGAAGATCCCTATTTACGTTTCGAAAATAGGGATCTTAATTTTATAGCATAAAATAGCAATTTTAATGACTGTTTAATCAAAGATAGCGTGTTCGAGTCCCGCTCAGTATATATTTTGTATACATTAATAGTGCGTTAGTGCTAGTCTGGAGATTTTTTTATGTACAATATGTTTGTATTTATAAAATAAGATCATTAATTATCTAATTATGTTATAAACTGCAAACCATAAAATGCAATAGTTAAGATTCCTTAGTTTCCTTAGGGTTCCTTTTATATATCTATACATGAGCTAAGCTCACAGCTCAGTAGCATTTTATCATATATTCTATTTCTAGTATATGTAAGTCCTAAATCAATTCCTACGTCTTCCTAAGCGATGCAAAGTATAGATTATTTCTATTCTTTGACATTTACATAAACTTGCTTGGGTAGGTTACGTTGTAACAAGTGGGCAATAATACTACAGCATATCCTGTTGGCCTTTGAACTTGAACGATCACTAAATCTCAACCACTTAAACCACCCTCTTCAGATGGAACCTTTAGAATGTGTCTATTTCAGAATTAAAGAAAATGCGTCTTTTCTATTTTTTATATTACGTCATTGAGACGCAATACTAGTTTGTTATAAAGACGACTGTTGAAGTAAAAATAAGCATGCCTACACAAAGCTTTGTGTTTGTTAAAGACCTTCGGGCTATGAGTGGGAAACGAATTTATTTTCGTATCGTGTTTGACTAGTAAAACATTTTTTGTGATATAGTTATGCATATTATTATTTTCAATGGAAAAAGAATGTGTGTGTCAAATAAATTCGCTATTCATTCACAATTTGAGAAAAAAACAGCACAGGATGCATATCAAATTAACTCTGCGCTCATTTGGGATTTGATTAAAACTGACGTTTGTGTTTATCCCTATACAATGCAATACTGTTCGTACTGAACTGAATAGTTAATAATTAAATTTAAAATTTAAAAATCCCTGTCACAAAAGAAACATCTCAAATGTTGAAAATAAATTGTGTTAGCTAGCAAAGTTTTATACACATAGTAATTTCTTTAATTTGTTTTTAAAAAAGGATATTAGCAACCGATATTATCGAAATTACTAATATTCCCTCTAACGCCTCCAACTAAGCTAAATTTCTTGTGCTAGGAGAGAGTTCACGTCGGTAGTGTAATGGCCAGGATTCGAACCCAGGACGTCTTTATCGTAAGGCCGACTCCTTAAACACTACTGTCTACTTTGCGTATGACTACTTTGATTGTAGCGTTGCCATGTCGAGGGGACCTTGAATCGTTCCGATGACGGAGTGCTTTACCAGAGCGAGCGTCTTCCCGACATGGCAACGCTTGAATCAAAATATTACTAGGTGTATCAAAGTTAATGGGATGACAAACACAATTTATTTTCAACATATTGGAGATTTCTTGTATCAGGGGTTTTTGTAATTTGTTCATTTAATTTTTATTTGACTCCTTTTAAATGGACCTACTAGTCATTAATTTAATATATGTGTATTATTAATTCCGTCCCTATTTTCTCTCCCCACATATATTTGCAGAAATTGGCTATTTTCCCCACTTTTACCCTCTGAGCTATTTCACAGCTCAACGGATTTTCATTAAACTTTTTATTTTATAATGTGCACATGATGCGCTTTCATTTGAGACCCCACGCGAGTATATATACTCGGTTGTTATTCCTCACTTTCACCCCCATAACTTATAAACGGCTCAACCGATTTTCATCGAGTATGTCTAAGAACACTCGCATATAAGTCACCTTTAAAACAAAAAAAAAAACTAAATTGAAATCGCTTCACCCGTTTAGGAGCTATGATGCCACAGATAGACAGACGAACAGACAGACACCTCAAACTAATAACACCCCTCTTTTTGCATCGGGCTTTATTAAAAGACTACCAACCAAACACTTTTTGTGATGTTTTATAATTAGTCACAGGAGACGAACTACACACACATACACAAATTGACGTGTCCTACATAAAAAAAATACACGGGCACAGTTGTATTAATACCCACATTTCACCACTAATATTATTGGACCCACCTAATACGGGCGAGCTTATTGCCGTCAAGCGGCCACTCTTTATTTATTTTTGTTTTTATTTATTTATTTAATAACAAAGACTATACATTGAATGAAATTTTGAAGCAATTTGTATCGCCTGAGCGATTCACTTTTTCCTATCTTAATCGATTTGTAAAGAATATACAATATCTTATGCACTAGAAGTGTTGCAAAAAACCGGAAAGGTCATGGTCAAGGTCAAAGGCTGTATGTTTACTGTCGATGTCGATGACTTTGGAGAAGAGCCCTATCCCTTAGTCCCCTTCTGCACCCACGGGAAGAGATGGAGTGGCCCTATTCTACGCCACTGGGTATCAACACGGTATGCAATTTCAGTAACTTAGTTTAACTCTTTTTAGTTTCCAGTCTCTCTCTAATCTCCAAGTAAAGTAACAATTTATCTAAAACCAATGTTATAAAATTATAATTTAGGTCACATTTTATAAAAACTGAATAAAAGAAACCAAACTTATGTAAAAACATAACTCCGAAACCTTAATCCACTCGTGCTTGCTTTCAAAAGCTCATTGTTTTATTCTGCTCTTCTACATTTTTTTAAATGTCTACTTTATTCTAACTCCTATCCGTAATTGGGGCTTAACATCGCAAGTAGTAAGTACGATTATATAGATTCATAAGTTCTCTAATAGTGTTAAGAAGCTTATTTGCAACAAAGATTATTTGACGTTAATAAACATAGGACCTAATAATCATTTAACAAAGGCACTAAATCCCTCTATGTCGACGAAGCCGGTACACAATATTGGTTAATTAAGAAAGACATGGTTTAATATCTGTAGTGATGGATTTTCATGTGTAGTTAGTGGGGTATGAAGAGCTTAACATGTAATAATTATAAAATTAATTAGCCATGGATACATGTAATGTGCATACATACATACACATTGGACAAGGCCTATGTCCAGCAGTGGACTGCAGTGGGCTAATTAATTGATTGATTGATTGATTGATTACATACATAAATTCCGTGGCTGGCATGAATACGTCGACTTGTTTAAAAATGGAAATTGTCAGAGCAATCATATTTAAGGTAAGAACTAGTCTGGTAAATTGGTTAATTAGTTTAGTGTTTATGTTTTAATTGTTTTATATGTAATTTTATACCATACTTTACTAGTCAGCTAAATTGTACCGGTGGCTGACGTCCGCAAAAACTAAATTTTAACTTACTTAACGTAGATGCAATACATTGTTCTTTTGATATATATCATAGTCAAAATAATAAACATTGTTTTACATGCCTATTGATATTTATAAGTCCTTTTATAGACTAAATATCCAAATGTAAGTCAAAAGTGGTCCAATATAACCGACTCTAGCATACAACTGCAGCTGTCAATTTTTTCATATTAAATCTTTACACAGAAACCACTACGCTAATAAAAAAACATACAACTTGACATGTCAACATATTCATGCCAGCCACTAAATTATTGAGGTACATAAATTGATTTAGATAATAAGTACTGAAAGTGCAATCAAAATAGGATTATTAAATATAACACATTTATAATAATAACCATATTGTGCCTGCGGTTTCAGTTTCGTATATATGGTATAGAAAAACAGCTAGTATGGTCGATGTTTTTGCTTAGCAATACATTTGGTGATTAATTTTATTTATACAATAACTAGATTAGAAAATCTTCGAATAAGAACTCATCACATTAATTGGTAATTATACGGTTTTCAAAATATTACTAAAGTGTTCATTTTAAATTATAAGAAAGTTTAAAGTCAATAGTTGTGATAAATGAAATTGTGGATGATAAAATTGTCAAAAGAACAATTATTATTGATTAAAAAATTAAGATGTTGATTGCTGTTGTTATAAAATTATTATCATTAAACCTGTACAATTTGTCTTCACTTTTTATACCCACATTAGTATAATTATTGCGTTGAAAATAAGCATCACATTGTGTTACGATCATGTTTCGAAAATGGAACGTTTTATTGATTTTAAGGTTGGACCTTCTCATCAATAGACGGTTATCTATCCCTATATCCCCATAAACGTTTGACACATGAGATTGATGAGGTACTCAGCCTATTTCCTCCGCAAACAGATCGTTTGACCCTACTCACATACATGAATACAACTCGAAACAGGCACCTTAACCCCATAGGGTTGTGTCCTAATTTTTTTTTAGTATCGTAAACTATACATTTTACAATAATATAATGAGCTGTTAAAGTGAAATATTCGTATGATATATAGTTTTAAAGTTATTTGATTTTGAAAATTCAATTTATCGAGCCGCCTGAAAACGCTCCATACAAAATCGTAGCACGTTGTGACGTCACAGTGTACTGATGCGTAGTGCAAATGTATGGAGTGCAAGAGAATATCGCATTTAGCTCGGTCCACGTTGCGTTTACACGTACAATGCTTAAATAAGAAAGATTCGAAAGTTAATAAGGAATCTAAAAAGTTATAAATTATGCATTATTTCGATAGTTTATATTTTGATATATTTTGGAAATTAAAAATAATGAAAAGTCATAGTTTCAGTTTAGTTAGGCAACATCTTAGTTTACTATGCATATTTGTTGAGAAAAAACTACGACATAAAGCAGCATTTATGATAATCTGTTGACTCAGGACACTACCCTATTCTTATAAATCGGGTTCTTTCGCACAGCGACAATTAATGATTTAACCGAGCTTATTATAATTTCATGTAATATTATTAAAATTAGTAGACACCTTATGCATGGATTAGAGCCACTAAACTCAAAATATAGTAAAAAACAACAATCTATCTAGTACTAAATGTAATAAATTGATTAAAATTTGTTGCTTTAAACAATTTGTGTACCATGAACCATGACCAACAAAAATACCAAAGAAAGTATCACCTTATCAATAATAAATAGTTCAATAAAGTGGCAGTATTATTTTAGCCGAAGATCGTTTCTATAATAGAAAGAAATAAAATTCGGCTAAGTAAAATGTTTGGAAAAATCGTAGGCCTTGCTACGCAATGCTACGGCGTAGAGGTTCCGGCGACGTGACAAGATTGTAATATTGCCTATACCCTGTACTTTATGTTATTATATTTTAGACCGATAGAAGTAGTGATTGCATAAAAATTTAAATTATTAAAATGGATCGATTAAACAAATCATTTATCGATAAATGAAAGTGTAATGTAATGTGTGAATTATTACTTATTATCTATCTATACATAATAATGAAGCAGTAAATATTTCGTGTCTATACTCATTTCATAAGTTTATTATAAAACGATTGTGGGCCATAATGCAAACGCATGGAGATTATCCAAAACAAATATAGACATTGTGAAATTTATCAATGATTTTTTTTTTTAATTTAAACGACTACAACGCACCTTCGATAAATCCTTTCATAGAGCCCGCGTAACAAATTATCAGCCTTAATTGAATTAATAGATAATAACTAGGTTATTTTTAACAAAAAAATTAAACTGACTTCTACAGCAAAAATACAAATGAAATCTGTGTGTGGTTCTCGTGTTAAACTGCACGTCAAAACAATATAAATTGACAGGCAGGATTGAAGTTAATACCAAATGTCTCAATCGAAATTCTTCATGCATGACAACTTAAATGCAAGATAGAAAACTCGTATGCACTGAAACTGTGTCTTTTTTTATTTATTTATGAAGTAATATACAATGTTACATAAATCTTAAAATAAGACACTAAAACCCTGTTTTAAATGTGTCGCGTCTAATAATAATGAGGGGCTAGGCATTTTTTTTTTGCTGCTGTGCACATATAAAATAAAAAGAAAAATAATAAATCCTTATGTAATTATTACATTAATTAGGTGCATTCCTCCGAGGAGCGAAATGTACTTATGTGCCTCGCGCGGGCGAGAGCGAGACTGCCATAGGTTCCACAATACAATCTGCGTTTCTAAAACCTGTCTTTAATAAACTACCTGTAGAATCAATAATATTCCTCCCATACCCAAATGAGACAATCATAACGCGTGTCTTTAAGGATTTCCATTATTTACCCATTTAGTCTAGTGTAAATCTAGAGCAATTCTGCAGCCGTAGTTAGGTTCATCTGCACGTAACTTAAACGAGACATGAATACTGTCCATGTCGCTATATAGAGTTCTGTTGTCTGCCTTTGTACTCCAAGTCTAAATAATTTCAGCATATCGTTGACCACAGCAATGTACCTACCGTGTCACAGGATGGTCATAAATCTAACGAATCCTCGATCATTTCACATTTTCGATTTGATTTTGTGGAGTTACCTTATGTGAATCTCAGATACCCAAGGACCAAAACAATGAAATTAATATAGTACTTACTACCTCCAAACTAACCTAAAACGAGTGCAAAAATCATTTTTAAAATTAAGTTTATTTATTATTTTATTCTAAATTATTAATTTTAATTTACACCAGAAATATCCCTGAATATTTTGAACACCTGCGTACACATTCAAAGGATACAGGCGTTGTTATCAGATATTTATGAAATTTAAATGGGACCATTTCGGAATAAACCTCTTTTGAACAAAAAAATGATTGCAAATTCGTGTACATATGTCGGAACTATTCGCGTACAAGCATAAAAAGCATCCGAGTTGAGAACCTCTTCCATGTTTAAAAGTCGGTTAAAAACCGCCAGTATTGTTTTTTTTTATGTTCTGTAGTCGATTTCGATTATGACATTTTCAAGTTATTTAAAACATACTCAATCGACTAACTCCATCCCTAAAATTGCTTTCTGGCTGACGTGACATTGTCAATGACATATGACGTATTGGCGCCTAATTTTTAAGTCAAGGTTTAATCAATAAGAATCCTTTTATTATATAACAAAATGAATGCATTTATTCCTTTCCTTTTCCTAGTTCATACACTATAATTGCAAATAACAATCGATACTTACATGCTCTTGACATATTCAATCCTCTAATTATCATAATTACATTATTATATTTAATCCTCTTTTTATATTTACACCACGTAGAAAAAAAAACAATGGTGGCTGTATATGTTTTTTCTAGCGGCAAGAATAAACCATAGATAACAGATGTAATAGGTAATATCAAAGAATATACATGTTGTAGGTATTCCATGTAGGTATATTGAGGTATAATCGATACAAGCTAACTTAGTAAGATTATTTTTAAAACGATGTTTATACTGGTAAAGCCTTCCTCTGTCACCAATAAATGAGAATTGTTCAACATCACTCGGGGTGGTTTCCCAGCCGCAGAGCCTTCAAAACTTGTATCTTAATAATTACTCTTGAGCCAAACTAAGTCATGTCTCAATGTGAAGTAAGAGGAAACTCAACAATGAAGTACAAGAAAACCAAAACTAACTTTTCTTATAAAACATCAACAAATTGAAGTAGGAACAAAAGTTCATGTAATGTACAGTCAACAAAGTAGCTTAACTAATATTTTTTTTGGATCAATGCAAGTGATCTCCTTACTACCTTTCATAAAAAGATGAATAAAACATGAAATATGCTAACTTTCTGGGGATTTTATACCTACTCAAGCAAAAATTATTGATGAAAGTATTCTAATACAAAGAAGGTTTGTAAGAAGACGTTACAAAGTAGGTGTGTATTTAAGTTGGCAGCAAAATCATTTTGGTATTAATCAACTTTTCTCGTTGACTGTAGTTATACATATTAATCAGTCTCAAAACCCAAAATGAGTATTTTCAATGAGTTTTTGCTCTAGAGCTCTGCTATCTATTCAATTTATTACGTGAGTAACAACGATGCTTGGTAATAAACCCAAAAATTACTTCCTAAACGCTGAAATCTGCATTATATTAACTTTAAAATTGTTAAGTACAGGAAATTAACTACGTGCTTGTACTATATACCCAATATAATAGCAATTCAGGTCAGAAGGCAGTGTCGACCCATAAAAGTTGTTTATGCCAAACCCAAAGGAGGAGATGGTGTTCGCAGACTCGGGATCTGAGGTAAGATCCTCCTACGCAATCAGGACCAACACAAAGATAATGATGATGAACATAGTGTCAGTTGGCCTCCAATCACTTTTCTGCATAGTCCATTCCCTAAAATAAAACATAAGCCAATAATATTTTATCCAACTCTGAATTCTTTTACAAATTGGTACAAAAGTCGGATAATATTGGTTAACATCAATATCATAAAATAATTACCCTCAGTTTTTACTAAAAAGTAAATTCATTTTAAATTTAAAATACGTTTGACGATTATTATTTCAAGTTGTCGTTATTAAATATAGTTAAAAACACACACTAAAAGCACACAATTGAAATTAATAAAAATCAAATAGAAGATATCTGTATTAAATATTTATTATTAATTTAGCCCATTGTATTATTTCGTTAGCGAACTTCATTGTCCCTATTATTATAATCCAAGGTGGGTCTAACTCCCAAGAATAAAGCTTACGCCAAAGCCTTGCAGATGAAATTTCCTACGGCTTCGAAGTTCTAGGCGGACCCTCGTACAATTTTTTGTGCCCCCCCATGACGAGCCAAGCGAAGCGCTAGGGTCAAACAAAGGGCTACCGTCACAAAGATTTCATAGGCATTCGTTCATTGGGTGTGAAACAAAACGGCCAAGCCACACGTTTTGACTAAAATGTAGAATTTGTGAAGGTAGGCCTGGTAAAGTTATGGCGCATAGATTAAAAACCTTGGCTCTACATGAGAACTAACCACTTTTTCATATATTTTGAGTAAGATGTAGTATATAGAGCTTGTAGGTTTAGAGCTTGCAGTCTTTGGAGCTTAGCTTTATACGAGATCTGGTATCTTTTTCAAAGGGTAGGCTATCGTCTTGGCAACATTTTACATGAAAATATTTTTGGTGGGATAAGGTTATCTTTTATCTTTCATATAAAATTTAAAGAAATAGTGACTTTTACTAATATTAATATTATGCCACCAGAGAATGAGGTGCAATCTTGCTTGCACATTTCTCATGGCTCCAATATGCACCACGCGTGTCTACATTTCAATCTACCAATCTCATAATATCAATTATAATATCAATCTCCAAAAAAAATTAAAGTAATCTTTTGCTTTTTACTGTTTCAAAATTAGAGAACAGGAAGGTGCATCAATTAATCATATTCTTTCCTCCGTGCGTAAAATCCATAAAAGTGAAACATATAGTCTATCTCTGTCTTTCAAATGGAGTACCATTTGATACCCTTGAGCAAGTGTATGTGTACGAGTCATATATCGTACATGGCACGCGCGCATCATTCACATCAGGACTTTTCTGTCGCCTCACACAAGTTGTACATTTTCGTGACAGTACGCATTCGCACCTCATAATAAGCAGTACTCATCAATCTATTTTAGCATTAGTTACGCGATAATTAAGTGATCAATAAACGCATCTCATTTAATCTATCAGTGACTTATCATTTCAAACAAATATCGAAGTGTGTGTGTGCCCCCATTCAACAGCGCATACATATTTTTGGTCCTTCGAGAGTGAAGATTGAGTGTTCTAACGTTTCTTTGTGCGGTGGCGAATCGGTTGGGCTGGCCTCCCAGAAGCGGGTTTCACCAGTTCAATTGAGAAGGCGCATTAGCCGTACATAGGACACGGAACGCTTAGATCAAACATTGACCAGCAGCAAACAAGTAACACAGAAGCAAAGTTGGTGAATTAAGGTAGTTATAATTCAATTTTCTATCATGGAGGACATTATTGAAACTCAATATCAAATCATGCAGGCAATGAACAATATCTTGACTAACTTTAAAAAGGATGGTCAGGATCGCAAGACGCCCGAGTACGTGCAGAAGAGAATAGATCTTCTGGATATGTATTGGGCTGAGTTTCAGACTAACCATGAGAAAATTCGCGACGGCGAAGGTTCCGGACATTCATACTTCGTGCAAGATAATTACCAGCAGACACGAAAATTTTACGAAAGTACCAAGGACTTCCTAACTGGGTCTTTAAAAAAGGGGCAAAAATCAACTTTTCCCGTAGTGAAATCACCAAGCCTTACATTCGATCCAGCTCCATCGACTTCGAAATCATTAGAGCCAAATTATCAAAATAAAGGTACAGGCGAAGCTGAACGTGGAGTTCAGTCGCCCGTTTCTATACAGGTCCCTGAGATAGTGAAGTCTGACACTAGTAGCAAAATAGACGAGATGTTACGTAAACAGAGAAGCAACTTCAAGGCGTTTCAAAGATCAGCATCGAACATCAACGTGGATCTTCTGAAAGATAAATGGCAGTTTGAAGACGCATTAAAGATATTAGAATCAAGGTGGAATGCAGTTGATTCGCTTTATTGGGACCTTGATAGCTTGCCGAACAAAGCCGACGTGCAATACGAGATGTCTTACAGCACGTGTGAACTCGTTTACAACGAGATGAAAACAAAAATCAATGCCAAAATGTGGTCAGTTTCTCACCGAGAAAAATCAACTCCGAAGATCGAAATTCCAGCCTTTAGTGGGAGTTATCAAAACTGGACCGCATTCAAGGATTTGTTTGTTGAGACCATTCACTCCAACCCATCACTATCAGAAGCTCAGCGCATGCAGTTCCTCAAAAGTAAAATAAAAGGTGAAGCCGAAAAACTCATCCAACATTTAACAATCAGCTCGGAAAATTATGAAACAGCTTGGGAGATCCTCAACCATAGATATAACAACAAAAAGTTGATCTTCTCATCACATATTAAGTCTTTGCTTAGTGTACCTAACACTATACATTTATCCGCAGCCTCCGTCAAAAAACTTCATGACACAACGACGGAATGTTTAAACGCGATTAAGAATCTCGGCGTGGATATTTCATCATGGGATCCATTAATAATAGACTTACTTTGTCAAAAATTGGATGCAGTAACTCACAATGACTACCTAGAGTCCCTGAAAGACCCACGTGAATTACCGAACATCGCAGATTTTCTTAGTTTTTTAGAAAGCAAATTTGTATCATGGGAATCATCTCGTCGCAGGCCAGAAGCATCAAAAGCACCGCAGTCTGAGCAGGCATCCACTAACAAGAGATATCCTTCGTACAAGGCGTACAGTGCAAATCAAAACATTCATCATAATTTCAAATCGAGTACAAAAACCAATGAAGACCCGTCAAAATGTCCTCATTGCAATCAAGAACATAAGTTATTTGCGTGCAAGGCATTCCTCGAATTACAACCCGAAGCGAAACGGAAGGCAGTTGCGAAATACAATTTATGCAAGAATTGTTTAAATGTCCATACGCGTGGCATTGAATGCATGTCAAGAAAAAGATGCCGCGTTTGCAGTTCGGATCACAACACCATCCTTCACGACGCTTACGGTAAAGGGGGCGGACAGGCATTGAACAGCAAATCAGGGCAACAAAATAATATTGCTACTGATAACAAGAAAACGTCAAACGTGAATAGCAATCACGTGTCCCAAGAAAATCTATCAGAAACCCTCCTTACAACAGCATTAATTAAGGTACAAGCTTGCGACGGGTCCCTAATCACTTTACGAGCACTCCTGGATCAGGGTTCACAAACATCCTTAATAACAGAAAAAGCAGCACAAATGTTACGATTACCACGCGGCCGATGTAAAGGTGTGATTTTCGGTGTCGGCGCTAAAGAAAATAGTTGTAAGGGAGTCATACGGATCACGTGTCATGCCATTCACAGCGATTATGCATTCGATACTGATGTATTTATAATGCGTAACTTGATAAATAATCTACCGAATAAATCGTTCCAGAAGCCAGAATCATGGACATTTTTAGAAAATATAACATTGGCTGATCCAGAATTTTATTTGAATCGACCTGTAGACATTTTATTAGGAGCTGAGGTTTATTCGAACATCATTCAAGAAGGTATCATCAGGCAGGAAAAGTCACAACCGGTTGCACAACAAACACGCCTGGGATGGATTTTATGTGGAAACGTGCAAACATTTCACTGCAACGTCGTGATAAACAACATCGATGATATTCAGAAATTTTGGTCTGTGGAAGATATAGCAGAAAACTCAAATATGTCACAGGACGATTTGAATTGCTTACAACACTATAAAAATACAACAACTCGCAACAAAGAAGGTCGCTACGTTGTCGAGATACCGTTCGAAGAAAACATTCAGGAAAAATTAGGCGCTTCGAAACCCATGGCCTTAGCACAATTTCGACAACTTGAACGAAAGTTTAGCAGAAAACCACAATTAGCAGTAGAATATAACAATTTTATTCAAGAATATCAGTCATTAAATCATATGGTTGAGTGTACTAGTAACACGAGACAGGACTGCTATTTACCTCACCATTGTGTTCAACGTGCAGATTCGACAACTACGGCGTTAAGAGTAGTTTTTAACGCATCCGCCAAAACATCCACCGGCTATACATTGAATGATCTCATGAAACGTGGACCGAACTTACAACAAGATCTCATGCTATTAATCTTGCGGTGGAGACAATATCAATTCGCATATACTGCTGACATTGAAAAAATGTATCGCCAGATACAATGCAGTCTTGATCATCAAAAGTACCAAAAAATTCTGTGGAGGAGTTCTCCTGATCAGGTACTGCATGAATACCAGCTTACAACAGTCACTTATGGCATGAAAGCAGCTCCTTTTTTGGCCATGATGACTTTGAAACAGTTGGCAGTGGACGAAGGGCACAAGTATCCACACAGCAGAGCTGCTCAAGCGCTGCAAGAAGAATTCTATATGGATGACCTTGTAAGTGGAGCCTTCACATTATCGACAGCCAAACAATTACAATGCGATTTGGTCCAATTATTACACTTGGGAGGTTTTAACTTACGGAAGTGGTCATCTAACAACGAGGAACTACTTCAAGACGTGAGCAGGGAGTGCTCAAATCAATCCGAATTTAACTTTAAGCAAGCGGAATCAACAAAGGCTCTTGGATTAAAATGGCAACCGCTTGAGGACATATTCACATTTGAATTAAAAATAAATCAGACCAAGTCAACAACAATATATACCAAGCGCTCATTACTTTCAGATATTTCAAAGATATTTGATCCACTCGGTTGGCTGTCTCCAATTACAATTAAACTAAAACTTTTATTCAAGCAAGTTTGGTTGTCTAATATTCAATGGGATGATCAGCTTCCAGTTGATATTAGTACAGATTGGCACAAAATTAAGGAAGATCTACAGAGTATAAGAGACTTTAAAATACCCAGATGGTACCAGATTGGAGAACATGATCCTATTCAATTACACGGCTTCTGCGATGCTTCGATAAAAGCTTATGCATGTGTCGTATATTGTAAACATAACAACTTCATTACACTGGTCGCCGGAAAAACAAGACTAGTGCCCGAAAATAAAAAGCTGACCCTTCCTCGTCTAGAACTCAGTGGGGCGCATTTGTTGTCAACACTTATGTGCAAAATTCAACAAGCCTTCACTGGACGCGAAATTAAAGTATTTGGTTGGACTGATTCTACTGCTGTTCTCGGCTGGATTCAAGGCGATATTAACCGCTGGACACCATTTGTAGCGAACAGAGTCAAACATATCAAACAAGTCATACAGTCGAACAAGTGGTACTACATTAAATCTGCTGAAAACCCAGCCGATTGTGCTAGTCGCGGTATTACCGTAGAACACATGAAGCGAGAACAGCTGTGGTGGAGTGGCCCTAATTTTCTTCCGGGATTCGAAGAGTCATCTGTGGTAGAAAAGCCTACCTACAACACGAGTCAAGAGGAGAAAAAAATAGCACAAAACAACGTCACAACCATTAGTCAACCTCATAGTAATGATGTCATAGAAAACATATTACGTAGAAACAGCAACATAACACGAGCCACGCGCGTACTAGCCTGGGTGTTACGTTTCATTCGAACAGATACTGAGCGGTCGGCTTACTTGAATGTAAATGAATTAACTATATCAAAACATATGATTATAAAATATGTACAAGAAATAGAGTTTGCAGAAGAAATAAGCAACCTGCTTTTATGCAAGCAAGTGCACAGCAAAAGCAAAATCCTGAACCTTAACCCATTTTTAGACGAAAACGGTCTTTTGAGAGTTGGCGGCAGACTCAAGCATGCAAACATCAGCACTGAGATGAAGCATCCCCTTATTATACCTCATAGTAGCCACATTACCGATCTTATTATCGATCAAGCTCACCGCCACTCGTTTCATGCAGGAGCTCGGTTGACACTCGCACACATCCGAAAGTGTTATTGGATATTGGGCGGAAACAGAGCCGTAAAGAAGCGCTTACATGCATGCATCATATGTAAGAAACACACAGCAAAAAAGCAAAAACAAATGATGGGTGACTTACCTGAACCTCGAACTAACCCCTCGCGTCCTTTTGAGCACACTGGCGTAGATTTCACTGGATATGTTGACGTGAAACTGAATAAAGGGCGGGGTGCTAAGACAAGCAAAGGATACATCGCGGTGTTCGTGTGCATGGTGACCAAAGCCGTGCATCTAGAACTCGTATCAGATCTTACTTCATCTGCCTTTCTGGCTGCATTAAAACGCATGTCATCGCGCCGAGGCAAACCACAGCACATTTACAGCGATAATGGCACTAATTTTGTTGGGGCTAATAAGGTATTGCAGCAAGAATTACAGAAATTTCACCAAATATTTAGTGACGAGTTTTGTTCTGAGATCAATGAGTTAGGAATTCAGTGGCATTTTAACGCCCCCGCTTGGCCGAGCGCAGGAGGCCTATGGGAAGCAGCTGTTAAAAGCCTCAAGCATCATCTCCGACGTGTTGTTGGTGAACAAAAACTTACGTACGAAGAATACAATACGTTACTATCTCAACTAGAAGCATGCCTCAACAGTCGACCGCTGTGCTCACTTACAGAGGACCCAGATGACTTAAATTACCTAACACCTTCACATTTTTTAAGCAGCGGCCCCATCCTGACTATATTGCACACAGAACAAGATGAAAGGACACGTTGGTACAAGACTCAGAAGATTTTCGAAGATATTTGGAAGAGATGGCAGTCCGAATATCTTGTTCAACTTTCAACAAGAAGTAAATGGCAGAACCCACACGAAAATATTAAAGTTGACGACGTTGTCATCATTCACGAGCCGAACGTTCCCGCAGGAAAATGGGTTCTAGGTAGAGTAATTGAGGTACATCCCGGTTCAGATGGATTAGTCCGGGTTGTTACTCTGAAGACAAAAAATGGAACTGTCAAGCGCCCAGTGATCAACTTGACAGTACTTTTGTCTGACAATGAATCTCCTTCGGCACGTGAAAATCCATTCAACAAACTGAACATTAGGACAAGGGAAAAGAAATCACAGCAACGAACCAACCCGATGTCGCATTTAATAACAACTCTCGTTACTTTATTCTTCTTTATGTCGTCAGTCTTTGGTGATAAACAAATATTATCGCCATATAGTCTGACAGCTATACACAAGGCATTATACTTTGACCGAATGTCAAACATGCAGTTTATACACGACGAATGGAAACTGATCGTGTATTACGACATGAACCCATACTGGGAAGGTTCGGCAACACTTGAAAAATATCTGAAGCAAATAAACGACGTTTGCGAGAGAGGAAGAAACAAAGCACTGTGTGACATTATCTTACTACAATTACGTCACTCTTATGACGAATTAAATTACTACAATGGAATGCTAATGAATCAACGTTTCGAACGCACACGTAAGCGGCGAGGTCTCATTAATGGAGTTGGCTATGTTGCTAACAGTTTATTTGGAGTTTTAGACCAACGTTTCGCAGATCAATACCAGAAGGACATATCTCTTATAAAACAAAATCAAAATCACTTGTCACTTTTATGGAAAAATCAGACCTCGGTAGTGGAAGCAGAATACAATCTCTTAAAAAGAACTGAAGAGTCCATAAACAGCCAACATAAAACTATCAATAAGTATTTAAATAATCTGACGAAAGCAACTAACACTCTGCACAAAAATGTACAAGATCAGGAAGTGATGAACGAATTAGCACTTTCCGCCATCATAGCAACAAACATGCTCGCGAAACTGAAGTCATTACAGGACACTCTGATCGACACTATAACAGATATTCATCATGGAATGTTTAGTGTCCATTTACTCTCGCCGACGCAATTGCGTGACCAGCTCAGCATTATCTCAGGCCAATTGTCGCGTGAACTATCCTTACCTATAGAAAACATACAAACGGATCTGCCGAAAATTTATCATCTGTTAAAAATCAAAGCAAGAATAACAAAACAGTACATCATATTTGAAATCGGCATACCACTTGTCAACAGAGAAAGTTATGATCTATATCAAGTAATATCAGTTCCACAACAACAACAAAACGATACGAATACAGTAGCTATTGTGCCAGTATCAGATTACATCGCTATTAATTTACTCAAGGATACATATCTGACGTTAACGGCACGAGACATACAACAGTGCATTCAATATGACGAATTCACCCGCTTATGTCATTCCCAAAAGCCAATTTTTCAGTTCAAATCGGCAGACAGTTTGTGTATTAAGAATAATAGTACAAAAAGATGTCTTACAAATATCGCAGAATGCCGTAATAACTGGATCGAGTTGAATAAAATAAATACATACCTATTTTATTGCTGCGGACAGTGTGCACTCCGCATCATATGTGAGCATCAGATTACGGCTATACGAGTCACTAAGGCCGGAGTGATAGCTCTCGATTCAGAATGTATAATCAAAGGTGAAGACTTCACAGTTTTTTCACACAAGCTGCGATATACAGAAATGAAAACGTCTCCTGAGTTCGACTCTCCATTAATCGCACCTATCAATCATATCATAAACATCTCTGTGCCACAAATAGAAGTCAACATCACTGATCAGCAAATCTCGCTGCAGCATATCAAACAACAAATTGAACAGATGAAATCTGAAAACGCCTTAGACACCGAAATATCAAGTCATGACATTCATCAATATTCAGCGATCTACTTGTTGTTTACGGGCGCTATATTGACAATAGTAGTTTATCTTTGTCGGTGGGCATATCGCCGCCGGCAGGGGAGCGCAATCTTGCGATCGGACTCCGAAGGGCCGCCTATATCGAAGACACCCCGACGGCCGACGCCTGCCACCAGAAGCACACATCAATCTCGAGAGGAAGCGGTTGAATTAAGAAACTTCTCCAGCATCTTAAGCAGCATAAAGAGACACAAGAAGATACCACCAGTTTTTACAAAGCCAGTATCTAGTGAAAGTGACTAAAACTCAATTTATAAGCATAGAATTAAGTCATGTCATGTAATTGAATGAAATTTGTAAGTTTAGCACTTAAACGTCTTATTTTGTTACTCGTTGTCATCTCATCATTGTCATATTTTGTATCTCATCTCGCGCCGGGGAATATGTACGAGTCATATATCGTACATGGCACGCGCGCATCATTCACATCAGGACTTTTCTGTCGCCTCACACAAGTTGTACATTTTCGTGACAGTACGCATTCGCACCTCATAATAAGCAGTACTCATCAATCTATTTTAGCATTAGTTACGCGATAATTAAGTGATCAATAAACGCATCTCATTTAATCTATCAGTGACTTATCATTTCAAACAAATATCGAAGTGTGTGTGTGCCCCCATTCAACAGCGCATACAGTATGAGTGCCTTTTAAGTTTAAATTGAAAAACACTGTTACTTATTTTGTTATTTTAGACACACAACTTTAACTTACTACTACTAATGACCTATTATTAAAATTATTCTTGTTCAAAAATAATTCATATTTCACCTCTTGCACGTGGACGAAACTGAAATGTTGCTGTTCTGGGATGTGAAGTAGCCTAAGTGTTATTCCCGGCTATAATAAATAATAATCCCAGATCCGTCATGCGTTTTTACTTGTCACAGGGACAAATAATCAGCCATATATTATACGTCCCTGCATGCTAATATTCCTAATGAAAATAAGTCTAGATAATGATTTACACTTGAAAACCTGTATATTTTAAACCTTAATATAAAATAATATGTATATAGACGCTGATTCTATAGACTAGTTATCTGACTAGGTATTCAACAAATCGATTTCACTTGTACGACCTCAAACCGAAATACTGTTTATGTTATCGAAATGTAACGCTTACGTTGGTGTATTCATGACGTTATTCAATTTCTAGAAATGGCGTTAAATTTCATACGTGCTCACAAATACTCAATGTCATCAGCACACGAGTGTACACAATACATAGTTACAATATGTCATTTGAACGAAGATCTTAGGTGACATTATGTCACCCACTCACATATAATAACGTTGTATACGTAATTCATCTTTGCTTAGAAGTATGTAAGTAAGCGAGCTGGTATAGCTGCTCATTGAGGAACAAGCCTCTAGCGCAGATCTTTCGCTCGAGGTCAGGGGTAAAATCCAAACTAGTCAATAGAGCACGCTATGGGCTTCAAGGTGTTAGCCATAGATGAAATCGGGATAGCACTCGTTTATACGAGTCTTTAATTTTATAAAGTTTGAAAATTTTAAATCTTTGACAATAAGGGATTCTACAAGAAGGACATTATGGTTCCTATATGGTCGGCAACACGAGTGTAGCATATATCCACAGGTTCGGTTACCACATTCTAGCAGGTGGGCCGTGTGCTTGTCTACCGTGTAAGTGGGATCGTTTTCTTTCTGCAAAATAGGATGATAACAGGACTATATGATTTATGTCTGCAATTTTGTTAACGGATCTAATATTTAGTAAACAGACATGTATTCTCAATACGCACATAAATATCACTTCTCAATATGATATTGATTTACAGTTCGCGAAACAATAAGTCAAACTTATGCATTGACGTAAATTTATCACTTCGTAAAGAATGCATGAAGGATCTGCGTACTTTATAACTTCAACTTTTAGGGTGAAAGTTATTTGTTACCTGAGTTTTGAAACCTCTACGCACACGTATTGAGTGTCTTGTGATAAACTTGTAGGTGTGTTTGTCACCGTCAATGTGACATTAAATAATGTAGCATCGGTAGCTTAGTGTAGAAGGCCTTAGTGACTTTATGAACTACGTGAACCCACTCCTTACAAGAACACTCCTGAAAAGATCCCGAGTAAAATACTAAGACTATATTGGAATATGGTCACACACATGATTAGGTAAACAAATGCTCGAGTCACAGAAATGGAAGTCGAGGAAAGGCAATGGTATTCGCGTGAAGTTCATTACAATCAAATGCCGAGGCACTCCTTTGTAACACATGTCAGTTCCACGATTACAATTACAACTGCAGCAGCAGTGCTCTCCACTCGCCTGGCTGCCACAATTACACACTACACAATATGAACTGAGGAACATTATTGCACTGGTGTTAATTTCGTTACACAAGTTATCATATTATATCATATCATCTTGGTGTTGAATCCGGTTGTAGCCGAGACATTCACTATGAGGCCCAGGGCCCAATAAAGCATTCTTCATTTTGGTTTGGCTTGCACGGTTTTTATGGCAGCGACTGTCGGCGGACCACCTAATCCCGATAGCCCGGGCCAGAGCCACGTCCGTCAATCAACAGCTGTACCGATTTATAAATAAGATTGGGCTCAGAATATCTTAGTTGGACCCTATCTAGCCGAGGGCGGTAATCAACAATACACACGTGTATCATACGTCGTTTGTCTAAAAATCATTTTATCTTCTCTCATATTTGAAATTTAAACATAATTGTATTGAGATGTAAGCATTAAATTAAAAACAAACCTTAAATAGCAACCCTTGATTTTTGTTTCTTTTGTTCCTTTCGGAAAAGGCTAAGGTGCTTGTGCTTGTCGTCAGTGGATTTACACACAAAATATCCCAATAAATTTTAAAAGTTCAGCTAGATTTTTTCTACATAGTCTGTGGACGAAGTGCAACACGCATCCGTGATCGTCATTACGCAAATTATATTAATTATTTCATGAAATTAGATAAACCAATGTATGAAACTGCACATAATTTGGTATAAAAATACTCACAAACGGCTCGTTTTTTAACCCACACTCGTATTTTAAGAACCCTTTTTATAAACTATTTACAAAAACAATTAGTATGTATGTAGTTAGTAAAATCATAATTAAAGTTTATTAATGCCATACTTTTAACTGTTTTAATTTAATAAGTTGAAATTATCTATGAACTTGCATGAAATGAGCAAGCAATAGGTAAAATCTTTTTAAAAAATTTCTCTCAACTCAACCAATAAAATTTAAAGAAAATCTATAACTCTCTTGTAAATTATAACAACGAGAAAAGTCACAGTTTGATTATAGGTGCCATTATGTACCTAATTGCGGTGAAATTCAAGCCACTTTATGAGCAAGTGTGTTGATTTTTTTTTCAGTGACTTATACATTTAAAATATTATTTACTACATCGCTTCGTTGTATTTATTTCCCATATTAAACTTTAAGCCGACAAGTTGCAAGCCTATTAAATTTTAATATTAGTAGTTATTTATAAATCTTTGGAAAGCTGTCAGATGATATATAAATATTTAGTTATTTTTTTAATATTTAGTCATCGTTAAGCAATAAACAAACGCCAGATTAATCGGCTGTACAGTTTTAAAACGTAGTAAATACTTAATGTGAATAAGTTTTTATCATTATGAACAAATTTTATCATATTTGTTTATACTTACAGCATTTGCTAGGATTATGAGATATATTTTTACCATTTTATATTTTGACAGTATGAATCAAGACTTTATGATCTATGAGCCTGCAAAGTGCAAAGACTCAATTTCCTAACAGTTCTCCCTCATTAGGTTTCTAAATTGCTCAGCCGTAATGGTAAGCGGTTGCCAATCTTGCAAACATTCTCCAACATATCTGATGCGTGACTGGTATATTGACCCTGACTCGATAAGCTCCAACATCCCGTCACATCAGCAGAAACACAACACAACAATGATTTTATATACGATTGAGGTTCTTTTCTTGCCAGGCGTCCCTAAATTCGACCGGGAATCGATGCTACTATCAAGCAGTCCCATGTAATCCACATTCCCAACCAAATGTGAAATTGGGAATTTGTGAATTGTATTAGAGGTAAATGGTCCAAGTGGGTCACCTTGATGGAACCCAACTAACCTCAATTCGGAATTGAAATTCTAAACCTATATCACTAACGGAATATGGAATATATACAATATTTTTAAGTATTCTCTATTGCTACGGCATCTATATTTTATCAATATTAAAAAAAGTATAAATAATTGAAAGATCGAAAACTGGGTGGAAATTTTAAAATGATGTAAATAATCGTTATCGGCCACAGATAATTTTTCGTATGTGCGCAGGTACTAAAAGTAGTAAAAGTTCCTCGCTCGGTACATTTCATGCTACGTGACATCATAAAAGAGTTCCAGAATAAGGGGCGATTAAATCATCCTTTTACTGAAACATTGAATATTACTCCCAAACCTTCGTTATTATTTCTTGAACCAAAAAAAAATAAAAATATAAAATTCATTCTCAAACTGGATGTAAAGACTGTATGATGATCTCATAGACTGTACCAGACCTTCTAAATTTAATTTCATATAATACTAGTTACACAATAGTTGCAGCACCTAACACAGACAATTTGTAGTTAGAATCACTGTAATTTACGGCCATTGGAACTAACCACGAGTATTAATACCAGGTTTTTTATGTAAAACTGACAGTAAATGTAAATTTAGAAACATGTGTAACCTACATCGTTTACAATTCATGAAGTGCCTATGAACAATTCCATACAGGCGCTTCCGCTAGTATATTATGTTTATGATTCTCAGTGGCAGAGCGACTTCCCTTTTAAAAGATATCACATCTTTTAAAAGGGAAGTCGGTAAAAACACCTTTACAGCCCATTGGGAAGCCGGCAGGAATCGCGTTACAGAGACGACTGATGGATCTATCTCACGCTTATACTCTTTACTGAATCATTTTTGTGTTTAGAGGATGTGTGGCCTGACTTGAGGATAATATTCTACAAACCATAATACAAAAATCAACCATTTAAATATAAGTTAAGTAGCACTTATTTTTAGCTACCTTTCTCACCTGGTATCTACCCAGGGGCGAAAAGGGGGGCTGCACGAGCATGCAGGTACTCAAAGCATCTAAGACTCTTCTGAGAACATAGAGTCTCATCCGTTTGAAAATGTCTGATCGGTCTGGAATCTCGGTCTAGAAGGTGAGGTTGGAAGCGCATATTTCTCGTACCCCGGCTGACCCAGGGCCATCTCTCGATCTGGCCGTCCGGGAGTGTGGCCTGCTTCTGCTAGGGTGACAGACGGTTCCACCCGTCACTCCCAGGCCCGCGCTCATGGGGGACGGAGGTCATTCTGTGAGGCTGTATTCACCTAAATATATGACTTCCTATGAACATGGGTGCTGAAAAGCAACCGAGGTGTTGAGCTCTACTATACAGTGCCTAACGAATCCAATATATTATAACAGTATAGTTAGACGCATTAATAGTTGTTACATCGTTTATATGAAACTACAGACAATATACAGGAGAATATTGATAAAGCTAATTGATTTAATATAGTTTTATATGGATAAAAATAGACTGAGGTTCCTAATTGCTTAACTATGCCTTACCTGAACGAAAGTCTTATTCTTTTACTTTCATTAACTCGATTGTTGCAGCGAACACGACTGATCTTGGAGTATTGGACCCATCTCTCTACAAAACGGATTGTCTGGATGAAGATTTGATGTGGCCCGAGGGACATGTGGTAAATATATTCTGTATTATTAACTAGATTAGCTCAACGACGCGCTGCTGTACACCTGAGTTACGTCAATAATCAAGTTATTCGTAACTCAAATAAACGGTGAAATATATTTCATCGGAAAATTCATTTTCGGTAAAGTTACATTTTAGCCTAAATATGAAATTGCCTACCTATATTCTCTCTATAATCAAATTTATTTGCCTTTAGACATACATTGTTTGTTACAGGTGAATACTATATTTTGCTATTTGTTATACAGTGAATAAATTTTATTCATAATAAGTTTTCAATTCAATTCGATTCAATTCTTGATTAATGGCTCTGTGCTTTCAGCATCAATTCCGCCAATGTCCCGTAGTAGAGCTATTAACAAATACAAAATGTACGTATTATCGAAAAAGATGTCGTCACAAAAGAAAATTGAGTGAAAGGTTTATGGTTATAACAAAAAAGCAATATGAGAGATGTAGATTTAGGACGAACGGTATTAAAAAGTTATTTGAAAAAGGAGGTACTCCTACACCAACAACACCGTATATTTATATGTGTAATATTACAGATCAAGACAAGATGATTCATACTGACCCTGAAAAATACACGGCAACAAAATCGAAATAGGTTATGATCTGACAAAAAAAGCGATGGTTAGAAGTATCTAAAATCAACGGAACTGTATGATTGAATTCAAGGCATTCAAGGTTAAGGAATTCAAGGTTAAGGAAGCTTGTGAGGCATGGCAAGACAGACGCAACTGGTGGCTTCTGTCAATGTGCGCCATGCAAACTAGTCCCTCACTTTTCACATGGTTAGAGATAGACATATTCCAACTACGACAGCTTATCCAATTAAACAATACCATCTCATTTCAGAACTACATTACAAAAATAAACACACACATTTAATTCGCTTCAATATTGCGAGAGGAAATTTCATACACGGCAAAAATAATACCTCCATATTTCCTCAGCGTTTAATATACATTATCCTTCAACCATGGCCTTACTTGAGCTCTTTCCCGCCATCCCAGCTGAGACAGCGCACCATAAAATACGACAAAGTTCTTCATGAAGACAGTACTCACTTTCCCAGTGCAAGATTGCCAATTTATTTTGTGAAATGTTGATTAGTTTATCTATAAATTAAATCATTTTGTACTTGAATGTCAAATATTTAAACTGAATATCTTCAATGAAAACACTTGTACTATTTCACATTATTTATTCAATTCTGACCGGTTTCGCCTTACGGCATTATCAAAGGTTGATACATGTTTTTTGGGTATACCCAAATACCCAAAAAAACATGTATCAACCTTAAAAAAATAATGTGGAATAGTACAAGTGTTTTCATTGAAGATGTGTAGCAAGTTCCACCAAGTGCCATCAATCAACAGTATAAGCAGTTTAAACTGAATAATTTGTTTTATGTAATTAGTTTTACTCTCGGTGTAGTGATTGAAAATTCCGGAAGTATTTTGGCGAGTTTCGACTTTTTTCAGCCTTTTCATTCGGCCTTTTTGCGCAGTAATTGAGATGTTTAACGTTGGCAGTCAATTTCAATCAAGTTTTAAAAGCATAATGCATTTATAATTGTTTCGAGGTTGTATGTTTAATGCATTATTAATCCTCAATATGAAAGTTACCTAATTATACGGGAATTTCTTATACACACATCCACAATCAACAACAACCACATCTTTCGATCTTTCTACTTTTTTTTTTCTTATATCTTACTTGAACCTGTTTCATAGTGCAGTAACGTCACACTGTCTTTTTTTCTTCTTTACATTTTTATTTGTTAGGATTCTACTAAACAATAATCCCTATAGGTACTGTGAATAAAGTATTCACAAATTTGTAACATCCTTTTGTAATCCATACGAATAAAGAATTTTATTCCCAGTGAATTTCAAATTCAGGGAGCTTTACCCGTCCTTGCTAAAGAAAACAACTCTACGTTCTTACCTTGCCTTGATGAATTAACCTTATTCCAAATTAATTCACTCGACGAACGTAGCTTGGTTGCAAACCGAGTACCTTTTGAAATTTAATTTGGACTGCCCTACTGCCTGCTGGCTCTCGCTATGAGGAAGAGTGGGTGAACTTTGACAAAGTTAAGGTCAAATCATTCTGTTATATTTATTTTGTAATATATATATATGTCGTCATCAACTATCTTCATGCTCGGGCTGGTAACTAAACGGCGCCATTCAATTAACAACCTGAAAGATATTCAGCGGTAACGTTTATTGCGACATGTAATAAACTAGCTGGCTAGTTAATGCTTTTGCCATACGGAAGTTGAGGCACCACCCCAAAATAAAATAGAAAATTACATATAACTAGTCTGGCCATGAATTCTATTACATAAAAACTTTTCTTTCTTTTTCAACTTTTTAATTATTTTGAATTTGGAACACGGTATATTATTTTTAAAACTTATTTCGATTTCGCGCCATTTCACATATTTTTTCGTGTTCATTATCGAATTACAATATGGAACGGCGTGTTAAAGAAAATAGGATCGCAGTATTTGTCTTGCACAAAGTGGGTATGGAGCCGTCGGTCATATTCCAGACACTTCAAAAACTTGGGATCAGCCGTATGTTCGTATATCGTATTATCAATAGATACAACAGCACTTCGTGTGTCGAAAGACCAGAAAAGATCGGGGCGTCCTCGTGCTATTAGAAATACAAAGGCTATTAATGCTGTTAAAACCTGAATTCATCGAAAACCAATAAGGAAGCAAAAAGTCTTATCGTAAGAAATGAAGATTCCCGCTAGGACTCTGTCATGTATTATAAAACAAGACCTGGAGCTCGGTGCTTATCGTTGATATATAGGATATGCCCTAAAACAATCTTTACAGTTAAAGAGAGTGGATCGATCAAAGCGCCGTCTGTCGCGATACGCAGGTGAAAGGCACAGAAATACCCTCTTTGCCGATGAAAAAAAAAATGCCTGGACTAGGTATACATACATATACTCACGTCTGTAATCAATCAATCAATCAATTAGCCCACTGCAGTGCACTGCTGGACATAAACCTCTCCCAATGTGCGCCATTTCGTACGATCCTCCACCTTCCGCATCCAGTCCGTCCCAGCCACCTTTTTCAGGTCATCGGTCCATCTGGCTAGGGGGCGTCCTACCCTTCGTTTGCCTTCTCCCGGTCTCCACTCTAGGACTCGTCTGCTCCAACGGCCATCGGTCCTTCGACAGACGTGACCAGCCCATTGCCACTTCAACTTGCTTATTCTAAGCTATGTCGGTAACTTTAGTTCTTTGTCGGATCACCTCGTTTCGGATGCTATCCATCAGAGAAACTTCAAGCATAGCTCGCTCCATAGCCCGCTACGTGAATTTTAGTTTATGGACTAGCCCTACCGTCACGACGTAAGTTTCGACACCGTAAGTCATAACAGGTAGGACGCACTTGTCAAAGACCTTTGTTTTCAGGCATTGCGATACTGGAGAAGAGAAGACTCGACGTAGTTTGCGAAATGCTGCCCAGCCCAGCCGAATCCATCTGGCTAGTTCTTTCTCGAAGATTTTTTTTACCGAGCTGGATAACCTGGCCCAGGTATACATATTTTGGGAGAACTTCGAGCGTGGCAATCGGTCTCGCTGTAACATGTTCGTGGTACACGTCTGTGAATCCCTAAGTAATAGGTCTATTGAGATAGCTGCGCAATCCGACTCGGTTAGGTTAGGTTAGAAGCATAAAGACTTCGTGTTTTTTTTAGAACCAATAACAATATATAGCAACAATAAGTTATTTTCTTAGCTGTTTGATTAAATGGCTAGGGAAGTAATTAAACGTCATCGATCCAAGTCATTTGCCTAGCCGTTTAATCAACTGGTTGAACATGATTCACGCCGCTAATTGAACGGCGCCGTTTAGTTATCAGCCTAGGCAGTCAATTGAACGGCTGATTAAGCTAGTTGGCTGCGACATATATATATATATTGTGTATTGACAATCATTATTTTGACTACCACTTCATAAAGACTGCTAGTAACGTTGGTTACTTATAGCTGATATGTAAACGAAATGCTTCCATGTCGAGACACTACGTGGTGTTTAAAATTCGGGTAAAAATAACTATGACTATAAATCAATCGAAGTTCTGTAACTAAATGTGGCTATCTGTTTTAGATCCACTGTGGTGTTATATTCTTCTGCCCATGTGAAAGAGTTGAACAACACCGCTTAATATAATTACTTCCTTAGTTTTAAATTTCTACCAGCTCCAGAATATTAGACGGGATATAAAAATATTGTGCTGATATTTAAAAACAAGTTACATAATGTACTTAACATAAGTTACATATTATTATTATAAGAGGTATCGGGATATTAACCATGTTGTATTGTTTCGAGTTTCTGATATTTCGCGCTGTTGCAAGCACCATGATCTGTACTACTGTACCTACTAAAAACGGTTGAAAATAAACAAACAATGACCTCTAAACAAACTTATAACAAGATACCGCAGATTTACTGGTGTTTATGAATATTTATTTACTTTGCGTTAAACTTTTACTGCTTTCGCACCCCATCTATTAAGAATTACATTAAAATTTATAGCTACAGGCTATAAAGATTCACTACCTTTGAATAAACTAGAGTTGCGTTTATCACACGTCAAGTTTAGTGTTTTGTGTTTATTTTGTGTTATAATCTAGACATATTCACAGTCAATTTACACTCGCATATCTTTGGAAACGTTCTACATTTTCGTCTTTATTACTTAGTAAAAATGAATCAGTATCTACCACAGATCTAAGCTAATCGCAATATATTATTCTGTCACTATAATGAATAGATATTGCTGGAAATGTTAACCTGTATGGCGGTTTTTTATAACCCTTCGTAATCAAATCCATACCCACGCAACTGCTGAGCTACCCTATATATATTTGAAAACGTAT
Source organism: Eilema caniola (assembly GCA_949126895.1). Taxonomy (NCBI): domain Eukaryota; kingdom Metazoa; phylum Arthropoda; class Insecta; order Lepidoptera; family Erebidae; genus Eilema; species Eilema caniola. The sequence continues at coordinate 14,194,459 of OX421477.1, forward strand.
ATCAGTATAAGTGGATAAGTAGACGCCCACCCGATTTAATTTAGCGTTAAAGTGCCACGTTTTTACGATGGCCCGTATTTGGTAGCGTGAAGAGGAATGTATAAATTGTATGTACTCATGCCATGTCACATACGGGTAAAACCGTCAACAAACTTTTCTCATTCGTGTCTCAAAGTAAATGTCGGCTTTTAGCGAACAAAAGTTACTTCTTACACAACTTTTGGCTTAAGCAAACTTTAATACAGTTATAGAATATCGGCGATGTCAACAAAAGTAAAAAGACATCATGTTTTTGATAAAATGAAAACAACTTCAAGAAACCTAGATATGGGTTGAGTAAAGAAATATTTACTCGAATTTTTGGCCGAGGGTTTTTTTTATAAACTGATTATATATATTTTCCTATAAGACACCTGAAGTGCCACATTTACAACAAAAAAGAGCATAGAAACTTTTGCCATACGGAAATTTCACTTTGAGCAGGTAGTTGTTACGATTGGCTCCGGTAATGTAATAGTCAAAGGTTTAAATAGTAAAGGTGTGAAAAATCTAATAAATTTTCCAAGCAAGGTTATCTCAACTGGGGGAGGTTTCCGGTTAAATGAATCTCCTTAGTGAGTTCTGAATTGGACGGTGGACCTGTTAACTCATGTAGTATAAAACTCGGTTAGTCTACTCGCACTATTTTCATGCAATTAATACTAAGTATACAATCGTAATCAAATTGGACAGCAACGTAACCTGAACTCTGGTATAAATATGCTACTTTTAAACTTTTGACTTGATCTACATCTGCCAATATCTATATCTAGGTGCAAGAAATTACAGACAGAAACCGGCCTGTTGACTGTGATATCAATGCGATATAATGACAGATCCCATATCAATCAACGTTGATTGAAAACTAGGCTCGTAAAATCCCCATTCGTCATGAAAGTGAATGTCTCATAAATAGTAAAGAGTCATTGATATGACGTATGGGCTTAATTGGCCTTTTATTTTAATTTCCCTAGGGTCGAGTATGGTTCACTCTAAAGTATGAGGCGGGGACTGAAAGGCTACAAGTGCATATTATAAAAGTGAAACATCTACCTTCCCGCACCCCTGCGCTGGCTAATGCGTGCGACCCGTATATCAAGTAAGTGATTATAGTGTATTAATGTAATTAATGTTTACGCCCTAAAAGCGATTTTAAAGTGCTAACCCATAAAGCTTTATCCATTCATATCTGTACACCTTTAATGCACTTTTTACGAGCAATAAACATAGATTTATAAATAGTGACCTTTTGATGTGTTTTCGCTAAAAAAAAAATATTATTACCAGCTTTATTTCAGGTACTGCTTTTATACTCTACCTATCGTCAGAAGTGTAACAACCTCCCTTTTCGATTCATGTCTTGATTTCCAGAAAAGGAATTTATTTTGAAACAAACAATACCGTTAACGTATTTTAATATAGAGTAAATTGTAATTAATATAATAAGTAGACTGTTAAAATTTATTATAATATTTATTAAATGTTGAACCCCTTAGGATCCAATTGATGCCAGACGAAAGGAGGGTGCTCCAGACTAAACAAAAGAAGAAAACTTGCAACCCGTTCTTCGATGAAACATTTGTTTATCAGGTAAGCGAATTAATAATAAACTTGATATACTTATTACGTCCATTTCAAGTAACACCTTATTTTATACGTGCTTTTATTCAGTTACAATCTAGAGCTAATGTGACAAATAGTTGTTTGTTCAATAAGGGACTAAAACAAACCATAATGACACGAGATGTTTTAGCTAATAGTTTGAGTGTCATTATGGTTGTTTAGTGGGACTAAACAACCATAATGACACTCAAACACTCTACTTTTCACTTTGAATGCATTGAAAAAAAACGACGTTCTATACAAAATTATAATATTTATAATAACAAAGTTTCTTAAAATTACGTATTAATCGTTAATCTAACCTAAGAAAAGTTCTATTCAAAATTCAAATTGACGTATGCCTTAAATGCTTGCATATTTAGCCAACAGATTCAAACTTGAAAAATAATGTAAAACTAATTGGAAATGCATAATAGAGTAAATTAATCCTTAATACTCACATAATAATTAATTAAATTAATAATAGAAATCGTGTTTCACGAAATTAAATGGGTTTTTTAATTTTTTTCAAATGACATTTGAGGTTATTTCTATACACAATCATTAAAAAGGTGGTTAATGGTTGATTTCGGCTTGCATGGGAATGACTACTATCTGACCTCCAAACCCCCAGAGGAACGCCTGTATAAGAACCTCGTTCATTAATCAGCACCTGTATTGGCCTTCCTGCGAGTTCGTTTCTCGTTATTGTGACCAAACCATAGCCTATGTCCTTTCTCAAGGTCTAAACTACCCCTCGGTTCAGTGGTTTAGACGTGAAAGATGGACAAACAGACACACACACACACACACACTTTCCCATTTATAATATTAGTATAGATAATGTTTTTTTCCAGCATTCAACTGAGAGCTCGGTTTTATTAACCTACTCATTCTGTTACTGGTTTATTTACAGTTTCTATTAATATAAAGCTTTTGTTTTAAACACTTGATGTTGTAAACCGAGCTATAAGCGGTGCCTTTGAATTCTTGTAATTATTTGAAGTTGTTGTTCTAGTGATTCTAGACAGAACCTTTAAACAAAAAGAAAAAAATATTCTCTAGTTTCACGTTTATAGATCGGAATCAGGAGCTTAAGTAACACGTTTTAATTGAAAACAGTGACATTCTTACTATACTTTGTCAGAAAAAAGCACTACGTCGCGTAAGCGTCTCTTGCGTCGCCATTGACTACTACATGGCGATATGATTAAAGTCTGAAGAATTCTAAGGCAGACATCCTATTTTATATAGCTGCAAAGCGAATTAATACTCTCTAATATACTTATATATACTCTATAATAACTAACTTACTATAAATACTGAATTATATTGAATATCAACATTTTAGTGATATGACATGGTAGAAAAGAAACTATGTCATATCCTATTTCACATCTCTATTCGCTTATGAATTGCAGTGCTTTCGTAAAATATGAACTATTTTTCAGGCATACTTTAATTCACGTAGTGAATTTTAAACTTCCTCATTATCTATTTTCCTTACAGTCAGTTGTAAAAAGGGAACAAAAACATATAGAGTACTGATATAAAACTTAACTCCAAAAAATAAGAGTTACTTTATTACCTTTTTCAACGTTTAACATAGAAACATAATACTGCTATTCCATTAAATTCGATTTGTAATTACCAAATTAATTCAGACCTGAAAAGAATTTATTTGATCTGGTAATGCCGATAAATGTTTGTGGGCGGCGTTCATTTATTATAAATATCAAAATATGATTAATGGATTTGTTGATAAGTTATCCACATGGAAAAGCTATCGAATTCGGACTTCAATAGGGGTAGCATTTAAAGAAATAAATGTAAAATCAATGAATAATTGAATTACGTAATAAAAGTTCACTGAAATAATATTTATTTTAAATGTATTATTATATAGTGTAGTGCGAAGCGAGATTTGCACGTAAAATGTGTGCATCTTTCAAATAGAAAGTCAATTTAAGGTTGCACAGCAATTGTTTTAACCTAACCCTTACAAATGTTAAATATCACTATCGACGCAAATATAACTGCTTACAATACGTTTACAGATATAAAAATGGTTATGCTCTCGGCAATATAGTATCTTTTAGGTTCTCTAGAAATCCTGATTGATTACTGAATGCATTTTTTGTTAAAACAATAGACGAATAACAAATTTATCTTTGTCCCACTTTCAATACGAATAAATGTCGACCGAATGGCCGCATTCAAGTCAGTGAAGCGTTTCGTCGTGGCTCACGTTTATAAAGGGAAATGACAGTTCACCTGCCATAACAACATCCCGATAATAATAGGTATGCATGCAAAGGAGTAATTGACAGTCTGATTAATTTTGTTTAACATCGTGCTCCTTTTTGTTGGGGATAGAGATACTTATTTAGTAGTTCGATTTACAATTATGATTTCATAATGAGCTCTAGAAACAAGTGTATACAGTATAATAAAAATAAGTCTTATTATTATTTTCAAGTGTAAAGTAAATAAAGCCCTTGAGGCCAGTTTTTACGTCTTCATATGCCTAACATCTCTTAGAGCCAATGATTGCATACATTATTTTTTATACCTAGAAAGGAACCACGATGTTAATGAAAACCACGTAATTCATAGTCTATTAATATAAACCATTAAAACAACACTTACAAAACGACAGAACGTCAACGGCAGAATAAATAATTTTTGATTCTGACTTTGTTGCACCACTCTTGAGTCCGCCTGAAATAGTGCAGAGCTATTAAGAAGCAAGAGTAATCCCTGGTGAAGTATACACTAATGTGGTTTTCATAGTAACAAACGCTGTCGTCATAGAACGAAACTGTCTTATCTCTGTACTGCACTTTTAAAAAGTAGAACACTCGCCATAAACGATATTCCCCCAAAAAAAAATCCCCAAAAAGAAATGCGCAATGTTTTAAAAGGTACATATTCCAAAACGATAATCAGTCCTATATCTCTATTTATAACTAGATCTGATTGTTTTCTAGATAATAGTTCTAACGTCATTGTGAAAGTCGATGAGCGTTGCTTTGGAATACAGGCCTGTATGTGACTAATGACTAAAATAACAGTTGGTGTATTTGTAACTAAAAGCAGGTATACAGTTACTGACTGCTATTAGTGACCCTGGTTCGCGGTTAGTGCGCTTGGCCACGGCATGTATGTTTTTAACATAATAATTAATACTGGTAGTATATTACTAATTGGACTAAAGTTTACATTTAAGTAAATTATTTAATATTCGTTTTTTATTACAGTTTATTAATTGAGACCTGTTACTTGCGGATTTAAAGTGAACAATAAAATATATTTAATAAATTGGTATTGGAATTTAGCTTAGCTAGATAATGGTTTGAAGTAGGTATGCATATCAATAAAACTGGTTCCGACAATAGATCAACAAGATACATACAAACTTAATATCTCAAAATGAGAAACAGATAACAAAAAATAACAATATGTCACGGTTTATTTAAAGCACCTATATTTGCTCGATGAGGCGTCTACCGGGAATACAAAAAGTTAATATTATACCAAATACGTATTAACACAACGATTAGGTAACATAATTTCCACATTACGTAAAGGATTTACCACTAAACCCGACAGTTACGAATCAATCTTCAAACTATTAAGGTAATATAAGTTTAATAGTTCGCTTTAGTTTAGTTACGACTACTAATTTTCCTAGAAAATTTGTTCTTTCGCAAATCTCACAAATATTATCTAGACTTGTGAGATTCAATTTAAGAATGGAAGTAAGAAAATTTTGAATGTTGTTCACCAACAACATAGTAAATCATAAAACTGGTATGAGTTAATAAAAGATAATGAATAAAAGTCAGTATGAGTTAATACATTTTGAAATGGTATGGGTTTTCGTGGTATGAAGACGAAACAACCCATTAAAACTGATGATGAAACTTTAGGACTGCATGTATGTTGTCTTTTTTAACAATTGAAAGCCGAGTTCTTGGCGAGATTTTAGGCTTCATAACATCACGCTACGACCCTAAGGAATCGAGTAATTGGAAAAATATGACAAAGACACCGAAACAGAACTGAGCATGGCGGGGAAGTTCCTAAGTTTACGACTTTTTGCAATGTCGTTTATATAAACTTTTCTCATTATATTTTGATCGGTGAAATTTTTGAAGTGTGTGAATTCTTTCAACATAATATTATGTCCATACGTCGTTATTATTGAAAATGTCTTTATTCAAGTTATGTTATTGTAAAATATTAGGTTAAAATTAAACTGTATCCTTAAAATAAATCCAGGTAAGTAGTAACGTTTAATATTACCCTAAACTTTTACAACACGCCGAAATACATTTGGCAGTTTCCATCCTTAAATAAAGAATGACAACATGAAAGTGACTAAATTAAATTTCATTTCCTATTTTTCCCATTAGGGCTAGAATTCCTTTTTTTAATAACATAAGACCCTACTCTAGGGACTTGCCTGTTCAAAACATATATAATTATTCACCCATAACTCGTACAGAAGTCTTTGTAACTTTAAGTCCTTTTTATCGTGAATCAAACATCAAATAATCGGACCTTGACCGAATTTACATGGGGCTATCCCTGAGCTACGACCTAAATAACAAAATAGGACAATGTGGTAAGGAATTATGGGAATGAGAATAGCCAGTCAAGTCGGAGCCGGACTCGGGTACTGAAAGCCGTACATTTTAAGTTTATTAGCTGCTTGTTAATTCATGTGATTTAATAAACTCCTTGGTGAAATGCAACCTCCTTCATTAAATGTATAGGGTTACTTGCACGGATTATAGTTTATTTCTTTTAACTATTAAACAGTTTAGTCCTTTTATGTTATATTGTTTTCTAATTAAATGAAGAACAAAGAATAATAGATAAGATTAATATATTTTTTAGATTTGAGTTACAACGAGCAAACGGCCTAGTCTTATCAATATGGTGTCCTACCCGCAAGGCACTGGGAAACGTTTACCCTTAGGGACACTAACCCTAAAAACGATCACAAATAGCGAAAAGCATATCTCTACAATTTGTTAGGGACCATGATGTTCAATGCTGTTCACACTGTTGATCGATGGTGCTTGGTCGAAGTTATTACGGACATGTACCGCAATATTTTATTATTGACCCTGACACTACGACTTCTCCTTACGGTATTCTAAAATTTGTCTCTCTCTCTAATCTTTCGAAATATTGTAAGTATCATTTTCCACAGATTCCACCTGGCAAGCTGGAAACGCTAACATTAAAACTGTCAGTATTGGACACGGGCAGAGTCGGAAAAGGCAAACAACTGATCGGACATATCATTCTACCCTTGACTGAGCTGGAAGGAGTCGCGCCTGATGAAGAACCCCAACTGTATAAGCTCGATATAGAAAAGGTATGAACTTATTTTCAGGGACCGAACGGCACTAGGCAACGAAGCTCATTCTGCCTAATCTATACATAATTTAAAGGTCTATAATATCTATGCACAAAATAAACTTATTAAAATACACATGGGGAGACTAAAAGGTGGAGAGTCGCAGCAGTCAATAAACAGGTCAGCACGCAACGAATGACTGTGATTCTATGAGTAGTGATGAGAATAATGTTCTTCACCAGAAATAACGCAGAGATTAGCCCAAGATAGATAGATTATGTGAAAGAGGAAATGGTATGTAGAAGAGCAATTGAGAAGAGACATGTGATAAGAAAGTATGAAAAATAATTACGTTTCACCAACCCTAGACAATTAAGACAAGCACAGACAGATTAATATGGGAAAGTTTAGATTTAAGTATAAGCCCTTTATTTGTACAGATTCCACATTATAATACCCCAATAACGTTAATTCTGTGTAACCAAATGTATAATTTACCGCTAGGGAGATTGCTTCCTAACAATTAGTTTGTTCAGTGTAAATATTAAGTTAGTATTAACTTATATAATAGATGTTATGAATTCTGAATATCTGGTTTAACAAATCTATTTGGGACATATTGTCACAGGGTGCGTCATTGACGGTTCATCATAAAATATGATAATGTTAAGATGGCTAGACATTTTCATTGCATGCGGTATCGTGTTTTATCACGATTTAGGAAAATATCCGAAGTGATGTTCACATTCGTTACGTGATTAAGATTTTAGTCTTGAATAAACATGACTTAACGTAAAAAGAAACAATGAATCGTAAAAATAGGCGATTCGTCAAAAAAATACGAATCGTCTCCGTGTGAATTAACCACAGGTAATACTATACCATAATGTCGGTTATCGGAGCCGACAACGCTGCGTTGCACGATATTGGATCACACAGAGACTAAAACTGCGACATTTTCTTAATAACATATCCTTAGTTCTATCTAAGTGTCTTTTCGCTTTAATAGATAACGCTGATCACGAATAGAAAAAAAAAGTTACGTGCAAATGCCGTATCGGCCCGTCACCCGATATCAAATAATGTGAAAACGCTCTTTACGGGATATTCTGTTATTAAGTATCTTTTGCTGAGATTGTGAAGTGAAAGCAGGAAGAACACATTATATCGTAAATAAACCTATTGAGATCATCAACCTACTACTAAGCATTTTACCAAAACATTCCTCGTTAGATTTACGTACCCCGCAGAGCATATTACACAGCGGGGTACATATTCTTGTACCACGATACGTTTATTTCTTCGATAAATAAGGGAAATAGCAACTCTCAGATCGTTGTTGTCTAAGAGCCTGCCCATGTAGACTTGAATATAGCGAAATTTTGGATATTAAATTGTTGTTCTAGAAAAGAATTACTCTAGTCTTCTATAGGAGCTGACTAAGTTTAAACCTGTTCTGTTTTTCTCATGTAGCGTACTATTAAATCCACTGCCGAGAAAACTATGCAGAATGTACATAAGAGCCCTTGTTCTCTTAATAAGACCCAATAATCTATAATGAGTATAACAAAAAAAAAATTGCACATAAAGGAGATTTTGCTTATCCCCTGTTTGTTTTTGTAGTAGAAAAAACTGTAATCATGTCCTATGTTTTTAATAAAGCACTAAGTACCTCATTATTTCAGCAGTAATCTGAGGATTTTGTTTAAAAGTCGTCGCTAACAACATTATATTTTTTCTCAAAAGATGTTCAAGATACAAAGTAACTTTGATGTTATTGGCTACATGAAAATAACATTTAATACACAGAGGAAAAGTCAGGACTACCGGCATCCACATTCAATATTTGAATATTGTGAATAGGGTAAAGACGTAAATAGGGTACGGTCAAAACGTATGAATTCGTTTATAAAGATAAAATTTATTACGCAACTCCTTTTATTCTGTGGAATTTTATTTGAAATTAGCATCGCTCTTTAGTTTTGGCTACAAAAGTCTTGATCCCGTAGAAATTTCGGCAAAAAAGTTGGCTATATTACTTCTGAATAAAATAGTTTTCTAATGATGAAATAATGATTAAATTGATTCATTATTTTTAAGAGTTTAAGGATTACAAACACACATTATCTTACCCCTTTATCATATATATTAAGTTAAATAAAACCTGGCAACGATAAATATTACGACTTTTGGATTAAATTGTACCAATCTGAACAGTAATACGAGATAGATATATATATTCGTATGTTGGGCGTAATCTACAGTCACCATCGGTTTCAGCTTACAAGCTTTATTAGCTTACAAGATAACGGCCACATTAGCTCTAAAACTTTTCATACAAGTATTGGTAAACAAAGATTGTAAAATACCAATAACGTAAAAAAAAATAATATGATTCGTTTCATTAACAGTATTTTATTTTCCAGGATCTTCAAGAACCAACATCTGATCTGGGAGAAATACTCGTATCCTTATTATATAATGAGAACCTGCACAGACTTACAGTCACGGTCATAGAAGCTCGAGCTCTCAAGGTACAGTATTGCCTTGAAAATGTAATACAAACTTTATAAAAAAAAATACAGGGTAGAACCGACAATAAGTCAATCAGTTTACATTTTCGATGAAACTCACTTGCGATAAAAAGGTAGGAGCCGCCAGATGGAAACCTAAATTTGAATTCGAATCGAAAACATTCTGTTAACAAATGCGAACATTTCTATTTCAGTTTCAAACAAAGTGAACTGAAACTCTATCGATATGCAAACCTCTAGAGCTTGAGTTACTGAGTAAAGTTCTACGAAAACACCACTTTGAAGCTACTCACCATTAATTGATTTAAAAAAATTCTTACTGACCAGGTTTTATTGTTAATTCAGCTCATTTATTAGAACGCTCATTTATTAAAAAAAAAATAATGTAGGATAAGGAACATAATAATTATTATTATTCTGTGAAATATCTAAAGCGTGTAAACTACAGTCTTCAATCTGTATTTAAAATAAAAAATGTAATAATTTACTTTGGCAAACATTATGTTAATGAAAGCTAATCTCGTAGATATGGAAGGAGTTGATTGGTTAAGTAAAATAGAAATTCTGAGTAAGATTCTAATCGATGAAAAAGTTAAAATGAGTTAAATGTAGAACTTTTTATATAAATCAATTGTATTGAAATATACAGCTAGATTTTTATTTCACAGTTGGACCCTTCATCAAGCAAGAGAGAAATGGTGGTACGAGTGACACAAGAGAGAGCTTGCCGCGGAGTGCGAGCACGGCGGACTGCGGCTGTAGACGTGGGAGAAGACGGCTCTGCCTTCGTCTCCGAGTGCTTCCACTTCAGGCTGAGGGCTGATGAGCTGCATACTACGAGTGTCACCATACAGGCGTTACAACCACACTCGGTTTATGCTAAAGGTGAGTATTAAACATGAAGTCGAATAAACGATAACGAATAGTATTGATCGATTTTTACTCACGCTGTAATAGTCGATTTAGTTAGTTTGGTCTGTTTGTTAGCCACCTTCGGCTTTCTTCACTCAGTGTGTACCTAGCATAATACTTTCAAACCATATGTTCTACTTTTGCTAGGGAACAACCCTTACGAGCGGTTCACGCGGTTTCTTTGCCAGTTGTTCTATCATAAACCTATTGTTGGGTTCGATACACACAATCGAATAAAAAAAAAAAACAAGAGTTGTGTTACGATTATAAGTCAAATCAAATCAATTAGCAAAGCATTTAGGGTAATAATAGTCATTATTAACCTAAATGGTAATAAATTACAGATGTATAAAGCCAAGAAACAAAGGCTTCTGTTATGTCTAACACAATTGAAACAATGACACGCTATCCAAACACTATTACAATGACATTGTTCTTGTTTCAGATCGACTACTTGGCAAGTTCGTGCTAGGATCGTATATGTTTGCACGAGGACGCGCCTTACAACACTGGAACTCGGCCCTCGCCGCGCCTATGGAGCAAGTGAAACAATGGCACCCGCTTACTAATTAACCCCGACAACCCGGCTAACACATAATGAACGAGTATGACGACCACTAATGCGACCTAGCTATCTATTTAATTCAGACGTATTATAACCCCCTAGGGGCGTATGCGGCACGAACGGTTACGGCAACTGATTCTTTGTGATCTTATTTTATTCCCGTTGCAGTATCGTACTTAAAGAATGATAAATTACGAATAAGAAATTGTGAAAGCGGTCTATTTGAAATATATATCGTGACATGTCAAATATCTAATTTTAAAAATGAATTTAGTCGTATTTTTGTAACTCCAATTTACACTACATTTCAAGTATTGCATAAAAATTTAATTAATCAAATAAAATCAATCACGTCAGTTGAAATAAATACCTATCAAATTTTAATAAACCTAAATAAAAAAATTATTAAAGTTATTTATTGATATTATTGTCTTGTGAAATTTTCAGAACTTCAAATCTCAAATATCTGTATGTAGATATACATATTTATCTAAACAAAAATTTATTGCTCATAGGTGATAAGTTTTATGAAGTAAGTGTACTAAATATTCAGACTATTTTAAAATAAGCTACACCTCATATTTATAAATGTTTAATAATATAACATATGCCAATATACACTTATTGTAGTAGGATATAATTTCAACAATGTGCAAGATCAATGAAATAAAATTATGTTACGCCAAATTGGCGAAAAATATGTTATTTCATTTATTTCTTCCATTAACTCAATAGTATGTTGTACAGTACATAAAGCAGCAAAAATAAAAAGTAACAAGAATGAATGTAACTGCAAAAGAACTAATTTCCGTTCTTTGTGAACGTTAATTGTGTAATACATTCAGAGTTCCTAGCAGCAGAGATCACAACCTGAACCTATTTTCTTAATACAAACAGTCGGAGAAAATACAAATAACCCTCTGACTCAATGCACTGAGGGTAACTACTACTATAACCGTAATGGTATACCTAAAGCGGCTTAAATACATAAAGCTAACGGAAAGAGAAATAGTTTACTTATCTGCTCTGCTAATATTATAAATATGAAAGTTTGCGGAGATGTTTGAATGTTTGTTAAATAGCAATTCGAGTAGGTATTTTTTTGGTTTCGAACATATTTTGTTCGGTGCCTGCTTATGACGTCACAACTGACTCAAAATTCAACCACTCAGATATTCGAGTACTTCAATTTTTAAGCTAACTGTATTCCCATATTTCTATTGGGAAAAGAAATAAATGGGATCGGTATGTCTATGAACTACATATTCGAACGTACAACTACTATTTTTTGTTATTACCAATTGTAGGATCTGTTCGTCTAACAGGATCATTGATCAACAGTCTATCATGGACAGAATTATTGGAGGAGTAACTGTACTCAGTTATCTGTATTTATTCTACGTCCCATCAAAACAGATGCGATTCAAAATTTATCCAAAAAACAATCCATCCATACCTACAATAGAAAACAACATTATACTTATTTACCAATGATCAAGTAATTTTTTTCAGCTTCAATAGAGTATACAATAAATAGCAATTCACTCTGCAAATGCACTTAGATGATTACACACACATCTGCTGTCGAACTCCTTTGGTCTATATTTTCTTAGAACAATAGGTAACTTTCGCTTATCAGAAAACACAGACCGAAGATTCGCTCCGCCAATAACAATGTAAGTGTAATCCTTGTGCAGAGCTCGGTGTGAGGTATCGAGGTAAGTGTTTTATATTTTCTTTTGAAATTGCCTTTAACTACGTTTTCTGTAATCGGCTTACGGCCGAACGATTTAGATTTATTAGGGTTCAGGTCATGCGATATGTATTTTGGATCATATTTTTTTAGGGTACAACAAAGAATTAAGAATGAATTGACTGTACAGAGCCCAACCAACAATTTATAGATTCATCAAATCGGAAATGCACGGTTATAGATCGGGAAAGGTTATTAATTTATTAAAAATATATTTTAAGCTTCTTGTCTGTAACAGATAACGAATATAAAACACCTACTTGTAATACATGGTATACCGCCGTTTGCCCGAATTTTATTTGACCGAATATCATTTGCCATAATAGTCAGCAGCCATAATATTATATGACGGAATATTCATTTGCCCGAATTTTCCGTGGCGTGGCGGTAGTGAACGCGGCCGCTACGCAGGATCCCCGCTCAGTGCAAATATTTGTATGCATGAATATGTATATTTGCATTGGTCTGGGTGTTTCTATGTATAATATGTATGTATTTACAAAAAAAAAAAAAAAACGTATCTAAGTATGTTTATCCGCATTCTAGATTCCATAACACAAGCTAGTTAAGCTATGCTTACCATGGGTCTAGATAGCGTTGTGTGAAATGTTGTGGAATATTTATTTATTTATTTATTTATTTATTTGCCATAATATTCACATGCTAGAAGCTTTGTTTCCCATAAAATCACTTACCATAATATCATTTGTCATAATCATTGTAAGCCGGAATTATCATATACCCGAATTATCACATGCCCGAATTATTACATGCCATAACATCATTTGCCATCGACATTGGGTGTGTAACGGTTGCTATATCAGGAGAAACTGGATGCAATCGGGACTTTAGGGCACCTTTAGGGGTTTTTTTTTTAAACCACCCAGAAGCAGTTTGATAAGGTGCCATTTGAGTTAGGTTAGCAGGTTGTCTGTTGTTTACCCGAATTATTATGGCATTTAAATATTATGTCTAATAATCATTATGGCGTTTAAATATTATGTCTGATAATCATTATGGCAATCAAAAATATGACAAACAATACTTATGGCATTCATATATTATGGTATGTAAGTTTCGGGCAATCGAAAGTATGTCATATGTCTTTTCGGGCAAACAAAACATTCGGGCAAATGCAATTCGGGCAAATGAAATTCGGGAATATGATGATTATGGCATTAAATTTTCGGGTAAACAATAGACAACCGTAATACATACACACAAACATATACTCACGCCGATTAATCTCCAGAGGAGTAGGCATTAACACCCACATTTCGCCAAATATGATTTATGATCCCACATAAAAGGGGCGAGCTTATTGCCGTCAAGCGGGCACTTAGTTATGGGCTGTATTTTTAATGTCGAATGGAGAACAACCCTATCCCTCAGTCGCCTTCTACGACACCCACAGGAGAGATGGGTTGGCCCTATTCTCTTCCACCTACTCGAGTGTTGGTAAATATCTACGTTTAGATAAAAAAAATAGGGTTACAACACCCAAACTGAGTAAAAGAATCGATTCTACACACTACATAATTATGTAATATCGAAATAGCATACACGATGGGAAAGAGACTTTCCCAAAATCACACGACAGCACTATGAATAAAGCAATTTCAATGAAGGAAAGGTCGGTCAAGTCAAATGACAACCTGAAACTACAATAATTAGTTATCTGCGCTAGCTATGACCGCTGGGAATGGCGTCGTATGAACAGTAATTACTGTGTAGATAAGTAATTTGTAAAATTTAATTAACGCCAGTTTGTGTCTAATGGGTGTTTCGTGTTCCAAAACTCGATATTCTAACGTATATTATGATGTTATCTTTACTCTCTAGCGGTCTTGTAAGTACTAAAATGCAAGCAAGTCTAGTAGTGTGCTCAATCCTCGTTAGTTTAAAATTTGTAAAATTTAATGGAACGAAGTCTTTTTCCGTCGACCTCTTTAAATTACCGTACCATACCGAACATTATATAAAATAAAATGTGGGTGTTAATCATCTCTACCTACCCCTTCGAGGATATAATACATGTATGATTCTCAGTAGTGAATAAAACTGAAGGTAAACGCCAGTTAGTATCTATCAGCGTTATTGAAATTCTTTACAGCACACTTTCCTTGATCGTAGACATTTTTTAAGTTTAAATTAAATTTACTGTTTTCTCTCTAAAGAACCTGATGACCTGATAAAAAGGAAATTTCGTTTAACTTTACTGTAATCAATAAAGGTTAACAACTCCGTAGATATTATTTCACAATCAATTGTCAATAAAAATATCATACCGCCTTTAAAGAAAGCTATAAAGTACGGTTGTAACTTTTCTGAGGTGGCTTATTGCTATTTGTTTACCGTCTCAGTGGTTGATGACTCTATAAAAAAATATTATAATGGTTCTGACCAGTTAACCAACCATACCAAGTAAGCTTTGGTAATGATTTGTAGAGTGGTGTACACCTAGGGACCTCATTCGATTAAGTAGTTGAAAAGATCACAAACACTGGCATCATTAATGATATGAGATTTTTGTGCGGATAGCTCACGAACTACTGCAACCGCGCTGACCAGCGAGGGTGCATTGACTATGTCGAACTATAACCGACAAAAACCGCATGTTATCTTGGATCTCAAATGCCGGGTGTAGTACGGCCCAATGAGGCAATGTCCTTGCATCCTGGCTGGAGCTGGGCAATCTACGCCCTTTGTGACAGCCCCCTTTTTTTATCATGCGGGAAATCCCCTATGTTACGAACCGAACTTTAGGCATCACCTTTTTGGAACATTTATAATTGTCTTTTAAATTCTAATATTACTGACAGTGATAGAAAGACTTTGACTTTTGGATTTTCACGTTTGTTCTTTTGAATGTTTGTAAAATAAACTGTGGTTACCTACACCAGGGCGTTTAAGTTTCAGTAGCTACGATCAGTAACCAACCCCGCCGGAGCCGTAGGGGGAGGTTATGACGGACTCGAACCAACTTAACCGCACGCCGTGTGTGGGTCGCAGTGCAAGGCGAAGGTGAGGTAGCTATAGTGCATATCCCTCGCACCCGGCTGACCCAGGGCCATTCCTCGCGATCTGGCCCTCTCCTCTCGGTTGTCGGAATCACGGTGTCCCTATCTTGCTCGGAAATGGGGGGGCGCGTAAAAGTAGGTAAGTACTTCTGCGCGCCTCTCATTTGCGGGTTCAAAAATCAGAAAAAAAACTAAAATAACATGTTCGGGAAAAAATGCTTAACTAGACACAAAACTGTCTCCTTAAACATATATATTTTCTGTTTCTTTTTTTTTATTACTCGAAAAGTACCGAGGTTTTTATGTCAACAATAATTACGAAATCGTAAAATCCTACAAACATTTCAAAAGCCTTCGACTCGGACTAGTATTAAAACTTTCAGTAATGATATACCTTGCTTAAAATGTGATAATCTGTTAACAGCTGTTTCAGTGTTTCGCCTTCTCTCTGAAGGCTCCACGAGGATAAAGATTAAACAGCTGCACGGTATTTAATTATCTGTGAATTTTATTAGATATTAGACCTTTATAGGAGTTTACCATTGAATAATACAATAAAAGATACGTTTAAGATAAATTTACTTTTTTCACTTTTAATCCTATAAATACGCCAGCGACTCAAAATTCTACATCAGTCGCAGCGAAGCCGCCGACGAGGCAAGGTCTCCGAACTCTTCGTCGCCCGGACCTGCGCCACTGAAGATGTCGACCGCAGTGATCAATGAAACGTCTGGAACGCAAGTTTCACATGGACCATGGCCAAACAACCCAGCTATTTATATACAACGCCGGCCGTGAAAGCCTGAAGACTTATAATACCAACATTCCATTTGATGAGGTATTAAGCGTAAATAATCATAAGTGTCTTTTTAATATGATTTATTTAAAAACTCAGTTATTTAATATATTTTTGTTAAGAAATTCATCTTGAAGACTAAAAAGCAAAATTGAACCACTAGCTAGAAGTTACTTAAACGTAATTTATTTTATAATATGTATTGTTTATAAAAAGTCGCTACAAGAATGTTAAATATAGTAATGCAGTATGTATATTCATATCGTAAATGCTCGTCTGTATGTCAACAAAAGGTTTAGCAAACCTGCTATCTTGCTTATAATAATATGTGAAAATGTTTGTTTAATGGTCACGTCATTATGACTTCACTTCGCCTGATGGTAAGCTAAAGGTAAAATCTGAGGAATAATGGTCACCGTTACAAACTGAATACTGTCACTCAATCATGCTCATACGGCAGGAATCATCTGTCGGAAAGTTACAGGAATAATTTAATTTATAGTCTGGAATACATTTACATGAATTTCGGGAACGGATCCAGAGTTAAGATCCCGATCCAACCGAGGGTAACAAATCTACACGTAGGTACTTTATAATAAGAAAACGTAAGATATTGAAATAAAACTCTTCAGTATCATTAACGTTCAGCCTGAAGTTTTAGGGTACTTCTGTATGACTATATTAAGGTAAGTTATGTTATGAAGAGCAACGATACGCTACACGGCATATTGATTAGCAACTTGTTGGACGTAGAGGCGCAACAGGGGAAAGCTTGGGAATGGCAACAAAAACAACGCTTGAATAACCCTACCAATAACATAAAATGTTTACTTATATAAGTGTGATTTCGTAGCCGACCGCAGACTGCAGCAGCAGACGCATACAGCAAATACAGCGTACCGTAAATTATATTATCATATACAAGTGTCCCGAACATACAACTGTATTATTATTTTTATTCCCAACACTAAATACTTTGATAAATATATATATAAGTATTCGATGTAAATTATCGAATCGCATATAATCGTTCATACTTACTTGCATTCCCGAGGAGGGCCAGACCGAGAGGGATGGCCCTGGGTCAGCCGGGGTGCAAGGGATATGTCGCATGACAACCTCACCTTCGGCCTAGCACTTCGACCCAGAGACGGCGTGCGGTATAGTCGATTCGAGTCCGACATAACCTAAGTAAAAAAAGAAAAGACGGGTTGCACTCTGGGAGTGCCGGCAAAAGTGAAAACTTTTTCTTTCTTTCTTTCTTCGTTATATACATAGAAAAAGATAAAAAGAACATACCATACCATACAATACCTATAGTATAGCGCCAATCATAGAACCTATCACTGATTTTCTGCGAATTTTTTGTCAGAAGAAATTAATAAATTACTAAAAGAAAAAATAATAACCAAAAGTAATAAATTATAATAAGAAAAAACAATCACAAAAAATCCCTGAAGGCCAGGTGGTTTGAACCCGATACTATCTGAAACTATAAGGCCTTACAGTCGAAGTGCTTACCGTTTAAGCTACGATACTGTCTATCGTCACTTGCAAAATAGATAGTTTTTTTTTACGTGCGGGAAATCCCCACGGATACCCACCCCTCCGGAGCCGGAGAAGTAGGTTATGTCGGACTCGAACCGACTAAACCGCACGCCGTCTCTGGGTCGTAGTGCTAGGCCGAAGGTGAGGTTGTCATGCGACATATCCCTCGCACCCCGGCTGACCCAGGGCCATCCCTCTCGGTCTGGCCCTCCTCGGGAGGTAGGGACCACGCGGTCCCCGACTCAACCCCGGTGTGGGGGGACGCGCATCGTTCTACGAGGCGCGCCGCCGCCGTGGACTGCCTCAGGCCCGCGCTCATGGGGGGCGGAGGTCAGTTTGCGCCCTCCGACGCCCGAGCCGCCTTCGGGCGCGTGCATCGATGTCAGCGAGCCTTTCTCGCTAATCGCGCCGCGCCCGCTCTGCTGTCTCCTTCGCGAGCATGACCTGCTCGCAGAAGGAGGCGCTGGCCGCCCACGCATCCGCGCAGCGGACCATCGCCGCGAGCAGGGTGGAGAGCTTGAGCACTCTCACCCCCAGGGCCGCCACAAGCTCCCGCCTCGGCGTCTCAAACGCCGGGCACTCGGTGAGCGTGTGCAGCCCCGAGTCCACGCTCGCGTCGCAGTGATGGCACTCGGGCGTTGGCTCTATACCCATCAGATGCAGATACCGCCCGAAGCTACCGTGCCCGGTGATAATCTGCGTCTGACGGTACGAGAGGCTACCGTGTGGCCTCTCTAGCCACTCCCCCATGATGGGCCTTACCGCCGCAATGACGGCGTGCCCTGCGCGTGGTTGCCCAAGTCGTCACTCCCACTCGGCCACCATGACCTGGTGGAGCCGGGATTTCTCGGCCCGAATATCCTCGGGCTCGGGATCGAATCCCCGCTCCCGCGCCTCCTTTCGGAACTGATATAGTGCCGAAAGGGCCCTCGCTTCCAGGATCCACGGTGGCGATCCGGCCAGGAGACTCGCCGCTTCGAAGGATATCGTGCGGTATCCCCTGATGGCCCTATCCAACGCCGCTAAAGAAGTTTTCACTTCAAAAAACTTACTTGCATTTGCGTCAACTATAATAGCCTGGTTTTTATAATCGAGGATTATTTTACCTACTTTCAATGAACAACAACAAAATGTGAAAATTATGTTGTATAGGGACCAAATATTATCATTATATTACACATTTATAGTCATTTATGTGTACGCATAATATATTTGTAGCAACAAAGCATTGAAAATTGTTATTTTTTCAATGTGTAATATTCGCGTAAGCTTCCGACTAAATCAAAAATATTGAACCGTATAACCGATTGAAACTTCTTTAAAGTCGATTGTCATAAAATCGAACAGTTTACTCCTTGGTATAACTTTTTCTTTATATAGGACACGTCAATTTGACTACACCTCGCCTGATGGTAAGCTGAAGGCAAAGTGTCAGGACAGAGGGCCACCATTACATACACGTGCCATGTTAGCAATGGTGGCACTCAGTTTGACGGCGTCATCAGATGCTTTTTCACGCCCGCTCAAAGGACCCGGGACTGTAGGAACATGAAACTGTCATAAATTCACTTTCGTTGGACAGGGAATAAATGGCTTTCTAATGTCTTACATGGTTATGGTTTTACTTTATTTATATGCAAATAAGTTCATTCGTCGTGTGACCTTTGAAGGCAGTGGGTGAGCAGGTCGTGACATTTGAAATTTGCGAAATGGGAATTCATGTACAATTTATACCACACGCCACTTTACCACAGAATAAAAAATAACTGCAGGTATAAAATAAAATCATTGTGGGAGAGATTTTTAATTTATTTTTACCATTGCGCGAGGTAAGATTTTTTAAATAAATAAAGATTAACTACACATTGCTTTTTAGACCCAAACTAATGATAGATTTTAATATATAGCTTCATTAGGACCTACGTATTAACGATAAGCACCTCAAACAGTAAAAACGGTAATCTTATTTACCTTACCTTCTCAGGACACGTGGTTACTTATCAAGTAAGTACTTTATCCACACGTGATTAAGACTGCAACACCTTAAAGCTATAAGATAAACCAATCATATACAAATAAACTTGGTAAGTGCATACCTATTACCAAGTAGCAGTTTAAACTTAGCGGAAGACTCAATGCGGCAAAGTTTCAAATTATACAAAACCAACTAAAACACGTTTAAAGTAAAGATTGTTTAAACTGTACAGTCAGCGTCAGAACCATCTTGACTACCAAGTCTCAAAATGGTCTTCATACAAAGGTATTAAAAGCAAATCAGACTGTTTTATTGATTTAAATTATATTATTATCCGAACTAAAAATGTTTACCAAATATCAGAGCAATAAATTGACAGGAAGGGGGGAATACATGGTATTAAGTTTATTTTGAGTACTTTGTTCATCAAGGTCAATCTGATGCTAACTGTACGACCGTAGACACGTGCACTGAGTTGCCATAAAAAGCAAGATGTGTTTTGACGAGACTATAAAGTAAGCAGCGAAGCTGTGCCTACACGTACTTTATTATCGTTACACGGAGTAGCAGAATGCCGAAATCTCATTGCAGAGACAAAATATAAGCCACATCTTCTGTTTATACTATACTTTTATATAGTTTATACCATAGAGTGGTCATGTAAGTACGTAATGGGGTTATGTTATATTAATGATACTGAAGACAAAAATATTTTTCGGAGTTCTTGTCACCGAAAGTCGTGTTAACCGTCATCCACCCGGGAGGAGCCGTGGGCATAGTTGCATTTATATAAAAATGTCAAGTTAGTTTGTGTACGCTTCAAAAGATCAAATGTTTAGAAGTTTTGATTCCATTAAGCTCAAATATTGACATGGTATACAACCCACTCCAGAGATGGTTCTTAGCTAAGATTTTTCACGTGGTACTTAATTAGTTGTCCAATTATTTTATGAAATAAGGTTGGGTGATATAAAAAGAAATTACTCAATGAATCAACCAGTCTGATTTATAACTAACATCAAAATGAAAGTATGTAAAGTTGGTTTTCTTTCCAGAAACAAAAGTTTTACGTCTGTATAATTTTAATGGTAATATAATAACTTTGTCTGAATCGCCCACAAAACTCTCCTTGAAATAAAACCATTCACATTGAACTTAATTTACTTTAGAAATTCATTTCAAAATTAGAATAACAGGCCTTCTGCCGCTTCGGCCGCTCGGGATCGAATTCTAAAATAAAATTAACTTGCTTTATCGCAAGCTCTGACATGGGCTGTCCGTTCGAAGCAAAGAATCCATTGATAAGAATCATCTTGGCTAACAACCACTAAATTTATAAATAAAAATGGGTGATCATGAATATATTCATATCTTAAATTTACTCAAGTGTTGGCAAAGATCTATCATTGTCTCCATCCAGTGAGAACTGTGTAGTTAGAATCCTTATTTTATTTTTACTCTTATTATATTCCCTATCATATTTCCTCCTCATCTTAAATTAATTACACGTAGAACAACCTGACTGGCATTTAGTACAATAATGAATACTACGTTCAATACAACAACCTTATTAATTTCTCGTGAAACAAAGCATTTCACTGCTGTGTGAGTAATTCATGTCTCTTAAAACATGATTCAGCTATTAAATGAAGAAGGGACTATAAAAAACACATCGGTACTAAGTAAACTCTAAGCCAGTATCTTTCTAATTAATTTTAATTATTAATAAGCTTCTTTGAATTGCCTAGCTTGGAGACAAATTTCAAGGTAATTTTTAATCATTTCATGGAGTGAAGGTGAAAACTCAGTGTATTTAGTTATTTATACGAATCTAGTGAAATATTCATAAAAAGAAAATGCCAGAGGTTATGTTTTAGCTATTCTTTCGCCTCCATGTTTTTAACCAATAAGGTTGGGTCGGAATACAGTTCACGACTGCTGAGAGCACCTCCTATCAGCCTCCTTTCTGTTTACATGATCACACGCTACTCAGCCGTATCTAGTCCATATTAGCTTTAAATTTAAAATATGAAATTTTCAGAAGAAGAGTGACTTCATTTACACAAAAAACAAATCTTTCACATGTTTTATAACACTAATATTGATAAAGATTGCGAATAAAAGTACTAATTTTATTCTATTACCGTGAAATATTTAAAATTTCTATTTGCTTTTAACAGTCATCACACTCAAGCTCATCAAACTATTATTTCGAATAAAATTGTTAATTTTAATAAATTACTTGGACCAAATAAATGAAAACAGTGAATGTACAGGGAGATAACAGCACTTACCTCGACTGTTCAGGAAAGTGTGGCTAACCTAATATTCTATCCTAGTCTATCCTAACGAAGGAGTACTTACGGTACTCCTAAGGCAAAAGTATCCTAACTAATCCTAATCCCGTCACCCTATACTACTGTAATCCTAACGTCCTCCTAACTGCTACCCTATGGTGCAATACACGCTTGGTTCTCGGGGGCTCGTTGGCAGACCAAGTTGTGTTCGCAACCCTAACCTATAGTTCGTCACGGCGTGGTACTCGGTGGTGTTCGGTGACACAGACCTCCGCTCGTGTACGTCACTACGGTGCGTCGTTGGTACCCCTACGCGTCCCTACTCCCTTAGCCCTACTACCCTAGCCCTACTATAAAGTATTTAAAATACGTATATATAATAGGTACAGGATATCTGATGCCAGGCGACCTAAGACACCAGACGGACAGAGACAGGAATTGGGGTGCAGGTGGTAAGGTTTTCTCACTGCCGGTCAAGCAGGCTCACAAGACCGATCAGGTACTGACGGCTAAGGGTGTCTTGGCCACAGTGAGAGGTTGGATAGGTAATGAGTCAAAGTCGGGCTCAACTTGATGACTGGTTTATTCTTACTTTCACTATATCTTAAATACTAATTTAATCATATGTACACAACTATAACTACGTCTTAGTGTGCTATTGGTGTACATGCAACTTCAGCAGTCCTTTTCCTCGTCCGTCACTTTCACTACGTGATGATAAGAGCATCTTAGTTTATTATTTGGATATCACGTAGTGTCCATTGACGTCAGAATATAGGAATTTGCTATAAGTCATGTTCATGCGTGAACATTCTGGCCACTCCCAGAGGTAGGCGCCTTCAGTTCGTAGAGCTCAATGGCGTCCTCCTTGGCTGGAACTTGGTTGTCATCCGAATGTTGTCTTGCTGGCTTCGGTATTCGGTTCGGCTGGCTGTAGACAGCATCCCATATAGTGTGTGGTGGAGGTTGATTGGCGGTGGGTTGCTCTGCGTGCTGCGGCCGCTCTCTCCTGGATACCTTGGGGCGATACTTATTACGCTGGCACGTTGTGCTGAGGCAGCTCGCGATCTTGGGTCCAAAAACAATTAGCATGATAATTATCACCAACATACTTATCGATGATACTATACTTACTAAGTAGGTATGTGACTGAATTTGATACCACACATTATTTGATAGACTGGTTTCTAAGTTGACTTCTTTGTTGATTAAATGTTGATAGAAATCACTAGTACTGTCTATCACGTCTTCAGCTGACTTGTTTAGTTTCCCCCTCGTAGTGGGTATGTAGGTGCTGATGTTGAAGTCCAGTGGTTTGGTGTATGACGAGACTACCTGCACTGATAGTGCACGCTTGGCAGTCAGTCTGCTGTTAGCCGATTTAATTAAACAGTTGTCGGCTATTCTGATGACCCCGACATCTTGAAGGACTATCTCCTCCCGTTGACCATCACAAATGATGGATACGGTAATATGATCTTTTGCTATGAATAGCCATGAATTTTGCATACATAGCTGTTTCCATATGATGGTATTTGGTATTACGAATTTGTTTGACGGACACTTCATACTAGTTTGATTCCTGAGAAGCTGTTCAACAATGCAATTCTCGTGGACTTGCATGTTCTTCACGACCCTCGGAAAACACATAAGATGCTCCCGTCGTTGAATGCAACTGCTAAATTCGTCTCGGTCCAGCTCAAAATATTGTTCATTGTTGTAATCCAGTGCTATATAAGCCTTTTGCACCTCTATGCTTTGAAATGACTTGTCCTCATTTTTCTTCGGAACCGTTGTTATGTGAATCAAAGTATATCGTGTTACGTCTTGAATAGGGAAATAGGCGTGTACTTGTATGTGCGTATTATTTTCCGCTATTCTGGTTTCTAACAATTGCTGCTGCAATATCCTCAAGTTTGATGGCATTTTTCTGTTGGCTGACGATACTAAATCACTGACATTTTTTGAATATTTTTCCATCTATTTAAAATATCTGTATTTAAGTTAGATAGTGGATCAGGTATTCCTACTGCTTCTCTTCCAATTAGAAAATGACTCGGGGTTAACACTAAGTTATCATTTATATCCTCACTTAGCGCGCATAACGGTCTTGAATTCAGACATGCTTCAATTTGATGCAAGAATGTAGATAATTCTTCATAAGTTAATGTCTGATCCCCGATTACTCGGCGTAAGTGATGTTTCATTGATTTTACTCCAGCTTCCCAAATACCACCGAAATGTGGCGATGCTGGCGGAATAAAGTGCCATTGTATCCCTATGGCTGTTGTTCTGTTTAGAAACTCCTTCGACTTGGTTATCTCTAATACTTCTTGCTGTAAAAATTTTGCTGCTCCGACAAAGTTCGTACCGTTGTCACTGTATATGTGTGACACGGGACCTCTCCGTGCTGTAAATCTCCTTAATGCGGCTATAAAGCTCTCAGTGGACAAATCTCCCACTAATTCTAAGTGTATAGCTTTTGTTGATAGGCATACAAAGACTGCAATGTATCCTTTATATGATTTATGACCTCGACCCTTCATTGCTCTTACTTGTATGGGCCCTGCATAGTCGATTCCTGTATGAGTAAACGGAAACGATTCTGTTACTCTGGCTTCCGGCAGGACTCCCATCTTCTGTCCATTCGTCGATGATCTATATCGTATGCATTTCACACATCTTCTTATGTAATTTTTCACTATACGTTTCCCTCCAGGAATCCAATATTGTTGTCTTATATACGATAATGTTAAACTGTTACCCCCGTGTAATGTCGTCAGGTGTGCATCATGTATTATGCTTAACGTTGCTTGGTGATTGTGGGGTAACAAAATAGGATGTTTTTGATCATACGGAAGTCTTGAATTTTGAAGCCTTCCTCCGACTCGTAACAATCCCTGCGCATCAATAAATGGGTCTAAACATGACAGTCTACTGCCCTTCTTTAGCGCTATCCCATTATTGATCGCTTTATACTGTTCCGAAAATTCCTCCTTTTGAATAAGTTGTAGGACTCGATATTTAGTTTCCTTAATTTCCTCACAGCTTAATGGACCCTTATTTCTCTGCCGATGTATAATTCTATAGCAATATGATAACACTCGTATCATTCTGTTAAAGCTTGAGAATCTATGAAATATAGATACACATGGCGTTATGGTTACGTGATTACTGCGTTTCATTTCTTCACAATTCTTTGGAATATTTTTTGTGATTGGTAGTGTAGACGTCTTCAGCCATTCTGGGCCCTCCCACCATATTTTCAATTCTTGTAGTTTATTCGGAGCTATACCCCTTGTGATTACGTCTGCGGGGTTCTCCGAAGTATTAACGTAATTCCACTTGGCTTTCGGTAGTAATCTTTGTATTTCCGAAACTCTGTTGGCTACGAACGTTTTCCATCGACCTGCTTCCCCTGTGATCCACCCTAGGGTGATCATTGAATCTGTCCAGCAATACGTGTGTATAATTGGGACCTTCAAGTCATTTTTAATCTTGCTCATCAACTTGGCAAGGAGGAGTGCTGCACACAGCTCTAATTTAGGTAGCGTAGTTTTTTGTTTTCTTGGCGCTACCTTAGATTTTGCTTGTAACAGCGTAATATCATAACAACAGCTGTTATTGTTGCGCACTCGACAATATATAACTGCCCCGTAGGCTTTCTCGGAACTGTCACTGAATCCATGAAGTTCAATTTGTGACTCCGATGTATATCTACACCATCTAGGAATAGAGATACTTTCTAGCATTTTTAGCTGATCTTGTAGTTCTCCCCATCTTCTTTTGATAGTATCATCTACAGGTTCATCCCATCCGCTGCAATTAGTCCACAGTTCCTGGATGATCAGTTTCATATTAATTATGACTGGTGCTAACCACCCTAGTGGGTCAAATAATTTTGACACTTCCGACAGGATAAACCGCTTCGTTGGATTTTGGTTTCTATTTATTATAATTTCAAATGAAAACCTATCTTTTGCTGGTGACCATAATATCCCTAGTGATTTTCTGGTTTCATCTAGAGGTATTTTTAACATGCTGTCATTCTGACGTTCATTTGGTATATTTTCCAATACTTCAGCGCGATTGGATGACCATTTTCGTAGATTAAATCCACCAGTCTTGACCATGCGGATTAATTCGTTTTGTAATGACCTTGCTGACTCAATATCTTTTGCCCCTGACAACATATCGTCGACATAGCAATCTTGCAGTACTATTTGACTCGCTCTCGGGTAATCCTTCGATTCACTTAATGCCAATTGTTGTAATGTCTTGATCGCTAAGTACGGTGCGGCTGCAGTCCCGTACGTAACGGTTGTCAACTCGTATTCGTCGATGGGATGTTTAGGTGACTCTCTCCATAATATTCTTTGGTATGGGTAGTCCTGTTCATTAATTTTAATGAACCTATACATTTTTTCGACGTCTGCCATAAACACTACTTCGTGTTTACGCCATCGTAATAATATCGAGGCCAGGTCTTGTTGTAACCTTGGGCCTGTAAACATATTAGCATTTAAGCTAATGTGGGCGTTGACTTTGCTTGACGCATCGAATACCACCCGTAGTTTGGTAGTCAGTGAGTCTTCTTTTATCACCGGTTGGTGTGGAATGTAGTATTTGCCTTGGCAATACTCAGATTTTGGTACTTTTCTCATATGACCCATTTCTTGGTACTCATTGAGAAATTCTTTATACTGGTTTTTCAGCACACTATTTTTCTCGAATTTTCGTTCTAATTGTAATAGTCTAGCAACTGCTATTTGGCGTGTATTCCCATACTCTATGTCGGGATTTTTGAAGGGAATCCTCACGGTGTAGGTTCCATCCTCGTTTCGTATTGTAGTTTGGTGATAGAACGTTTCACATAATATATCTTCCTTGGATAGATTATATTTTTCAGGAATCTCTTCTAATTCCCAGAATTTTGTTACTTGTTCTATTTCACCCGTCGTTGTCGTCATACTAACAATCTTTAAACTGTTAGTGATTGGATTGCAACATATTCCGGATAATATCCACCCAAACTCCGTGTTTTGAGCAATAATTCCGTTTGCATTCTTATCCAACCCTTGTAGTAGTATTCTACTATATTCCTGAGCGCCCAAAATTATATTTATTGGACCTCGTTGGTAATATGTAGGGTCTGCAATTAGTTTATTTACTAAGCAGCTTGTTTGTACCTGTGGTACATCTTTGTTTGGTAGTGAACCGGTAAGTTTCGGCAAGATTATAAGTTTTATGGGTAACTTAAACTCGCTCGGGAACCTTGGTTCAAGTTCGACGTTGATACAATAGTTCGACGTCTTCGGTGTCTCGTCAGCAATACCAAGTATCTCGGTTTTAACTTTGCTGCGAGGGTAGGACAGTAATTGGGCTACTTCCTCGGTACAGAAAGAGGCCTCTGAACCTTGATCACAGAGCACTCTTAGCAAGTATGGTGTGCCATCTATGGCGTGAGCTTGCACCAGAGCTGTTGCTAACAATGTCGTTTTCTGTGTCTCCGATTCTTCTGTGGTAGACATATTTGCCTTGGTTTTACTCGTACTTGGGTTCTCTGCTGTATTCGTTGAACCTTTATAATTATCACTCTTGTAGTATTTGTATGTTGGTTTGTCGCTTGTTTGCGACCTATGTAGCCATGTATGATGGTTATGCTTTCCGCATTCTCGACACTTCGCCGTACTATAACACGGATATGATGATTCATGCTTTAAGCATTGTTTACATATTCTATGTTTATTCACCTCGCTATGACGTTGATGTGCTGACAACGCAATAAATTGTTTACATTCGTATATTGTGTGTTTATCATCATTACATAACCAGCACGTGCTACTTACATTCTTTGCTTTTTGTTTACTTGCGGTTTGCCCTGCTTCCGGACGTGGTTTGATATTATCTTCGCTGTTTTCCAGACACTTAAACCGTTTTTCAAGGAAAAACATCATTGAGGAGAATGATTGAGGTTGGTTTGGCTCTTGTAATTGTTCTTCATACTTCTCATCTGTTTCCGAATCCCAAGTTCGGCTTAACATGCGTGTTAACAAAGGGCACCATGAGGATATATCAATCTTTTGGTTTTTTAGTGCTTCCAAGTTCTCGTTCATCGTGTCATGTAAACTTTTCAAATTGCTTGCAGTTCCTACTTTTATTTTTTGTAGATTCATGATGTTGTCTATATGTTTGGTAATGATAATCCTTTCATTTTTGTAGCGATTTATTAACAGTGTCCAGGCAGTTGAATAGTTTGCTTCGCCGATGGTTAGATGTTTGATCAATTTATATGCCTCCCCTCTGGTATGCGTTTTTAGATACTGCATTTTTTCTGTGGCTGTCAATGACTCACTTTCATGAATAACCTTCGAAAATAAGTCATAAAACGAACTCCATGACTCATATCTCCCGGAGAAGGTCGGAATGGTTATTTCTGGTAATTTTAACGATGAGCCGTGTCCACTCTTGCTCGTCTGTATCTTATCATATAATTGATCTAGTATGATATCATACTCCAATTTCAGTGTTTCGAAAGTTTGTTCCTGGAAGTATTCATGCTCCAATGTACTTCCCTCTTCTATAATACTGAAGTGAGTTTCCTCTATTTTATCGCACTGTGTTTGTAACGTCGCTATAAGCATTTTAAAATGAGAAGTTGGTTTATTACTTGATATCGCCAATTTGGCCTTGTTTAGGCTAAACTGCATCTGTTTGATGCGATATAACTGCAGGTTCATTTTTGCTGAGTTGTTCCGGATTGTTTCGGGTTGTATCTCCTCTAATCCCCGCAGCTGTTGAGTAGACTTAATCCTCTCTTCGCATTCTTCCAGATGTCGTATTGCGCTAGTATAGTTTCTTTTGATGGCTCCAAAGTAGTCAGATTCCACATAAGTATGTTTCTTTAAGGCTTCCTGATCTTCTAATTTTGCATGGTTTTCCGAAGCTTTCGTGAAAGCTTCTGTTAATTGGTCTCTTCTATTCCTTATATATTCTTCTGTTTTCCTCGCTGTCGAGTCTTTTTTAATATTTGTAAGTAGTTGGTTTATTGTCTTGTTATATTCTTCTTGACTTTTGATAAGCGAGTTAATTTGCTGGATGTCCATGTTGAGACGTGCCTCCCTAACTGTATCCACCTAGTATAACTACAAACTCGAAGGATAACTGTATCCACCTGGTATAACTACAAACTCGAAGGATAACTGTATCCACCTAGTGTAGCTACAAACTCGAAGGACCAAACTGAACAGGGAGC
Organism: Eilema caniola; assembly: GCA_949126895.1. NCBI lineage: Eukaryota > Metazoa > Arthropoda > Insecta > Lepidoptera > Erebidae > Eilema > Eilema caniola. Next base: position 14,224,129 of record OX421477.1, read on the forward strand.
TAACTACAAACTCGAAGGACCAAACTGAATCCACCTGGTATAACTACAAACTCGAAGGATAACTGTATCCACCTAGTGTAGTTGTAGTGTAACTCGAAGGACCAAACTGAACAGGGAGCTAACTACAAACTCGAAGGACCAAACTGTACAGGGAGATAACAGCACTTACCTCGACTGTTCAGGAAAGTGTGGCTAACCTAATATTCTATCCTAGTCTATCCTAACGAAGGAGTACTTACGGTACTCCTAAGGCAAAAGTATCCTAACTAATCCTAATCCCGTCACCCTATACTACTGTAATCCTAACGTCCTCCTAACTGCTACCCTATGGTGCAATACACGCTTGGTTCTCGGGGGCTCGTTGGCAGACCAAGTTGTGTTCGCAACCCTAACCTATAGTTCGTCACGGCGTGGTACTCGGTGGTGTTCGGTGACACAGACCTCCGCTCGTGTACGTCACTACGGTGCGTCGTTGGTACCCCTACGCGTCCCTACTCCCTTAGCCCTACTACCCTAGCCCTACTATAAAGTATTTAAAATACGTATATATAATAGGTACAGGATATCTGATGCCAGGCGACCTAAGACACCAGACGGACAGAGACAGGAATTGGGGTGCAGGTGGTAAGGTTTTCTCACTGCCGGTCAAGCAGGCTCACAAGACCGATCAGGTACTGACGGCTAAGGGTGTCTTGGCCACAGTGAGAGGTTGGATAGGTAATGAGTCAAAGTCGGGCTCAACTTGATGACTGGTTTATTCTTACTTTCACTATATCTTAAATACTAATTTAATCATATGTACACAACTATAACTACGTCTTAGTGTGCTATTGGTGTACATGCAACTTCAGCAGTCCTTTTCCTCGTCCGTCACTTTCACTACGTGATGATAAGAGCATCTTAGTTTATTATTTGGATATCACGTAGTGTCCATTGACGTCAGAATATAGGAATTTGCTATAAGTCATGTTCATGCGTGAACAGTGAATCAGTCACCATTATATTCTGGATCCAAAGTACCTAAGCATAGCTTAACCAGCTTGTAATATGGATCTATACTATTTATGAGTTCTAAAACAACACTCGGTACTGAATCTCAATTTATCAGGGGACAGATTGTCTAAACAGATTGACAGATTGTCTATACAACCTGTCTTAATATAAATTGAGATTAAAACTGAGTACTATTTTAGAATACGGGGCTAAATACAATCTTGTAGGTCTCCGTATTCAGGTCCCTTGGTTTAATTTAAAATATTAAATAAAATTGATATAACTTCTAAGTAACTAGACCTACGAAAATGATGCCCATATGAAAAAGTTTATAATAAAGAAAAGCTTAAACGCCTTATGGTTTTTAGTGAAAAATCTTCGAAAATAAAATATGCCAAGAGAATCAACTGAATACGTCGACCTCAGTCGATCTTCGAGATTCACACAGAAACACCTAGGCAAAATATAAATAGATGTGGAATGTAAATGTGAATACGCTCTAATACTTCAAAGAGCGGTATCCGAACCTTGCGATTTCCGACGTAGCAGTCACAATCGCTACACTGTAGAGCTACGACGTCCATGGCTACGTTGTGTAGGCCGTAGAGCCCATAGCAGAGATTAAAAATAGTAGATAGATAGATGGATAATTCTTTATTGTACATCAATATTATTATAGAGTATCGTAAATGGTTACATTAAGTGCGCAATGGGCGGCCTTATCACTAAGAATGATTTCTTCCAGGCAACCTTAGGATGGACAGCAATGAAAAGTATGAATATAAGTGAGTTTTGATGTAGTTTGATGTAGTACGCCTATAGCCACCTATCGTTACAGAAAATAAAAAGGTTAAAAGGAAACAATTTTTGCTTGTGCAATTTGAGGTCAATTTTGAATATTGATTTTTGATTTTCAGACATTCCAAAAATTTTGTACAATTTAGGAAAATAAATATGATTTGAATGTAATTTTAAAGCATTTTGCAAGCTAAACATTGAAGCAAATTCAATATTTTTTCCTGTCTTAAAGAATTATGGGTTGAATAAATAATTAAGCTAAAAGTAGGTTAATGTTACTTTGATTATACTGTACGGTGAAGACTGATTAAAAGTAACTCTATCTAAAGTTGCCCTTAAAGATCCTCTCCGTCACCTTTTTTGAAGTGAAAACTTCTTTAGCGGCGTTGGATGGGTGTAAAATGTTAAGGAAGCGTCAGGATTAGTTGACCTTTGAACCGTAACTGACGACTGACGTCATACAAGATTAGGTACAGACTATGTATTTGGCAAATTACAATAGATAGCGTCGTAGCTTAAACGGTAAGCACTTCGACTGGAAGTCCTTATAGTTTCAGATAGTATCGGGTTCAAATCACCTGGCTTTCAGGGATTTTTTGTGATTGTTTTTTCTTATATATATTACTTTTGGTGTATATTTATTACTTTTGGTGATTATTTTTTCTTTTTGTAATTTATTACTTTTTATGATTATTTTTTCTTTCTGTAATTTATTATTTTATGTGATTATTTTTTCTTTTCATAATTTATTAATTTCTTCTGACAGAAAATTAGCAGAAAATAAGTGATAGGTTCTATGATTAGCGCTATACTCGTATTATATGTATGGTATGGTATGTTCTTTTTTATATTTTTCTATGTATATAACGAAGAAAGAACAAAAGAAAATGTTTTCACTTCTGCCGGCACTCCCAGAGTGCAACCCGTCTTTTTTTTAATTATTTTCCTATCTGTTACCTACAATTACCCATATGAAACCGTACTGCTGACGCAATATATTTTCTCCGTTAGTATAAGATACTTGTAGTGAGATGGCTTAATACATTACTGTCTGCGTAATATCCTCGTCATTCTCAGTAATGTACTCGTAATACTATACCAACTGGAGCAAAGAGTATCACATTAAATATTACACTATATTTCATCATACCGTGCCATGATGGCCGTTAAGTACTAAGAGAACTTGGCCGAGCTTGCTTGCTCTCTCTCTTTTACACCATCATCATCATCGACATTTGGACGTTATCCTGATTGCATTCGAAGGCAAGACGCCTTCTCCTACTCTCCTCTACACTTCCTACTCCACTTCGCACGATCTTGGGCGTCCATGGCAGTGAGACCATTTGCACGCACGTTACCCTGCACGACGTCAAACCAGAACTTTTTGGGCCTACCCCTTCTACCTGGATCCGGCGGGAGCGCCATTGCCAGGCATTTGTTACCCACGTAGCCTGGCTGTTGCCGCAAGACGTGGCCGCACCAGCGAAGGCAACCTAAGCTGCTACCTTATCAACTCAACTACAGATGACTTGATCATTTTACTCGGTCAATGTCGTCACTTAGTTAATATATCAAAACGGCTATCATAGCGTGCCGCAAGTTTAGATTATCTTGACCGGTATATAACGGTCTACGTAAAAAGAAACAATCCAGTCAGAATTAAATGGGCTTGCCAATACGTCCAAAAATATTATTGTAAAAGTATTTTATGACATAAAAATTGACTTTCATGCCAATTTTTATATTATAAAATACACCACGTTGTATTATACACTACCAACATCATGATCCAAGCGCCCATTCCCGTTCCATCCAAAGTTTATGTTTGTAAGCTTATATTTGTAACTGTATGCCCCCAAATATATAACCAACCTTGTATCTTACGATAGGAAAGTCTATACCAGAGCGTTATCTTAAAAGTAGCAGGTGTACCAGTTAGCAGATGAATTTGTCTTGGCCTCAGAAAATCTTACTTTTAATTTCTCTAACATTGGCTATGAACGATAAATATGTGCAATAAGAGTCAATACATAGTGACAGCGAACAGTGGCTAATAACAAAACATGTTGAGTTAACAGTAATTATAATAAGGACCGCACAAATTAGCACACAGTAAACAGATAACAAGTACCGAACCAGCCCACTCAAATGACAAACACAATGATATTTATCAACGCAATATGTCACTTGCAAATGCATGATATTTGCGTACAAATACGTCGGTAGATGTCCACCCCTCATTTATCCGTAAATTGCATCGAAATGGAACTTTCATTTGACATAGTGAGGGCGCAACATTAGGTATTATCTCTCTGCAAAATAACCAAGAAATACGACATTATAAATGCAAAAATGTTTTTGTACACATACGCTTTTTTAAATATGCTTTAAATTTCCAATCGTATTTCTGATCCAATTTTAAAATAGTCCCCAATAAAAGCAAAGTAGTACCGTAGTATTTAATATACTGTATCAAGAATGTTTTTTTTTTAATTCATACAAAGTAACAAATTATTATTAATTTGTTCGAAGCATAATTTCAATTTCATAATGCCCAGAGGTGTAAGCACCATTCAAAGTACCAATTGTAGATAACACACACACACAAAACTTTGAGCGTGTCTGATCTAAATCAGAGCTGGAATTAAATCCGCGCACATTAAAGTAGTACTAGTAATGCAGTATTCCCACGCCACGGAAGTATTTCAGATAAAATATATTATTGAAACTTATATTTATTAACTACACAGACTACACTGCATGCTAGTCCAAAAGGAAAAAAAAAACGATAAACCAATCTGTCCTTAATATTCAATAACAAAATTGCACGGGCTCAGAGCACCCAAAATATAGCAACTAAGTTTGTCATTCTTACCTTTATTTGCTCGCAAACGACCACCCACGTCTTCGTAAAATGCCATTACCTTTTTTTTGCCCTTTTCCTAAGAAACTACTTGATAGCAGCGGTTGTGTTCCTCACCAATTTACTTTCCTCACGTTAATAGCCGAATTTGATCCGACCAACCGAAGGAAAAACCTCCAATGTAAATATCCGTCCTTCACTCCTGTAAATGAAGGAAGGAAAGGATCTTGGTAACGCAGCCTTTATGTAACCTAAACACATAAAAACTATATTGCCGACCACAGGAAGAGGGTCACGTGTGCTTATTTTGCAATATTGAACTTTGTATACCTATCAGAACCTGATAAAATCTTCAGGTAGCATTTTTATTTGTCTTCTTGCTTTGAAATTCTAATTCAAATGCTTCATTGTGAATCATAGGGTGTGACTATCTGCTCCACCTGACAATGGAGCCAAAATGAAGAAGTCATGTTAACGTACGTAATTTTAGAGTTTCCTACTCTCATTCCTTGGTACCTACTTAAATATCTTGACGAAAATAAAATGAGGTTTTATAGCTACTGGACCTTTTTGCTCCAAGGAGCATTTTCTTTCAGGTAACAGTATTTTATCGCACCTGTAAAACCCTGCTATCTATCAGATATTCTCAGGTGTACCATTAGGACAAACAATGCAATTTAGTCTTAATGAGCAAGATTCTAATGACGTCGGATGTTGCACATTACACATTCCAATGTTAAAAGTGCAGAGCTTCAGTCTTATTTCACGTAGAAAGGATGGTTCAAAATTATAAACGAGGTTTTTTTCGTAAGAATTCTAACCATTTCTGGATTGGTTCATCTTAAAGGAAATATGTACCTACGACAAAAACAAAATGCGATAGTCGTAGTGTTTGGAATCATGCTAAGACCGAACATAATCATATCGTTATGAAATAAGTTTACTCATCAAAAGATGGTTACTTCTATTAGAACCTCATAATACAAACCCCAAAGATAAAATACATTAATATCGTCTAGGTACATCATTTCTGCTTATAACATATGCCAATGAAAATCCTCAAAAGAATATTTTGTTGAACAAACTTTATTAGAAAAGATAGAAAAATTGAATAATACGCACAGAATTCGCAGAAATGAAAGTGATGTGTTTGAAAAGTTATGATTATATTTTCAACCCCTGATGCCAAACAAAATAAATAAATAATATAGTGATTCGATTACTTTTCCATAGCATTTTAATATATCACTAAAGCAAATCATCATTATTCTCCTCATAGCGATTGCCTAGATGCGTCTAAAGTTTGCATTTTGGAGTCTGAGGTCTGTTTATTGCTTTTGTTTATTCGTCAACTTTTACTGGAGCGACTGTTGTCTGACCTGACAACCCCGAGAGGAAAGTCTACGACACAGCCTCACCTGAAGTTAAGCAGGTGCACCGACTGACAGGTCAGATTGCCATGGGTCGCAGGGCCCTCTATGCACACAAGTAGGGCGAGTAGAAAGCATTATACCGTCCGAATAGTAGGTAAGCATTTTAAACACAAAAACTGATTGAGCACGTTTTTTTAAAATAAACCAGCAATATTTCAATATAACCTTCTTAGATCAGTGTGTCTTTAAATTAGCAATCTGTAAAATAAGATTTCTTATTCAAATTTTCAGCCACTCGTTTAGCAAAGTATCTTGCAGAAGGCGCCTGTTACAAAAAGTGCTTGATTAGTGTTATATTTCTATTGGTGGAGAGAATCACCAAAGCTTCTTATAAAGGAGACTAGGGGTTATTTTTTACGTGCGGGAAATTCCCACGGATACCCCCCCTTCGGAGCCGAAAGGGGAGGTAATGTCTTACTCGAACCGACTAAACCGCACGCCGTCTGTGGGTCGATGTGCTAGGCCGAAGGTGAGGTTGTCTCGTGACATATCCCTCGCACCCCGGCTGACCCAGGGCCATTCCTCTCAGTCTGGCCCTCCTCGGGAGGGGGGACCACGCGGTCCCCGACTCACCACCGGTATGGGGGGGGGGGCATCGTCCCACGATGCGCGCCGCCGCCGTGGCCTGCTTCTATTAGGGTGACGAGCGGCTCCACCCGTCACCCTCAGGCCCACGCTCATGGGGGGCGGAGGTCAGTTTACGCCCTCCGACGCCCGAGCCGCCTTCGAATGCGGCCAGCGATGTCCGCGAGTCTCTCTTGCTCGCTGCGCCGCGCCCGCTCTGCTGTCTCCTTCACGAGCATGACCTGCTCGCAGAAGGAGGCGCCCACGCATCCGCGCAGCGGACCATCGCCGCAAGCAGGGTGGAGAGCGTGAGCACTCTCACCCCCAGGGCCGTCACAAGCTCTCGCCTCGGCGTTTCAGACGCCGGACACTTGGTGAGCGTGTGCAGGAGTCCACGCTCGCGTCGCAGTGATGGCACTCGGGCGTTGGCTCTATGCCCATCAGATGCAGGTACCGCCCGAAGATACCGTGTCCGGTAATGACCTGCGTCTGACGGTACGTGAGGCCACCGCGTGTGGCCTCTCTGGCCACTCCCCCATGATGGGTCTTACCACCGCAATCACGGCGTGCCCTACGCGTGGTTGCTCAAGTCGTAGCTGCCCGAGTTTGTCAGTGCCGAAAGGGTCCTCGCTTCCAGGATCCACGGTGGCGATCCGGCCAGGAGACTCGCCGCTTCAAAGTCGAATCTGGCCCCCAGGGTGTCCGCCCATACGGGGCACCCGTATAGGGTTATGGACCGCACGACACCCGCGTAACGTCTCCTGCAGGAGTCCTCTGGGCCCCTCAAGTTGGGCAACAGCCTGCCCAAGGCATTTGCCGTTGTCACCAACTTGGAGCACAGACTTCGGAAGTGTTCTCCGAAGTCCCATCGACCGTCAAGCACTAGCCCCAGGTATTTCAACCGGGGCTTGATGTCGATGGGAGTGCCTTCCACTGTAAGGCTGGCTCCCGGGTCTGGCCTGCGCCGAGGGCCATGACAGAACATGGCCTCGGACTTGTGCAGAGCCACCTCGAGACCCAGCCGCCGGATCCGTTCCATGACTTGAGCAACCGCGGTCGTGGCCCTCAGGGCGCCTCGCGGTGCGTAGCCCCACCCACCGTCACCAGCGTCTCGTCCGCGTAACACGTGACGGTGGCACCGTACGCGAAGTCACCGCGAAGCACCCAGTTGTAACCGATGTTCCTCAGCAGCGGCCCCAGGACCGATCCCTGTGGAACACCGCACGACATCTCACGCCTATCGACTCCAGTCGAACTCGGGTAGACGACGGCTCTCCCCGTCAGGTACGCCCCGACTATGTGGCGGAGGTAGAGAGGCACATCGTGATACACGAGCGCCTCTCTGATGCAACTCCAGGGCAAGGTGTTGACGCGTTGGAGATGTCCAAGGACACCGCCAACATCACCTCGCCCCGAGCGACCGCATCCTCCACCAGAGTCCTCACACGCATGATGGCATCCACAGTGAAAAGCCACCGGCGGAACCCGAACTGGGTATTCGCCAGGTCCGGCCCCACTCTAGAGAGATGCTCGACGAGGTGCTTGGCAATGACTCTTTCAAAGAGCTTGCCCACCTCGTGGAGCAGCACTATGGGCCGGTACCCGGACGGCTCGCCCGCCGGGCGCTCCAGCGAATGAGGACCAGTTTCCCCGTCGTCCACATCTTCGGAAACTGGCCCCGCTCCAAACATGCGCTGAGGAACCCTCTCAGTTGGGGTTCGAGACCGTCTTCCCCTAGAGCTAGGACCCACGCGCGGCCTGGAATGCCGTCGGGTCCCGGGGCGTTGTTCTTTTTGGCTCTAAGCCTTCGCACCGCCAGCTCTAGTTCTGGCGACCGAGGCGGCGGAGCCATCTGCAGAGGAACATATTCCGCTCGCGCCGGGAACAGGGATTCGACCACTCCCCCGAGCCGAGCCGGCTCGAGCACCTGGGTCAGCGGAGGGTAAGGTAAGGCCGCCCCCATGGGTCCCGCTTCAGCGTCTCCAGGACCAGCGTCACCTTGACATTACATTAGTTAATGAACACTATTTACCACATTAGTAAACAATACGATTACGAATAGATATAATCTGAGCTTCTTACCCATTCCATTAAACTTAATCATAAACTTAATGATTAAAATAAATTAAACTACGTGAATTCTACATTTCATGTTCAATTATGTGAAAAATTTAAAACAAAAAACAAAAACAAAAACATTTTAAAGAAAACTGTTCTTATATTTCTTTACTATCAACTAATTTCAGACTGTAATAGAATTTAAATATTTATTTAGCAGCCCTGTCACATACAATTTACTACAATATAACAATTTTTTGCTACAAAACTTGTCTTGTATTTACTTTTAGTTCAGTGCATATATGTTTTTAACAAACCAAATTCAGTCTACTCAACTTTTATTGCGCATTCTGGCAAAAACATTTTACTCTAAGTCCGTTTAATGCTACGAAATTATTCGCGTTGGTGTATTTGCTCATTTGTTCTTATTGAAACTCTTTAGTATAATTGAAACGTATCAGTTACGTGAAGCAAGGGTACTCATTAATATTCATGAAATTCACGCATTACAGTATCCCACCGTATACGGCCTTGACATGCAACGGAGAGCCATATATCTGATCTGTTCTCAAGTGAGTGATACAGTAGTCACTGAACGCGCAACCGCAATATCGTATATCAACGCCATTTTGCCAAGATTTATAAGATATGGCCAGAAATTGTACCTTAAGCTCATTACTTTGTACTCGTATATTCGAAACAGGATGACTGTCATGATACGCTTACTACTTATGTCCGGTCGGTCAATAGCCAATATCAAAATGAATTCACGTCACGCTCCACTCATTTTTACTACTAGTGTTAATCATAATTTTGGCCTATACCCTTTGTACGAAGACACCCTTACTTCCTTCCTTCTTATTCACCATCTAAAAAAGAAACCAAAATTACACATTGATGAAAATGCATGTAACGTGTATGTTTACTCTTTGTAGATAATATCCGTTTCAAATGTAATATTGGCAAATTTCAATGTATAATTCTGATATTTTGTGCGATGTTATTTAAATATCATTATATAATGTTTAATTTAATTCGGCTTACTCCTTTTAACCATTAGAGATAAGTATTTTATCTACTCTGATACTATAATGATCTCTGATGCCTGTGGTGTGGCCCTAGAATAGCACCACCCCATCTCCTCCCGTGGGTGTCGTAAGAGGCGACTAAGGGATTCAAATACCGGAGGATGGGCAGCAGCATCTTTCCGCGTACTAGCCACCAAACTGCGATCGCCAACCCGCCTGCCAAGCGTGGCGATTACGGCATAACCCCCCATGATGAGGAAACATAAGAAACGGCCCCTAGTCCCCGGCGGCCCCGCTATTCCTGGCCATGGTAGCGGCCATGGTAACGGCGGGGCAAGGGGTGCGAAGAATCCCCGGCAGATGCCAGGCTACCAACCCCGACGACCTTTGGCCCTGGCAACGTACAACACGCTCACACTGCGAACCGACGAGAAGCTCGCTGAACTCGAGGAAGAATTGAGCAGGTTACGGTGGGATATCGTAGGATTGTGTGAAGTCCGGAGAGAGGGGCAGGACACCATGATCCTCAAATCCGGTAACCTGCTCTATTTCCGGGAGGGCGACATACTGTCCCAGGGTGGTGTCGGGTTTATCGTCCACAGGTCCCTTGTCAACAACGTGGTCCAGATCGAGAGTGTTTCGACGAGGGTAGCGTACCTTATACTCAGAATCACCAAACGGTATTCGCTGAAGGTCATACAGGTACACGCACCGACCTCGAAACACCCCGACGACGAGGTGGAGACTATGTATGAGGATATCTCTAAAGCCATGCATAGCTCCCGAACACACTATACCGTTGTGATGGGGGACTTTAACGCGAAACTGGGCAAACGAAGCGACAATGAGCCGAGAGTGGGGCAATTTGGATATGGAAAGAGGAATGCACGTGGCCATCTGCTGGCCGGCTTCATGGAGAAGGAGGGCCTTTTTATGATGAACTCCTTCTTCAGAAAGCCGGAACAGCGTAAGTGGACATGGCTACACCCTAACGGTGTCACAAAAAATGAGATTGATTTCATCTTGTCGACAAAGAGGCACATATTCAATGATGTCTCCGTGATCAATTCAGTAAAAACAGGAAGCGATCACCGGATGGTAAGAGGCACATTGAATCTTAGAACAAAGCTCGAAAGATGTCGACTGATGAAGTCTACGCTCCGACCAGCACCTATCCAGTTCCAGAACCCTGAGCACTTTCAGCTCGAGTTGCAGAATCGCTTCGAATGCCTGGGAGATTGCGAAAATGTGGATGATTACAATGACAGATTTGTGGAAATTGTCCAAACGACTGGGTCTAAGATCTTCAAAGCCCGTCGTTCAAAAGGAACCAAAAAGATTTCGGACCTCACCAACAAACTCATGGAACAAAGACGAAATTTGGTTTTGCAGACCTCTGAAGATGCTACTCAGTATCGGCGTTTAAACAGACAGATCTCCAAGTCCTTGACTCGCGACCTACGCCAATTTAATACGACTCGTATTAAGGAGGCGATTGAGAGCAACAAAGGCTCAAAGGTTTTCGCAAGGGATCTGTCTGTTGGTCAAAGCCAACTGAATAAGCTGAAAGCGGAGGATGGCAGAATTATTTCGTCAAAGCCGGAGCTGTTGGAAGAGGTCGAGAAGTTCTACGGACAATTATACACGAGTGTACGGCAATCTGTTAATAATCTGGCCAAAGACCCAAGAGCCAGATTGACCCGACACTATACCGAGGATATCCCGGACGTCAGCCTGTACGAGATTAGAATGGCTCTCAAACAGCTAAAGAACAATAAGGCACCGGGTGATGATGGGATCACGGCTGAGCTTCTAAAAGCTGGTGGAACACCGATACTTAAAGCTCTTCAGAAGCTATTTGATTCCGTCATACTCGAGGGACGAACGCCTAAGGCATGGCACAGAAGTGTGGTGGTACTCTTCTTCAAAAAAGGTGATAAAACCTTGTTGAAGAATTATAGACCCATCTCGCTTCTGAGCCATGTCTACAAGTTGTTTTCGAGAGTCATTACGAATCGTCTCGCTCGCAGGTTCGACGACTTCCAGCCTCCCGAACAAGCCGGTTTCCGAAAAGGCTTTAGCACCATAGACCACATACATACGCTGCGACAGATTATACAGAAGACTGAGGAGTATAATCAGCCACTCTGCTTGGCGTTTGTGGACTATGAGAAAGCCTTCGATTCGATCGAGACCTGGGCTGTGCTACAGTCTCTCCAACGGTGCCAAATTGACTATCGATATATCGAAGCGCTGAAGTGTTTGTACGAAAACGCCACCATGTCAGTCCGCCTCCAGGATCAAAGCTCAAAACCTATCCAGTTGCAGCGAGGGGTGAGACAGGGAGACGTTATATCTCCGAAACTGTTCACCGCCGGCCTGGAAGATGTTTTCAAGCTCCTGGACTGGAGAAGACTCGGCATCAATATCAACGGCGAGTACATCACTCACCTTCGATTCGCTGACGATATCGTAGTCATGGCTGAGACCTTGGAAGACCTAGGCACAATGCTCGAAGACCTCAGTAGAGCCTCCCAACAAGTGGGCCTCAAAATGAACATGGACAAGACGAAAATTATGTCAAATGTCCATGTCGCACCCACTTCTTCTTTAAAGGTTGGAGACTCTACACTCGAAGTTGTCGACGAATATGTTTACCTGGGACAGACAGTCCAGTTAGGGAAATCCCCACGGATACCCACCCCTCCGGAGCCGGAGAAGTAGGTTATGTCGGACTCGAACCGACTAAACCGCACGCCGTCTCTGGGTCGTAGTGCTAGGCCGAAGGTGAGGTTGTCATGCGACATATCCCTCGCACCCCGGCTGACCCAGGGCCATCCCTCTCGGTCTGGCCCTCCTCGGGAGGTAGGGACCACGCGGTCCCCGACTCAACCCCGGTGTGGGGGGACGCGCATCGTTCTACGAGGCGCGCCGCCGCCGTGGACTGCCTCAGGCCCGCGCTCATGGGGGGCGGAGGTCAGTTTGCGCCCTCCGACGCCCGAGCCGCCTTCGGGCGCGTGCATCGATGTCAGCGAGCCTTTCTCGCTAATCGCGCCGCGCCCGCTCTGCTGTCTCCTTCGCGAGCATGACCTGCTCGCAGAAGGAGGCGCTGGCCGCCCACGCATCCGCGCAGCGGACCATCGCCGCGAGCAGGGTGGAGAGCTTGAGCACTCTCACCCCCAGGGCCGCCACAAGCTCCCGCCTCGGCGTCTCAAACGCCGGGCACTCGGTGAGCGTGTGCAGCCCCGAGTCCACGCTCGCGTCGCAGTGATGGCACTCGGGCGTTGGCTCTATACCCATCAGATGCAGATACCGCCCGAAGCTACCGTGCCCGGTGATAATCTGCGTCTGACGGTACGAGAGGCTACCGTGTGGCCTCTCTAGCCACTCCCCCATGATGGGCCTTACCGCCGCAATGACGGCGTGCCCTGCGCGTGGTTGCCCAAGTCGTCACTCCCACTCGGCCACCATGACCTGGTGGAGCCGGGATTTCTCGGCCCGAATATCCTCGGGCTCGGGATCGAATCCCCGCTCCCGCGCCTCCTTTCGGAACTGATATAGTGCCGAAAGGGCCCTCGCTTCCAGGATCCACGGTGGCGATCCGGCCAGGAGACTCGCCGCTTCGAAGGATATCGTGCGGTATCCCCTGATGGCCCTATCCAACGCCGCTAAAGAAGTTTTCACTTCAAAAAACTTACTTGCATTTGCGTCAACTATAATAGCCTGGTTTTTATAATCGAGGATTATTTTACCTACTTTCAATGAACAACAACAAAATGTGAAAATTATGTTGTATAGGGACCAAATATTATCATTATATTACACATTTATAGTCATTTATGTGTACGCATAATATATTTGTAGCAACAAAGCATTGAAAATTGTTATTTTTTCAATGTGTAATATTCGCGTAAGCTTCCGACTAAATCAAAAATATTGAACCGTATAACCGATTGAAACTTCTTTAAAGTCGATTGTCATAAAATCGAACAGTTTACTCCTTGGTATAACTTTTTCTTTATATAGGACACGTCAATTTGACTACACCTCGCCTGATGGTAAGCTGAAGGCAAAGTGTCAGGACAGAGGGCCACCATTACATACACGTGCCATGTTAGCAATGGTGGCACTCAGTTTGACGGCGTCATCAGATGCTTTTTCACGCCCGCTCAAAGGACCCGGGACTGTAGGAACATGAAACTGTCATAAATTCACTTTCGTTGGACAGGGAATAAATGGCTTTCTAATGTCTTACATGGTTATGGTTTTACTTTATTTATATGCAAATAAGTTCATTCGTCGTGTGACCTTTGAAGGCAGTGGGTGAGCAGGTCGTGACATTTGAAATTTGCGAAATGGGAATTCATGTACAATTTATACCACACGCCACTTTACCACAGAATAAAAAATAACTGCAGGTATAAAATAAAATCATTGTGGGAGAGATTTTTAATTTATTTTTACCATTGCGCGAGGTAAGATTTTTTAAATAAATAAAGATTAACTACACATTGCTTTTTAGACCCAAACTAATGATAGATTTTAATATATAGCTTCATTAGGACCTACGTATTAACGATAAGCACCTCAAACAGTAAAAACGGTAATCTTATTTACCTTACCTTCTCAGGACACGTGGTTACTTATCAAGTAAGTACTTTATCCACACGTGATTAAGACTGCAACACCTTAAAGCTATAAGATAAACCAATCATATACAAATAAACTTGGTAAGTGCATACCTATTACCAAGTAGCAGTTTAAACTTAGCGGAAGACTCAATGCGGCAAAGTTTCAAATTATACAAAACCAACTAAAACACGTTTAAAGTAAAGATTGTTTAAACTGTACAGTCAGCGTCAGAACCATCTTGACTACCAAGTCTCAAAATGGTCTTCATACAAAGGTATTAAAAGCAAATCAGACTGTTTTATTGATTTAAATTATATTATTATCCGAACTAAAAATGTTTACCAAATATCAGAGCAATAAATTGACAGGAAGGGGGGAATACATGGTATTAAGTTTATTTTGAGTACTTTGTTCATCAAGGTCAATCTGATGCTAACTGTACGACCGTAGACACGTGCACTGAGTTGCCATAAAAAGCAAGATGTGTTTTGACGAAACTATAAAGTAAGCAGCGAAGCTGTGCCTACACGTACTTTATTATCGTTACACGGAGTAGCAGAATGCCGAAATCTCATTGCAGAGACAAAATATAAGCCACATCTTCTGTTTATACTATACTTTTATATAGTTTATACCATAGAGTGGTCATGTAAGTACGTAATGGGGTTATGTTATATTAATGATACTGAAGACAAAAATATTTTTCGGAGTTCTTGTCACCGAAAGTCGTGTTAACCGTCATCCACCCGGGAGGAGCCGTGGGCATAGTTGCATTTATATAAAAATGTCAAGTTAGTTTGTGTACGCTTCAAAAGATCAAATGTTTAGAAGTTTTGATTCCATTAAGCTCAAATATTGACATGGTATACAACCCACTCCAGAGATGGTTCTTAGCTAAGATTTTTCACGTGGTACTTAATTAGTTGTCCAATTATTTTATGAAATAAGGTTGGGTGATATAAAAAGAAATTACTCAATGAATCAACCAGTCTGATTTATAACTAACATCAAAATGAAAGTATGTAAAGTTGGTTTTCTTTCCAGAAACAAAAGTTTTACGTCTGTATAATTTTAATGGTAATATAATAACTTTGTCTGAATCGCCCACAAAACTCTCCTTGAAATAAAACCATTCACATTGAACTTAATTTACTTTAGAAATTCATTTCAAAATTAGAATAACAGGCCTTCTGCCGCTTCGGCCGCTCGGGATCGAATTCTAAAATAAAATTAACTTGCTTTATCGCAAGCTCTGACATGGGCTGTCCGTTCGAAGCAAAGAATCCATTGATAAGAAT
Organism: Eilema caniola; assembly: GCA_949126895.1. Taxonomy (NCBI): domain Eukaryota; kingdom Metazoa; phylum Arthropoda; class Insecta; order Lepidoptera; family Erebidae; genus Eilema; species Eilema caniola. The sequence continues at coordinate 14,239,796 of OX421477.1, forward strand.
CATCTTGGCTAACAACCACTAAATTTATAAATAAAAATGGGTGATCATGAATATATTCATATCTTAAATTTACTCAAGTGTTGGCAAAGATCTATCATTGTCTCCATCCAGTGAGAACTGTGTAGTTAGAATCCTTATTTTATTTTTACTCTTATTATATTCCCTATCATATTTCCTCCTCATCTTAAATTAATTACACGTAGAACAACCTGACTGGCATTTAGTACAATAATGAATACTACGTTCAATACAACAACCTTATTAATTTCTCGTGAAACAAAGCATTTCACTGCTGTGTGAGTAATTCATGTCTCTTAAAACATGATTCAGCTATTAAATGAAGAAGGGACTATAAAAAACACATCGGTACTAAGTAAACTCTAAGCCAGTATCTTTCTAATTAATTTTAATTATTAATAAGCTTCTTTGAATTGCCTAGCTTGGAGACAAATTTCAAGGTAATTTTTAATCATTTCATGGAGTGAAGGTGAAAACTCAGTGTATTTAGTTATTTATACGAATCTAGTGAAATATTCATAAAAAGAAAATGCCAGAGGTTATGTTTTAGCTATTCTTTCGCCTCCATGTTTTTAACCAATAAGGTTGGGTCGGAATACAGTTCACGACTGCTGAGAGCACCTCCTATCAGCCTCCTTTCTGTTTACATGATCACACGCTACTCAGCCGTATCTAGTCCATATTAGCTTTAAATTTAAAATATGAAATTTTCAGAAGAAGAGTGACTTCATTTACACAAAAAACAAATCTTTCACATGTTTTATAACACTAATATTGATAAAGATTGCGAATAAAAGTACTAATTTTATTCAATTACCGTGAAATATTTAAAATTTCTATTTGCTTTTAACAGTCATCACACTCAAGCTCATCAAACTATTATTTCGAATAAAATTGTTAATTTTAATAAATTACTTGGACCAAATAAATGAAAACAGTGAATCAGTCACCATTATATTCTGGATCCAAAGTACCTAAGCATAGCTTAACCAGCTTGTAATATGGATCTATACTATTTATGAGTTCTAAAACAACACTCGGTACTGAATCTCAATTTATCAGGGGACAGATTGTCTAAACAGATTGACAGATTGTCTATACAACCTGTCTTAATATAAATTGAGATTAAAACTGAGTACTATTTTAGAATACGGGGCTAAATACAATCTTGTAGGTCTCCGTATTCAGGTCCCTTGGTTTAATTTAAAATATTAAATAAAATTGATATAACTTCTAAGTAACTAGACCTACGAAAATGATGCCCATATGAAAAAGTTTATAATAAAGAAAAGCTTAAACGCCTTATGGTTTTTAGTGAAAAATCTTCGAAAATAAAATATGCCAAGAGAATCAACTGAATACGTCGACCTCAGTCGATCTTCGAGATTCACACAGAAACACCTAGGCAAAATATAAATAGATGTGGAATGTAAATGTGAATACGCTCTAATACTTCAAAGAGCGGTATCCGAACCTTGCGATTTCCGACGTAGCAGTCACAATCGCTACACTGTAGAGCTACGACGTCCATGGCTACGTTGTGTAGGCCGTAGAGCCCATAGCAGAGATTAAAAATAGTAGATAGATAGATGGATAATTCTTTATTGTACATCAATATTATTATAGAGTATCGTAAATGGTTACATTAAGTGCGCAATGGGCGGCCTTATCACTAAGAATGATTTCTTCCAGGCAACCTTAGGATGGACAGCAATGAAAAGTATGAATATAAGTGAGTTTTGATGTAGTTTGATGTAGTACGCCTATAGCCACCTATCGTTACAGAAAATAAAAAGGTTAAAAGGAAACAATTTTTGCTTGTGCAATTTGAGGTCAATTTTGAATATTGATTTTTGATTTTCAGACATTCCAAAAATTTTGTACAATTTAGGAAAATAAATATGATTTGAATGTAATTTTAAAGCATTTTGCAAGCTAAACATTGAAGCAAATTCAATATTTTTTCCTGTCTTAAAGAATTATGGGTTGAATAAATAATTAAGCTAAAAGTAGGTTAATGTTACTTTGATTATACTGTACGGTGAAGACTGATTAAAAGTAACTCTATCTAAAGTTGCCCTTAAAGATCCTCTCCGTCACCTTTTTTGAAGTGAAAACTTCTTTAGCGGCGTTGGATGGGTGTAAAATGTTAAGGAAGCGTCAGGATTAGTTGACCTTTGAACCGTAACTGACGACTGACGTCATACAAGATTAGGTACAGACTATGTATTTGGCAAATTACAATAGATAGCGTCGTAGCTTAAACGGTAAGCACTTCGACTGGAAGTCCTTATAGTTTCAGATAGTATCGGGTTCAAATCACCTGGCTTTCAGGGATTTTTTGTGATTGTTTTTTCTTATATATATTACTTTTGGTGTATATTTATTACTTTTGGTGATTATTTTTTCTTTTTGTAATTTATTACTTTTTATGATTATTTTTTCTTTCTGTAATTTATTATTTTATGTGATTATTTTTTCTTTTCATAATTTATTAATTTCTTCTGACAGAAAATTAGCAGAAAATAAGTGATAGGTTCTATGATTAGCGCTATACTCGTATTATATGTATGGTATGGTATGTTCTTTTTTATATTTTTCTATGTATATAACGAAGAAAGAACAAAAGAAAATGTTTTCACTTCTGCCGGCACTCCCAGAGTGCAACCCGTCTTTTTTTTAATTATTTTCCTATCTGTTACCTACAATTACCCATATGAAACCGTACTGCTGACGCAATATATTTTCTCCGTTAGTATAAGATACTTGTAGTGAGATGGCTTAATACATTACTGTCTGCGTAATATCCTCGTCATTCTCAGTAATGTACTCGTAATACTATACCAACTGGAGCAAAGAGTATCACATTAAATATTACACTATATTTCATCATACCGTGCCATGATGGCCGTTAAGTACTAAGAGAACTTGGCCGAGCTTGCTTGCTCTCTCTCTTTTACACCATCATCATCATCGACATTTGGACGTTATCCTGATTGCATTCGAAGGCAAGACGCCTTCTCCTACTCTCCTCTACACTTCCTACTCCACTTCGCACGATCTTGGGCGTCCATGGCAGTGAGACCATTTGCACGCACGTTACCCTGCACGACGTCAAACCAGAACTTTTTGGGCCTACCCCTTCTACCTGGATCCGGCGGGAGCGCCATTGCCAGGCATTTGTTACCCACGTAGCCTGGCTGTTGCCGCAAGACGTGGCCGCACCAGCGAAGGCAACCTAAGCTGCTACCTTATCAACTCAACTACAGATGACTTGATCATTTTACTCGGTCAATGTCGTCACTTAGTTAATATATCAAAACGGCTATCATAGCGTGCCGCAAGTTTAGATTATCTTGACCGGTATATAACGGTCTACGTAAAAAGAAACAATCCAGTCAGAATTAAATGGGCTTGCCAATACGTCCAAAAATATTATTGTAAAAGTATTTTATGACATAAAAATTGACTTTCATGCCAATTTTTATATTATAAAATACACCACGTTGTATTATACACTACCAACATCATGATCCAAGCGCCCATTCCCGTTCCATCCAAAGTTTATGTTTGTAAGCTTATATTTGTAACTGTATGCCCCCAAATATATAACCAACCTTGTATCTTACGATAGGAAAGTCTATACCAGAGCGTTATCTTAAAAGTAGCAGGTGTACCAGTTAGCAGATGAATTTGTCTTGGCCTCAGAAAATCTTACTTTTAATTTCTCTAACATTGGCTATGAACGATAAATATGTGCAATAAGAGTCAATACATAGTGACAGCGAACAGTGGCTAATAACAAAACATGTTGAGTTAACAGTAATTATAATAAGGACCGCACAAATTAGCACACAGTAAACAGATAACAAGTACCGAACCAGCCCACTCAAATGACAAACACAATGATATTTATCAACGCAATATGTCACTTGCAAATGCATGATATTTGCGTACAAATACGTCGGTAGATGTCCACCCCTCATTTATCCGTAAATTGCATCGAAATGGAACTTTCATTTGACATAGTGAGGGCGCAACATTAGGTATTATCTCTCTGCAAAATAACCAAGAAATACGACATTATAAATGCAAAAATGTTTTTGTACACATACGCTTTTTTAAATATGCTTTAAATTTCCAATCGTATTTCTGATCCAATTTTAAAATAGTCCCCAATAAAAGCAAAGTAGTACCGTAGTATTTAATATACTGTATCAAGAATGTTTTTTTTTTAATTCATACAAAGTAACAAATTATTATTAATTTGTTCGAAGCATAATTTCAATTTCATAATGCCCAGAGGTGTAAGCACCATTCAAAGTACCAATTGTAGATAACACACACACACAAAACTTTGAGCGTGTCTGATCTAAATCAGAGCTGGAATTAAATCCGCGCACATTAAAGTAGTACTAGTAATGCAGTATTCCCACGCCACGGAAGTATTTCAGATAAAATATATTATTGAAACTTATATTTATTAACTACACAGACTACACTGCATGCTAGTCCAAAAGGAAAAAAAAAACGATAAACCAATCTGTCCTTAATATTCAATAACAAAATTGCACGGGCTCAGAGCACCCAAAATATAGCAACTAAGTTTGTCATTCTTACCTTTATTTGCTCGCAAACGACCACCCACGTCTTCGTAAAATGCCATTACCTTTTTTTTGCCCTTTTCCTAAGAAACTACTTGATAGCAGCGGTTGTGTTCCTCACCAATTTACTTTCCTCACGTTAATAGCCGAATTTGATCCGACCAACCGAAGGAAAAACCTCCAATGTAAATATCCGTCCTTCACTCCTGTAAATGAAGGAAGGAAAGGATCTTGGTAACGCAGCCTTTATGTAACCTAAACACATAAAAACTATATTGCCGACCACAGGAAGAGGGTCACGTGTGCTTATTTTGCAATATTGAACTTTGTATACCTATCAGAACCTGATAAAATCTTCAGGTAGCATTTTTATTTGTCTTCTTGCTTTGAAATTCTAATTCAAATGCTTCATTGTGAAACATAGGGTGTGACTATCTGCTCCACCTGACAATGGAGCCAAAATGAAGAAGTCATGTTAACGTACGTAATTTTAGAGTTTCCTACTCTCATTCCTTGGTACCTACTTAAATATCTTGACGAAAATAAAATGAGGTTTTATAGCTACTGGACCTTTTTGCTCCAAGGAGCATTTTCTTTCAGGTAACAGTATTTTATCGCACCTGTAAAACCCTGCTATCTATCAGATATTCTCAGGTGTACCATTAGGACAAACAATGCAATTTAGTCTTAATGAGCAAGATTCTAATGACGTCGGATGTTGCACATTACACATTCCAATGTTAAAAGTGCAGAGCTTCAGTCTTATTTCACGTAGAAAGGATGGTTCAAAATTATAAACGAGGTTTTTTTCGTAAGAATTCTAACCATTTCTGGATTGGTTCATCTTAAAGGAAATATGTACCTACGACAAAAACAAAATGCGATAGTCGTAGTGTTTGGAATCATGCTAAGACCGAACATAATCATATCGTTATGAAATAAGTTTACTCATCAAAAGATGGTTACTTCTATTAGAACCTCATAATACAAACCCCAAAGATAAAATTCATTAATATCGTCTAGGTACATCATTTCTGCTTATAACATATGCCAATGAAAATCCTCAAAAGAATATTTTGTTGAACAAACTTTATTAGAAAAGATAGAAAAATTGAATAATACGCACAGAATTCGCAGAAATGAAAGTGATGTGTTTGAAAAGTTATGATTATATTTTCAACCCCTGATGCCAAACAAAATAAATAAATAATATAGTGATTCGATTACTTTTCCATAGCATTTTAATATATCACTAAAGCAAATCATCATTATTCTCCTCATAGCGATTGCCTAGATGCGTCTAAAGTTTGCATTTTGGAGTCTGAGGTCTGTTTATTGCTTTTGTTTATTCGTCAACTTTTACTGGAGCGACTGTTGTCTGACCTGACAACCCCGAGAGGAAAGTCTACGACACAGCCTCACCTGAAGTTAAGCAGGTGCACCGACTGACAGGTCAGATTGCCATGGGTCGCAGGGCCCTCTATGCACACAAGTAGGGCGAGTAGAAAGCATTATACCGTCCGAATAGTAGGTAAGCATTTTAAACACAAAAACTGATTGAGCACGTTTTTTTAAAATAAACCAGCAATATTTCAATATAACCTTCTTAGATCAGTGTGTCTTTAAATTAGCAATCTGTAAAATAAGATTTCTTATTCAAATTTTCAGCCACTCGTTTAGCAAAGTATCTTGCAGAAGGCGCCTGTTACAAAAAGTGCTTGATTAGTGTTATATTTCTATTGGTGGAGAGAATCACCAAAGCTTCTTATAAAGGAGACTAGGGGTTATTTTTTACGTGCGGGAAATTCCCACGGATACCCCCCCTTCGGAGCCGAAAGGGGAGGTAATGTCTTACTCGAACCGACTAAACCGCACGCCGTCTGTGGGTCGATGTGCTAGGCCGAAGGTGAGGTTGTCTCGTGACATATCCCTCGCACCCCGGCTGACCCAGGGCCATTCCTCTCAGTCTGGCCCTCCTCGGGAGGGGGGACCACGCGGTCCCCGACTCACCACCGGTATGGGGGGGGGGGCATCGTCCCACGATGCGCGCCGCCGCCGTGGCCTGCTTCTATTAGGGTGACGAGCGGCTCCACCCGTCACCCTCAGGCCCACGCTCATGGGGGGCGGAGGTCAGTTTACGCCCTCCGACGCCCGAGCCGCCTTCGAATGCGGCCAGCGATGTCCGCGAGTCTCTCTTGCTCGCTGCGCCGCGCCCGCTCTGCTGTCTCCTTCACGAGCATGACCTGCTCGCAGAAGGAGGCACCCACGCATCCGCGCAGCGGACCATCGCCGCAAGCAGGGTGGAGAGCGTGAGCAGTCTCACCCCCAGGGCCGTCACAAGCTCTCGCCTCGGCGTTTCAGACGCCGGACACTTGGTGAGCGTGTGCAGGAGTCCACGCTCGCGTCGCAGTGATGGCACTCGGGCGTTGGCTCTATGCCCATCAGATGCAGGTACCGCCCGAAGATACCGTGTCCGGTAATGACCTGCGTCTGACGGTACGTGAGGCCACCGCGTGTGGCCTCTCTGGCCACTCCCCCATGATGGGTCTTACCACCGCAATCACGGCGTGCCCTACGCGTGGTTGCTCAAGTCGTAGCTGCCCGAGTTTGTCAGTGCCGAAAGGGTCCTCGCTTCCAGGATCCACGGTGGCGATCCGGCCAGGAGACTCGCCGCTTCAAAGTCGAATCTGGCCCCCAGGGTGTCCGCCCATACGGGGCACCCGTATAGGGTTATGGACCGCACGACACCCGCGTAACGTCTCCTGCAGGAGTCCTCTGGGCCCCTCAAGTTGGGCAACAGCCTGCCCAAGGCATTTGCCGTTGTCACCAACTTGGAGCACAGACTTCGGAAGTGTTCTCCGAAGTCCCATCGACCGTCAAGCACTAGCCCCAGGTATTTCAACCGGGGCTTGATGTCGATGGGAGTGCCTTCCACTGTAAGGCTGGCTCCCGGGTCTGGCCTGCGCCGAGGGCCATGACAGAACATGGCCTCGGACTTGTGCAGAGCCACCTCGAGACCCAGCCGCCGGATCCGTTCCATGACTTGAGCAACCGCGGTCGTGGCCCTCAGGGCGCCTCGCGGTGCGTAGCCCCACCCACCGTCACCAGCGTCTCGTCCGCGTAACACGTGACGGTGGCACCGTACGCGAAGTCACCGCGAAGCACCCAGTTGTAACCGATGTTCCTCAGCAGCGGCCCCAGGACCGATCCCTGTGGAACACCGCACGACATCTCACGCCTATCGACTCCAGTCGAACTCGGGTAGACGACGGCTCTCCCCGTCAGGTACGCCCCGACTATGTGGCGGAGGTAGAGAGGCACATCGTGATACACGAGCGCCTCTCTGATGCAACTCCAGGGCAAGGTGTTGACGCGTTGGAGATGTCCAAGGACACCGCCAACATCACCTCGCCCCGAGCGACCGCATCCTCCACCAGAGTCCTCACACGCATGATGGCATCCACAGTGAAAAGCCACCGGCGGAACCCGAACTGGGTATTCGCCAGGTCCGGCCCCACTCTAGAGAGATGCTCGACGAGGTGCTTGGCAATGACTCTTTCAAAGAGCTTGCCCACCTCGTGGAGCAGCACTATGGGCCGGTACCCGGACGGCTCGCCCGCCGGGCGCTCCAGCGAATGAGGACCAGTTTCCCCGTCGTCCACATCTTCGGAAACTGGCCCCGCTCCAAACATGCGCTGAGGAACCCTCTCAGTTGGGGTTCGAGACCGTCTTCCCCTAGAGCTAGGACCCACGCGCGGCCTGGAATGCCGTCGGGTCCCGGGGCGTTGTTCTTTTTGGCTCTAAGCCTTCGCACCGCCAGCTCTAGTTCTGGCGACCGAGGCGGCGGAGCCATCTGCAGAGGAACATATTCCGCTCGCGCCGGGAACAGGGATTCGACCACTCCCCCGAGCCGAGCCGGCTCGAGCACCTGGGTCAGCGGAGGGTAAGGTAAGGCCGCCCCCATGGGTCCCGCTTCAGCGTCTCCAGGACCAGCGTCACCTTGACATTACATTAGTTAATGAACACTATTTACCACATTAGTAAACAATACGATTACGAATAGATATAATCTGAGCTTCTTACCCATTCCATTAAACTTAATCATAAACTTAATGATTAAAATAAATTAAACTACGTGAATTCTACATTTCATGTTCAATTATGTGAAAAATTTAAAACAAAAAACAAAAACAAAAACATTTTAAAGAAAACTGTTCTTATATTTCTTTACTATCAACTAATTTCAGACTGTAATAGAATTTAAATATTTATTTAGCAGCCCTGTCACATACAATTTACTACAATATAACAATTTTTTGCTACAAAACTTGTCTTGTATTTACTTTTAGTTCAGTGCATATATGTTTTTAACAAACCAAATTCAGTCTACTCAACTTTTATTGCGCATTCTGGCAAAAACATTTTACTCTAAGTCCGTTTAATGCTACGAAATTATTCGCGTTGGTGTATTTGCTCATTTGTTCTTATTGAAACTCTTTAGTATAATTGAAACGTATCAGTTACGTGAAGCAAGGGTACTCATTAATATTCATGAAATTCACGCATTACAGTATCCCACCGTATACGGCCTTGACATGCAACGGAGAGCCATATATCTGATCTGTTCTCAAGTGAGTGATACAGTAGTCACTGAACGCGCAACCGCAATATCGTATATCAACGCCATTTTGCCAAGATTTATAAGATATGGCCAGAAATTGTACCTTAAGCTCATTACTTTGTACTCGTATATTCGAAACAGGATGACTGTCATGATACGCTTACTACTTATGTCCGGTCGGTCAATAGCCAATATCAAAATGAATTCACGTCACGCTCCACTCATTTTTACTACTAGTGTTAATCATAATTTTGGCCTATACCCTTTGTACGAAGACACCCTTACTTCCTTCCTTCTTATTCACCATCTAAAAAAGAAACCAAAATTACACATTGATGAAAATGCATGTAACGTGTATGTTTACTCTTTGTAGATAATATCCGTTTCAAATGTAATATTGGCAAATTTCAATGTATAATTCTGATATTTTGTGCGATGTTATTTAAATATCATTATATAATGTTTAATTTAATTCGGCTTACTCCTTTTAACCATTAGAGATAAGTATTTTATCTACTCTGATACTATAATGATCTCTGATGCCTGTGGTGTGGCCCTAGAATAGCACCACCCCATCTCCTCCCGTGGGTGTCGTAAGAGGCGACTAAGGGATTCAAATACCGGAGGATGGGCAGCAGCATCTTTCCGCGTACTAGCCACCAAACTGCGATCGCCAACCCGCCTGCCAAGCGTGGCGATTACGGCATAACCCCCCATGATGAGGAAACATAAGAAACGGCCCCTAGTCCCCGGCGGCCCCGCTATTCCTGGCCATGGTAGCGGCCATGGTAACGGCGGGGCAAGGGGTGCGAAGAATCCCCGGCAGATGCCAGGCTACCAACCCCGACGACCTTTGGCCCTGGCAACGTACAACACGCTCACACTGCGAACCGACGAGAAGCTCGCTGAACTCGAGGAAGAATTGAGCAGGTTACGGTGGGATATCGTAGGATTGTGTGAAGTCCGGAGAGAGGGGCAGGACACCATGATCCTCAAATCCGGTAACCTGCTCTATTTCCGGGAGGGCGACATACTGTCCCAGGGTGGTGTCGGGTTTATCGTCCACAGGTCCCTTGTCAACAACGTGGTCCAGATCGAGAGTGTTTCGACGAGGGTAGCGTACCTTATACTCAGAATCACCAAACGGTATTCGCTGAAGGTCATACAGGTACACGCACCGACCTCGAAACACCCCGACGACGAGGTGGAGACTATGTATGAGGATATCTCTAAAGCCATGCATAGCTCCCGAACACACTATACCGTTGTGATGGGGGACTTTAACGCGAAACTGGGCAAACGAAGCGACAATGAGCCGAGAGTGGGGCAATTTGGATATGGAAAGAGGAATGCACGTGGCCATCTGCTGGCCGGCTTCATGGAGAAGGAGGGCCTTTTTATGATGAACTCCTTCTTCAGAAAGCCGGAACAGCGTAAGTGGACATGGCTACACCCTAACGGTGTCACAAAAAATGAGATTGATTTCATCTTGTCGACAAAGAGGCACATATTCAATGATGTCTCCGTGATCAATTCAGTAAAAACAGGAAGCGATCACCGGATGGTAAGAGGCACATTGAATCTTAGAACAAAGCTCGAAAGATGTCGACTGATGAAGTCTACGCTCCGACCAGCACCTATCCAGTTCCAGAACCCTGAGCACTTTCAGCTCGAGTTGCAGAATCGCTTCGAATGCCTGGGAGATTGCGAAAATGTGGATGATTACAATGACAGATTTGTGGAAATTGTCCAAACGACTGGGTCTAAGATCTTCAAAGCCCGTCGTTCAAAAGGAACCAAAAAGATTTCGGACCTCACCAACAAACTCATGGAACAAAGACGAAATTTGGTTTTGCAGACCTCTGAAGATGCTACTCAGTATCGGCGTTTAAACAGACAGATCTCCAAGTCCTTGACTCGCGACCTACGCCAATTTAATACGACTCGTATTAAGGAGGCGATTGAGAGCAACAAAGGCTCAAAGGTTTTCGCAAGGGATCTGTCTGTTGGTCAAAGCCAACTGAATAAGCTGAAAGCGGAGGATGGCAGAATTATTTCGTCAAAGCCGGAGCTGTTGGAAGAGGTCGAGAAGTTCTACGGACAATTATACACGAGTGTACGGCAATCTGTTAATAATCTGGCCAAAGACCCAAGAGCCAGATTGACCCGACACTATACCGAGGATATCCCGGACGTCAGCCTGTACGAGATTAGAATGGCTCTCAAACAGCTAAAGAACAATAAGGCACCGGGTGATGATGGGATCACGGCTGAGCTTCTAAAAGCTGGTGGAACACCGATACTTAAAGCTCTTCAGAAGCTATTTGATTCCGTCATACTCGAGGGACGAACGCCTAAGGCATGGCACAGAAGTGTGGTGGTACTCTTCTTCAAAAAAGGTGATAAAACCTTGTTGAAGAATTATAGACCCATCTCGCTTCTGAGCCATGTCTACAAGTTGTTTTCGAGAGTCATTACGAATCGTCTCGCTCGCAGGTTCGACGACTTCCAGCCTCCCGAACAAGCCGGTTTCCGAAAAGGCTTTAGCACCATAGACCACATACATACGCTGCGACAGATTATACAGAAGACTGAGGAGTATAATCAGCCACTCTGCTTGGCGTTTGTGGACTATGAGAAAGCCTTCGATTCGATCGAGACCTGGGCTGTGCTACAGTCTCTCCAACGGTGCCAAATTGACTATCGATATATCGAAGCGCTGAAGTGTTTGTACGAAAACGCCACCATGTCAGTCCGCCTCCAGGATCAAAGCTCAAAACCTATCCAGTTGCAGCGAGGGGTGAGACAGGGAGACGTTATATCTCCGAAACTGTTCACCGCCGGCCTGGAAGATGTTTTCAAGCTCCTGGACTGGAGAAGACTCGGCATCAATATCAACGGCGAGTACATCACTCACCTTCGATTCGCTGACGATATCGTAGTCATGGCTGAGACCTTGGAAGACCTAGGCACAATGCTCGAAGACCTCAGTAGAGCCTCCCAACAAGTGGGCCTCAAAATGAACATGGACAAGACGAAAATTATGTCAAATGTCCATGTCGCACCCACTTCTTCTTTAAAGGTTGGAGACTCTACACTCGAAGTTGTCGACGAATATGTTTACCTGGGACAGACAGTCCAGTTAGGCAGGTCCAACTTTGAGAAAGAGGTCAATCGTCGAATCCAACTCGGCTGGGCAGCGTTCGGGAAGCTTCGTAATATCTTCTCGTCCAAAATACCGCAGTGTCTCAAGACGAAAGTCTACGATCAGTGTGTGTTGCCAGCGATGACCTACGGAAGTGAGACTTGGTCCCTTACTATGGGCCTCATAAGGGGGCTCAAGGTCACCCAAAGGGCGATGGAGCGTGCTATGCTCGGAGATTCCCTGCGTGATCGAATCAGAAATGAGGAGATACGCAGGAGAACTAAAGTAACCGACATAGCACACAGAATCGCCAAACTTAAGTGGCAGTGGGCGGGGCACATAGCTCGTGGAACAGATGGCCGTTGGGGCAAGAAAGTTCTCGAGTGGCGGCCACGCGCCGGAAGACGCAGTGTAGGCAGGCCTCCCACACGGTGGACCGACGACCTGGTGAAGGTCGCGGGAAGGGCATGGATGCGGAAGGCGCAGGACCGGTCACTGTGGAAATCCTTGGGGGAGGCCTTTGTCCAGCAGTGGACGTCTTTCGGCTGAAATGATGATACTATAATACAAAGATTATAAAATTGAAATTAGAACTCTTATGACAAACATTACGCACAGGCCAAAAAAAAAGTTTTATTACGATACAGGTCTTGTATGGACACCTATATCATAAAATAACTTTTTAATCATAACGATACACCTATACAATCCCCATCTGGACTGAACCTCTACTTTAAAAAAAGAATCCGCCATTTCGGAAGAAAAAAAAAAGAAACACGCATGCGCAATCGAAGTTTGTGCCTTGGCGCGAATATTTTTTTTTTGTTCTATACATTTAAATTAAACATAGTTTGGTTTGGTTTGTAAAATAAATTAGTTTATGTATTATAGTATGAGAGTAGATAAAGTAGTGTATGATACTGTACATAACTTGGTCTTATAACACTCGTGTGATAATATAAAAAAACTCGCCTACGGCTCGTTTTTTTAAACACACTCGTATTATAAGAACCCTTATTATGCAACAGTATCATAAACTACTATAACCTATCATGGTCACTCAGTATTTTAGAGGTATCGGAAGCAGGAAGATTAGTTACTCAAAATAATACAACATGATAAATATCCCGATACGACCATGGATATAAATATTACAGTAAGTATTCTTACGTACTCTTTCAACCAAGTGGATTTACCTACGTGTGCTATGAAATACTTCACGTCGGTAATGTGTTGGGTGGTATTTCACTTTGACCTAAATCTGTCTTCCGTGTCATATAATCCTCCAGGACGGAGACTAGGAAACTACTTAAAATATATTCATGTGAAGATTTTACACTGCTCTGATTTTCTCAACGTTTCATCACATTCTAAAAGGAGCCTATGAAAGTTATCACTCTTTGCTATTTATATTAACGTAATATTAGGTACTTGTAAAAAATTGCTACAATTAAAATTTTGGAGCATGGATATGGGACCTATATGGGACCTCCGGTTTATCCGCAACCGTCCTGGCCCATTGGAGTTTTAAAACCATGACGAACCGAAAACTCAATCTCTACTAAAGTAAGAAATCGAAGATTTTTAAAGTGGATTTTTCCAGTGATGATAAACGCAACGAAATTGCACTAAATTGAGATATTAATACCTAAACCTTTCATGAGATATCAATTTCATTGATAAAATCCGACGTTAGTAACATTATTCAGTTAAAAATACTTTCATTTCAGAATAGGTCACGTTAAATAACTGGATAAAAAGCCTATCCAGCTAATGAACATGAATTGTGTCCCGACAATACCCTCCATAACAGTCCGCTTTCAGGAGCCTATGAAACCTACATTAATATTCAAAATAGATGTTTGTCTCAATTTCCTGGCGTCAGTGCACGCGTCAAATTTGTATTCAGAGAATAAAACGGAGCGGTAATAAGGCCATCTATCTTTATCAGGTGACTTTTAGTTACAATATGCGGGAATTCCCGAAATTGGGTTGGACTTTGGGATATGGAACTTTCATCTATTTAGAACATTTCCCTCTTAAATATCCAATATCAAATGGTTGTTATTTCAAAATAAAACCAAATCTTCATTTTAAGCGGGGCGAGAAAAAGCATCTGATATTCCCATCAAGCTGAGGGGTACCACTGTTACATCATATCGTAAGTGTCTATAATAGTGACCCTCCTTTGCTGAAACTTTGCCTTCAGCTTACCACTAGCCGAAGTGAAGGGAAATTGACGTGCATTAAATACATAAAAAATTGAGGTCGCATTATTATTGGGAGAATTGGTATCCTCTCTTCCAATAAATACGCGTAACATCGCTCCGAGAGAAACTTTTAGGCCACTATGTACCGACTAAATTAAATTGTTGGTTGCCTGACCTAAATATAAATAAAAAGGTTGCCTTTTCAACGAAATACTGAATACTGCCCACTTTCAATAAGATTCGACTCAAATGCCATCACTCAAAATTCAATAATAAATTTAGAACACATTTATTGGTAATTTGATCAGGCTTAGGCTGCACTGCGGTTAAACAGCCGCGGATTTTAGCAGCCTCATTTTATGAGCAAAGGAAACTAATGTAAGCGGCCGCACAGACGGTTTTTTTCCACGACAGATTTTAGAACCGCGTCCTGTTACAGAATTGCTAGCGGGAAAAAACCGCGCGAAATTTATAGTACATGGAACTTATACTGGCGCTCACACATTATAGCGATAACCGCGAGCGGTCTTGTCATTGTAATATAAATAATTGAAAAGTTTTGTTGTTTGTTATGTTTTGGTTGTCGTGGTATCACTATGTTGTTAATTAAATAGGAAGCTGTACCAGATTTTTATACTTTTTATGAAATAAAGTTTAAGTCTTCAGCTAGTCGGTGAATGGCCCCATTAATTGTGAAAGTTTTTACGATGTTTTTTTTCTGCTTCTTAGTATTAAAGCAACAACACATACAGCTCCCTTTAAATCCATATTCAAACTGTGAAAATCGTGGCCAGTAATCGCGGTTTTTAACCGTAGTGTGTGCATGTCGAGCGGTTTCGCGGTTTACCGCTTGCGGAAAAAAAAATTTTTTTTCATCGTACTCTTACGTTTGGGGTAGCTATGGATAGGATAGGTCTTCAAAATTTATATTGAGGTTTCTAATTTTTATTTTTTCTAAGCGGAATATTTTGCGCGAGAGACTTCCAAAGTGGTAAAATGAGTCCCCCCCCCCTGTTACTTTTAAAATAAGCGAATAATAAAATGAATTAAAATATAGGATGTATATAACCATGTAAACTTCCACCGACAATTGGTTTGAACGAGATCTAGTAAGAAGTATTTTTTTATTACGTCTTAAATCGTAACCCTACATGAACTTTTCACTGACAAAGTGCTCTCAACAAATTCAAGCAATGTTTTATTCTAGGTATACTTAAACTTTACCTTAACATTCTTCAACCTTCTATGTTCGTTTGAAGTTGTAACTTTGTTTATTAAACACGAACTTTTATTCTATCTTGCTCACCCCATAAAATTCGCTTCTACCGCTTGCTATATACAGGGTGTCTAGGCGAGGAACGGCAGTTAAAATCTGCTATAAAAATAAATGAGTTATTTATTAAAAATAATGTTATTCCCTCACACTGCAGGCACTCCTCAAATCATGGGCGCACATTATCATGCTCTTGCAATTGTCGCAATTCCTGTAGTGATTTTTTGTTTCAACTGGGTCAGAGTTGTTGATTTATTTTGACATACAGCACTTTTTACATAGCCCCATAGTTAATAGTTCAGGACTCAAATCTGGACTCCAATGGCCCTTTGAGAAATGACTTACTGGTAAATAATTTAGCCTTAGCTTTCATTGACTGGTTAGATGTATGGCTAGTCACATCATCTTGGTGGAACCAAGTCCTAGAATTAAATCAGTTAATTTGTTGCGGCCTATGTGACAATAACGGTCACTGTTTAAAATCTACTGCGATTTCTCTCACATGGCAACCCCATCCTATGACTTTGGGGCTATGTCGGGGCCTTTGATGTTTTCTTCTTCATCATCCTAGCGTTAATTCCGGTTGCATCTGAAGCTATCTTAGCAACTTGGAGTCTGGGGTCCGTTTTTACCAATCTAACTGCTTTGGCTGAACTTCGGCAATTTCCGTAAAGCGACTGCCATCTGACTTCCACAACCCAAAGGCGATATCGAAGCATTGCAGTTAGACCAGTTGTTGGCCTTTTCAGGGCTGTAACTACCAAGTATGGCAACCAGGATCAACGGCTTAACGTGCTCTCAAAGGCACGACCAGACCAATGCAAATACCCATATTCATGCATACAAATATTTGCACTGAGCGGGGATCGAACCCGCGCCTCCTGCGCAGCGGCCGCGTTCACTACCGCTACGCCACAGAGACTGATGATGTTTTCATTTAGGGTTATTTGGTGCTCAATATCGGCAGTTTTATTTGTTGACGTGACCATTCAAGAATAATGGTGGCCTCGTCACAAAAAGATTTGCAGACACGGTTTGAGGCGTGTCTGCAGCTCGAGGGAATACATCTAGATTATATTAGTTTTAAGAATTAACTCTCCATTTTTTACTCTTTTAAAATATAATAATTAATTTTCAAAATGATTCGTAGTTTTTTTATTGCATTTTCTGAAACCCTCGCCTGGACACCCTGTATGATATAGGTATCACGTAACTAAAACTTAACTTTCAGAACTGAGATCAAACCTTTACCATCAAAGAAAATGTAACTAAATAGCAATAAATAAAATAATATTTTCGACAAGTATTAAGGCGCCCACTCACTAACAGTTTCCCTGACGACGGCCGGACGATATAAATCTGTCAGTTAATCGCAATAACCCACACACTCACAGTTTCGTTAACGATTTTGGACTGACGACTAATACGATCTGATAGTGTGTGGCCGCCGAACGATTCCGGACAGTTCTAAGCCGGACAGTCCTAGGTCCTAGGCCGTCAGGGCGAACGAGCACACGTCGGCCGGCGGCCTGTCGATCGACGTTTCGTGACAGCATTTTTTACGTAATAAACTTAGAATAAAATAACACGGTAAAACAATATTATTCTTTTGTCTGAGGTAAATAACATTATATGATGACATATACCCATATCACTAGTTTTTACTAAGATTTTATTCAAATTATGTGCATTATAATCTATATTTTATATGCACATAGTCCATAAGGTCCAAATAGCTAACACCTATTTCTTACAATGACTTTCACGTACTTATATAAGAATTACGTAGCGCAAGCTATTTTCAACCTTATTGACATCAGAACGCATCTAGTTTTTTTTCTTATATTCGTGATTTATTTATGCGAAAAAACATGTAATCAAGAAAATGTCAATAAGGTCGAAAATCGCTTGCACTGTTTCATAGTCGCTGTGTAACTGATATCAGACCATTACCGGCAGGCAATCGTACGACGGAAAACTGATGCCACAACTGCTAGTGTGTGGTCGCAAAACTGACAACAGGGAATTGCCGGCAGGCCAAAATCGTTTCAGTGTGTGGGCGCTATCGGCTTAGGACTGCAGGCCGCCGGACAGATCAGAAACTGCAGGCGGACTGTTAGTGAGTGGGCGCCTTTAGGGTAGTAACAGTAATTACTAATAGTTGTGATGTTAGGACTCCTGAACACGGAAAATTCTTTTTTATACTGCCATTTCAAAAAAAGATTTCGGATGCAACTCTCTCAATGGATATATTGTGTAGTGAGTCTACAATATATCCAATTTCATCATCTATCTCATATCACTTACAGCCACTGATTTATGAGTTAGTACTGCGTACACAAACTACCTATACTACCCAATCCATCATTATCAAACAAGCAAGAATGACCTTTAAATACACATAATAACAATCAATGTAGCATGAACGCATTCGTATACTTCTATTGTCATCGATATTAGTTCGAATTTCCTCGGGAGCACTCTGGCCAAACTTTCTAAGCCCGCGCGATTTATAATAGGATTTTCCGAATGCCAGTGCCGTTTTTGTGTTGACAATTACGAAAGTTATCAGTTTTCTATATCCAATATTCAGAAATGTTATTCGTTACTCTCAAAGGGATGAATTCACATGAAAAATGTTACCAATAGAGGAAATCTTCTAAAATATCGGGTAATAAGTTCCACGAATGTTCCAACGCAATGATTATCCATTTTTATAGACGTGTGTGACAAGTCAGGGAAGTGAAACTGTTTGCGCCAATAAATAAACACAGCAAAGAAAGAAACATACACATTTTTGTAATGGATATCACTAAATACGGACGTACTCAAGTGCGAAGAATAAATACATAATTTATTCATGATTCGTGAGCTGATTAAATTCCCAATGTGCGAGATGGTGGCTCCTTTCAATTTGGAAGGGGTTTAGCCTACTGTTAGGTACCTAACTTAGCTGGCAAAAGAGGCCAGGGTTTGATTCTAAGTTTTCCTTCTCCTGGGTCACTTTAACTTCGGCAGAACGCACAGATTAATCACACGCAGATGTAAAATTTAATGAATTTGTCAGTAATTTCTAAAAATGTCAAACATGTTTTTTGCTTGACCCAAACTCATTAAGAAATTTCAACTTTAAATTCCCAAAAACTTTAATTAAATCCAGACTCCATTTAATTAAAACGTCTCGTTTTCTAACAGACCTTTTACATACTTACCATTATTTTAGCGCAATAATAGGTTCTTTGTGTATTTTTAAAATAATTTGCATGAAAAAGATGTTTCAAAAATTCCATTTTTTTATTTAGATTTTCAAGAAATGTATTTTAAGTTTAGCGTTTAGAATTTACTAATTTAAAATTGGAAATACATAATTGTGTGTGAGATAATGAAAAGACTTGATTGATGTGAAATTCACAATTTTGAATCAAAAACATATTTTTTTAACTCTTGTTTGTGCGTCTTCTTGTTCGCGATGGTCGCAAAAACTTTCGCACGGATTTTGATGCGTGTTTTTAATAGAAGATCTGGCTTAAAACGTATAGTATGTTTAATTGTAATTGGCTAAGTACGTAAAAAAGGAGATATTACCTATAATCAAAAATTTGGGCGAAACTGCAAGTACAAATATCAGCTATAAACAAAAATATATAATTCTCTACAAATAATTACTTTGGCCTGATAATTGATTTTGCAGTACCTATCTACGTACCGGTACCAAAAAGTTACTTTGTTGAAAACGAAGTGTCACGTGCTGAATTTTCGAAGACAGCACGTGGCATGTTTTCGACCAATTACGACTTATCTAATACTTTTGGATCTATCGGCGACAAAGGATGAGCCATATATTTTTGTACGAAAAGTAGTCACCATAGTGTTGAAACTACATTTATTATATTATACAGTTAGCAAATAGGGAAGCAATAACAGGTGCCTTAGAAACAATATTTTGGTGACGTTATTAGATTATCTTGGAGAAAGATCGCTCGTGTATACCAGACGTCATACAAATTTGATTTGTTCCGTCATTCCTCACGAGCACATGTGTTCTTGAAATCTAATCGTTGTTTTACCTTTTTATTTCATTTACCTTTTATGTGTACCTATTTCCTCTTTACGATTTATCTTTAGTTATGAATGTTTAGCTTATGAAATATGTCTGCATACCAAACCACAAAGATATATATTAAACAGGGTAGATATTATATACAGCTGTTATATTAAATTATCCAAATATTTTTTTACATAACAGATGTGGCCACTTTGTGTATTTTTAAGCTATTGCATAGCTTCTATCGAGGGCCTTGAGCGCGGGGACCGAATCCAGAAATTCCGTTACGAAAAAACCTCACTCTGCCGAAAAGAAACGAGCGTGCTCGTTTCTTTCCGGCAGTCTTCGACACGGTGTTTGTGTGCGTGCAACTAGCCGTATTTGTACGACTCTACGAAGCTCGCACGAATCGAGACGAGCTGCTCCAAAATCGGACGAATACATAAGCAGCTGTTTATGAGAAAGTATATAGGTGTATAGGTATTTATGTACAACAGTGAATAGCTGTACTTGTAAAATTTGTGTATAAAGTGTTTTGAATATGAATGAAAAAAGTGCATTTATTATTAATGAAGAAAGTCACGAAAAAATAGTAAAAGAAAATGAGTGAGTACTCTATATACATACATTTTATTATTATCACAAATGCAGTATTAATTTTGAATTATAAAATAATTATATATAAATAAATATAAATATAATTATAATTACGTAAGTTGATACAAATGCTATGCAATAGCTTTACCGCGGCAGTCCCCGAGTGCCACACGTCTTTTTTTTTATTAGTAAGGGCCTAAAAGAATAGACGGGAACTACAAAACATCAAATCTATGTCAAAATGATTGTAATACGTAGTGTTTCATAAAAAATTCTAAGCACAGTTCTGCCAAGTGGTCATGAAGACTTGCCTATTACTTGTCTTAAACTACCAAACTGAAGGCATTCTACGCCTGACTTCTTGGACACTGTCCCCTCATTTACAACAGGCACAGGATAGCAGAAAGGCATGCGCGGGCTTGCCAACTGCGTCCTATACAATGCATTTGGTTCATCAATGTAACAGCCTATTAATCGGTACCCTATCGACTTTTTTTGCAAGGACACACGTGGTACATCTTTATCTCCGCTCAGGCAAAGCTCACAAATAAGGTATTGTAACCAGCTACAATGAGAAAGAGGGAGAAATACGAGTTTAAGGAAAAAAAGGAAGCGAAAGATGATGAGACCTCTGTCATTCGTAAACGGTTTAAAAATAAATGCATGTTGCTACTTCAAGTTGATATTAAATGGGAGAGCAGTACGTTCCCGGTTAAGACGGTTCATTTATACCGGGAAAATAATGACTCTAATATCATTAAAGACGTACTATGTCACATTACATTGTTCGTTTTACGGTTGTTTTACAGGACTGCGTTGGACTACTATGTTACGGTAAATACTACACTCATCCTATTCCTGTGGCTTTAACATTGAAAGTAAATAACCAGGTAGGTACTCTTCTTAGTTACTACAATACTGTCTTCCCCCTTCCACATTCCCGTGCACATTAAAATATACGCTGTGATATGATTTCTTTTCCACTCATTTTCATTTTAGAATAATGTAGTCTCCACTTCTCCAGGCACTAATATCTTTTGAGACTTCGGCCTTACAAAGTTAATAGGATATAAGAATTAACGCTAGCACGAATCGGTGATCTTGATCGGACAAGTTGCCGCATTTCATACAGTCGATGAAGGTACTTTACTTTTAGACCACTTATTCCTAAAGATCTATCGAAGTAACAAACATTACAAAGCCTAATCACAATAAGAACATAAGCCTAAAAGTTATAAAAATGTACTACTAAAAGTACATTAGCTCTTAGATGTACAGATTAACAAAGATTCATTACATTGTTGGGTATAAGGTAATTCACAATCCCTTAAAAGCTAATTCAGGCACGCCGTAAAACTGAAGCATTAGGAGTAATTTATTTAGAATTGTATGTTGGCTTTTTATACGAACATCGGCCATAAAAGCCTTGGAGACGTGGGGTGGGACAACGTTTTCCGATTCGAAAAACTCGTATAAACTGAACGAGAAGTAGGTCTCGTAATCAAGCAATAACGTGATGTTTAATAAAGCCGTTTCCGTTGTGAAATCGTTTTGAAAATAAATGAGTTGTCGAGCATTTATTGCAAAACGAGATGCGGGAGGCAGCTCCGCATTTAAGAGGCACAGATTTTTTATTATATATACGAGTCTGTGCCTTTTGAGTGATGAGCTGCACTATAGATAGACACACGGGTAATAATGTATTTGTACACTATGTTTACAATTTACTAGTACATTATACTTATTATACTTATTATATTTATAAGTGTGAACATTTGTGGGGACGGATGTGCATGCATGTGTGGATATTTATATTTTTTTAGGTCTGGATGATATTTGACACAGAGATAATAATCTGGTTAGAACAGCACATAGGCTACATTTTATTATT
Source organism: Eilema caniola (assembly GCA_949126895.1). Classification (NCBI taxonomy): domain Eukaryota; kingdom Metazoa; phylum Arthropoda; class Insecta; order Lepidoptera; family Erebidae; genus Eilema; species Eilema caniola. The sequence continues at coordinate 14,262,200 of OX421477.1, forward strand.
TATATCTTATCTCGGGATCAGATCCTCTGGTATTACTATAATCGTTATGTAATAAAATTAATGGAACCCACAAAGGTAGGTAGGTAATGGAAACCATTCTATATGTACCGATTTGGTTAACCTTACACTCTTACAAGTTTAATAGATCTATACGTAGTGCAGCAATGTAATTTTCTTTTGCACTACGATTTAGTCACGTACGTTGCCCTCTTTTTCTCCATAAAATAGATGATAACTATACTGTAACATTAAGTGTTACAATTTAATCTAACATTTAAATACTTGATACCGCTATTCCTTCGTAGACAATCGATTTTTAAGCACAGATATTGTAATCACACGCACAGCCTCTGTGGCGTAGCGGTCGCAGGAGGCGCGGCTTCGGTCCCCGCTCAGTGCACATCTATGGCCATCGTTACGGTTAGTTGGAGACCTAATGGCAGTCGCATCACGGAAAATATCGAAGTTCAGCCAAATCCGCAGTTAGACTGGTAAAGCGGACCCCAGACTCAGCTTCAGATGCGACTGGGATAAACGCTAAGATGAAGAAGATTGTAACTACGCACGCGAAAAACATTTCACCCAATTGAAGATTCAGTTCTATAATACAAAGATTTATCGTCAGATTTATGGCAAGTTAGGATGCTGCGACTGCGAGGGACATCTTTCTATGACAGTTTTCTATTACCAAAAACTGCTTATCATTGGAAACAAAACATTCTAAAAAAAAAGACGGGTTGCACTCTGGGAGTGCCGGCAGAAGTGAAAACATTTTCTTTTTTCTTTCTTCGTTATATATATAGAAAAAGATAAAAAAAGAACATACCATACCATACCTATAATATAGCGCTAATCATAGAACTTATCACTTATTTTCTGCTAATTTTCTGTCAGAAGAAATTAATAAATTATGAAAAGAAAAAATAATCACAAAAAATAATAAATTACAGAAAGAAAAAATAATCATAAAAAGTAATAAATTACAAAAAGAAAAAATTATCACCAAAAGTAATAAATTATAAATAAGAAAAACCAATCACAAAAAATCCTTGAAGGCCAGGTGGTTTGAACCCGATACTATCTGAAACTATAAGGACTTACAGTCGAAGTGCTTACCGTTTAAGCTACGACGCTGTCTATTGTAAATTGCAAAATAGATAGTCTGTACCAATCTTGTATGACGTCAGTCGTCGGTTACGGTTCAAAGGTCAACTAATCCTGACGCTTCCTTAACATTTTACACCCATCCAACGCCGCTAAAGAAGTTTTCACTTCAAAAATTTCCCCAGCCACCTTGTCTAAATAAAAACTGTTATTATCCTTTATCATACTTTTGACATAATCTTTTCGTGTTCAACATATTTAGATGCATAAGGGACATGTTACGCTCCTAAATAAACCCTTTAGCGAAGAGTAAGCAATATTTCTTTGTAGACTACCTTTTTATTATAAATAATACACTACAACAAAACACACATATCTCATGTGTGTTTTGTTGTAGTGTATAAAATCCCTGGATATCAATGTGCAACCCGTCTTTTTTACATACAAATCTCTAAATATAATATACGGTGCGGTTATGTGCATAAAACAGTTTTTATGGTAATAAAACATTTTAAATCAATGTTTTAGTCATAAATTATTTTGTACTCGCCCTGGAGCGACCAAAGATTGTGGTAATGCACAAAACATAGAAACCCCGCAAGGCGGGGCTCCGTCGAAGTTGCTTCATTTTGGGAACAGTGTGCGTAAGTGGAACAAAATAATTTCGTTCACCTTCTTCCGCACTTAAGCGATTATCGTTAATCAGCAGACTAGGTAAACTGCGAAAATGAGCATTTTGAACTAAAACTCCGCACTTTAACTGATCGCATCAGGTAATCTGCAGATTACCTAGTTAATGTGTACATTAACGGATTCCGCACTCTAACGGTAACATTTATATTGTGACCTGTGAATTGCCTGACATTTCGACCAGGTTACATAGACACAACATGTGACCACAGTCAGTGTAACCGGTGTGTACAATGGATTTTAATGTAAAAATTGCCATGCCAAGAAGTATTTTCCTGATTACATCCGAAGCAAGGTGAACTTGGAACTCAGGGTCCACAAATTGTCTGCCGGAATGTGTAGACGTTTATGGTCGCCTTCTTAAAAGAAATTGAGCCAAACCCCTAAACATTTTATTACAGGTAGATGGAGTACCATATTAGATGGAGTATTGGTACATAATTTAATCACACATGAAGAGGTTTAATGTAATCCTATATCAAATTGTAAATTGTATATTAATATGATATTAATGATTACAGAATAGGCACAGACTAAAAAAAATTATGACATATGTATTTATTTGGTCTTTACTCTTCGCGAGGACAACATAAATAGTACTATCACAGTCTAACGACTCATATTTCTTAACACTATATAGTCGGGATTGTACTCTTTTACCATCTTACTGCATAGATATAAGTACTTACTAAATGTTATATTCTAACAAATAAAATAATTCAGTTTTACGATGAACATGCTCGTTCGTGCTATCAAACTACAAAAGTAGTATACCTTCTTACTGTGTCGCAGTACAGTAGTCTATTGTTATAGCTTTCTTTATTATTATTATATCTAATATATAAGAAACATTGTTTAATATGTGTGTATTTTCGATGAAGTTGGGTTACAAAGTAGGTCATATTCCTGGTATAGGGTCAACATTAAGTTAAGTTCCAACGTAAAATACTTCATATAAAAGTTAACTTAGAATTTGAATAAACAAACCTTGAGCAAAAATATGTAATTTGGAAACAAAATCCAATTTACAAAGGTAAATTGTTAAAGCGGAAACTTATCCCTTATTTTTAGTATCATTTTAATTAACATTGCGTGGGTTATTTTCCTCTAGTCCAAAATTATAACCCTGACGTAACAGGAAAAAAAGTAACATAACTTCATCGCTATCACGAATTAACCTTGGGTAACGCCGCCATCTGGCTTAATCAGCCGTTTAATGAACTGCCTAGGCTGTTGACTAAATGGCGCAATTCGATGAACTGCCTGAACGATATTCAGCCGTAACGTTTATTACAACATTTAATAAACTGGCTTGCTAATGCTTAGGGCATTCGTAATATGTGCCACCCCGAAATAAGACAGAAAATTACATACATACATTCATATATTTACACCTTTATTGAGAAAGTAACGCAATCCGACTTGGAAAACCTAGCTCCCCATTAGCCTTCATTGTTTTTTTATACAGATATAATTATTTTTTGTAGCTATTTGATTAAATGGCTCGGCAAGTAATTAAACGTCATCGATCTAAGCTGTTTGCCTAGACGTTTCATCAAATGGCTGAACACCATTCAGGCCGCTAATTGAACCGCGCCGTTCAGTGAAGAGCCTCGGCGGTTAATTGAAAGGCTGATTAAGCTAGTTGGCTGCGACAGATACATGCAAAGGGTTTTATAGAGCACTATCAAGAATGTCTACCTATCTAAAAGAGAGTGATGTTTCGATGTATGTTGTATGGGGTCATATAAACATGTTCACCTGCTGATTAATAGATAATAGCCTCAAGTGCAAAACTGCCTTTCCATTTTGGGAGGTCATTACCCAAAGTCTAACGCCATTTATTCCGACATAAACCTTTAAACGGTGCTTGCAAAATATCAAATAAGTAATGTTTAGCAAATGGAATGTCACCGGTACAGCACAACCTTCTGAGAAGATTCCAGCATGTGCATTTGAAATCTTTTTTAAATTAAAAACAGGAATACTCTCAAAGAAAAAAATATTTATCCTTTTGATTAATTCCTTTGCACGCTTGTGACTTTTCACATAATGGTTTTAATACAATATAAAAAGTCATAGGTGTTCCCTAAGGCATGGAACTCTTTAAAGCATGTCTTACGCATTCTGTCACTTATCCCTACTTATTCTATTTATGCGAAATTGAATTTCTTTTCAACTGTGTAAACATTATAATGCAATGGAGAACCCTCCCTTAGATAATAATAAATTTAACTTGGTAGAAAAGGTTTATTATAATAGTACCATATTATTATATATCTTATTATAGTGTCGAGCAGTTTCTTGAGGATAAATGATGATAGTTTGGCTATTAATGACATTTGAAGTCAGTTAAACAACCAGATAGAATTAATTCTACAATTAACAAGATTCTCAATTTTTCAACCACTAGATAAGCTTTAACTGATTGATAAACTCTCTAACTGGCTGACAAATTTATCTGCCCGATCGGACCCCTGTTAGCGACTGTCTGTGGAGTTATTTGACGTTTCTATCATAGCATGAATTTTTTTGATTCTATCGATGATTTAATGATCGGAGAAGATTATACAGTGTCGAACTACTTAAATCCAGAAATAAACAGTCGTAGGAGACCGGCCTGATCATATGGCTGAATGGAACGACACAAAATTTCACAGGCGATTTCGTCTTGAAAAAGTGTATTTTTCAAGACGAAATCGCCTGTGAAATTTTGTGTGGAACTATTATTAACGTTAATTGGAAGTAAAATAGGTAAGAACGAATTACTTCCTAATCAATGATGTCCGATAACTTTGACAGAATCACATTTCACCAAGTTATTTTTACATTATATTTACTTTACTACACACCCGATTCTACTTGACCAAAGAAAGTATAACGTATAACAATATATTATTTATTTTGCAGAAACCAATCCAATCCCACCTTTACAGCAATTACTGCTGACTCTGCGGTTCTATTACGCTTGTGGTATTTTCTACATCACCATTGGTGATTTTGCCGGAATACACAATTCGACTGCATATAAAATAATAAAAAGGGTTACGAAGCAATCGCCTCTCTTCGTCCTGAGTTTATTAAATTGCCTGGTAACAGAGACGAAATGATATTGGTACAGGAAGGATTTTACAACATTGCTCGATTTAAAAGGGTAATTCCTGCATTAGACTGTACTCATATCAAAACAAAATAGTAATAGTAGTAAACAAATACAGAATGCAGTAATTTTAGGAGATAGTGGATATTTTTAAAACAATTATTTATTGACTCCACTAAGCGATCCTCAGACAGGAGTGGAAAGGTTGTATAATGAGTCTTATACGAACTCGTAATGTTATGGATGTAATGAATGTAATGGACACATCAGTGCTGACGCTGACGTGGCCAATGCGTTTGAATCTTTTTTTACAAATGCTCCAATTACCATAACTAGTAAATTAAATTCTTCAAAAAACGTAGCTGCTTCTCTTCTTGAATCTTGTGTTGATAAATGTAGAGTAAACTTTGATTTTCAGTATATTGACCCCGAAACCGTAATAAAAACTTTTAAGCAACTAAATATAAAAAAGACTGAGGATCTGTGGGGCATTTCAACCAATATAATAAAATCAGTAATGCCCACTATTGCCCCTTATCTCGCATTTATATTTAATCAATGTATCGATGATAAACAGTTTCCCACACTCATGAAGTTTAGTAAAATCATTCCATTATTCAAAGCAGGGGACAAAACTGATCCATCTAATTTTCGGCCCATCTCCATACTCCCAGCACTCAGCAAAATTTTTGAAAAAATTATATTTAGTCAACTGCTTTCACATTTCGCTTCTATTAAATTACTTCATGAGAAACAGTTCGGTTTCACTAAAGGCAGAAACACGACGGATGCAGGAGTTGAACTCGTTAAACATATATTTGATGCATGGGACAAGAAGCAGGATGCCATCGGTATATTTTGTGATCTATCAAAAGCTTTTGATTGTGTTGATCATGAGACTTTGTTACTAAAATTAGGTTATTACGGTGTTTCTAACAGCTCACTTAGCTTACTTAAATCTTACCTCACTGGCAGAGTACAAAAAGTCAATATTAATGGCACTGACTCATCTGGCGCCCCATTAGTCATGGGAGTTCCCCAGGGCTCGATATTAGGACCCCTTTTATTCTTGATATATATAAATGATCTTCCTCACTTCACTAAAAATCTTTGTGAAATAGTATTATTTGCTGATGACACATCATTAATTTTTAAAACTGATAGACATAAAGAATTACCTGACGATGTGAATATCAACCTTTCCAAAATATTGCATTGGTTCACAAGTAACAACTTGCTGCTCAATGCGAAGAAAACAAAATGTGTAAAGTTTACTATGCCTAATGTAAGACAGATAGATACGCATATCACAATGAACGATGAGTTTGTTCAAATAGTTGATACCACAGTTTTTCTTGGTATGACTCTAGATAGTAAACTGCAATGGGGTTCTCATATCGCAGCCTTGGCAGGAAGACTTAGCTCAGCTGCCTATGCGGTTAGAAAAATAAGGTCACTTACTGATGAGGAAACGGCACGATTAGTTTATTTTGGCTACTTTCACAGCCTTATGTCGTATGGTCTGATGCTGTGGGGCTCAGCTGCTGATATTGAGGCTATTTTCATATTACAGAAACGAGCGATACGAGCAATCTATAGCCTCAGACCCCGTGACTCGCTGAGAGAACTATTTAAAGAAATTAATATTTTAACAGTTGCTAGCCAATACATTTACGATAATGTTTTATATGTACGCAAGAACCTAGATCTTTTCAAAAAAAACTCTGACGTACACAATTATAATACGAGGAATAAAAATAAACTTGTAGTGCCAAAACTCAGACTTCAAAAGGTTGGTAATTCTTTTGTAGGTAACAATATTAAAATGTTTAATAAAATTCCTCAAGAGTTGGTTGACATGCCTCTAAATAAGTTTAAAATCGAAGTAAAAAAGACTTTAATGAAAAAAGGATATTACAAAGTAAACGAATACCTTAATGATAAAAATGCATGGTCATCCTAATCTCTTTGCTTGCTCGCACAATATAAACCTATGAAAAATAAAATAAAAACAAATTGTTTTAAAAAAAGAAACTATAATATTGTTCACTGAGTTTCTTGCTGGTCTCTTCTCAGTAGAACCAACTTACCGAACCAGCGAAAGAATCATTTTCAAATCATTTATTTACTTAATTTAATATTATATTAGTAATTTCCTGACATTATTGTAAAATTTTGACGTTCATATGTGCTCTTTATGTGCCTAAACTGAATAAACGAAATTGATTCTTTGATTCTTTGATTCTTTGATTCTTTGATTCTTTGAATATCTAGAGAGATGTTTTTGAGTTTGGAAATAAAATTTCCTATTTTAAGTATAGGACTGCGGTGCCGAATCCCACTTGCTCAAGACATTATTGTGGCAACAGCAGTTTCACACAATCTGACCAGAAGTTCAAATGAGGGTGAGCCACCATTGGACCCTGAAGTCCACATACCCGAAGAACTACAATTTGGCCCTACTATTGCTGTACATTCAGACCCAGAATGTCTTCCCAATAGCACCAGGGATTCTATGTTAGGATATTTTGAAAATCTATTGAACCAGCCATCTTGACTGGACAGACCTGTATTACATACAGGGTTTTCATAAAAAATAAAAGTTTATATCATGTAATTCCCCTAACTAAATACTTACTAATTCCCCTAACTAACCAAAAAAGAAACCGGAGTGTGGAAAAGCAGACGGATTTTTCGGCGCGCGGCGGCGGTTATATTATTATACAAACGCCATCTTGAGTCTTAACTTGTAGAGGGTGAGATCGCCTCTGATATATCTCTCGCGGCTCGACTGACCCAGGGCCTTCGAGATCCACCTTGATCGCTCCTCGAGTGTGCGATCAAGGGGACATCTTGGCCCGGATAGAGGGAGGCACTCGGCCTGATCCTGCTAGGGTGACAAGCAAGCCAATTAACAAAATACGCCTTATTTTGTAAGCCGTTTTTAGCATTTGAAGGGTCCAGTAACTATTTTAACTGCTTTACGAAAATAATTGTATTTTCGGAGGTATTTTTTACTTCTGTCTCATTTCCTAGCCCAAGAGAAATGTCTACGCTAAACTCAATCATCGCTTGAGGAAACTTGTGTTGATATGTTATGAAACCTACATCCTCAAGTTTTCTAGAACCAATATCAATTTTAATTTACAGAATAGCACCAGACAAAAGTTATACATTTTAACATATTTTTTACAAAAGTAGACATGATATATATATATATGTTCTCTAAAAAGTTTTAAATAAAAGTAGTAGGGTATATTTATATTCAGGGTCTTATTTTTATTCAAGCATCGTTGTGTCGGTGAACACCTAACTGCTGAAGTACTCTCACACGTTATAGGAACGATTCAAGATCCCCCAGTTCCTTATAAATCAGTTCATTATAAAATCATTTTTTCAACTTACTCATTACGCTGATAGTCTGTCAATTCAAATGTATAATCTAAAATAGGTATATATGTATTACGATCATATGGTCTATTTCTCTAAATTCCATATAAAATGTCTCAATTCTTAACAAAAGAGATCAAAGTAAACCAAAACCAACAACAACTATTATGTAGCTGTAACATTTTATACAAGAGCAACGTCGCTGACGCCTAAATAATAAATAAAAACCTACGTGTTCTATCTTGGCGAAACTTCCTCTACGGCAACGTAATGAGAAAATCCCTAGCGTTCTAGTAGGTAGGTACAGTCAGAGTCAAAACTATCTTGACTGCAATGTCTCAAAACAAACTCAATACCAAGGTATTAACAGCAAATTAAACTGTTTAATAGATTTCGAATTGTATTATTGTCCGAACCAAAGGTATGTACCAAACATAAAAACAATCAGTCGACAGGGAGGAGGGGAAACCATGGCATTAAAATAATTTTGAGTAGTTTGTTCGTCAAGATCGATCTGAAGCTGACTGTACAAACACGATATACTGTACGTGAGGACGCATCGCAGTGAATTATTATTAAAGTTCAAATCTAGAAAGCAAATTTAAACGCACCGCGGTTAGTTCCTAGTCTGCTTGTTTTCACTAAGTGGAATCAGGTGCCCGTCTTCTAACTTCGCGTAATTAATGCATGCAAACAAAACAAGCACTTTCTTCAATATAAAATGTATTTTATTTCTATTATGTATGCTCTGTCTAACATTATTGTTAGTTCTTGATTTCGATCTCAGTGTCCTATAGTCTGGTATGGTTGGAGATTAGACAATGTAAGCATTGGAGTCCAGAGCCCGTTTAAATTTTTGTGAGACGGATTGTCGTCTGACCTCTCAACGTAGAGAGGAATCATAATCATCATCCGTTAATCAGTAGACGTACCGACTAGGAATTGTGGTTAACTTGGAGCCTGAAGATCTTGGCAGGACCAAAATATACGCAAATGCTGTATTATACATCTTACATATACATAATATGGACCTACAACGATCTCTTGTATAGAAAATTCACAAAAGTAAACTTTTAAAACAGAAATGTTGGTTTTCAATCTAGAGAGTTCTAATGAAAATCTCAGTACCTAATTAATAATTTAATAAGTTTTGACATCCCTAGGCTTCAGCCAATTAAGTGTAAACAATTTTAAAAGCATTCCAACAATTAGCCTCAGGGTCAACATATTAAGAACAGTACAGACAGAAACTATTTTTCAAACAAACACAAATCCCTAATTTGGTTTTCACGAAAGCGACTACCCTCTAAACCCTAAGAAAGTCCCACCAGAACCTCCACAGTGAGTAGTCAATCAGCAGGTGATTGCCTAGGCAGCTAGCAATCTCTCACCTAACACGTGGATACGAAAATGTATTTCCTTAAGTTTGGAACAGCCAGGTTACAAAAAGCAACTAGTACCTGTAACATGCTTAAATTAACTTCAGCGGTAACAACGTAAAACATGAAATAAAAACCTGAATAAAAAGTGACTATTGGCCTTATGAATACGATGTAGCGTGAAATGGGCAAGTAATAAGTAGTTATATTAATTTATTTGTACTTTTTTTTAACGTGCGGGAAATCCCCACGGATACCCCCCACTTCGGAGCCGAAGGGGGAGGTTATGTCGGACTCGAACCGACTAAACTGCACGCCGTATGTGGATCGATATGCTAGGCCGGAGGTGAGGTTGTCTCGTGACATATCCCTCGCACCCCGGCTGACCCAGGGCCATTCCTCTCGGTCTGGCCTCCTCGGTCCCCACGCGGTCCCCGACTCGCCCCCAGTATGGGGGGAGCGCGCATCGTAGTACGATGCGCGCCGCTGCCGTGGCCTGCTTCTGCTAGGGTGACGAGCGGCTCCACCCGTCACCCTCAGGCCCGCGCTCATGGGGGGCGGAGGTCGGTTTACGCCCTCCGACGCCCGAGCCGCCTTCGAATGCGGCCAGCGATGTCCATGAGTCTTTCTCGCTAGCTGCGCCGCGCCCGCTCTGCTGTCTCCTTCACGAGCATGACTTGCTCGCAGAAGGAGGCGCTAGCCACCCACGCATCCGCGCAACGGACCATTGCCGCGAGCAGGGTGGAGAGCGTGAGCATCTCACCCCCAGGGCCGTCACAAGCTCCCGCCTCGGCGTTTCGAACGCCGGACACTCGGTGAGCGTGTGCAGCCCCGAGTCCACGCTGGCATCGCAGTGATGGTACTCGAGCGTTGGCTCTATGCCCATCAGATGCAAGTACCGCCCGAAGTTACTGTGTCCGGTAGTGACCTGCGTCTGACGGTACGAGAGGCCACCGTGTTCACCTGCTTGAGGTTGAATCTATATTACTGAACTACTTTTCCTAAGGCTTCCATAACAATTACTCTCACGCGTCCTCCAACCAACGATATATTGAATCTTCAACCGATATATTCTAAGACAGTTTTGATGAAGCTCGTTTGCAAGTTTAATTGTCACAATGTGGCATCAATTTTGAGAAAAATTCAACATGTGATACTTAATCTTGACCAATTAAAATTAAGTTTACAATTTCAACCTTGACTGTATCGATTGCTGCCACAGATTTGACGCTCCACTTTGACTCAAAGAAACCACACATTCGAATTCGAAACCTCTAGACAAGAGCTTAACATAATACTGCTTGCAAGTATAGCAGCGAAATAAAAATATCATTGATATGTTTTAAAATTCAACCCCAAAGGGTTACACGCACTGATATCAGACAAATTTAGTAGTTCGGACCAGAATCCGCAGTAGGGAAAATTCTCTAATAGTAGCGTTGCATTAGTGATACGTATCCTATTGGTGTGTCACCGTGTGGTGACGCAGAAAGAATACAAGTATCACAACAAATATGTGGCAAGCAGAACATTTCAGAGCTCCGAGTTGCGCACCTCATTGCGTAATATCTAATTCTAAATGTATCGAATGTCGATAAAACGGAATGACAACGACAAACGTACGTGATATGCCGTTGAGACTTCCTCAATGTATCTAACATGAGAAAGTGCTCCCGAAAAGCGAATCATAAAATAGAAGGCCAGTTCGGGCTACATTCTACAGCTCTAGAAACAACAATATTTGCACCATGTTATTCATGTTGATAAAAAGGGCCTATTCGATATCTGATAGGTAGATACTATTATTTGATTGAGAAAAAACATAAAATCTAACCTTTTTAAATTCAGATAGTTAAATTGACTACCTCCCGCCTGATGGTAAGGAGAAATGCAGTTGACATAAGTTTTAAAATGATGAAAATGTGTTGATTTTGAATCGAGAAACAAGATGAGTGGTTCTAAAAACTGTTACCAGACAGTAAAAATATTATTATTACATATAAAACCAATTCAAAAGTTATAATTGACTGAATATGGCAAGACGTAAATTACAGTTTATTACAAATATTTAGTTATACTGTCATATCACAGATTTACTTTGTTTCTCTTTTTTGTAACACGAGTCCCATAAGATAACTGCAGAGTAAATGCATAATATTATTCTATAATAAGATGATAATAATAAATGAGTGACTTTGTAAATGGCTCCTAGTACCGAACCAACGTTTCAATAAGAAGAAATAGGAACTTTTCAATAAGAAAAAATCTTTTCGGAAGCAGTGTAAACACGACCTTGAATGATGATGATGATGATGAACGAACTTTTTACTAACAAAACATTATAAATAAATGGTAAAATGAAAAACATTTATTCTCTGTCGACAGTGGATTAATACTACTTCCCTTACATCCCTTTGTGTACGCCAAATACTATAACAACCTTCGTCATCGCGCATTATATCTAATACCTTTTGACAGTTTTTACTTTTGACAGTGATAAAGTGAGTAAAGTGAGCAAAGTAGTACTTATGATACGAACGTGCCTTTTCACAATGCGGAAATGTAATTCAACAAATGTTTCAATCAATTAGCCCTCCGAAGTCCACTTCTGGACGTAGGCATCTCCAAACAAATGTTTACACCAATGCTATTTAGAAATCCAACTTTACACAATATGTTAGGCATAGTTCTTAAAGCTATACTTATATAAACTAAATAAAAGAAGTTGAACAAACTTCTCGAAAGTATTTTCGTTTTTGGTGAATTATAAAACCGATCCATCGTCCATCGTCTGCATAGGCTTCTATCACCAACGTAACATCATGAGCAGTTGATTGCCAGGATTAGACTGGTATGTTTACTTGCATTTCGAAGATTTTCTTCGATTTCCCCAGGATCGTAAGGTCAAATCCTAATTAGCTGAATATGCGACTATTTTGAAAGTATACCCTTTCCGCCAAAACAAGGCTTGAGGCCCAAGCCAACCGCATCTGTAAGTTGGTGTACTTACGACAACGGGTGAGATTCTAGCGTAGGCTGTCTTTTAGGTGTTGAGGAAGACGGTCCCTACCGAAAAAAGTCGATACACCATATGAACCTCGAGCTCCTTAGAGCAACCGGGTAATAGGTAGGAAGATTTTGAAACAACATGGTCTAATTCCATGACCCACGTTGAACATCCCTTACCAAGATATACTTACTCATAAATTATCTTAGTTACATTTTTTCATTACAATATTCAATTGAAACAGATGTGAAAGAATAAGTTTTTATAAAATTACACAATCAATCAATCAATCAATTAGTCTACTGTAGTCCACTGCTGGACATAGGTCTCCCCCAATGTGCGCCATTTCGTACGATCCTCCGCCTTCCGCATCCAGTCCGTCCCAGCCACCTTTTTCAGGTCATCGGTCCATCCGGCTAGGAGGCGTCCTACCCTTCGTTAAAATAAAATAAAATATAAAATTACACAGGTAATGAAAATATAAATATTATAAAAAGATCTATTTTCAATTTCAAATATATATTACCAAGTTATGAATTTCATGTCCATTATATAAAGTACATAAGTAAACTTTAGTTTTAATTATTGAAAAAAAAATTAATGTTTGCTTTCGTGTTCGTGTTTAATGTTCGTTTCGAAGTACATATATAATCAGATAATACTCACTAAACAACAAGCTCAAAAAAAGTTTTCTTGTGTTATTGTGAGATATTGCAAATCTAGGAGCACGGCAGTGCCCCCGTAAAGTCGAGCTACCATTTTTTTTTAAGTACTTCAGGCCATTTTCGACCCCTATAATCTCGTCGCAGATAAAAGTAGAAGACTGAATTTTCACTAACCAAGCATTCATTCAATTTGAACCAGTACTTTTAGAATTATAACGAGTAAACGTTTCTTAATTTTGTCACTCATTGACTGAGCGATCATGAAAATTCTAAGACACTTCTAGCAGACATCAATCAATCAATCAATCAATCAATTAGCCCACTGCAGTCCACTGCTGGACATAGGCCTCACCAATGTGCGCCATTTCGTACGATCCTCCGCCTTCCGCATCCAGTCCGTCCCAGCCACCTTTTTCAGGTCATCGGTCCATCTGGCTAGGGGGCGTCCTACCCTTCGTTTGCCTTCTCGCGGTCTCCACTCTAGGACTCGTCTGCTCCAACGGCCATCGGTCCTTCCTTCCTAGCAGACATAGAAGCTTCAAATTTAGAATGTAGTTAGTGTTTAGTGTATGAATCAAGGAAAAACTATAATATTTTTCAATTTCAGTCTAGTTTTCTATATACATTAACTGCATAAATAACCATGTTATGTCATATAAATATATAGGAATACAAATTTACATTTGCAGTTAATCAGTGTGCCTGTATATACTATAATATAATGGAGTAATAGATGTATAAAAGGTTACTTGTAAAATAGTCAACGGAATAAAAAAGCAACAATAGGAGTATTAAGTAGAGTAAATTGCCTGAAATTGCATAATTACTTACTTAAGTATTAACTTTAACTGAGACGTTTGACGAGTGCGTCATTACATATTACAAACTAATTAATAATGCATGCATACGTGCGTCTTCATATGTGCGCAAGGTTGTAAATAACTGGCCGGAAAGGAATAAAAAGGAAGACTACCTATAAAACTAAGAAAAGCTCTTAAGACTTTAAGAAAAATCGTTGTTGGTATTTACAAGAAGTAGAAGGTACCAGAAAGGAATAAAGCAAAAATAAATGAGATCCCATAAAAATAATATACTTTTCAAAAATACCAAGTCTTACCTGAGTTGTTCTACCGTAAAAAGTTCTGAGATCCATGTAATACCAAGTCGGTTATTAATTAAACCTTAAATTAGATAATTACGTTTCAACTTAAGACAGAAGGACCCTTAAGTAGGGACTAATTAAACTAATAACCGACTTGGTAACATGAATCTTACAACTTTTTACGATAAAACAACTGAGGCAAGACTTGGTATTTTTGACAAGTATTGTTATTTTCATGGGATTATATTTAGTTTAATTAAAAGTGTTTGTAGTAGTCTGTTTTGAAGCAGATTGACAATATTTTTAATTATACAGATTGCTTTGACAGCAAAGGTAAGGATTTTTAATAATTAATAGGCGCTATGACCCGTATATAATTAAAACAATTGGGTCGCTTGAGAAGTCAATGGCCACGGATGAAGGGTGAATTCAGTAGCACTGGCTCTTGAGCCTGTCGTGGAAGGCCAGAGAAGTGTGCCTAATTAAGGAAGTTCTACCCTTTTATTATGAACTAGATACTTAAAAATTAAACTCAATTCGTCGCTTTGGACATAATCATGTCAATCAATAAACTACTAGTGGCCTGGGTTAATATTCATTAGTTTTGTATGAAAAGGAGTAAAATGGTTCACCTAAATATTCTAAACATGTGGGATATTTCATACTATGAATCATTAATAATGTCAAATTGGTAAAATAATTAATGAATTGTTAGATAATTGTACATTATGGTACAAGTGTGTAAAGTTGGTGATTACTGCTGATGCGCCATTGAGACCCGAGGCCTTAGGTGAGGGTCTTTAGAAGGCCGAGGGCGGTAATCATCAATACATACGTGTATTATACGATGTTTTTCAATATTCTTGAGAATAAAATAATACCAATATCATAAAATAATACCAATACGTTAGTACTATTAATTATTCTGTGATAATACTAAAATAGATATTTACCTCTGCAGTTTTTAGGTAGTAAACATTCGTTGACGTTAAGGGCTTCACATCAATCACATCATATATCGGACTATGAACAACATAAATCATTTTCTTCCTAACCAGTACTTGTAGACATTTTAATTAATAAATAACTACAATTTCAAAAAAGTAAACGAATTGTGTTTTTTTTTTGAAATAGCGGGCAAAATATTTTTCCCTATCTTTTTGCCATAGACTACAAGAGGTTACTTTTTTTATTTGTCGCGGAGTAAATGGTGAATTTAAAGTTAATACAGAGAAATCAAAAAATCTAAGTTTTATCTAATATGTATTGAGTAGCCTGTGGTGTGGCCCTAGAATAGCACCACCCCATCTCCTCCCGTGGGTGTCGTAAGAGACGACTAAGGGATTCAAATACCGGAGGATGGGCAGCAGCATCTTTCCGCGTACTAGCCACCAAACTGCGATCGCCAACCCGCCTGCCAAGCGTGGCGATTACGGCATATCCCCCCATGATGTGGAAACCCAAGAAACGGCCCCTAGTCCCCGGCGGCCCCGCTATTCCTGGCTATGGTAGCGGCCATGGTAACGGCGGGGCAAGGGGTGCGAAGAATCCCCGGCAGATGCCAGGCTACCAACCCCGACGACTGCGAACCGACGAGAAGCTCGCTGAACTCGAGGAAGAATTGAGCAGGTTACGGTGGGATATCGTAGGATTGTGTGAAGTCCGGAGAGAGGGGGAGGACACCATGATCCTCAAATTCGGTAACCTGCTCTATTTCCGGGAGGGCGACAAACTGTTCCAGGGTGGTGTCGGGCTTATTGTCCACAAGTCCCTTGTCAACAACGTGGTCCAGATCGAGAGTGTTTCGACGAGGGTAGCGTACCTTATACTCAGAATCACCAAACGGTATTCCCTGAAGGTCATACAGGTACATGCACCGACCTCGAAACACCCCGACGACGAGGTGGAGACTATGTATGAGGATATCTCTAAAGCCATACATAGCTCCCGAACACACTATACCGTTGTGATGGGGGACTTTAACGCGAAACTGGGCAAACGAAGCGACAATGAGCTGAGAGTGGGGCAATTTGGATACGGAAAGAGGAATGCACGTGGCCATCTGCTGGCCGGCTTCATGGAGAAGGAGGGCCTTTTTATGATGAACTCCTTCTTCAGAAAGCCGGAACAGCGTAAGTGGACATGGCTACACCCTAACGGTGTCTCAAAAAATGAGATTGATTTCATCTTGTCGACCAAAAGGCACATATTCAATGATGTCTCCGTGATCAATTCAGTAAAAACAGGAATTCAGTAAAGAGGCACATTGAATCTTAGAACAAAGCTCGAAAGATGTCGACTGATGAAGTCTACGCTCCGACCAGCACCTATCCAGTTCCAGAACCCTGAGCACTTTCAGCTCGAGTTGCAGAATCGCTTCGAATGCCTGGCAGATTGCGAAAATGTGGATGATTACAATGACAGATTTGTGGAAATTGTCCAAACGACTGGGTCTATCTTCAAAGCCCGTCGTTCAAAAGGAACCAAAAAGATCTCGGACCTCACCAACAAACTCATGGAACAAAGACGAAATTTGGTTCTGCAGTCCTCTGAAGATGCTGCTCAGTATCGGCGTTTAAACAGACAGATCTCCAAGTCCTTGACTCGCGACCTACGCTAATTAATATAAAATTCGACTCGTATTAAGGAGGCGATTGCGAGCAACAAAGGCTTCGCAAGGGATCTGTCTATTGGTCAAAGCCAACTGACTAAGCTGAATTCAGAGGATGGCAGAATTATTTCGTCAAAGCCGGAGCTGTTGGAAGAGGTCGAGAAGTTCTACGGACAATTATACACGTGTGTACGGCAATCTGTTAATAATCTGGCTAAAGACCCAAGAGCCAGATTGACCCGACACTATACCGAGGATATCCCGGACGTCAGCCTGTACGAGATCAGAATGGCTCTTAAACAGCTAAAGAACAATAAGGCACCGGGAAAGCTGAAAGCTGGTGGAACGCCGGTACTTAAAGCTCTTCAGAAGCTATTTGATTCCGTCATACTCGAGGGACGAACGACTAAGGCATGGCACAGAAGTTGATAAAACCTTGTTGAAGAATTATAGACCCATCTTGCTTCTGAGCCATGTCTACAAGTTGTTTTCGAGAGTCATTACGAATCGTCTCGCGGGCAGGTTCGACGACTTCCAGCCTCCCGAACAAGCCGGTTTCCGAAAAGGCTTTAGCACCATAGACCACATACATACGCTGCGACAGATTATACAGAAGACTGAGGAGTATAATCAGCCACTTTGCTTGGCGTTTGTGGACTATAAGAAAGCCTTCGATTCGATCGAGACCTGGGCTGTACTACAGTCTCTCCAACGGTGCCAAATTGACTATCGATACATCGAAGCGCTGAAGTGTTTGTACGAAAACGCCACCATGTCAGTCCGCCTCCAGGATCAAAGCTCAAAACCTATCCAGTTGCAGCGAGGGGTGAGACAGGGAGACGTTATATCTCCGAAACTGTTCACCACCGGCCTGGAAGATGTTTTCAAGCTCCTGGACTGGAGAAGACTCGGCATCAATATCAACGGCGAGTACATCACTCACCTTCGATTCGCTGACGATATCGTAGTCATGGCTGAGACCTTGGAAGACCTAGGCACAATGCTCGATGGCCTCAGTAGAGCCTCCCAACAACTGGGCCTCAAAATGAACATGGACAAGACGAAAATTATGTCAAATGTCCATGTCACACCCACTTCTTCTTTAAAGGTTCGAGACTCTACACTCAAAGTTGTCGACGAATATGTTTACCTGGGACAGACAGTCCAGTTAGGCAGGTCCAACTTTGAGAAAGAGGTCAATCGTCGAATCCAGCTCGGCTGGGCAGCGTTCGGGAAGCTTCGTAATATCTTCTCGTCCAAAATACCGCAGTGTCTCAAGACTAAAGTCTACGACCAGTGTGTGTTGCCAGCGATGACCTACGGAACTGAGACTTGGTCCCTTACTATGGGCCTCATAAGAAGGGGCGATGGAGCGTGTTATGCTCGAAGTTTCACTGCGTGATCGAATCAGAAATGAGGAGATCCGCAGGAGAACTAAAGTAACCGACATAGCACACAGAATCGCCAAACTTAAGTGGCAGTGGGCGGGGCACATAGCTCGTAGAACAGATGGCCGTTGGGGTAAGAGAGTTCTCGAGTGGCGACCACGCGCCGGAAGACGCAGTGTAGGCAGGCCTCCCACACGGTGGACCGACGACCTGGTGAAGGTCGCGGGAAGGGTATGGATGCGGAAGACGCAGGACCGGTCATTGTGGAAATCCTTGGGGGAGGCTTTTGTCCAGCAGTGGACGTCTTTCGGCTGAAATGATGATGATTGAGTAAAATTTTTGTGTATACACATACAATTTGAAATTATCTATTTAAATATGGATTTGCATAAAATGAGCAAGTAATAAGTTTACTAATTTATCAAACAGCAACATTTTGATTATATTAGGGGTTAAAGTATGAAATTGCCGATTTGTACTGACAAATTGAAATTCGTTTTTTTTTTAATTTAACGTATTTATTTAATCAAAATAATTACCATTATTATCTATACATTGCTGCCATCTAGTAGGAAGGTCATTTATGCCTTTGCGATAGAACTCTGGTGATCTAGATTCGACAAACTGTGTGAAAGCATTTTGTACTGCCTCCTGAGAAGAAAAGTTTTTATCACATAGAAAATTGTCCGAATCACGAAAAAAATAGTAGTCTGTTGGAGCAAGGTCTGGCGAATACGGAGGGTGACGGATAGTTTCTAATTGCAGTTCCTGAAGAGTTAAAACGGTTTCTCGTGCTGTATGAGGTCTCGCGTTATCATGGAGCAATAATGGTGAAGATCGATTCATGAGTCGGGGCTGTTTCACTGCTAGTTTTGCTATCATTGTTCGGGTTTCGGCACAGTAGACATCTGCCGTTATTGCTTGACCAGATGGTAGAAAGCTATAGTGAATAACACCATGCTGAGACCACCAAACAGTTACCATTACCTTTTTATTGGTAAGCTTTGCTTTAGGACACTGTTGTGGCGTTTCACCTGGGGTCAGCCATTGCATTTTTCGCTTACGGTTATCGTAAAGAATCCACTTTTCATCACATGTCACAATTCGATCCAATATTCCTTCATTTCTGTATCGATTCAACAAGGCAACACAAGTTTCAACACGCATTTCTTTCTGCAGATCAGTCAAATCATGAAACCATTTTTCACATTTTTTTATTTTATTGATTTGACGCAAATGAGTCAATATTGTTGGTAAGGTAACGTTAAACCATGCAGCTAATTCCTGGGTAGTTTGGCTCGGATCGGCTTCCACCATGTCTTTCAATTCATTGTTATTCACCTGTGTGGACGGCCTTCCTCGTGGTTCGTTCTTCAAATCAAAGTTTCCATCACGAAAGCGTTTAAACCAAAATCGCACGGTGCGTTCATTAGCAGTCCCCTCTCCAAACGCAACATTGATATTGCGAGCTGTTTCTGCCGCGTTAGTTCCGCGTCGGAACTCGTTTTCAAAAATCACTCGAATTTTCGAAGTATCCATCTTTCTTGTCCAAGCTGAATAAAAAAAAGCAACTGAAAGTCGATAATCGAATGTTGCACATTTTTAAATTAAGAACTACATGTGGAAAAAGTTTCACTCAAAAATCTCAAACCATGAAGGTTCTATGTCAATTCGAAGTACCTATTACAATGAAACGGCAATTTCATACTTTAACCCCTATTAGCTATCATTTTGTGCCTAATTGCGGTGAAATTAGAGCCAGTTTATGAGTAAGTGTGTTAAAAAATATTTTTTATGAAACATAAAATGTGGCTTTTTTAGACCTGCGAATTGTAGCTTCATCAACCGAAACGAAAATAATAGATAAAAACCATCTATGAACTGGGTTGTAGAATGTTTTAAGAATTTTAAGATTATTATAAAGTACAAAAGTGTAGTTTGTACTATTACCACATCAGCGCTCTACTACAGTTAAAATTATAATCCGTTTTCATTGCAATGAGCACAATTTAGCCCACGACCAGCTGTAAAATTATTCAAATAAGTTCGCATATTAAATGCGAAATAATAGTAGCAAAATTTCATTCACGGTTCGAATAAATACCGTTCATTATCATCACAGCTTTAGTTTCAGAGGCATCCGAAGGTTAGGTATACGTTGAAGCTCAGGGGTCTTTAATGATTCAGATTGGTGTGTTTAATGATTCAATCATAAAATTCTAGGTAGGTAGTGTAAGAATTATTATTTAATTCCAATATCGAAGTTCAGCCAAATCTGCAGTTGGAATGGTAATAGTTCCGGACGCGACTAGGATTAACGCCTGGGATTAAGATGAAAGAGAAGTCTAAATGATTCTTTAATAACGTTTCGTAAAAAGACGTCAGGGTTTGTAGTAAGATTTTAGCTACTTACCATAATTACTACAGTTAATTTTGTAGGTATTCTTGAGTGCATTTTTTTAAATATGATGAACTTATAACGTGGTCTCATTGGTGTCTGACAAAATGAAATCTCTTTCAATCTAACTCCACAATGTTGTTACATTGTAATTCATTTGTCTGTATAAACTTTATTACAGCTAAGTAAGCTCTCTTAAAACAATTAAGTGCCGTTTGTGGCAGTAGAACGAAGAAATGAGTTCTAAAATGGGACAAATGGTTTGCCGTAGCCGTTTAAAGCTGTAACTCAATAATACTGAGGGCGTTCGTGGACCGCTTGAATTTATTTTGTCAAGCGAACTTCTAGCGCTATTAATATTTTTAACTTGTCACTTGTAAACAATGAATAACAGAAATTCTGAAGACCATGACAAGTGTTATAATAAGTTCTTTCTTAGAAAACTTTGTTCCTTTTCAGAAATATTTACCAATGGTACGCAAGCCAGCGACAGGTTCTTCTGTTCAATCACCTCCCAGATGATACTTCGTACAATGGTTAAGGAAGTTGTATCATGAATTTTCATAGTTGTCAGTTGCCACTTTGTTGGTGGGGAAAGCAGCGGTGACCGCTCAAACATGTAAAAAAAAGAAAAAAACTCAGTCATTTCCTCCCGGATGAAAAGCTGGCTTAATTTCTTCAAGGCATTGGCTTAACTGTATTTTGGCCAATTATGAGCCGGGAGGAAATGACTGAATTTGCTCATGTCACCAGCTGAGGCGTTTCCTACCGCATATGGACAGCCGACAATTTTTTTCCTTCAACTCTCTCTAACTACTCTCTAACTGTAATTTAGCCAATTTTCAGCCGGCAGGAAATTACTGAATTGTTTTCAATTTTTTACATGTTTGAGCGGTCACCGCTGCTTAACCCACCAACGAAATCGCAGCTGTCAGACAAGAAAATTCATAAATTTCTTTAACCACTGTACGAAGTATCGGCCGGGAGGAAGTCATTGAAATTTTAATGGGGCTCGTGGACTACAAAATGTAACATGTACATTTTAACCGGTGCTGAGGAAGGATTATTAGTGTATGCGTATGCAGTATAAATTAAAAACTTGACTAAACAAATAATCATTTTCTAAAGTTTACGCGAATATCACTCATTGAAATAAAACCACTTTTTAACGGATTCTATCTTAATATATATAAATCTCGTGTCACAATGTTTGTCCTCAATGGACTCCTAAACCACTTAACCGATTATAATAAAATTCGCACACCATGTGCAGTTCGATCCAACTTGAGAGATAGGATAGTTTAAATCTCAAATTATAGTCCGATTCGCGATAACCGACATCCACGCGGGCGGAGCCGCGGGCGACAGCTAGTATACATATATAATAAAAAATAAATCTCGATAGAATCCGTTAAAAAGTGGTTTTATTTCAATAAAAAAATGATGTCTTTTGTAATAATGATCAGTTAATATAAAAGTAAAAATAAAATAAAAGGCAATATACATTTGATGATAAATTCGTTTGAATTACCACTCAAAGAACATACATCTTATTTAGACAAATTACTCGATAAAGTCTAAGGTATAAAAGATTACCTTCAAAAAATATCCAGGCCTTCTAAATTCACCTATCAGAGTAAAGACTCTTGTCGGGGCATTGACCGCAATGCTGATAGGTAGTTAGTTTCGATAATGTCACTATACTTTAAAGGCGACCGTTATTCTTTCGTCGTACATACAAATTTATTAAAGATATGTCTGAATTTATGTTTTTATGCTTAATGGCTCTTCATCAAACAAACACCCTCTAAACCTTAGGGGTTTAGAAGGACCCTCCCCTTATCTTATAATGTTTATTCCACTGAATTTCTGCCTTTTGTATTCGTGCTTCAAAATAGAATTCGTAAAAAATATTTATTATTTACAGTCACGCTTTGACAATCGGTTTCCTTTTATTTTTGATGCTATTTCACGACGTCTATTAAATTTTTATAGATTTTTATTTTTACGTGCGGGAAATCTCCACTTATACCCGCCGCCCCCTCCGGCGCCGGAGGGGTAGGTTATGTCGGAGTCGAACCGACTAAACCACACGCCATCTATGGGTCGTTGTGCTAGGCCAAAGGTGAGGTTGTCTCGCGGCATATCCCTCGCAACTCGGCTGACCCAGGGCCTTTCTTCTCGGTCTGGCCCTCCTCGGGAGGGGGGACCGCGTGGTCACGAGCTCCCGCCTCGGCGTTTCAAACGCCGGACACTCGGTGAGCGTCATGTGCTCATCAGATGCAGATACCGCCCGAAGTTACCGTGTCCGGTAATGACCTGCGTCCGACGGTACGAGCCACTCCCCCATGATGGGTCTTACCGCCGCAATTGGTTACTTAAGTCGTCGCTTCCACTCGGCCACCATGTTCCTGTGGAGCCGGGATTTCTCGGCCCGAATTTCTTTGGGCTCGAGATCGAATCCCCGCTCCCGCGCCTAGCTTCGGAACCGCTACAATGCCGAAAGGGTCCTTGTTTCCAAGATCTACGGTGGCAATCCGGCCAGGAGACTCGCCGCTTCAAAGGATATCGTGCGTTACCCCCCAATGGCCCTCGAGGCCACCGTCTTCTGCACCGTGTAGAGCAGAGGCAGGAATCTGAATCACACGGGGCTCCCGTATAGGGCCATGGACCGCACGACATTTAATTTACAGTCGCGTACAATGAGCAAAAGCTTTTAAAAAAAACAAGTTATTCGTATTGTTATTCTCACAGGAGCTCTTTGTCTGAAAGTGTTGGGCCTTTAATAGAAAAAGCCTTTTATAGCAAATGTTGTAGCTCACGTTTATTTTAAATTGCCTGATATAATATAAAAAACACGTGCAGTGAATATTCTGTGCTCAGTGTACAAATATTTTCTATCTACCCTACAGTCTTACTACTGTGGGGCAAAGAGTATCTGACATTTTACAAAAACCAATATGGTCAATTTTATAGATGAAATTCACACGTCAAAAAAATAAAGTAGTAGGTCTCAATGGCGCCTCAGCGGTAATCACCAACCTTAGATACTTGTACCATATTACCTGCGAAATTTAAAAAAAAAAGGAATTCATTTGCGTAGTGGGGTTTTGGTTTTTCTACTTTTATTAAAAAGAGACTACTACATATTTGGATCATAAAAGGATCATGTCGTATTGTACAAGTCGTACAAATTAACATGGCACATGACTCGGTAGCAAACCTCCCTCCTACAACCCCGCGCAAGGCCCCGCGCACGCCTTGCGGTAGCGTCAGCATCGCTGTGACCGTTGCATATTTCGTTTCGTAGTAATTTGTTATCGACTTTTTGAGGTGTTTTCATATTGTTAAGTTTGGCGATTTTATTTGTTTTTGTTTTTTGTTGAGTTTTGTTATAATATTTACGTTTGGACATTTTATTCAGTGTGGTGTTTGTTTTTCCACAAAAATGGTGGGAAAAACTCTACATAGTAAAGAAAGAGCCCTAATACTAAAAGTATTGGCACTTTTGAACGCGAGAAAGAAATCAGCCATTTTATAATTCCCATGGACCCTACAAAAAGTGCTACTGAAGTTCGTCAACATGAAAATGTGAATAAAAAATTTATGATCCCGGTGGATCAGCCAATAAATAGAACCTGTGCAGCTACAGGTATATCCAAGAGAACGTTGATGCGAATTAAACAACAAGTGAAACCAGTAGTGACGTCAAATTCACCGGTGCCGACTATTTCAACACCTGGTAAAAAGCGAAAACAGAGTAAAAAGAAAATTAATCTCAACAGTTTCGACTTAGTCGCTTTGAGGCACCCTGGTCAACAAATTTTTACACGGTAAAAAAGAAGTCCCAACGCTTAAGAAAATATTAGCCGCTTCTTTTTCTTTTTTTAGCCATCCTTTAAAAGGAGGTTGTTACATCGTATCAACACCTACAATCAATGAGCAATATGCTCAACCTGTGATCTTTATTGTGGATTACTTTCACTACGCACAGTAATTAATAATGTAGGTATATGTACCACATTAAAAACTGTACATAATCTATTGACTATTTATACTGATGCTCAATTGTGTAGTATGGTAAGTGATAGACATAAAGCCTATGCGCCATTATGGCCTGGAGTCCTGAAAAGATGTATAAATCATATTTACATTAAAAATAATTTACACATATCTAGGTTGGTATAGAAATTTAATTCGTTATTTTGAGTAAAGTAATGTGTACAGATGACAAACGTAACTCATCAAAAAGGTAACTATAACTTTAAATTATGTTTTTAGAACATGCAAATTAAATATAACTCATAAATGTTATAAGTGTATTTAATTAAATAAGGCCTCCTTTTCTAATAGGCTATATTACTAACCCTAGGCCATAACAGCAATCCAGTTAAATTAGGTAACAATACATAAATAAATGTTTTCTTCTCTACATTTGTTCCCAGGTTGTTTGTACAGGTCATAAAATTTTGTACAGGATGACTAGGTATAGTAATCTTAAATAAACGCATTTTATTTCTTTCTTTCTTTCTAATGAAAAAGGATGTAACGTTTATTACAAAAATAATTTACTTTTTAGGTACAGAACTTAAAATATAAATAATACTACTTAATTAAATTTAAAACTAGAAACTAAAACAAGCTAAACTAAATAACCGGAATATTTACATACATAATGCGTCGTGAAATTCCTCCGCATCATCACCAACCGGTAACGTTCCCAGAAGGCTGGCAGTATTGCCACGTTGAATGGCAATGCTTATCCTCTGTGCAAGATAATAACCAGCCTTCTGGTCACGCGTAGCGTCGATCAGTCGCTTTGCCAGATCTTTGTATAGAAAGCGGGCACTTGGACCCCATGTCCCCAACGTTTCAACCCCAAATGGCTCAAATACATAATCACCTGTTAAGTTACAGTATTTGCGCCGTTTGAGGTTTTCTGCAGATGCAGCAGCAGCACCGGCACAGCCTGCCGTGCTTGGAAGATGTGAAGGTGCAAGGGTATCGACACACGTTGCGTCCCACACCAAAGGCCTACCCATCTTCCAAGGCAGCAACGACATACCATCCGGTCTCTTGCCATCGTCACGCACCAGCCCATTAGGTTCACGAATTGCTGGCACGCCAGCGGTGGCAAGAGCACGGCGGATAATGTCATTGATGCAGGCATGTCTCGATATACGCCCAGCACTTCTGCAGCATGAAAGGCCATGGTGCCCAAGGCTGTCGACAGCTTCACCGCAGTGGCAACGATGCGGAGAAACACACAGCGCACCTAAGCGAAGGCAAGTGGCAAGGCGGAAAGTAGTATCGTCCAACATAGTACCTATATTGGGCGATGGGAGTGCCTGAATCCAAAGGCCTGACTCCCATTCCCCTACAGCCAAAAACCGCGCACGCTCTGAAACTTGGGAAGATGTGTGTATTAAACTGTCTCTTACCAGCTTGCAGAGAGGCGCATCCCATTGTCTCTGGGAGAAAAGGTTATCAGGCAACTCAGTGTTGGGACAAGCAACCTTCCAAGCATTAATGGCATCAGACTTGCACGACACTTCAGAGTTAACCTGTGTGTTTATAAGAATTTTCCTGGTTAACTCCTCAGTGCCGTGGACTGAAGACAGAAATGCTGGAAGACTAACGTCTGAAATTTTGCGAACGCCGAGACCACCCAAGCGAACTGGTAAGGACGCTTGGAGCCAGGCTCGGTCGTTCAAGGCCACATTTAAAATTTTGCTGAGAGTATTTTGCAGAATGTTATCAATTTTTGCCAAGTGTCAAATGTTACCAAAACTGGGATGAAAGAAGTGCATGAGTAAATTTAAGGACAAAAAGACAAAACCGAAGTATAGTAAAGGCCGAATGAACACTTATTTTTTGTAAATGATCTGTGATATTTTCAAAATTTTGAATTTTTTCCTCTATAAATGAATGAAAGCCATCTTCCAAAACTGGACACTCCAGGAGGCGAAGAGAAGCTTTTTCCAAAATTTTTATATTGGGAGCTAAATCGTTGAATTTTCCTATAGTCGAGGGTCTGTCTGTCGTGTCGCTGATAAAAATTTCACATTTGTCTGAGTTGAGCTGTAAGCCGATGGATTGAAATTTATTTTTAATGAGTTCTAAATCTTGTAGAACTGTTTGTACATCACCCCCTAGAGTCCCGTCGTCTAGGTACCAGATGTTGAATTTTGAATTTATCTGTTGTATGATGGGATGTATTGCTAGATTGGTCATTTTTCAATATTTGTTTAATTTTTTTATTAGATACGTTAATTTGTTCATTTTTTTGTTTTTGTATGGGTACGTTTTTTTTAAAATATTATTCTTTATTTCTTGTTAATATGCGACTTAAAGTCTGATTAGCAATTTAAGCAAAACTTTAAATAAAACATATTCCTTATACTATAATATTAGGCCCGCCTGATGGAAAGTGGTAATCGTGGCCTAAGGACGTGTGCAACACCAGGGGAGTCACACTCCGAGATTCTGTGCTGTCAGTGTAGAAGGTACAGGAGGAATAGCCTTTGGTCTTCCCACTGACAGCACAAAAACTCTCCAGTGAGCTCTGGCTACCCTACTCACCGCCGGGAACACAACACGAGGTTATTATGGCCGCGGTATTCTGTAGGGCGGAGGTACTTCCTCAGTCGGACTGCTCAATTGGACGGAAATACCGTCGTGTCCTACCTAACTTATAAACACATAATAAAAGGCTCAAAACATATTTTTATAAAATGAATACTTTCATTGTAATATTCTTATGATTTAAGTATACAGGCTTTGTTTAAGTCACCATGTTTTAAAAAGGCCCAAGGGTAAGGTTCTAGAATTTCCTCTTTTTAAGTGATTTTTGATGAAAGATAATGATAATGTTTTCTTAATTAGCTAAAATTTATGAACCAAACAATGCCCTACTTTTTTTACTTATTCGAATTTTTTACCTTATTTGAATATTTATGGGTATTGTTTAAACGTTAGGTGGGCCTTATTTGTATCACTTACCGTTATATTCTTTATTGCTGAAAATAACATTTATAAAAAAGTCAGGAGCATTTTAATTACCTATTAAGTAATCTGTGTAATAGAGCTATCATAACACGACCCGCCTCCTGTTTTATAAAATATAATTGAGCACACATCCTAACTGAAAGTTAGACGTCTTCGTACGTTCACGTCAGATTCGAGCCAATAGTTAGTAGTTAAATAAATAGCCTTTGGCTCTTTCGCGAGTTTTGCCCGAGAGGCAAATGAAAAGGCATATTGCGCGGACAGTGTTGTGGCAACAACAATGAAGTTTGCACTCAGATGAAACTTTCGGGTACAAACGACCTAAATTCCTCACTATTGTCTTGGACGTATTTAGGTAATGTAATTTTTTTCTGATTTAATCGTTAAACAGGGTGTATTTTTTAAACGGGCAGTGAATGGAGGTGCCCTAACCGTTGTAGTTACAGCCACTGATATATATCAATGGTTACAGCAAAATGTTCTTAGGATACCTTTCCTAACTTTTTGAGATGTTGTGGTATCAAAATAGGTACCTATTCATTGAGGCAAGTGCCAGCCACACTAATGTAGCTCCCGCGTTTCGATTATTGACGAAATATGCTTCTATAAAATCCATTGTTCACGATTAGAAGATATTGAGATGGCCAACTATTTCAGATATTTAGCCAGTATTTAAAAATTCTAATAGGATGGTTTGTTGCCAAAACAAATCTTAATTTTTTTTCTCATCGCCGAAAACATCTGTATAAAATAAATGTTAAGAAATTCTAGATAACATATCTGATAATGCTTCATGAAACAAAAGGCGACACCCTCATAAATAACTATTAAGTTAAAGGAAAAAAATAGCTTAACAGAGAGTTTCAAAAGATACCCAAAACCGATAAGTTAACTTGTACTCGAAGTTAATATCTTAAAATGTCCAAGTGTTACACTAATAGAGTGGACTTAAGTGACACAAATTCTAGGGATTTCGCCTATGTGTAATGCTTATCGAGTCATAAATTTGTAAAAGGTAGACATTTCTGTAAAGTTATTACAAACACTTGTGACGACTTGTGACAACACAAAAAAAGTACTACGGTGTGGGAATCTTGCCGCCAAATTCTTGGCGGGAAAAATCACAACATGACGCTAATATAAACCAATTAGGAACCGTTTACTGGCTTGATCTTTTCTCATTGGCAGACAGCAGCGGAGGCGGACCCAGGAGCGTTTTGCTGCGCTCGCGAGTCAGGAACAGACGGGGACAAGGATCTGAACCGCTAGAGATCTCGCACGTCTTTGCTCGCTGGAGAAAACTGATAGAAGTTTTGACTAGCTAATGCTAGCCCTGAATTCAAATCTTAGTGTTATCCTGTAGAAATAAGTCTAACTAGTGAAAGTAAAATTAGATTAATTTGTATAAGTTAGGCGGGAGTGATAAAGTTGAAGCTGAGAATTGACGGGTAATGTATAAACCTATTGTAATTATTTCTGTGCCTCATACCTTTGTAAAAAGCCGTATATAAATAACTGTCATTTGTAACGAAACATAAATAAACTATTTGACAATGGGTGTAATGTCTGATAAGGAATATGAATTATAGAAATAGTAATTTCCTATATCTCAATTATAACAATTATCATAATTATTGTTGTGCTGATAATGAAAAGATGTTGTCGAATGACAGAGACGAGAATGGTAGAAATACCATTAGAACCCATACAATCGCCTAATTAAATGTATTGAATTATTCAGCACTTACGATTCATGAAAGATACAGTAGACTATGACGAACGGTGAACAGAGTTATGAGGAGATGTGTATATAATGTGTATAAACTGTCTTAAATCATGTCTGTGTGAGATGAGATGTATAAATATCCAAAGATCATACTAAAATCCAGCCCAATAACGAATCTTCTTGAAATAACGTGCTTGGTAACAAATAATATGATTAATTGAGCATATAATCATATTATTCTAGTTCTAAACAAAACCACTCTCATGTATGTCGAGTCGCTATTAAATTTCAAATCCAACATATATATATAAAATATTTGCACACATGTATATATATCATTATGTACTGAGCCAATAGCTAGACATAAAGCTTAATACCGATAAACTATATTAAATAACAGACAATCCGATGTCAGCATAAAATCAACCGATCTTTTGCAAACATTGGTAACAGTCAAAAGATACTGTAAATGATTACAAACAAGGGGAGACACCATGTCTATATACTGATAAGGGTGTACCCAAAGATTATCCTGGATTAGATTAGAGTTCAATCATCAAATTAATAGCATCTCACCGAACACACAATAAACGTGTAATTTACTGTGAATGTTTCTTTTATTATAAACAGATCTAAATCTTGTGTAAATAATTGTGTTAGAATTAAGTAATACGGCATATAAGGGTTTTTTATTTGGGCCTACGTTTTCCCTTATATACGAGCCTAGGAACTGAAGGTCCGGTTAGATGTGACACTAATCGGTCACATCTAATCTAAATAATCAACTTAGATTCGCCACTGATAATGATACAATTTGGTTATGAAATAAATAATTCTTAATTTTATATTTCTGTAATTTCAATGGTCTACAATTAAGTCCCTTCCCATTTGGTTAAGGTAAAATGGAGTTTTAGAGGATGTTAATTATTCAGTTCTTAAGGTCACGCAGAACGCGAATTACACTATAAATAAAGTACATAAGTACAATTTTCATCCACAAAACTACATGGTACAAACCCAGGCTATTTTACGAATTTATACACGAAACTAAGATTTCTATACTTGAATTTTAAAGTTTGAAAAGCCAAACTTCTATCTGATCTTAACTGAATGAAGCCATTTCTATCTAGAGAAGTCAAGTAATAGCTCAAGCTATACTCAGACACTATAACAATTAACAGTCACAGAGTCTTAAAATTTATATCAAGCATACATTGCATATCTAATTGAACTTTGAATACTTTGGTCTCAAATTGAATACAATGCACGAGAATAATGGAGAATTGAGTCTAGTAAGTATTGATTTACTATATGACAGATTTGGAGATCCTGATCTTACCGCAGAATCTGGACACTAAATTTATTTAGTCTGGTTAATAATTTACAAGACAGTGGTTATTTCAATGCTTATAGTCAAAAGATGGCACATTTTATATGAATTCAATTTTGCATTAGTGTGGAACTTTAACTCCACTAAGGGTGCAGACCAAGTGACACTCCCTTGTGCGGATCCCAATGGACATCTACACGATAGAGGATCTTCATTGTGTATCCGTCGCAATAGTTGATCTTGAGATCGACCTGAATTAAACCGCAATTCTGGGTCAGAATTGAACTGTGCAAAGGTTGTCGGCGGCTAGCTAGCAAATCTGGGCATCAAATACACACATTCCTCTCTTATCGAATCAACTCCGACCTCTATTCGGCCGAATAGAACCCTAACTGATATATAAATATAATATAAAAACTATACCATGGTATTGGGGCAGGCAGCTATGTGCGCCATATAATTATCCATGTCCTCGGACGTGTTGATTTGACCGCTTCTCAGCGATGAAAAGGAGTTGAATTCGAGCCCCATAATTCCATGCGTGGAAGCCTTGAGCCAGGCCGTAGGAAAATCCCGTAAATGCCAGAGTGATTTGGGCAGCAAAGATGGTCTTACCATTGACTCAATTAACAGTCATATACGCGCGTCGGAAGCACTTACTCGACCTAATTTGCCTCAGCACATTACTAATTCGAGACAAACTATCCCTGAGGTTGTAACGACCTTTTTCTTCAAATAATTAGAGGTCCATTAAAAGTAAGCTGAAGTGAATATATGACTTGTTATTTTGGGAACATCCATCACTACATTGCACACACGCATAATCAGACGCGATTGAATTAAGTAAATTTGCCACAAAGACCATCATTAAACTCATAAGCACTGAAGTTATCCTGTAATGAAGTGACTGAGCTCTTATACATAGGTTCAAATATATAGACGATCACATAACTGGGCTTGAACCACCACAGAAAATGGTGCCGCAGACCAGCGATCCAACTACGTATTCGAAAAAACGATACGATTGGATTTATTAAATTTAACTTACTAAAAACACAACGTAGAACAAAAAGAACCGTGTATCGAGACGTAAAATAAGCCTTTCATTTACAGGAATCTTGACCAATTGATAAACAGGAATTATTGTGAATTATTGTGTGTATGACCTACACGAGCTATATGATTATGTGTAATTTGTGTGTAACAACACGGAAAGGACGAATAGTGTCAACTTCTGTGGCGTGGCGGTAGTGAACGCGGCTGCTACGCAGGAGGCGCGGGTTCGATCCCCGCTCGGTGCAAATATTTGTATGCATGAATATGTATATTTGCATTGGTCTGCGTGTTTCTATGTATATTATGTATGTAAAAAAAAATAGGTTTCTAAGTATGTTAATCCGCATTCTAGATTCCATAACGCAAGCTAGTTAAGCTATGCTTAACAAGGGTCTAGATAGCGTTCTGTGAAATATTGTGGAATATTTATTATTATTTATTTATTATAATACGAACTTTCAGGTCGACAAGAAAACCCAGAACGATATGACTATTATTATATTATCCCGTCTCTAATCTTATACATTTCTAATTTTGCAATTTTATTTCAAATTATAATTTCCCTACAAATTTATGACCGCTCGAACACTGTTGTAAACATAAAACGCGAAAGCGAAAGTAATAAACAAACAAAAGTCTAGGGTAGCCCTATTGTTATTGCAAGTTGTATGAGAATAGTTTAGTCGTAGAGATGTCTGAGAGACGAAGTAAGAGAGTGACAGGGAGAGAAAAAAAAAAACGAAAACGAGTGAAAGTGACGAACGAATTACGGAACCTTTAAGTAATACGACGGATTTGTAATTGTTACTACAATGTATGGATGAATTTAACAGAAAGTTAGAGTAGTTGAGTAGCTCAAACAGTAGTGACAGACAGAAGGACACGACGAGCGTATCATCGCGCGGTACAGTAGAAGAAGGTAATCTAGATGGAAACATGACGCAGGAATCCACGAGTATTACATCCGAGAGTGTTAGTACATCATCTTCAACTACACGCAACATATTTGTGATTCAACCCACGGTCATCAAACCTATATTTGAGGGAAAACGACGGCTCCTCCGAAACAAAGTGCGGACATTGCGATCCTATGTCCATACTTACATACTTTGGACGCGACTAGGAAATTTAATGATTTGTTTATAATTTAGTTGAAAGCGTGGGTGAAGTAAATTCTTAGGACAATGAAGTGTTTGAGGTGTTTTCTCAATTACCTTAGACTCGTATTGCCTATAATGGCCTACGTGCATGAGTTGCTTGGGTTCGATCCTAGGCTAAAGTCTATGAAATGAGAAAAAGAAGTTACCTGTATTCTTAGGTTATTTCTTATTTGCGTTAGTCGAATTAATAATCTCTGTCATAGGTTATATCATTATTATAATATAGTACTGGGTTCGAGGCCCAGACTGTAGGTTATATTTCACAATATTACGCTAGTACTATTATCATCTATTCTGTGACAATACATTGGATGAATGGCTCTTGTAATCTCCTTAGTAGATTATTTTAAATTGAAGATTCTTTTATCCATTTATATACACTTCTGAACCATTCTTAGCGACACAGCTGAATTTAAGAATTTTCTTATGTAGCAAAGTTGCTAAATAATATAGTTGCTTATATAGCAAAGTTAATAAATAGTTTCAAAATACGGCAGAAAACTTGGGTGTTGTTACCCTATTGGCACAGCAGTGACTCAACTATTTAGACATTATTCACGAGGGTTCGACACCCAGATCGGAAATTAAGTTATTTGTTTCTCTGCTAGGAGATTCTGGCTTGCAACACGGAGACAGCAAAAGATAGTGTACATTTCTGCCTACCCATTCTGGTATAAACCAGCGTGAGCATATAACATATTTAAAATAAGCAAGAAACGATTGTGCAATGGATGGTAGTTAAAAGTGAATGGAGACAGTGATTACAAAAGACTCCGAAAAAAGGGTCTAGGCGTTGTCTGACCATCTGGCGAGTAAAAAAAAATGTCAGTACAACTATGGTAAAGGTTTATTGGATACTATTAGAACTATGATGGTTAGCTATTACCAACCTTAGTTACTATAACTTGATTGGCGAAAAAGAAAAAAAACGTTAGATATAAATGGATTATCGAGATGGAGGTTCAATGAATTCTCTTGCAACAAATTCTCTGCTCGTGTGCTATAACATTTCAGTGACACCGGACTTCGTGTTTGCTGGTTTGACGTCAAGTCAAGGGTTATTTGGAAGATTCATCGCTTCGTGAATATGAAAATCCAGCGTTATGCAGTATCGAGATAGTGCAGCGTGTTTCAACTCGCGGCGCAATGGAGTAGCCGAGCATCGTGACCACTAGAAACCTTTCGCCAGGGGCGACTAATCGGTGGCCGGGCTACCTAATATCTGGTAAAAGCACGTGAATCAGATATGCCGAGGTATGTAAATTAAGTTTCATTGGATCAAGGAAGGACAAAGCTTCGTTAAATTAGGTACCTGAGTTTATAAATTAATGTTGTTTGACACCTTACTCACATGACAAAAGAATATACCAACACCTCCTACGGTGTAATTAGACGCGTGAAGGCTAACGAACTATTTCCTAAGCGAACTATACGATAAATAATGCAACACTAGACAGTTAGTGATTTGTTTCAGAAAATCATAATTTACTCATATCACGACATTTTCAAACTTTCCAATACGATAAGATAGTTTAAAGAATTAGTCACGCCGTCATCAACCCTTAAAATGTGGACAGAAGGTTTATTCTTACTTGCAGCGATTATATTTTAAGATGGAATTATCGTATAATTACGTATTATGAATTCACAAGATGCTGATGATCCTAGATGATGATGATTAGGTACTAATAAGTTGTTGTGTAATTTACAATTGTATGTGAAATTGACTACGAATTTGGTTGAAGAAGCGAGAGCACAAACCGATTGGTATTAATAGAATTCAAGTTAGATAATTTGATTGTAGAAGCACCTGTATTAATCATGCAGAAATTATCTGGACTGTGATTGGCTAGAAAGAGTGAAAGGAATAGTGAATTGTGGTTAAGAACGGAGACTGAGGTTAGAACATTTAGGAGATAGGTGTAGTGTTAGACTGAATTCGGATAGCGAGATCGAACGACTAGGGGGAGAGACGAACGCTACCATTATCAACATGATGCTGAAACGGATCACGCTACCAAAAAAAAAAAAAAAAAAATAAGGAGCAAACAAAACAAAAAAAAAACAGGTTGAATGTAAGGAAAGTTGTGTAAACAACTTTACGGCTGTGTTGTGAACACAAAAGGGATGCTGTGAGAATGGTTTGAAAGGCGTGAGAATTGGTAGCTCACCGTGTGAAGATTTGGGGGAGCGTGAGAATTGAGTCAGGATTAGTATAGTAGACGAAGGAAAGAATTTTATTTTAAATAGGATGAAGAGAAATATATTTTAAAACTTTGCTTAATGAAATATCAGAAGGGAGAAGTCAAGTTTCAAAATCTATTTGGGGGAGTGTGAGATGGCCAACTATTTCAGATATTTAGCCAGTATTTAAAAATTCTAATAGGATGGTTTGTTGCCAAAACAAATCTTAATTTTTTTTCTCATCGCCGAAAACATCTGTATAAAATAAATGTTAAGAAATTCTAGATAACATATCTGATAATGCTTCATGAAACAAAAGGCGACACCCTCATAAATAACTATTAAGTTAAAGGAAAAAAATAGCTTAACAGAGAGTTTCAAAAGATACCCAAAACCGATAAGTTAACTTGTACTCGAAGTTAATATCTTAAAATGTCCAAGTGTTACACTAATAGAGTGGCCTTAAGTGACACAAATTCTAGGGATTTCGCCTATG
Organism: Eilema caniola; assembly: GCA_949126895.1. Lineage (NCBI taxonomy): Eukaryota > Metazoa > Arthropoda > Insecta > Lepidoptera > Erebidae > Eilema > Eilema caniola. Next base: position 14,297,994 of record OX421477.1, read on the forward strand.
TGTAATGCTTATCGAGTCATAAATTTGTAAAAGGTAGACATTTCTGTAAAGTTATTACAAACACTTGTGACGACTTGTGACAACACAAAAAAAGTACTACGGTGTGGGAATCTTGCCGCCAAATTCTTGGCGGGAAAAATCACAACATGACGCTAATATAAACCAATTAGGAACCGTTTACTGGCTTGATCTTTTCTCATTGGCAGACAGCAGCGGAGGCGGACCCAGGAGCGTTTTGCTGCGCTCGCGAGTCAGGAACAGACGGGGACAAGGATCTGAACCGCTAGAGATCTCGCACGTCTTTGCTCGCTGGAGAAAACTGATAGAAGTTTTGACTAGCTAATGCTAGCCCTGAATTCAAATCTTAGTGTTATCCTGTAGAAATAAGTCTAACTAGTGAAAGTAAAATTAGATTAATTTGTATAAGTTAGGCGGGAGTGATAAAGTTGAAGCTGAGAATTGACGGGTAATGTATAAACCTATTGTAATTATTTCTGTGCCTCATACCTTTGTAAAAAGCCGTATATAAATAACTGTCATTTGTAACGAAACATAAATAAACTATTTGACAATGGGTGTAATGTCTGATAAGGAATATGAATTATAGAAATAGTAATTTCCTATATCTCAATTATAACAATTATCAAAATTATTGTTGTGCTGATAATGAAAAGATGTTGTCGAATGACAGAGACGAGAATGGTAGAAATACCATTAGAACCCATACAATCGCCTAATTAAATGTATTGAATTATTCAGCACTTACGATTCATGAAAGATACAGTAGACTATGACGAACGGTGAACATAGTTATGAGGAGATGTGTATATAATGTGTATAAACTGTCTTAAATCATGTCTGTGTGAGATGAGATGTATAAATATCCAAAGATCATACTAAAATCCAGCCCAATAACGAATCTTCTTGAAATAACGTGCTTGGTAACAAATAATATGATTAATTGAGCATATAATCATATTATTCTAGTTCTAAACAAAACCACTCTCATGTATGTCGAGTCGCTATTAAATTTCAAATCCAACATATATATATAAAATATTTGCACACATGTATATATATCATTATGTACTGAGCCAATAGCTAGACATAAAGCTTAATACCGATAAACTATATTAAATAACAGACAATCCGATGTCAGCATAAAATCAACCGATCTTTTGCAAACATTGGTAACAGTCAAAAGATACTGTAAATGATTACAAACAAGGGGAGACACCATGTCTATATACTGATAAGGGTGTACCCAAAGATTATCCTGGATTAGATTAGAGTTCAATCATCAAATTAATAGCATCTCACCGAACACACAATAAACGTGTAATTTACTGTGAATGTTTCTTTTATTATAAACAGATCTAAATCTTGTGTAAATAATTGTGTTAGAATTAAGTAATACGGCATATAAGGGTTTTTTATTTGGGCCTACGTTTTCCCTTATATACGAGCCTAGGAACTGAAGGTCCGGTTAGATGTGACACTAATCGGTCACATCTAATCTAAATAATCAACTTAGATTCGCCACTGATAATGATACAATTTGGTTATGAAATAAATAATTCTTAATTTTATATTTCAATGGTCTACAATTAAGTCCCTTCCCATTTGGTTAAGGTAAAATGGAGTTTTAGAGGATGTTAATTATTCAGTTCTTAAGGTCACGCAGAACGCGAATTACACTATAAATAAAGTACATAAGTACAATTTTCATCCACAAAACTACATGGTACAAACCCAGGCTATTTTACGAATTTATACACGAAACTAAGATTTCTATACTTGAATTTTAAAGTTTGAAAAGCCAAACTTCTATCTGATCTTAACTGAATGAAGCCATTTCTATCTAGAGAAGTCAAGTAATAGCTCAAGCTATACTCAGACACTATAACAATTAACAGTCACAGAGTCTTAAAATTTATATCAAGCATACATTGCATATCTAATTGAACTTTGAATACTTTGGTCTCAAATTGAATACAATGCACGAGAATAATGGAGAATTGAGTCTAGTAAGTATTGATTTACTATATGACAGATTTGGAGATCCTGATCTTACCGCAGAATCTGGACACTAAATTTATTTAGTCTGGTTAATAATTTACAAGACAGTGGTTATTTCAATGCTTATAGTCAAAAGATGGCACATTTTATATGAATTCAATTTTGCATTAGTGTGGAACTTTAACTCCACTAAGGGTGCAGACCAAGTGACACTCCCTTGTGCGGATCCCAATGGACATCTACACGATAGAGGATCTTCATTGTGTATCCGTCGCAATAGTTGATCTTGAGATCGACCTGAATTAAACCGCAATTCTGGGTCAGAATTGAACTGTGCAAAGGTTGTCGGCGGCTAGCTAGCAAATCTGGGCATCAAATACACACATTCCTCTCTTATCGAATCAACTCCGACCTCTATTCGGCCGAATAGAACCCTAACTGATATATAAATATAATATAAAAACTATACCATGGTATTGGGGCAGGCAGCTATGTGCGCCATATAATTATCCATGTCCTCGGACGTGTTGATTTGACCGCTTCTCAGCGATGAAAAGGAGTTGAATTCGAGCCCCATAATTCCATGCGTGGAAGCCTTGAGCCAGGCCGTAGGAAAATCCCGTAAATGCCAGAGTGATTTGGGCAGCAAAGATGGTCTTACCATTGACTCAATTAACAGTCATATACGCGCGTCGGAAGCACTTACTCGACCTAATTTGCCTCAGCACATTACTAATTCGAGACAAACTATCCCTGAGGTTGTAACGACCTTTTTCTTCAAATAATTAGAGGTCCATTAAAAGTAAGCTGAAGTGAATATATGACTTGTTATTTTGGGAACATCCATCACTACATTGCACACACGCATAATCAGACGCGATTGAATTAAGTAAATTTGCCACAAAGACCATCATTAAACTCATAAGCACTGAAGTTATCCTGTAATGAAGTGACTGAGCTCTTATACATAGGTTCAAATATATAGACGATCACATAACTGGGCTTGAACCACCACAGAAAATGGTGCCGCAGACCAGCGATCCAACTACGTATTCGAAAAAACGATACGATTGGATTTATTAAATTTAACTTACTAAAAACACAACGTAGAACAAAAAGAACCGTGTATCGAGACGTAAAATAAGCCTTTCATTTACAGGAATCTTGACCAATTGATAAACAGGAATTATTGTGAATTATTGTGTGTATGACCTACACGAGCTATATGATTATGTGTAATTTGTGTGTAACAACACGGAAAGGACGAATAGTGTCAACTTCTGTGGCGTGGCGGTAGTGAACGCGGCTGCTACGCAGGAGGCGCGGGTTCGATCCCCGCTCGGTGCAAATATTTGTATGCATGAATATGTATATTTGCATTGGTCTGCGTGTTTCTATGTATATTATGTATGTAAAAAAAAATAGGTTTCTAAGTATGTTAATCCGCATTCTAGATTCCATAACGCAAGCTAGTTAAGCTATGCTTAACAAGGGTCTAGATAGCGTTCTGTGAAATATTGTGGAATATTTATTATTATTTATTTATTATAATACGAACTTTCAGGTCGACAAGAAAACCCAGAACGATATGACTATTATTATATTATCCCGTCTCTAATCTTATACATTTCTAATTTTGCAATTTTATTTCAAATTATAATTTCCCTACAAATTTATGACCGCTCGAACACTGTTGTAAACATAAAACGCGAAAGCGAAAGTAATAAACAAACAAAAGTCTAGGGTAGCCCTATTGTTATTGCAAGTTGTATGAGAATAGTTTAGTCGTAGAGATGTCTGAGAGACGAAGTAAGAGAGTGACAGGGAGAGAAAAAAAAAAACGAAAACGAGTGAAAGTGACGAACGAATTACGGAACCTTTAAGTAATACGACGGATTTGTAATTGTTACTACAATGTATGGATGAATTTAACAGAAAGTTAGAGTAGTTGAGTAGCTCAAACAGTAGTGACAGACAGAAGGACACGACGAGCGTATCATCGCGCGGTACAGTAGAAGAAGGTAATCTAGATGGAAACATGACGCAGGAATCCACGAGTATTACATCCGAGAGTGTTAGTACATCATCTTCAACTACACGCAACATATTTGTGATTCAACCCACGGTCATCAAACCTATATTTGAGGGAAAACGACGGCTCCTCCGAAACAAAGTGCGGACATTGCGATCCTATGTCCATACTTACATACTTTGGACGCGACTAGGAAATTTAATGATTTGTTTATAATTTAGTTGAAAGCGTGGGTGAAGTAAATTCTTAGGACAATGAAGTGTTTGAGGTGTTTTCTCAATTACCTTAGACTCGTATTGCCTATAATGGCCTACGTGCATGAGTTGCTTGGGTTCGATCCTAGGCTAAAGTCTATGAAATGAGAAAAAGAAGTTACCTGTATTCTTAGGTTATTTCTTATTTGCGTTAGTCGAATTAATAATCTCTGTCATAGGTTATATCATTATTATAATATAGTACTGGGTTCGAGGCCCAGACTGTAGGTTATATTTCACAATATTACGCTAGTACTATTATCATCTATTCTGTGACAATACATTGGATGAATGGCTCTTGTAATCTCCTTAGTAGATTAGTTTAAATTGAAGATTCTTTTATCCATTTATATACACTTCTGAACCATTCTTAGCGACACAGCTGAATTTAAGAATTTTCTTATGTAGCAAAGTTGCTAAATAATATAGTTGCTTATATAGCAAAGTTAATAAATAGTTTCAAAATACGGCAGAAAACTTGGGTGTTGTTACCCTATTGGCACAGCAGTGACTCAACTATTTAGACATTATTCACGAGGGTTCGACACCCAGATCGGAAATTAAGTTATTTGTTTCTCTGCTAGGAGATTCTGGCTTGCAACACGGAGACAGCAAAAGATAGTGTACATTTCTGCCTACCCATTCTGGTATAAACCAGCGTGAGCATATAACATATTTAAAATAAGCAAGAAACGATTGTGCAATGGATGGTAGTTAAAAGTGAATGGAGACAGTGATTACAAAAGACTCCGAAAAAAGGGTCTAGGCGTTGTCTGACCATCTGGCGAGTAAAAAAAAATGTCAGTACAACTATGGTAAAGGTTTATTGGATACTATTAGAACTATGATGGTTAGCTATTACCAACCTTAGTTACTATAACTTGATTGGCGAAAAAGAAAAAAAACGTTAGATATAAATGGATTATCGAGATGGAGGTTCAATGAATTCTCTTGCAACAAATTCTCTGCTCGTGTGCTATAACATTTCAGTGACACCGGACTTCGTGTTTGCTGGTTTGACGTCAAGTCAAGGGTTATTTGGAAGATTCATCGCTTCGTGAATATGAAAATCCAGCGTTATGCAGTATCGAGATAGTGCAGCGTGTTTCAACTCGCGGCGCAATGGAGTAGCCGAGCATCGTGACCACTAGAAACCTTTCGCCAGGGGCGACTAATCGGTGGCCGGGCTACCTAATATCTGGTAAAAGCACGTGAATCAGATATGCCGAGGTATGTAAATTAAGTTTCATTGGATCAAGGAAGGACAAAGCTTCGTTAAATTAGGTACCTGAGTTTATAAATTAATGTTGTTTGACACCTTACTCACATGACAAAAGAATATACCAACACCTCCTACGGTGTAATTAGACGCGTGAAGGCTAACGAACTATTTCCTAAGCGAACTATACGATAAATAATGCAACACTAGACAGTTAGTGATTTGTTTCAGAAAATCATAATTTACTCATATCACGACATTTTCAAACTTTCCAATACGATAAGATAGTTTAAAGAATTAGTCACGCCGTCATCAACCCTTAAAATGTGGACAGAAGGTTTATTCTTACTTGCAGCGATTATATTTTAAGATGGAATTATCGTATAATTACGTATTATGAATTCACAAGATGCTGATGATCCTAGATGATGATGATTAGGTACTAATAAGTTGTTGTGTAATTTACAATTGTATGTGAAATTGACTACGAATTTGGTTGAAGAAGCGAGAGCACAAACCGATTGGTATTAATAGAATTCAAGTTAGATAATTTGATTGTAGAAGCACCTGTATTAATCATGCAGAAATTATCTGGACTGTGATTGGCTAGAAAGAGTGAAAGGAATAGTGAATTGTGGTTAAGAACGGAGACTGAGGTTAGAACATTTAGGAGATAGGTGTAGTGTTAGACTGAATTCGGATAGCGAGATCGAACGACTAGGGGGAGAGACGAACGCTACCATTATCAACATGATGCTGAAACGGATCACGCTACCAAAAAAAAAAAAAAAAAAATAAGGAGCAAACAAAACAAAAAAAAAACAGGTTGAATGTAAGGAAAGTTGTGTAAACAACTTTACGGCTGTGTTGTGAACACAAAAGGGATGCTGTGAGAATGGTTTGAAAGGCGTGAGAATTGGTAGCTCACCGTGTGAAGATTTGGGGGAGCGTGAGAATTGAGTCAGGATTAGTATAGTAGACGAAGGAAAGAATTTTATTTTAAATAGGATGAAGAGAAATATATTTTAAAACTTTGCTTAATGAAATATCAGAAGGGAGAAGTCAAGTTTCAAAATCTATTTGGGGGAGTGTGAGATGGCCAACTATTTCAGATATTTAGCCAGTATTTAAAAATTCTAATAGGATGGTTTGTTGCCAAAACAAATCTTAATTTTTTTTCTCATCGCCGAAAACATCTGTATAAAATAAATGTTAAGAAATTCTAGATAACATATCTGATAATGCTTCATGAAACAAAAGGCGACACCCTCATAAATAACTATTAAGTTAAAGGAAAAAAATAGCTTAACAGAGAGTTTCAAAAGATACCCAAAACCGATAAGTTAACTTGTACTCGAAGTTAATATCTTAAAATGTCCAAGTGTTACACTAATAGAGTGGCCTTAAGTGACACAAATTCTAGGGATTTCGCCTATGTGTAATGCTTATCGAGTCATAAATTTGTAAAAGGTAGACATTTCTGTAAAGTTATTACAAACACTTGTGACGACTTGTGACAACACAAAAAAAGTACTACGGTGTGGGAATCTTGCCGCCAAATTCTTGGCGGGAAAAATCACAACATGACGCTAATATAAACCAATTAGGAACCGTTTACTGGCTTGATCTTTTCTCATTGGCAGACAGCAGCGGAGGCGGACCCAGGAGCGTTTTGCTGCGCTCGCGAGTCAGGAACAGACGGGGACAAGGATCTGAACCGCTAGAGATCTCGCACGTCTTTGCTCGCTGGAGAAAACTGATAGAAGTTTTGACTAGCTAATGCTAGCCCTGAATTCAAATCTTAGTGTTATCCTGTAGAAATAAGTCTAACTAGTGAAAGTAAAATTAGATTAATTTGTATAAGTTAGGCGGGAGTGATAAAGTTGAAGCTGAGAATTGACGGGTAATGTATAAACCTATTGTAATTATTTCTGTGCCTCATACCTTTGTAAAAAGCCGTATATAAATAACTGTCATTTGTAACGAAACATAAATAAACTATTTGACAATGGGTGTAATGTCTGATAAGGAATATGAATTATAGAAATAGTAATTTCCTATATCTCAATTATAACAATTATCAAAATTATTGTTGTGCTGATAATGAAAAGATGTTGTCGAATGACAGAGACGAGAATGGTAGAAATACCATTAGAACCCATACAATCGCCTAATTAAATGTATTGAATTATTCAGCACTTACGATTCATGAAAGATACAGTAGACTATGACGAACGGTGAACATAGTTATGAGGAGATGTGTATATAATGTGTATAAACTGTCTTAAATCATGTCTGTGTGAGATGAGATGTATAAATATCCAAAGATCATACTAAAATCCAGCCCAATAACGAATCTTCTTGAAATAACGTGCTTGGTAACAAATAATATGATTAATTGAGCATATAATCATATTATTCTAGTTCTAAACAAAACCACTCTCATGTATGTCGAGTCGCTATTAAATTTCAAATCCAACATATATATATAAAATATTTGCACACATGTATATATATCATTATGTACTGAGCCAATAGCTAGACATAAAGCTTAATACCGATAAACTATATTAAATAACAGACAATCCGATGTCAGCATAAAATCAACCGATCTTTTGCAAACATTGGTAACAGTCAAAAGATACTGTAAATGATTACAAACAAGGGGAGACACCATGTCTATATACTGATAAGGGTGTACCCAAAGATTATCCTGGATTAGATTAGAGTTCAATCATCAAATTAATAGCATCTCACCGAACACACAATAAACGTGTAATTTACTGTGAATGTTTCTTTTATTATAAACAGATCTAAATCTTGTGTAAATAATTGTGTTAGAATTAAGTAATACGGCATATAAGGGTTTTTTATTTGGGCCTACGTTTTCCCTTATATACGAGCCTAGGAACTGAAGGTCCGGTTAGATGTGACACTAATCGGTCACATCTAATCTAAATAATCAACTTAGATTCGCCACTGATAATGATACAATTTGGTTATGAAATAAATAATTCTTAATTTTATATTTCTGTAATTTCAATGGTCTACAATTAAGTCCCTTCCCATTTGGTTAAGGTAAAATGGAGTTTTAGAGGATGTTAATTATTCAGTTCTTAAGGTCACGCAGAACGCGAATTACACTATAAATAAAGTACATAAGTACAATTTTCATCCACAAAACTACATGGTACAAACCCAGGCTATTTTACGAATTTATACACGAAACTAAGATTTCTATACTTGAATTTTAAAGTTTGAAAAGCCAAACTTCTATCTGATCTTAACTGAATGAAGCCATTTCTATCTAGAGAAGTCAAGTAATAGCTCAAGCTATACTCAGACACTATAACAATTAACAGTCACAGAGTCTTAAAATTTATATCAAGCATACATTGCATATCTAATTGAACTTTGAATACTTTGGTCTCAAATTGAATACAATGCACGAGAATAATGGAGAATTGAGTCTAGTAAGTATTGATTTACTATATGACAGATTTGGAGATCCTGATCTTACCGCAGAATCTGGACATTTAGTCTGGTTAATAATTTACAAGACAGTGGTTATTTCAATGCTTATAGTCAAAAGATGGCACATTTTATATGAATTCAATTTTGCATTAGTGTGGAACTTTAACTCCACTAAGGGTGCAGACCAAGTGACACTCCCTTGTGCGGATCCCAATGGACATCTACACGATAGAGGATCTTCATTGTGTATCCGTCGCAATAGTTGATCTTGAGATCGACCTGAATTAAACCGCAATTCTGGGTCAGAATTGAACTGTGCAAAGGTTGTCGGCGGCTAGCTAGCAAATCTGGGCATCAAATACACACATTCCTCTCTTATCGAATCAACTCCGACCTCTATTCGGCCGAATAGAACCCTAACTGATATATAAATATAATATAAAAACTATACCATGGTATTGGGGCAGGCAGCTATGTGCGCCATATAATTATCCATGTCCTCGGACGTGTTGATTTGACCGCTTCTCAGCGATGAAAAGGAGTTGAATTCGAGCCCCATAATTCCATGCGTGGAAGCCTTGAGCCAGGCCGTAGGAAAATCCCGTAAATGCCAGAGTGATTTGGGCAGCAAAGATGGTCTTACCATTGACTCAATTAACAGTCATATACGCGCGTCGGAAGCACTTACTCGACCTAATTTGCCTCAGCACATTACTAATTCGAGACAAACTATCCCTGAGGTTGTAACGACCTTTTTCTTCAAATAATTAGAGGTCCATTAAAAGTAAGCTGAAGTGAATATATGACTTGTTATTTTGGGAACATCCATCACTACATTGCACACACGCATAATCAGACGCGATTGAATTAAGTAAATTTGCCACAAAGACCATCATTAAACTCATAAGCACTGAAGTTATCCTGTAATGAAGTGACTGAGCTCTTATACATAGGTTCAAATATATAGACGATCACATAACTGGGCTTGAACCACCACAGAAAATGGTGCCGCAGACCAGCGATCCAACTACGTATTCGAAAAAACGATACGATTGGATTTATTAAATTTAACTTACTAAAAACACAACGTAGAACAAAAAGAACCGTGTATCGAGACGTAAAATAAGCCTTTCATTTACAGGAATCTTGACCAATTGATAAACAGGAATTATTGTGAATTATTGTGTGTATGACCTACACGAGCTATATGATTATGTGTAATTTGTGTGTAACAACACGGAAAGGACGAATAGTGTCAACTTCTGTGGCGTGGCGGTAGTGAACGCGGCTGCTACGCAGGAGGCGCGGGTTCGATCCCCGCTCGGTGCAAATATTTGTATGCATGAATATGTATATTTGCATTGGTCTGCGTGTTTCTATGTATATTATGTATGTAAAAAAAAATAGGTTTCTAAGTATGTTAATCCGCATTCTAGATTCCATAACGCAAGCTAGTTAAGCTATGCTTAACAAGGGTCTAGATAGCGTTCTGTGAAATATTGTGGAATATTTATTATTATTTATTTATTATAATACGAACTTTCAGGTCGACAAGAAAACCCAGAACGATATGACTATTATTATATTATCCCGTCTCTAATCTTATACATTTCTAATTTTGCAATTTTATTTCAAATTATAATTTCCCTACAAATTTATGACCGCTCGAACACTGTTGTAAACATAAAACGCGAAAGCGAAAGTAATAAACAAACAAAAGTCTAGGGTAGCCCTATTGTTATTGCAAGTTGTATGAGAATAGTTTAGTCGTAGAGATGTCTGAGAGACGAAGTAAGAGAGTGACAGGGAGAGAAAAAAAAAAACGAAAACGAGTGAAAGTGACGAACGAATTACGGAACCTTTAAGTAATACGACGGATTTGTAATTGTTACTACAATGTATGGATGAATTTAACAGAAAGTTAGAGTAGTTGAGTAGCTCAAACAGTAGTGACAGACAGAAGGACACGACGAGCGTATCATCGCGCGGTACAGTAGAAGAAGGTAATCTAGATGGAAACATGACGCAGGAATCCACGAGTATTACATCCGAGAGTGTTAGTACATCATCTTCAACTACACGCAACATATTTGTGATTCAACCCACGGTCATCAAACCTATATTTGAGGGAAAACGACGGCTCCTCCGAAACAAAGTGCGGACATTGCGATCCTATGTCCATACTTACATACTTTGGACGCGACTAGGAAATTTAATGATTTGTTTATAATTTAGTTGAAAGCGTGGGTGAAGTAAATTCTTAGGACAATGAAGTGTTTGAGGTGTTTTCTCAATTACCTTAGACTCGTATTGCCTATAATGGCCTACGTGCATGAGTTGCTTGGGTTCGATCCTAGGCTAAAGTCTATGAAATGAGAAAAAGAAGTTACCTGTATTCTTAGGTTATTTCTTATTTGCGTTAGTCGAATTAATAATCTCTGTCATAGGTTATATCATTATTATAATATAGTACTGGGTTCGAGGCCCAGACTGTAGGTTATATTTCACAATATTACGCTAGTACTATTATCATCTATTCTGTGACAATACATTGGATGAATGGCTCTTGTAATCTCCTTAGTAGATTATTTTAAATTGAAGATTCTTTTATCCATTTATATACACTTCTGAACCATTCTTAGCGACACAGCTGAATTTAAGAATTTTCTTATGTAGCAAAGTTGCTAAATAATATAGTTGCTTATATAGCAAAGTTAATAAATAGTTTCAAAATACGGCAGAAAACTTGGGTGTTGTTACCCTATTGGCACAGCAGTGACTCAACTATTTAGACATTATTCACGAGGGTTCGACACCCAGATCGGAAATTAAGTTATTTGTTTCTCTGCTAGGAGATTCTGGCTTGCAACACGGAGACAGCAAAAGATAGTGTACATTTCTGCCTACCCATTCTGGTATAAACCAGCGTGAGCATATAACATATTTAAAATAAGCAAGAAACGATTGTGCAATGGATGGTAGTTAAAAGTGAATGGAGACAGTGATTACAAAAGACTCCGAAAAAAGGGTCTAGGCGTTGTCTGACCATCTGGCGAGTAAAAAAAAATGTCAGTACAACTATGGTAAAGGTTTATTGGATACTATTAGAACTATGATGGTTAGCTATTACCAACCTTAGTTACTATAACTTGATTGGCGAAAAAGAAAAAAAACGTTAGATATAAATGGATTATCGAGATGGAGGTTCAATGAATTCTCTTGCAACAAATTCTCTGCTCGTGTGCTATAACATTTCAGTGACACCGGACTTCGTGTTTGCTGGTTTGACGTCAAGTCAAGGGTTATTTGGAAGATTCATCGCTTCGTGAATATGAAAATCCAGCGTTATGCAGTATCGAGATAGTGCAGCGTGTTTCAACTCGCGGCGCAATGGAGTAGCCGAGCATCGTGACCACTAGAAACCTTTCGCCAGGGGCGACTAATCGGTGGCCGGGCTACCTAATATCTGGTAAAAGCACGTGAATCAGATATGCCGAGGTATGTAAATTAAGTTTCATTGGATCAAGGAAGGACAAAGCTTCGTTAAATTAGGTACCTGAGTTTATAAATTAATGTTGTTTGACACCTTACTCACATGACAAAAGAATATACCAACACCTCCTACGGTGTAATTAGACGCGTGAAGGCTAACGAACTATTTCCTAAGCGAACTATACGATAAATAATGCAACACTAGACAGTTAGTGATTTGTTTCAGAAAATCATAATTTACTCATATCACGACATTTTCAAACTTTCCAATACGATAAGATAGTTTAAAGAATTAGTCACGCCGTCATCAACCCTTAAAATGTGGACAGAAGGTTTATTCTTACTTGCAGCGATTATATTTTAAGATGGAATTATCGTATAATTACGTATTATGAATTCACAAGATGCTGATGATCCTAGATGATGATGATTAGGTACTAATAAGTTGTTGTGTAATTTACAATTGTATGTGAAATTGACTACGAATTTGGTTGAAGAAGCGAGAGCACAAACCGATTGGTATTAATAGAATTCAAGTTAGATAATTTGATTGTAGAAGCACCTGTATTAATCATGCAGAAATTATCTGGACTGTGATTGGCTAGAAAGAGTGAAAGGAATAGTGAATTGTGGTTAAGAACGGAGACTGAGGTTAGAACATTTAGGAGATAGGTGTAGTGTTAGACTGAATTCGGATAGCGAGATCGAACGACTAGGGGGAGAGACGAACGCTACCATTATCAACATGATGCTGAAACGGATCACGCTACCAAAAAAAAAAAAAAAAAAAATAAGGAGCAAACAAAACAAAAAAAAAACAGGTTGAATGTAAGGAAAGTTGTGTAAACAACTTTACGGCTGTGTTGTGAACACAAAAGGGATGCTGTGAGAATGGTTTGAAAGGCGTGAGAATTGGTAGCTCACCGTGTGAAGATTTGGGGGAGCGTGAGAATTGAGTCAGGATTAGTATAGTAGACGAAGGAAAGAATTTTATTTTAAATAGGATGAAGAGAAATATATTTTAAAACTTTGCTTAATGAAATATCAGAAGGGAGAAGTCAAGTTTCAAAATCTATTTGGGGGAGTGTGAGATGGCCAACTATTTCAGATATTTAGCCAGTATTTAAAAATTCTAATAGGATGGTTTGTTGCCAAAACAAATCTTAATTTTTTTTCTCATCGCCGAAAACATCTGTATAAAATAAATGTTAAGAAATTCTAGATAACATATCTGATAATGCTTCATGAAACAAAAGGCGACACCCTCATAAATAACTATTAAGTTAAAGGAAAAAAATAGCTTAACAGAGAGTTTCAAAAGATACCCAAAACCGATAAGTTAACTTGTACTCGAAGTTAATATCTTAAAATGTCCAAGTGTTACACTAATAGAGTGGCCTTAAGTGACACAAATTCTAGGGATTTCGCCTATGTGTAATGCTTATCGAGTCATAAATTTGTAAAAGGTAGACATTTCTGTAAAGTTATTACAAACACTTGTGACGACTTGTGACAACACAAAAAAAGTACTACGGTGTGGGAATCTTGCCGCCAAATTCTTTGGCGGGAAAAATCACAACATGACGCTAATATAAACCAATTAGGAACCGTTTACTGGCTTGATCTTTTCTCATTGGCAGACAGCAGCGGAGGCGGACCCAGGAGCGTTTTGCTGCGCTCGCGAGTCAGGAACAGAGCGGGACAAGGATCTGAACCGCTAGAGATCTCGCACGTCTTTGCTCGCTGGAGAAAACTGATAGAAGTTTTGACTAGCTAATGCTAGCCCTGAATTCAAATCTTAGTGTTATCCTGTAGAAATAGTCTAACTAGTGAAAGTAAAATTAGATTAATTTGTATAAGTTAGGCGGGAGTGATAAAGTTGAAGCTGAGAATTGACGGGTAATGTATAAACCTATTGTAATTATTTCTGTGCCTCATACCTTTGTAAAAAGCCGTATATAAATAACTGTCATTTGTAACGAAACATAAATAAACTATTTGACAATGGGTGTAATGTCTGATAAGGAATATGAATTATAGAAATAGTAATTTCCTATATCTCAATTATAACAATTATCAAAATTATTGTTGTGCTGATAATGAAAAGATGTTGTCGAATGACAGAGACGAGAATGGTAGAAATACCATTAGAACCCATACAATCGCCTAATTAAATGTATTGAATTATTCAGCACTTACGATTCATGAAAGATACAGTAGACTATGACGAACGGTGAACATAGTTATGAGGAGATGTGTATATAATGTGTATAAACTGTCTTAAATCATGTCTGTGTGAGATGAGATGTATAAATATCCAAAGATCATACTAAAATCCAGCCCAATAACGAATCTTCTTGAAATAACGTGCTTGGTAACAAATAATATGATTAATTGAGCATATAATCATATTATTCTAGTTCTAAACAAAACCACTCTCATGTATGTCGAGTCGCTATTAAATTTCAAATCCAACATATATATATAAAATATTTGCACACATGTATATATATCATTATGTACTGAGCCAATAGCTAGACATAAAGCTTAATACCGATAAACTATATTAAATAACAGACAATCCGATGTCAGCATAAAATCAACCGATCTTTTGCAAACATTGGTAACAGTCAAAAGATACTGTAAATGATTACAAACAAGGGGAGACACCATGTCTATATACTGATAAGGGTGTACCCAAAGATTATCCTGGATTAGATTAGAGTTCAATCATCAAATTAATAGCATCTCACCGAACACACAATAAACGTGTAATTTACTGTGAATGTTTCTTTTATTATAAACAGATCTAAATCTTGTGTAAATAATTGTGTTAGAATTAAGTAATACGGCATATAAGGGTTTTTTATTTGGGCCTACGTTTTCCCTTATATACGAGCCTAGGAACTGAAGGTCCGGTTAGATGTGACACTAATCGGTCACATCTAATCTAAATAATCAACTTAGATTCGCCACTGATAATGATACAATTTGGTTATGAAATAAATAATTCTTAATTTTATATTTCAATGGTCTACAATTAAGTCCCTTCCCATTTGGTTAAGGTAAAATGGAGTTTTAGAGGATGTTAATTATTCAGTTCTTAAGGTCACGCAGAACGCGAATTACACTATAAATAAAGTACATAAGTACAATTTTCATCCACAAAACTACATGGTACAAACCCAGGCTATTTTACGAATTTATACACGAAACTAAGATTTCTATACTTGAATTTTAAAGTTTGAAAAGCCAAACTTCTATCTGATCTTAACTGAATGAAGCCATTTCTATCTAGAGAAGTCAAGTAATAGCTCAAGCTATACTCAGACACTATAACAATTAACAGTCACAGAGTCTTAAAATTTATATCAAGCATACATTGCATATCTAATTGAACTTTGAATACTTTGGTCTCAAATTGAATACAATGCACGAGAATAATGGAGAATTGAGTCTAGTAAGTATTGATTTACTATATGACAGATTTGGAGATCCTGATCTTACCGCAGAATCTGGACACTAAATTTATTTAGTCTGGTTAATAATTTACAAGACAGTGGTTATTTCAATGCTTATAGTCAAAAGATGGCACATTTTATATGAATTCAATTTTGCATTAGTGTGGAACTTTAACTCCACTAAGGGTGCAGACCAAGTGACACTCCCTTGTGCGGATCCCAATGGACATCTACACGATAGAGGATCTTCATTGTGTATCCGTCGCAATAGTTGATCTTGAGATCGACCTGAATTAAACCGCAATTCTGGGTCAGAATTGAACTGTGCAAAGGTTGTCGGCGGCTAGCTAGCAAATCTGGGCATCAAATACACACATTCCTCTCTTATCGAATCAACTCCGACCTCTATTCGGCCGAATAGAACCCTAACTGATATATAAATATAATATAAAAACTATACCATGGTATTGGGGCAGGCAGCTATGTGCGCCATATAATTATCCATGTCCTCGGACGTGTTGATTTGACCGCTTCTCAGCGATGAAAAGGAGTTGAATTCGAGCCCCATAATTCCATGCGTGGAAGCCTTGAGCCAGGCCGTAGGAAAATCCCGTAAATGCCAGAGTGATTTGGGCAGCAAAGATGGTCTTACCATTGACTCAATTAACAGTCATATACGCGCGTCGGAAGCACTTACTCGACCTAATTTGCCTCAGCACATTACTAATTCGAGACAAACTATCCCTGAGGTTGTAACGACCTTTTTCTTCAAATAATTAGAGGTCCATTAAAAGTAAGCTGAAGTGAATATATGACTTGTTATTTTGGGAACATCCATCACTACATTGCACACACGCATAATCAGACGCGATTGAATTAAGTAAATTTGCCACAAAGACCATCATTAAACTCATAAGCACTGAAGTTATCCTGTAATGAAGTGACTGAGCTCTTATACATAGGTTCAAATATATAGACGATCACATAACTGGGCTTGAACCACCACAGAAAATGGTGCCGCAGACCAGCGATCCAACTACGTATTCGAAAAAACGATACGATTGGATTTATTAAATTTAACTTACTAAAAACACAACGTAGAACAAAAAGAACCGTGTATCGAGACGTAAAATAAGCCTTTCATTTACAGGAATCTTGACCAATTGATAAACAGGAATTATTGTGAATTATTGTGTGTATGACCTACACGAGCTATATGATTATGTGTAATTTGTGTGTAACAACACGGAAAGGACGAATAGTGTCAACTTCTGTGGCGTGGCGGTAGTGAACGCGGCTGCTACGCAGGAGGCGCGGGTTCGATCCCCGCTCGGTGCAAATATTTGTATGCATGAATATGTATATTTGCATTGGTCTGCGTGTTTCTATGTATATTATGTATGTAAAAAAAAATAGGTTTCTAAGTATGTTAATCCGCATTCTAGATTCCATAACGCAAGCTAGTTAAGCTATGCTTAACAAGGGTCTAGATAGCGTTCTGTGAAATATTGTGGAATATTTATTATTATTTATTTATTATAATACGAACTTTCAGGTCGACAAGAAAACCCAGAACGATATGACTATTATTATATTATCCCGTCTCTAATCTTATACATTTCTAATTTTGCAATTTTATTTCAAATTATAATTTCCCTACAAATTTATGACCGCTCGAACACTGTTGTAAACATAAAACGCGAAAGCGAAAGTAATAAACAAACAAAAGTCTAGGGTAGCCCTATTGTTATTGCAAGTTGTATGAGAATAGTTTAGTCGTAGAGATGTCTGAGAGACGAAGTAAGAGAGTGACAGGGAGAGAAAAAAAAAAACGAAAACGAGTGAAAGTGACGAACGAATTACGGAACCTTTAAGTAATACGACGGATTTGTAATTGTTACTACAATGTATGGATGAATTTAACAGAAAGTTAGAGTAGTTGAGTAGCTCAAACAGTAGTGACAGACAGAAGGACACGACGAGCGTATCATCGCGCGGTACAGTAGAAGAAGGTAATCTAGATGGAAACATGACGCAGGAATCCACGAGTATTACATCCGAGAGTGTTAGTACATCATCTTCAACTACACGCAACATATTTGTGATTCAACCCACGGTCATCAAACCTATATTTGAGGGAAAACGACGGCTCCTCCGAAACAAAGTGCGGACATTGCGATCCTATGTCCATACTTACATACTTTGGACGCGACTAGGAAATTTAATGATTTGTTTATAATTTAGTTGAAAGCGTGGGTGAAGTAAATTCTTAGGACAATGAAGTGTTTGAGGTGTTTTCTCAATTACCTTAGACTCGTATTGCCTATAATGGCCTACGTGCATGAGTTGCTTGGGTTCGATCCTAGGCTAAAGTCTATGAAATGAGAAAAAGAAGTTACCTGTATTCTTAGGTTATTTCTTATTTGCGTTAGTCGAATTAATAATCTCTGTCATAGGTTATATCATTATTATAATATAGTACTGGGTTCGAGGCCCAGACTGTAGGTTATATTTCACAATATTACGCTAGTACTATTATCATCTATTCTGTGACAATACATTGGATGAATGGCTCTTGTAATCTCCTTAGTAGATTAGTTTAAATTGAAGATTCTTTTATCCATTTATATACACTTCTGAACCATTCTTAGCGACACAGCTGAATTTAAGAATTTTCTTATGTAGCAAAGTTGCTAAATAATATAGTTGCTTATATAGCAAAGTTAATAAATAGTTTCAAAATACGGCAGAAAACTTGGGTGTTGTTACCCTATTGGCACAGCAGTGACTCAACTATTTAGACATTATTCACGAGGGTTCGACACCCAGATCGGAAATTAAGTTATTTGTTTCTCTGCTAGGAGATTCTGGCTTGCAACACGGAGACAGCAAAAGATAGTGTACATTTCTGCCTACCCATTCTGGTATAAACCAGCGTGAGCATATAACATATTTAAAATAAGCAAGAAACGATTGTGCAATGGATGGTAGTTAAAAGTGAATGGAGACAGTGATTACAAAAGACTCCGAAAAAAGGGTCTAGGCGTTGTCTGACCATCTGGCGAGTAAAAAAAAATGTCAGTACAACTATGGTAAAGGTTTATTGGATACTATTAGAACTATGATGGTTAGCTATTACCAACCTTAGTTACTATAACTTGATTGGCGAAAAAGAAAAAAAACGTTAGATATAAATGGATTATCGAGATGGAGGTTCAATGAATTCTCTTGCAACAAATTCTCTGCTCGTGTGCTATAACATTTCAGTGACACCGGACTTCGTGTTTGCTGGTTTGACGTCAAGTCAAGGGTTATTTGGAAGATTCATCGCTTCGTGAATATGAAAATCCAGCGTTATGCAGTATCGAGATAGTGCAGCGTGTTTCAACTCGCGGCGCAATGGAGTAGCCGAGCATCGTGACCACTAGAAACCTTTCGCCAGGGGCGACTAATCGGTGGCCGGGCTACCTAATATCTGGTAAAAGCACGTGAATCAGATATGCCGAGGTATGTAAATTAAGTTTCATTGGATCAAGGAAGGACAAAGCTTCGTTAAATTAGGTACCTGAGTTTATAAATTAATGTTGTTTGACACCTTACTCACATGACAAAAGAATATACCAACACCTCCTACGGTGTAATTAGACGCGTGAAGGCTAACGAACTATTTCCTAAGCGAACTATACGATAAATAATGCAACACTAGACAGTTAGTGATTTGTTTCAGAAAATCATAATTTACTCATATCACGACATTTTCAAACTTTCCAATACGATAAGATAGTTTAAAGAATTAGTCACGCCGTCATCAACCCTTAAAATGTGGACAGAAGGTTTATTCTTACTTGCAGCGATTATATTTTAAGATGGAATTATCGTATAATTACGTATTATGAATTCACAAGATGCTGATGATCCTAGATGATGATGATTAGGTACTAATAAGTTGTTGTGTAATTTACAATTGTATGTGAAATTGACTACGAATTTGGTTGAAGAAGCGAGAGCACAAACCGATTGGTATTAATAGAATTCAAGTTAGATAATTTGATTGTAGAAGCACCTGTATTAATCATGCAGAAATTATCTGGACTGTGATTGGCTAGAAAGAGTGAAAGGAATAGTGAATTGTGGTTAAGAACGGAGACTGAGGTTAGAACATTTAGGAGATAGGTGTAGTGTTAGACTGAATTCGGATAGCGAGATCGAACGACTAGGGGGAGAGACGAACGCTACCATTATCAACATGATGCTGAAACGGATCACGCTACCAAAAAAAAAAAAAAAAAAATAAGGAGCAAACAAAACAAAAAAAAAACAGGTTGAATGTAAGGAAAGTTGTGTAAACAACTTTACGGCTGTGTTGTGAACACAAAAGGGATGCTGTGAGAATGGTTTGAAAGGCGTGAGAATTGGTAGCTCACCGTGTGAAGATTTGGGGGAGCGTGAGAATTGAGTCAGGATTAGTATAGTAGACGAAGGAAAGAATTTTATTTTAAATAGGATGAAGAGAAATATATTTTAAAACTTTGCTTAATGAAATATCAGAAGGGAGAAGTCAAGTTTCAAAATCTATTTGGGGGAGTGTGAGATGGCCAACTATTTCAGATATTTAGCCAGTATTTAAAAATTCTAATAGGATGGTTTGTTGCCAAAACAAATCTTAATTTTTTTTCTCATCGCCGAAAACATCTGTATAAAATAAATGTTAAGAAATTCTAGATAACATATCTGATAATGCTTCATGAAACAAAAGGCGACACCCTCATAAATAACTATTAAGTTAAAGGAAAAAAATAGCTTAACAGAGAGTTTCAAAAGATACCCAAAACCGATAAGTTAACTTGTACTCGAAGTTAATATCTTAAAATGTCCAAGTGTTACACTAATAGAGTGGCCTTAAGTGACACAAATTCTAGGGATTTCGCCTATGTGTAATGCTTATCGAGTCATAAATTTGTAAAAGGTAGACATTTCTGTAAAGTTATTACAAACACT
The DNA here is from genome assembly GCA_949126895.1 of Eilema caniola. Taxonomy (NCBI): domain Eukaryota; kingdom Metazoa; phylum Arthropoda; class Insecta; order Lepidoptera; family Erebidae; genus Eilema; species Eilema caniola. The sequence goes on from OX421477.1 coordinate 14,318,943, forward strand.
TGTGACGACTTGTGACAACACAAAAAAAGTACTACGGTGTGGGAATCTTGCCGCCAAATTCTTGGCGGGAAAAATCACAACATGACGCTAATATAAACCAATTAGGAACCGTTTACTGGCTTGATCTTTTCTCATTGGCAGACAGCAGCGGAGGCGGACCCAGGAGCGTTTTGCTGCGCTCGCGAGTCAGGAACAGACGGGGACAAGGATCTGAACCGCTAGAGATCTCGCACGTCTTTGCTCGCTGGAGAAAACTGATAGAAGTTTTGACTAGCTAATGCTAGCCCTGAATTCAAATCTTAGTGTTATCCTGTAGAAATAAGTCTAACTAGTGAAAGTAAAATTAGATTAATTTGTATAAGTTAGGCGGGAGTGATAAAGTTGAAGCTGAGAATTGACGGGTAATGTATAAACCTATTGTAATTATTTCTGTGCCTCATACCTTTGTAAAAAGCCGTATATAAATAACTGTCATTTGTAACGAAACATAAATAAACTATTTGACAATGGGTGTAATGTCTGATAAGGAATATGAATTATAGAAATAGTAATTTCCTATATCTCAATTATAACAATTATCAAAATTATTGTTGTGCTGATAATGAAAAGATGTTGTCGAATGACAGAGACGAGAATGGTAGAAATACCATTAGAACCCATACAATCGCCTAATTAAATGTATTGAATTATTCAGCACTTACGATTCATGAAAGATACAGTAGACTATGACGAACGGTGAACATAGTTATGAGGAGATGTGTATATAATGTGTATAAACTGTCTTAAATCATGTCTGTGTGAGATGAGATGTATAAATATCCAAAGATCATACTAAAATCCAGCCCAATAACGAATCTTCTTGAAATAACGTGCTTGGTAACAAATAATATGATTAATTGAGCATATAATCATATTATTCTAGTTCTAAACAAAACCACTCTCATGTATGTCGAGTCGCTATTAAATTTCAAATCCAACATATATATATAAAATATTTGCACACATGTATATATATCATTATGTACTGAGCCAATAGCTAGACATAAAGCTTAATACCGATAAACTATATTAAATAACAGACAATCCGATGTCAGCATAAAATCAACCGATCTTTTGCAAACATTGGTAACAGTCAAAAGATACTGTAAATGATTACAAACAAGGGGAGACACCATGTCTATATACTGATAAGGGTGTACCCAAAGATTATCCTGGATTAGATTAGAGTTCAATCATCAAATTAATAGCATCTCACCGAACACACAATAAACGTGTAATTTACTGTGAATGTTTCTTTTATTATAAACAGATCTAAATCTTGTGTAAATAATTGTGTTAGAATTAAGTAATACGGCATATAAGGGTTTTTTATTTGGGCCTACGTTTTCCCTTATATACGAGCCTAGGAACTGAAGGTCCGGTTAGATGTGACACTAATCGGTCACATCTAATCTAAATAATCAACTTAGATTCGCCACTGATAATGATACAATTTGGTTATGAAATAAATAATTCTTAATTTTATATTTCTGTAATTTCAATGGTCTACAATTAAGTCCCTTCCCATTTGGTTAAGGTAAAATGGAGTTTTAGAGGATGTTAATTATTCAGTTCTTAAGGTCACGCAGAACGCGAATTACACTATAAATAAAGTACATAAGTACAATTTTCATCCACAAAACTACATGGTACAAACCCAGGCTATTTTACGAATTTATACACGAAACTAAGATTTCTATACTTGAATTTTAAAGTTTGAAAAGCCAAACTTCTATCTGATCTTAACTGAATGAAGCCATTTCTATCTAGAGAAGTCAAGTAATAGCTCAAGCTATACTCAGACACTATAACAATTAACAGTCACAGAGTCTTAAAATTTATATCAAGCATACATTGCATATCTAATTGAACTTTGAATACTTTGGTCTCAAATTGAATACAATGCACGAGAATAATGGAGAATTGAGTCTAGTAAGTATTGATTTACTATATGACAGATTTGGAGATCCTGATCTTACCGCAGAATCTGGACACTAAATTTATTTAGTCTGGTTAATAATTTACAAGACAGTGGTTATTTCAATGCTTATAGTCAAAAGATGGCACATTTTATATGAATTCAATTTTGCATTAGTGTGGAACTTTAACTCCACTAAGGGTGCAGACCAAGTGACACTCCCTTGTGCGGATCCCAATGGACATCTACACGATAGAGGATCTTCATTGTGTATCCGTCGCACTAGTTGATCTTGAGATCGACCTGAATTAAACCGCAATTCTGGGTCAGAATTGAACTGTGCAAAGGTTGTCGGCGGCTAGCTAGCAAATCTGGGCATCAAATACACACATTCCTCTCTTATCGAATCAACTCTGACCTCTATTCGGCCGAATAGAACCCTAACTGATATATAAATATAATATAAAAACTATACCATGGTATTGGGGCAGGCAGCTATGTGCGCCATATAATTATCCATGTCCTCGGACGTGTTGATTTGACCGCTTCTCAGCGATGAAAAGGAGTTGAATTCGAGCCCCATAATTCCATGCGTGGAAGCCTTGAGCCAGGCCGTAGGAAAATCCCGTAAATGCCAGAGTGATTTGGGCAGCAAAGATGGTCTTACCATTGACTCAATTAACAGTCATATACGCGCGTCGGAAGCACTTACTCGACCTAATTTGCCTCAACACATTACTAATTCGAGACAAACTATCCCTGAGGTTGTAACGACCTTTTTCTTCAAATAATTAGAGGTCCATTAAAAGTAAGCTGAAGTGAATATATGACTTGTTATTTTGGGAACATCCATCACTACATTGCACACACGCATAATCAGACGCGATTGAATTAAGTAAATTTGCCACAAAGACCATCATTAAACTCATAAGCACTGAAGTTATCCTGTAATGAAGTGACTGAGCTCTTATACATAGGTTCAAATATATAGACGATCACATAACTGGGCTTGAACCACCACAATATTTTATCAGAAATACTTAAATAACAAGTAACACTAATTTTCTCAACTCACACTTTGAATGACATAAAGATATTAGCATTAAAATTTGTATTTAGGTCAATCCTACCCACTTCCTAAGCAAAACAAAAAGTTTGATCATTGTAGAAACTGTATGGGAAACGTTTTCTTTTCGTTTTCTGTCTATACTAGTACTTAAAGCTAAAATGGCTTTTGATCCCCATATGAAATAGGATTGATTGTCACGAAAATATTTTTTCGACTTTTAGCATTTTATATCTCAAAAAGTTAGGATAGGTCTCCTACGAACATTTTGCTGTAACTACAACGGTTAATATTAGGGGTTAAATTATGAAATTGCCGATTTGTACTGACAAATTGAAATTCGTGTTTTTTTTTTTAATTTAACGTATTTATTTAATCAAAATAATTACCATTATTATCTATACATTGCTGCCATCTAGTAGGAAGGTCATTTATGCCTTTGCGATAGAACTCTGGTGATCTAGATTCGACAAACTGTGTGAAAGCATTTTGTACTGCCTCCTGAGAAGAAAACTTTTTATCACATAGAAAATTGTCCAAATCACGAAAAAAATGGTAGTCTGTTGGAGCAATGTCTGGCGAATACGGAGGGTGACGGATAGTTTCTAATTGCAGTTCCTGTAGAGTTAAAACGGTTTCTCGTGCTGTATGAGGTCTCGCGTTATCATGGAGCAATAATGGTGAAGATCGATTCATGAGTCGGGGCTGTTTCACTGCTAGTTTTGCTATCATTGTTCGGAGTTCGGCACAGTAGACATCTGCCGTTATTGCTTGACCAGATCGTAGAAAGCTATAGTGAATAACACCATGCTGAGACCACCAAACAGTTACCATTACCTTTTTATTGGTAAGCTTTGCTTTAGGACACTGTTGTGGAGTTTCACCTGGGGTCAGCCATTGCATTTTTCGCTTACGGTTATCGTAAAGAATCCACTTTTCATCACATGTCACAATTCGATCCAATATTCCTTCATTTCTGTATCGATTCAACAAGGCAACACAAGTTTCAACACGCATTTCTTTCTGCAGATCAGTCAAATCATGAGGTACCCATTTTTCACATTTTTTTATTTTATTGATTTGACGCAAATGAGTCAATATTGTTGGTAAGGTAACGTTAAACCATGCAGCTAAATCCTGGGTAGTTTGGCTCGGATCGGCTTCCACCATGTCTTTCAATTCATTGTTATTCACCTGTGTGGACGGCCTTCCTCGTGGTTCGTTCTTCAAATCAAAGTTTCCATCACGAAAGCGTTTAAACCAAAATCGCACATTGCGTTCATTAGCAGTCCCCTCTCCAAACGCAACATTGATATTGCGAGCTGTTTCTGCCGCGTTAGTTCCGCGTCGGAACTCGTATTCAAAAATCACTCGAATTTTCGAAGTATCCATCTTTCTTGTCTAAGCTGAATAAAAAAAACAACTGAAAGTCGATAATCGAATGTTGCACATTTTTAAATGAAGAACTACATAGGTACCATGTGGAAAAAGTTTCACTCAAAAATCTCAAACCATGAAGGTTCTATGTCAATTCGAAGTACCTATTACAATGAAACGGCAATTTCATACTTTAACCCCTATTATAACTCCTCTCACTGCCGCGTTTAAAAAATACACACTGTATACTTATCTTGTTATAATTATGATACTAGCCGACCCACCTCGATTTGGCCCGTGGCATATTTTTAAACCTCGTATCACCCCTCTTTGAGCCTGTATTTATTTTCGTTTAAATTCTGCCGGATTTGTTGACATTTATGATATTTCATCACTGATCCGCACCCTGGAGTTATAGCGTGATGACGTATAGACTAAAACCTTCGTCGATAAAGAGACTATACAACGCAAAAATAATTTTTCATTTCGAACCAGTAGCGAGTTTTAGGTTAGCGCGATCAAACAAACGAACAAACTCTTCAGCTTTCTACAGCTAAAGTCTCAGGAAAGAGAGTCACCATTGCAGACACCAACAGTGTTACAATGGTGGACCACAGCTTGACGGACTTTTCAGATACTTCTTCACGCTCCGATTATTGCTATATATGTATAGATATACATTTTTGCTTTGCACTTTTTTTAGGTACCAGTAAACCAGAAGGGTTTGTACCGGTACTCATTTACATTATTTTACTTATGTACTAAATACATAAAACTACTACTACAAAAACTACTCGTTGCTCCAACATTCCTCTTAAAAATAAGTTTAAGTGATTGCGAGGCCATTAAGTAAACTAACAAAAACAAAATACGACTGGTATAAAAATATCCCAGCAAGTCATTTTGTTAGAACCACTCTCCATATTGCCATAACATATTGAATTTAGGGAGCTCTTCGTGTGATGCATCCTATTTCCTTTTACTGTAGCAACTTTGTTGATAGTGAAAATAATTTCTTTATGACTGAAACTTAAAAGCTCTTTTATTTGACTATAATATTTAGTCGTTTCGTAATAGGTAGGTATTTGGTTCTACCTATTAGTCAACGAAGTAAAGATGATCAAAATAACGGTGGATGGTGACCATACATGCTGAATATCGTCCAGTTGACTTGATCAGAGCAAGTATCAAAAGTACTCTTTTTTTTACGTGCGGGCAATTATTTCAGAACTTAAACACATGATAATGTAAGCATGTCAGCATATAAAACTCTTTGGCAATGTAATAAATGAAGATTTCGTGACAATCGTGATATTTATTTATTTATGTGCCATCTAGCGGCATGGTGCATTATGTCTGTAAGTTTTAAAATTACTGCCGAATCGAGCAGAATCAATACTGATTACAACATGTATACTTTTATTCAGTCATACTCAAAATGTGTATGTTTTAATTATGATAAGTTAATTTTAAATTAAAAATTAGAAAAGTTTGCCAAAACAATGTCGCTAGTTATAACTCCTGAACTAAACAGCTGCCTGCCTGCTTTTGAAAGTTACGAGTGTAACCATATTGTGTTCCTAATTTTGCATCTTTATAAGAATTATATTATAATGGGTGGTATTTAAACGCTTAACTAATAAATACCATTTTTTAAAACAAATATACTGAATGCGCCACAAAATTTGTATACCAAAAAATACAAATTTTGCACACTTTTTATTTCCGAATGCAAACTTTTATTCACGTGCATAACTTATAATTCACATGTATGACTAATATTTTTTATTACCACAAAAATAGTAACCCTAATCTATTAGAATCAAGCAACTAATGAACTTATTATTATAACTGTTTTTATAAATAAAACACAATTTTATCAATTACGCTTATCTATTTGTTCAAACTTTTTAAATTAAACAGTTAGAGAAATGACTTATTTCTGCATGGTTATAAAAAAAGACGGGTTGCACTCTGGGAGTGCCGGCAGAAGTGAAAACATTTTCTTTTTTTCTTTCTTCGTTATATACATAGAAAAAGATAAAAAAGAACATACATATTATAATATAGCGCTAATCATAGAACCTATCACTTATTTTCTGCTAATTTTCTGTCAGAAGAAATTAATAAATTATGAAAAGAAAAAATAAACACAAAAAGTAATAAATTACAGAAAGAAAAAAAATAATCATAAAATGTAATAAATTACAAAAAGAAAAAATAATCACAAAAAGTTTCAGACGGCCAGGTGGTTTGAACCCGATACTATCTGAAACTATGAGGACTTACAGTCGAAGCGATTACCGTTTAAGCTACGACGCTATCTCAGGTAAAATGCAAAATAGATAGTATTTACCTTTACGGTATTAGTTGAACAGACGTGGATCTGGCGCAGAATTTCTTCTCGAGGTTGGGAGGACACCCTGAGGAAGACACGCATAAAGGAGAAGCCATCCTGGTATCGGTGCAACGTGAAGGTGTCGCTTCGGTCCCTCGCGTTGCTAGGATGCAAAGACGCAGGCGCCAGGATTGTCAATTTTGTTTATTTTTCGTTTAATCGTGTTTTGATAATTTTATTGTATATATGTTATAATAGTAGTTTTAAGTGTTATATAAGTGTGTTCCATGCAAAGAGACTGTAACCACGAAGTGGAAAATACATGTGCAAGTCAACTTGTTCAGTGCCCAGATTGTTCCCAGGCGCGTTTTTTTAAAGGTAAGCGGGGTCTGAAAGTGCCTTTTGGGAAAGTACACATGTCCCAAAATGCACTTTCGATCCAAACAAATTCGCTAACCCCTACCTCTACAACCCAAATTCCTTTTTGGCAAACATTATCAAAATTTAAAAACTCAGTTCCAATTTTGAAGAGAGTTCCCCGAGGCGCTAGGCCATCAGTAGCGCAGAATCTCACCCGGTGCATAGCCGTGGTAGTCCGGGAGAACTCTCAATACGCTTGGGAACAATTGCTCACCTTCCCTTACAGAATTCTACATGTTGCAAAAGATCAGGCGACCAAAAAAACTTTAACAACACAAATAAAAGAAAACTGCTCTTCGTCTCATACTTTTGACCCAAAATTCACAATTTTTCATAAAAATTCAACTTATCACTATGTAGAGTTCAAGTTAAGAGAAGGTGACATTAGAGGAGCTGCAAGGCTTTTATTCAGCAGTGATGTTATGGCGCCTTGCTCTCCAGATACTCTGGCAGATTTGCAGAGCAAGCACCCATCACCTGCTGATAACCTTTCCTTCCCTGAGCCTTTGGAGACAGACGCTGAATGTCTCAGTGTTTCAGCCAAGTACGTGTTAGCAGCCGTTGGCTCTTTCCGGAGTGGGTCTGCCGGCGGCCTCGATGGCCTAACTCCACAACATCTCAAGGACCTTACCGGTGTAAGCGTCGGGGAAGCTGGCGACGCACTCTTGAAAGAGCTAACGGCCCTAATTAACCTTATGTTGTCCGGCAATGTGGACGAAGGCATCATTGATCTACTATACGGCGCTAACTTATGCGCCTTGCGTAAAAAAGATGGCGGCATTCGTCCCATTGCCGTAGGTTGTACATACAGGCGAATAGCAGCCAAGTTGTGTTGCAGAGAGTATAGAAACTCTCTCACAAATAAATTCCAGCCCCTGCAACTCGGCTTCGGCTCCAAAGGGGGCTGTGAGGCTGCTGTTCACGCCCTATCCACGTTCCTTGGCTGTAGTGGAGGAGAGGTTGTGCTCAAAGTTGACTTGAGGAATGCCTTTAACTCGGTTAACAGGGACACTTTGTTGACACAAGCTAAATTAGAAACCCCCAAAATTTTTAAATTTCTTTGGCAATGCTATAGGCACCCTTCTAAATTACTTTATAAAGATAATATTTTAAACTCAGCGGTAGGGTGTCAACAAGGTGATCCTCTTGGGCCAGTCATTTTTAGCCTGGCTATTCACCCCATAATTCAGCGACTAAATTCTAAATTCAACATTTGGTATCTGGATGATGGTACTCTTGGTGGTGACGTAGAGACAGTATTAAAAGATTTGGCATTTCTAAAAGAAGAATTTAGTTCAATTGGCCTAGAATTAAATTCCACCAAATGTGAAATTTTTCTTTGTGATCAAACTGATAGTCTTTCGGTACTCTCAAAATTTAATGCTTTGGCTCCAAATTTAAAAGTTTTACAAAAGAGTTCTCTCCGCCTCCTTGGGTCACCAATTCTAGAAGATGCCTATGAGTCTTTTGTGGTAGAGAAAATACAAAATTTTTGTGAAGTCTCGGACCGCCTGTACCAAATTAATATTCATTCAGCCTTTACCATCATTCGGTTTTGTCTTTTCGTACCAAAATTTACACATGCTCTGCGTTCATCTCAACTTTTTAAATGTTCGTCTCTTTTAGGTCAAGTGGATAGACTGTTGCAAGACACTCTATGCAAAATTCTAAACATTAATTTGAGCGACCGAGTGTGGCTTCAGGCGTCCCTCCCAATTCGCCTCGGCGGCCTCGGCGTTCGCAAAATTGCAGATGTAAGTATGCCGGCGTTTCTATCTTCGGTCTATGGCACTGAAGAATTAGTCAGGAAAATTCTGTCTTCTTCACTGATTAATTCAGATGTGCCAGGTAAGGCCGAAGCTTTAAATGCTTGGAAAATGACCTGCCCAAATTCCGTCATGCCCGCCAACCCATCTTCTCAAAGGCAATGGGATGAGCCGCTCAGTAGTGGTGTTAAAAAACATTTATTCAGTACAGCTACCACTGATGCTGAGCGTGCTCGCCTTTTGGCTGTGGGGGAATGGGAATCTGGTGTTTGGCTCCAGGCACTTCCTTCGCCCAACATTGGTACAATGTTGGACGACACGACCTTCCGCATCGCAACTTGCCTACGTTTGGGGGCACCGTGTGTCTCTCCGCATCGATGTCTATGTGGAGAAGCAGTCGATTGCCTTGGACATCACGGATTATCTTGTAGCAGGAGCGCAGGCCGCATGTCCCGACATGCCAACATTAACGATGTTATCCGTCGGGCTCTTGTCACCGCCGGGGTGCCAGCTATTCTTGAACCTGTTGGCTTGGCGCGCGTCGATGGCAGGAGACCGGACGGTATGTCGTTGTTACCTTGGAAGATGGGTAGGCCTTTGGTGTGGGACGCAACTTGCGTCGACACCCTGGCGCCTTCCCATCTTCCAAGTACAATGGACTGCGCATGTGCTGCTGCTGCATCAGCGGAGACTCTCAAACGGCGCAAATATACCAATTTAACTGGTAATTATATTTTTGAGCCGTTTGGAGTCGAAACGTTGGGTCCGTGGGGTCCAAGAGCGCGCGCGCTATTCAAAGAAATAGCGAAGCGCCTAATCGACTCTTCCCGTGACCATAGGGCTGGCCTTTACCTCGCTCAAAGAATTAGTATCGCTATTCAGCGTGGTAATGCCGCCAGCCTTTTAGGCACGGCACCAGTAGAGGTCGATGGGGAGGAATTTTTCGATGCCTAAAGTTGCAGTCTCTCCCCCTCTTTTATGTTATTTTTGTATGTATTATATAGCATAATTTTTATTATTTAGTATTATTCTGTATTATAATTGTAAACTCTTAATTTACCTAAAATAAAATTTACCTAATCTTGTATGATGTCAGTCGTCGGTTACGGTACAAAGGTCAACTAATCCTGACGCTTCCTTAACATTTTACACCCATCCAACGCCGCTAAAGAAGTTTTCACTTCAAAAACCACGAAGGCTTATTGCGGGAGCTACGCTCCGCTCCGCTCCGCTCCGCTTAGCCTTCTAACCTAACCTAACCAAGTCGGATTGCGCAGCTATATGAAATTCCGTTGTAAGATTGTACAAAGAGATTGTATTATTTTGTGTGCAAATCAGTACTTTTGGTGTGTCACGGGATTATTTGTATTGAAGATAGTATTTCTTGTTGTTAGATATATTTTAGGTGCACACTCAGTTAAAAAGATCATCAACTTTTGATAAGAGTTAATATATTTTTAGTTATGCTTGATATGAGTAGTAAATGGTTTTTTTGAAGTGCAACCATTTAAAAGTTGTCAAAATTTTGTTAGCATTATTTTATTTAGAGGCGCAAATAAAGATTCCCCTATTATAATTATCTGTGACCGCGGTACGGCTTTTGAATAATATGAGAATAGCGCCATCTATGTATAAATATTAATACATGAATAACACGACGCCCGGTCGTAAACTTCATTACTTTTATTAAAACTAATAGATGTCACTATAACGTTTTACTTCTTAAATAGATATATAGATGACTCTGTACTTAAATACCGTCAAAATTGAACTTTTGCTTCTTTTTGATTCTGACTGGATTCTGGATTTCAAAGTATGATCTGCAAGTGAGTAAAAATGATATTCAAAATATTGACAGAAATATTTTCTATCCTATTAATATTAAAAATATAAAAGTGTGTGAAAATGTTTGGATGATTGTTTTTTAATCACCCTCTAACGTCTGAACATTTTTGGTACATGGATAGATTATGGTCTGAAATAAGACTTATGCTACTTTTTATCCCAGATAAGTAGTACCTAAAGGTTGTGGGAACTTTTCTGTATACGTAATAAGAACTTACCGTTGTATCTCTAGCTTCCTTGCCTCCCTCACGTGTAGGTATTACTTTCGATCTGCTTACCTTAATGTTTTTATATTACTCCTATTATTATTAATAATGCGTCAGTATCAACTAAACTACAGTTACTGTAATTTTTGTTTAGATTGACTCTAAATTAGCAAGAAACAATAGAGTTAGATCTGTTTTCTCAAAAAAAAAAACATTATCGATATACTACATGAAAAAGTGATTTACACCATCATGCAACCACTAGAAACTGTCTCCAGTTGAATTACAGTGCATTTAGCGTCAGAAATATCTTGACTACAGTTTTAAAATGATCTTAAAAACAAGCTAATAAGCAAATCAAACTGCTTTTATTGATTTAAATTATATTATTTTTCGAACTAAAGATTTGAATCATATACACACACCGGCAGAATTAGCGGAACACAACAAAAGGAGAGTATAAAATAGAATAGTAAGCTTTATTTTTAAACAAATAATAATAAAACATCAAACAACAACATGTTTAATAAGGAGTGTTTCCCCCTCGTGCCCTGATGAAGGTTTCTATCCTTCTGGGCATGCTGCGAATGATGTTGTCAATGATTTTTTTCTGTTTCTCAACCTCTGCCATTCTTCAACTACTGTGTTTCGACGTTCGCCCAGATTGTTCGGTGTCATTCTTGATTTGATACTCCTCTTTAGCAAATCCCAAAGGTGTTCAATCGGATTCATATCCGGGGACCGTGCTGGCCACTCCATCACCGTAACACCAACATGGTAAACCTGGTAGCGTGTGCTGTGAGCGAGCACTGTGCGCCCGAACATTATCCTGCATTAAAATGTAGTCGTTACCAATAAATGGGGTAAATAGCACAACATGTTCCCCTAACATCTCCCTGATATACCGATCAGCAGTCAGATTTCCGCCGTTGACTACCAGTTACTCCGTGCGAGCTCCTAAACATATCCCTCCCCAGACCATAATTTTGTGTTTCGCTAATTCTTCCGCTGTGTGTATCAGAACAATTACGTCAACAGGAAGAGGGGATTCAAGATCATTTTGAGCACTTTCTTCACCTAGGTCGAACTGATGCTAATTGTACGTGTACGCCTACTGCGTATGGCATACTATAGCCTGTAGCAGTACTGTTTGGGAAATAAAACAACATTTTTATTTATTATTAACTATTCATATATTTCAATAGGTATCTTTTATAATTATAAACTATTTCCTCTAACGCTCCGCGCTCAATATTTGGTTTAAGTCTAAGTGAAGACGAATCAACAGTTGGTGTCAATCAACTTATAACAATCAACATTCGAACAAAATCTAAACGATTACATTCAATCAAGTAATGTAAATGTAAACTTAGAAAGTATGTTAGGTGCTCCGTCAGTTGATACGTTACGAATACTGGTTCACTTTTAGGTAATAATTATATAAAAAAAACTCTAAACTATTTAGTGGGGAATGTTAACTTTGGTATAAAATATTAATTATAAACAACAAAACATTATTCAACCTCAAATTACTTGAGAAACGTAACTTAAATCGAAGCATAAATTATGAGAAATACTGTTTAATGGAATAGCCTAAGGCCAGTTCAAATATATTTACAGGAACTGGCCAACTTAAATTTGTAAACCAATATTGTTTTAATATCCTTACTCACAAAGCCATTTACAATATCAGAACTGTATCGGTTTGACATATCTTTTTTAAATATATGATTCAAACTAAATAGTGAAAGATAGTAAATATTCATATAAATGTATACGACTATAGACTTTGTTAATAAGGTTATTAATGTTATATTGCAACTAAAAAGAACCTAAAGATAAGTAAATTGCACTGTGCAGACACACAAACATACAAAACCAAAATGTACTGGGCTTTTAAATAATTATACAATTCAAATATCTAACACACTATAAGAATCGTTTAGTTTTAATTTAAAAGATTTTTCTAATGCACCATATTTATGTGTAGGCTTTCTACTAGATATTCAAGGCTTAATTTAGTAGGTACCGTTATTCCTTTTATCTAATTTCTAGTTTCAAAAATGTAGGTTAACATTGAAATGAAGAGTGGAAAAAAAACAGTCCAGAATACTCCTAACATTATTTTTACAATCATTCTTTGATTAAATAAACTCGTGTTATTTTAATCACACTTCTATGATAATTACCAATATTAATCGTACAAAAGAACGTTTTAAGGACATTGGACAAGTTGGAGAGGGAAGCACTCTAGATAGGACACAAAAGATACAAATATCTTCACAATTACTTAGTACCATTAAGTAAGAAAAATCCTTTGCGCGTGAAATAATATTTTAGAACACAAGCGGTACTCCTTTACGTAAAATAAAATACGACATATTTTTGCCTGAATCAATTTAGGCGTAGCTTTGTATAGCAAGATTCAAATTCATTGCTGGAAGTTTTTTACTCTCTTGAACATATCTACCAATTTGTATAAGAGGTGTATGTAATAAGATCTTTCTTTTCATAGAGTACAAATGAAGCGCAGTTATAATTTTCGTAGCCAAAACGATATATTTTTACGGTGTCTTTACCGGTCGTGATAGACTTACAAGTCACCACTAATTTTCTTTTATACTACGCCCGTGGAACGCACTATAATAACTTTCAAATAACTATAATGTCCCGAATAAGTTAGGTTTATCACAACATTTAAAAAAGCGAATAGCCTAACATTAGTCATTAACAATTCAGTTTTGGTATAACAACATATAAAAAAATTCGAATCATATTCTCTCTAATTAGCTATAGATATACATGTGTATATATCGAAGATTTATTTCTCATTAATAGTCAGTCAAGCCACGACATAAGAAGTGTTTTTTGTTATTTACTTATATATCAAAATTATATAAATAAATATAAGGAATAGTTTTGCTACTATACACAATGTCGATACTACGGCTGTTCATTTTCAAAACAAGGTAAATAGCATTTTTACCTCCCTTATAACGCAGTTTAACAACTGAATAATGCTCTATATCGTGTTTAGAAAATAGTCCAGCCTTTATATGTGTAAACAGATTGCATGGTATTAATTACAATATGCGCTGAGAGCCACATACATTGATACATATATCAAGTAGCAACACCAAACTACTCTAAACATTCTGTTTGGCAAAACTTTCCAATTCCCAGATTGCATCCTCTTCTTGGTCAATTCAGATCTTTTCCGTCAGTACATACAGAATGTGTATGTAACATTGAGTTTTATTTTAAATACGTTAAGGTTTATTCGTTAGTTTCAAGCGGTGGAGTCATGTGTGGAAGGGTTCTGGATGATAGTGCCTGAGACCTGTAGTTCCCGAAGCCTTCTCACTTCCCTGGACGCCTCGGCCAACTTTTCTTGTAATTGCATTTCTTTCTCGCGTAAGCTCTTTATCTCATTTTGCCAAGTCTGTTAACAAAAAAAAGATATTATATAACATTTTCAAATAAATCATTATTCGGCTTAGAGGCACTCAAAACAAACATTATTTTTATGTACGCTGCGAAACGGATTTCACGTAAGTTATTTTTGACATTACCTTTTTCTTATAAAAATCTGAATGTTTTTTAATAACCACGAAAATTAGGTACCAAATTCCACAAGTTAATTTTCAACACTAACGAGAATATAATTGCTTTCAACAATATCCTCTTTTGTGGAAAAATCAATGTAATAATATTAATATTACAATAACCAAGCGAAGCGCTGGATGCGGGCTGCTTTAGATCGGTCTTTCTGGAAGTCCATAGGAGAGGCCTTTATTCAGCAGCGGGCTATGTGTGGCTGATATGATTATAATGATGATGAATTCGGGCAAGTACAAATCAATTAACCTAAACTAGGCTAAGAGACTGTATTAAGAAACATTGGTATATTGTATCCTTAATTACAAATATTTGTAAGGAGTGTTACTAAAAGATAGCTAAGATGAATAATGAAAAAAATATGCCCGTATAAATCTATAAAACTATTTAAGAAGTAAAGAAGCATGAAGCAAATCATCTAGTTCCTTGCAACACCAAACTATTAATTTAGGAGGAATCATAGTTCCGAAATTATTGTCAGGTGTGCTTTCAAAATTTAATAATAATTTATCAACAATTCTGAGTTACTGTCTAACCTAGCAACGAGTATTTTGTATAACCTATAAAAATAAGGACGTAAATCAAAAACTCGAGTAGGTATACAGACAGCTGCATATTTCACACAAGCAACATTCACTACTCGCTTAGGTACCTACATACTTTTTCTGTGTACATACATCTTCTGAATACCACCTCGCTATCATTCCGTAGGCTATTCACAGGCCTGCCAACTAAAAAGTAATACTAACAATATTCTCCTCAATACTTACAATGTTCTGCTTGAGCAGGTCCAGCTTGTCATTCTTCAGGCGGCACACCTCCAGCCGCAGGTCCGCGCCGCTGGGCCCGGGCGCGCCCCCCGCCGCCCCGCCCGCGCCCCCGCAGCCCCCGCAGGCCGCCGCCTCCGCTGACGACATCGACTCTAGACCCGTGTCACTGTCCACGTATACACCGCCTGTAATACACATATGTTATATGAACTTCTCTCTAAGAACAGTCTATTATAAAAAAGGATTCGGGACACATATCTAGGACCTAAATCGTGATCCCTGACGCGCGTGGTTTGTTTTATAATAAATCTAAGCTTGGTGAATTTGAGCTAGTCTACCGCCATCGGATACCGTTGCTATCCGTAATGTGTACTGCACGTACACATTACTTCAATGAGATCGTGAGGCTTAGAGCATATTTTTAGTCTAAGATATATGTCCTGAGGAATACGAATATATGGTTAGGCAGAAGGATACTAGGCTTGATATGTAGGGTAGACAGCAAAATATCTTTGGTTCAATAAATGAGCACTAGAGGCGCTAGTGTATTGAGAATTTGAACTGAAGCTAGCATTTACAGCATCATAGTGGTTATCACGGTTGCCTTCAGAGCTTGCCATTTGGGACCTAGGATCAGCTCTCCTATTCTTTGTATTGATAATCTCAGTTTTTATAAGAAAGACTGCCGTGTGAGCCGACAATAAAGCTACGCTAAAGCCTATTACGTTAATCCGAACTTCCGATCGTATACCCGCTTGCAAGTTAGGTGGGTGGACATGGGCCTCTAAGATCTTGGTAGGCTCCAAACACCTTTGAACTGAACTTAGCGGTAGAGGCAACATGAAGCAGGCGCTACTGTTTTACATTTAGAACTAAATACCAGCAATAACATCTGCTGTAGGTACATTATTTAAATATGGAATACGAAAGTCTGCCTCCAGATGATTTACTTATTTTAATTTCGAAGCAATAACCGAATTGTTACCGTGGCTACCAGAAATGTGACTCGTGTGTGGCTGCCTGTAGAGTAAAAATAAAAGGGAAACGAAGAGTAACAGCAAGAGAAGAAAACAACTAAGAGAGTAAAGTCGTCCAGCATTCTTACCAACCAGCCTTAAGAATATGGCATACTGCTACTTAATAACACGTGGCTGGAAAGGAATAGTGAAAGCAAGTCCAACCCTACTGAAAGTCAAATTATTGCCCTTGGTAAATGCAACTAAGTCGTCAAGCCACGTCATATAATTGTCGAAGTAGCCTTACAATATGAGCATGAAATCAGTAGATTACCACCCTACCACTGTCAATATAACGCTATTGAGCTAATTTAGGCACTTATAAAGGGTCATACCGCTCGTAATAAAATAATATTAAACCACCTTTTAGCACTGGAATGATGCTGACACTGCTAGAAAATGAGTGTGCAGAAGTCACTATTATGTAGACTGAAGATAAGACGTAGAGAAAACGAAAGACATTATATAGATCGATTTTCAACGTGATATAAGAATGGACAAGATTATTGAAAATGCTTTAATCACATACAGATAGCAGTGATGACTATAAGACCGTTTTCACACTCATCCGATATCCGATATCGACGTCGGACGCCGATAACCGAAACCTTGTGCTGTTTTCACATTTATCCGATAAAATCGGCCCGATACGGCCATTTTCTCGAAACCACAGAATAGTTACCTAGGGATGCTAGGAGTAAAAAAACCGACCTTATTGACATAACACGCTATGGAGTTATTTTTTCATATATTCGTGATCAGCGTCATCAATTAACTCAAAAATACGTGTAACACCGAAAATGTCCTTAAGGGCGAAAATTGCTTGCTGTCGCTGTTTTAGTCTCTTTGTGTTCCGATATCGGGCCAAAACAGTGGTGTAGGCTCCGATAACCGATAGCGGGCCGGATAATGTGAAAGAGAGATGCATATCTCATACATTTGACTTCCTTCGATATCGGATGTCGGATATCGGATATCGGATGAGTGTGAAAACGCTCTAACACTGACAGTTCATCAGAATAAATACTTGTTTTGTCAAATTATTGATGAAATTAACCGAAAAATCGGATTAATGGTACAATAATTCGTATCCAGCTGAAAGTTGGTACAATTGTTCAAAACACCATTATAAATGAAATCTAAAAGTTTTCATCGCCTCTGGATATTTATGCGAAAATGTGTTTTTCGCGATTTTCGTCAAAACAGTAAGTTTTATTATAATAAAGTTAAAAATCCGGTAGGTAAAGAGCCAGTCGGGCTCATACACTTCACTTGATTTCTCACTACTCACAGTTGTATTCTATGAAATTGTAGTACATAATCTATAAAAACATTTTCAGAATAAATGCATTCAATTCAGTTCATTCGATTTGGAGATGTTTGTAATCCTTATCGATTTATCCAATTTTTTAAGAAGAATTCTTAGCGTAAAGATTCGCCCCTGAATGACAATTCATAGCAACAATGATATTTCTTTCTTTTATCGATCATGTTCGTTGGTAATATTAATGAAACTATTTAAATACGTAATTATTAATACAAACAAAAACAATTATACAAAATCATACCTAGTACAGAATTTGTATAATCGTTCTTAACAGTGTACAATGTCAATTTTACGTGCACAAATAAGTAGAACACTGGACAAAATAAGCGGTGTCATACTACAGCAAAAATAAATTACAATAACATAAGGCAGGACATAAATTTTTATCAACAATATGTACTTTATAAAAAGAAATGATCTTTTAAGATGTGACCATAGATTCAAAACAACTTTTAAATGCGAATGCATTTGTTCGATTGATCATCTTGTTCGATTTTTTAAATTATAAACAAAAGGCAACCATGCTCCGAACAGACGACATCAAATAAACACATTTCAATCTAAATATCTAAAATATTCTACAGGACTAACCTGTTGCACATTTACCACAACTCAGCCAGTCCTTGTCGTCTATCAAAGAGAATATAACTTACAATATTACGCCAATAATCATGATCATTACAGTCTATATCTACGAAGTACCTACCATACACCCAATTTCAGTTTTGAAAATCATCCCCAAGTTTACAAAATATTTAAGAATAAGATAATTTGGTGTTACAAATAGGGCATGGGGTTACCAGAATCTAAATAGATCACGAGTCATTTTTTGTACAAAATGCTCTTAATTAAGTCATATGTCAACCCCGATTATGGAGGTGTTCCAAGTCTTAGCACAATTCGGATTGATTGTTACTAGCACGCTCAAAAAGTTCATTAGAAATTGAAATTGAAGTAATATGTTACATGTTGAGAACCACTGAAGTAGTAACTCAATTTATTTTTTTAGTGTTTTTACAGACACTTATAAGGTGCTAACCAAAAGATAGTTATGCAGATACCTAGAAAAAATACATTCTGTGAAATGTGGTCAGATCACATTATATGGCATCGGCAAATATTTACATACAATACATTATTGTACCTATATAATCACTATCATTTCACTCAACCGTTCCTATCTATCTGCAGGAGGTACCTTCCAAGAAAGCCAAACTTTTAGTATTTATGGCGCTAGTGAAAAACTGGCATGATTTAGTAACTTAGTGTTTCAGAATGGTTTACAATATAGTAAAGACAACAATTTTTTCTACTTATCTTCTGGTTATTTATTGAACCTAATTATAAACTATCCAGCGAACTAGTAACAACTAATTTGAACTAATTAAAGTAACGTCTATAAAACTTTTTTGTTAACTCTTTATCAAAGACAAGTGATATATACTTATACTTTCAATAAATGACACTAACCGAGGGGATCCAGATCAACAGAGTTAAGGCTGGAGTCGTCGCTGTGGTCGGTGAGCGGTGGTCGAGGCGGGGCAGCGCGTGACGTCACGTCGGGGCTGGACTCGCCCGAAGCGTGCGAAGCGCCCGACCCGCCTGCAGACCGTACTGACACTGCCGACGCAGATGATGACGCTACTGACGATTTTGAACGAGCGCTCTGGAATGTTCAAATTCAAATCATTTATTGCTTACCAATGTACAATAGATATTTACAATAAATAAATTTCAGTAGGTAGTTAAGACTTGCAATATTGAGATCGAACTCTTCATTCATTTAAGCAGGTTTGTAAAATGCTTTAATCTCTAACTATTCATATATCTTCTTACTATTTATTACTTATACACTCATAAGAAATTAAGTATAAACTAACATATCAAACTAAAATAGAATATAAAAGAGTTCTTGTGTCAGTAATCATCATGTGTTGAAAACTTCTATAATTGTGTGTGAAAAAAATATTGAATAAGTAATTCACTTACATTAGGAGTATGTGTTTCATTCTGTATATATTTATTCTTATTGATGACATTCTTATTGTTGTCTCCCGCGAGATTAGTGTCAACACTCGGTGATCTGAAATCATTACGCACAACTTTTAAAAATTGTAAGTAATTTTCTGCTATATCTTATCTTCATAACCCTGAAATTCGATATTTCTGGTAGTACTGAAAGTTACATAGTAAAGATAACCTTGATTACATGATCAAATCTAAACCTCAATAAGAAAGAACTAATACTATTTTAGATAACATCGGATTATGCTATCGGTTAGATTTATTTTTATAAATATTTTGGGCAGGAACGGATTAGGATATCACACGGTAAAGCTTGCGGTGATAAGTATAGCCAAATTCTTATCAGATCATTCATTGCAACAGAATCATGCCTGAACTATCGAATAGAATCCTAAGTGTGCGCTTTCAAGCCTGGAGTTCTCTCTCCTCTTTTGTTTCATAACATGAATTCGTTGATTTTGACTGCCGTCTGACGTCTCAACTCCCAGGCTGTCAATTAGGAGGCGTAAACTTTTTTTTCGTGTTATGCTTTTCTATTATAATATTGAGCTTAGAGTCAATATAAGTAGTGAAATTAACCTCTATAATTAGAGCGACTCAGCGAAATTCGCAGTTAGACTGGTAAAAGTGGACCCCAGGCTCCAAACTAAAAGCTTCGGATGCGACTGGGATTAACTTTTAGAGGAAGAAGAAGAATTAGGCGTGAATACCCAAGTGCAATATACGTACCTGACTTTATTTATAATAACTTGTTTGACAGTATTGAATAACCCTGGTTTGGGACAGTCGGGTTTCGGGATCAACTCAGGTTGTGGAGAGACCGCACCCGGTTCAATCCTTACGCCCCCTCCAAGGAAGTCATTGGTTTTATTCTTCAGATCATTTACCAAGTTCGACAATAAAGAAGATCTTGTTCTGAGTTCCAGTTGCGCGAATTTGTCCGCTTTGTAACATGCGTTCTCTGCATTGATTAGTTTAGTGAGTAGGAACTCTTTGAATTCGCGCCCCTTGTGGAATATCGATGGCTGCGGGAGAGTCGGCCCGAAAAATGGTACGTCATCACGTGCCGTGACGGCCACCTTGTACCTAGAACAGGAGATATTTTGTTTAAATACACATGTTCTGAATCATGTCATTTGACACGGTGTAACAAACTACAATACTTCAGGGTAGAAAATGGAAAACACTTTAGCAGAAGGTAGAAAAAATAAATGATAATTCTTTTAACTGGTGAAAACGCCCAATCATAATAACGCTGATAATAACAAAACCTATGATTCTTTTTGTGTACTTTCAACTTCAATATGCATCATATCAGTAAAGGTTCAAAGGGTAAAATAAATTAATGTTCATAAAGATTACAACGTCAAAGTTGCAGTGAAAATATCTACCTAACTATAGCTTTCGCACTTAATAATTATTAAGTTTCAAACATCCATGGTCTACATATTGAATAATTATATATATAAGTGTTGTTCGTACTAAAATAAATTTCATATTTCTATTTTGTACACAACATTTTCTACAAATTTGAAAGCACTCATATTTCACTAAAAATTTTCATATTAAAGATTCATAATTTAAATAAACACAGTCCTTTCTTTACAATAACTATCTACATTGAGCGGTAATTTCAATGTAGATTTGAGTACCCGGGATCGGGCAATTTAACATTTTGTAAAAGTTCTGTACCATACCCGATTAGACTAAATTTACGAAATGGAGTTTTATAGAAGAAATCCTACAAAGAAATGAAACGGGTGTTCCACCTACTGGCGGTCGAGTCCCCATAAAAACTTCTCTAATTACACAGTCCGGATTCGTTTGAATATAAATTACAAGAAAATTTATTTTCCACTTTCAGTCATTTTCTCCAGTTTTCTATGTAAATATTCTGTGCCTCGTGAGAAGCACCACAAACTTTATGTTAAATAAGTCACTCGACAAGTGGGAAAAGTAACAAAATGTGAAGTTTGAAATAAACAGTAGCGACGTTTTGAAACAGCAGAATTAATAAAAATAAATCTTTCGTGTTCAGTAGTTGGTTTGTTTAATAATGCTACGGTTTTATTCTTGAACGTAGCTCTCAAAATAGATTACAGATTGATACACTGTGCGCTTACATAGATAAAAAAGAAACGTCTAGAAATGTTTGTTATTGTTATTTGTCGTCGTTAATTTGAGCATTAATGGCTTGTTTTTAATTTCAAATGACTTTAATCAACACAAAAAATAATGATAACATAGTTTTTTTTCAATGTTTATATTCTACAATAACGTAGATTCAAGCATATTTGAAACATAACCTATTTTTTTTACCACTTACGTGGCAGACAAGCACACGGCCCACCTGATGGAAAATTGTTACCGTGGCCTATGGACGTGTGCAACACCTGGGTCTTCACACTTGCACTACCGACCCTTTATGTTGTTGCTTTTTAATTTGTTCCTAAATCAAATAACTTAATTTAACTGCATGATTACAATGATTACATTGCGTAATTACTATAGTTTTATTACATGCTGTACCCATAAAACTATGTAGGTAATTATCAAATACTACAATTATTACAGGTTTTGATTACATTTTAATGATATTAAATAGTGAAACAATCGTTTCGTATGACTGCTATTATCCTATCCTCATTCCCACTAATAAGTATTTATCTAACAAAGTACTGACCACACACACAACAGATATTTCAAACAACACTTATGTGAATTTTTTGTAAATATTTACATTTCAGAGCATTTTTTCAGGTGCAAATATGGACGGTAATAAATACAGTTTGTGCGAATCAATCACAAAAAAAAATTAAGTCCCTAATATTAAAAGAGTCTATTACAACAAAGAGTGCGAACTAAGCCGTTTAATCAATATTTAAAAATGATGGGTGGTGATGTGTGGTGATATGTGATATTTACCTGGTCTCCCCACCGACAGGTTCCAAGAGTGTGACTACGATGAACGTATGCAGGAAGTGAGACGCAATCATGTCTGGTGTGAAAGGGGTTGCTTTCTCCTGCAAGTACAAAAATTTTGGGCAATTATGTTGATGTTCTTTTTCCTTTTAGCGTGAATCCCAGTCGCATCCGCACTCGAAATCTATCGTCCGCTTTACCAGTCTAACTGCAATCTGACCTCTACAACCCAAAGGCTATATCGAAGCATTGCAGTTAGACCATATCAAACAGCTAAGTATACGAGATTGACTTAATTGTTAGGATAGGTTAGTAATAAACCTGTCGGGATAAACCCAGCAGAGCAATCGAGGCAATATGTACCACATTTTCATATTCTCAACTAGTAAGTCACGTAACATAAATGTACGTAAAAAACCCTTTTATTACGTTCGTTTCTGCTTAATTACGAGCTCGAAACGTTCAGTTAAATTAGTGTAATGAGTCGTAATCTAATATTTTATTGGTGCTATTGCGAAAGGGCGATGAAAACATAAATTCCCATATGAAAGTAATTTTCTAAATGGGTCATAATCGCTTCGTGTACAACGACTGAGGTGTAGTTATGGAAAGTATTAGATATGTATTATTGAATGAAATTTAATAGCAATTACACTAAACAGTGATACTGGTGATGCGCTATCTATGATAGCGCATCACCAGTATCACTACAAGTGTGAATACTAAAGGACAATTCTTGCCCGTGTTCCACCTACATAGGTCACCTGGATTTGGGGTAATTTAAAAAAATGCTGCGTGTTTCACCACTGTCTTACTGTGTGTACCATGGGAATTAATGTTTTCCCATAGTTAATCATCCCATATTAATGTACCACGGGTTATGATGCAGTTGAGGTTGCATATAGGACAATTAAATATAATGACAAGTCGTTAACGTATCATATATGTAACAATAATATAGATATCATCCTTGGTTTGCCATAAGGAAGGATAACAGAAAGGTATTTTAATTACCTCATTGACATTACTGACACTATAGAAATCAGTTCCAATATAACGTTTTTTATAATTATAGAACACAGAAAAAGAATCTGTCCGTTAAATGAAGCTACTCCCGCAAAATCTCTACAGGAAAGTAATTTGAAGTAAGTAAAGTATGTCTTAGGCCCATTATTCTAGAATGCCACTCAGCTGAATCTCAATTTAGATGGGAAAAGATTGTATACACTTTGACAAAATTTGACAGGTTGTCTGGCAAAATGTCTATACAATGTTTCCTTAGATAAATCACGATTCAGCTGTGTGACATTTTAGAATGTGGGCCTGACACAAAACTTTTGAGTTCTATTCTGTTATACATCGACACCACTTCGGATAAGTTCGGGAAGCTATTGGCCAATCACGAAGCACTTCGAACATACTCGAAATACGCTCTACTATGTTAGTGAGACTCGAAGGCGAATTTGTATACCTACCTAAGTATTGCTGAATTGCAGTTACAGATCTAGTTAATAACAGTTCATACCTGGAACACGATCGCCACAATATCATTGCCCACATGCCGTTTCCTCTGAAGTTGTTGTGCGTCCCCGACTGTGTGTGGCAGTAGAGGCGCCACATGGAACATTATTTCGCGGTCATAGAACTTCTCGTAGACCGCTTCCGTGCCGGTGTGGCCGTTTATTATGTCCAGACCGCCCCGGTAGCCTGTGGTTAAACGTTTAAAATTAATTAGTGATTCCCATCCTAGGAAATTGGAAGTTTTATGAAGAAACTTTAATACTTGTTCGATAAGAGAAAGAGACTTGTTTTGTTGACTTAAATTTGAGGATATAATGGTGAGAACCAGCTATAAAACGTGAAAGACAAATATAATGTATTTTATGTTGTATTAATAACGGGTTAATTAATGAAAGAGCTAAATTATAGAATTCTTAACTAGTCCGGTTGTCCCGGATGACATACGTAATTACCTACATGCATACGTTTGTAGTAGGCAATTAAGCACCACGAGCATTAAGCTTTTTTATTTGCAATGCTGCAATGCAGCTAAATTTAAATAAGGCGTGCCAGCAATTTATATTATTTAGATTTGAGTGCTACGTGGCGGATTCTTGGCGTGGAATTAATCCCAAACTGTTCCGGATTCCAAAACCTGAGAGTCAATCTATAGGCATCGTGCCAGCGAATGTCGTTCGGAAGTTCCAAAGGATATTGTTAAAAAATCTTCTAAGAGTTTTTGCTAAGTGGATAGGTACTCCCTTTTCTCCTAAAGAAAAAAAAACCTAATTACTTATGTCAAACTGTGAAGTCTTATGCTTGCCTGTAAAGATGGGTCTACCCAGGCAAGCATAAGCTTATTCTAGAATGCGGATAAACATACTAAGATTCTTTTGACCCACTCATACAAATGCAAATATGCATACAGATATTGGCACTGACCGGAAATCGAACCAGCTACATCAGACTTAGCAGTCGATCGCTCTACCGCTACTGTACAAAGGTACACGAAGTACCTACCTTTATGGTCCTTCAATTTGATCCTCTGGCCGAGCATATCTAAGAACTCGTCGAAAGCTGGTGATGTTTCATTGTTGCCAAACAACTGTTCCTCCGTGGTCTGCCCGTAGGTTTGATACAGTACTCCGAATTTGAAACAGTTGACTAGTATATGTTCGTCGTACGTCGCTATCAGTGAAGACGCGTTCAAACACATCACAGCCGACAAGCTCACGATGTTCACTTGCTCGTTGAGCATTTTAGCCATTTTGAGTGGCGAGAGCATTACTCCTGATTCTGTTAAACAATAAAAAGTATTAATGAACATTATTTCTTTCTTTTTGCTGTCTTTCTTTCTAATAATATCCACAGTTTACGCAACTATTACTCATTGAAATAAAACGAAGTGTAAAGGATTCTATAGCGATCTTTGTGTTATTTTTGTGACCACACTATTCTCGACGTTTTAGTTGCTTCCGGATAGTTTAGATACAAAATTAAAACACACATACATTGAAAAATCAGAGGTGAGGAGAGTGAATGTAAAAACCCGTTCGATAAAAAAGAAATACGACTGCAGAGTAAAAATAATGTTAATGTTTATCCACGTATGTATTTTACGAAAAAAAATCGAAACAAGCTTTATAGCAGGCCCAGCAATTTTCATTTGGTTTAAGATTTGCAAATGGGTAGCGCCTGCTAAAAAGCTTGTTTCGATCTTTTCAGCATCGGTCGGGTTTTTTATTTTTAATAATTTATTTTATTTTATCCTTTTTAGTTATGACATATCTTTGTCGTTTTCTAATTACCTTCATTTTTATACCCCACTCGACAAATTTGAGTATTTTTTTTAACCACATACATTTTGGCGCAAAAAAATAGACATACGATCTGAGATTTCTCAAGATACATGATTGGTACATTTATACAAAACCAGTCTAGACCTGAAAATACAGTGTGTAAATAAAACACACACAAACAATCGTATCCTACGTGACGTTAAAACCATTCAAGTTCTTAAACGGTACTTGTACTCATGTGTATTACATTGACTGGTAAAGAATCAAAAATATTGTATGAAAATATAAGTATACTTACTAGGGTTGGGTATAAGTCCATACATAGTCGCTGTGCGAAGCCTCAGCAGTATTCTAGTCTGGCCCTGGCCAGCCATATGCTCATTCTTCAAGGACATGACAACCGGACCCAGGTTATCATCAATACCAACCAAATTGATGTGTTCCTGTAACAAAAACAATTCATTTAATTATATTATCCACATTCACAATTAGGGAGGTATCCAAGTTTAGATAATTATTTATTTATACACCAATGGATTTACACTGGGCGGTACAAAGGTACAAGAGCAATGAAAAGTCAGTCACGGCCCTTTTAGTAATTTGGGACTTAAAATATTTAATTGATTGTTGTAATAATAAACTATCATACATCAAAGCAGATTTCAACGTCACAAATAAACCCGTCCGCCCCTGTTTCAAGTTAAATTTAACTATCTTGTTTCTTTGCAATTCTATATATATAATACCCGAATATTATCTTACAAGTTCAGGTCCTAGCTAACAAACCACCTCGTCGGCACCGCAGTGAGGATAATCTCCTAGATAAAGGTGTTTATAATATTATGGTTTATTTTATCCACTGCCTGCCATAATCCTCTGCCTTAAGCATTATCTCATTGTGATTTCCAAAATATACAGCGGGAACCGAATTAATTTTAGCCATGAATTTGAGCACGAATTTTAGCGTGCTTCTGGTAAATATCAAGTAATGTTGGAATCAGCTAAAGCTAATTGGATTAAAAGGAGTTACTGTAAATACATGTACAACTTAATAATACAAATGGACCGATGTAACAGGAAAAATTGAGCTCATTAAGGATGTAATAACTAAACCAATATTGACCGTCAAAGTAACAGTAAAACATCCATCAAGCAAGCTCCGCCTATAAACCCCACGAAATATTATAGGAAAAGCATATTTATAGCCAAGGTTGTTTTTAAGGGTAATGATATTTTCGTTAATGGACTTTTTATATCCATATATTCGTCAATAAATGATCAGAAGAACATTTTGTTTTATTTCATCGCACATAAAGTTTAATGTCTTAATGGGTGGCTAGACAAAAATTATAATTTATTTGACTGTCTCTAATGTAATCATTATAATATGAGTACCGTCTGCAATGTAATTCAGTGTTTTTGTATAGTCCTGCCACTGATAGGAGATAAGGTACCTACCCTCACAAAGACTTACTTTAATTAACATGACATCAAAGAATTATGAACTTGATCTTATGACATTTGAACTGGTACAGCAGTGTGCTATTATTGTCTGAATCAGGGCGTCAGATGATGTCATTTCGCGTTAATGTGAACTGATTTTTCCACGCTACTGGGAAACGAGAATACGAAATGAGGAATGAATATGTTAATAATTGTACATAATTATTCTTATAAAACTCTATTTTCCTAGGGATAAAAAGTACCTATATATTCAGATACAGTTTTTTCCACACACTTTTTCTGTGGAAAAGTACAAGTGAAGTTATTATTTAATATTTTGATTATTCAGTTATTTGTTATTAGGTAATACACTGTATCTGAATAGAAAAATAGAGTTTTATAAGAATCATTTTGTACAATTATTAACATATATTTCGTAATCTCGTTTCCCTGAAGCGATTAATACGTGTATATGCCACCAAGGGCCATCAATTGCCAGTTTAACAGTTTGATAGCCAAAACATAAGCATCCCAGTGAACAGACGTCTCAAATATTAAAAAACTGTAATAAAAAATATTAAAATTATTTTAAATCCTGAACATCAAATTTAAAAAACTCAATAAGGCGCATCTTGGTTATTTTAGTTTCTATCTAAAAAGTTGAGCAATATTTCATTCTATTCATGCTGAGAAACAATAAGACATTAAGATCACACAATGCCTTTGGATTTCTAAACTTTTTGCAATATAAAATACTACATGTAAGTGCTTCAAGGTCCAAACAAGCTTCGTTCACCATGGTAGATAGTAATTAGCCATACCATTGTCACTTAACCTTGCTAAACTACTAGACCCTATTTGATATTCTCAAGCATTTAATTTGTCCTTTATGAAGGGCAAACACCATTGTTACTAAAACAATACTATATTTATATAAACAATGAAAAAGCACATATCTCATGGTAAATGTCAGGCAGTATCAATAAAACAGATCAAGCTGAACAAATAACTTAAAATGAAGGCATATTTTTTCGGTTCCAGCTGAAATTCAGCGCCCAGCTCAGTAATCCATCTTCCAATAAGTTTTTGGTAAATAAATCTCTAGGGCCATTGAAAGGTCGCAAAGTTCACAGATTGTTTTGAAATCATTAAGAAAAAGCATCTGTTTAGAAAATAATATGATAATAACATCCATAATATAAGAAAAATAGTTTGGAGGAATTCCAAATGTCGTTTAAAAAGGCACCGTCCATTCACCTAATTCGACCTAGGCAATAAACATTGCTTAGAGCATGTCAAAATAAAATTACCAAAATATTGACAGCTTCTGTGGCGTGGCGGTAGTGAACGCGGCTGCTACGCAGGAGGCGCGGGTTCGATCCCCGCTCAGTGCAAATATTTGTATGCATGAATATGTATATTTGCATTGGTCTGGGTGTTTCTATGTAAATTATGTATGTATTTACAAAAAAAAAATGTATCTAAGTATGTTTATCCGCATTCTAGATTCCATAACACAAGCTAGTTAAGCTATGCTTACCATGGGTCTAGTAAGCGTTGTGTGAAATGTTGTGGAATATTTATTATTATTATTATTATTATTTGATCACGCTCCAGTAAAATGATAACAACTTTTTTTTAAATTTCTCGAATTTATTATATGTTCTTTTTAAGAGCCACAAAGAGGCAAATTGAAAGCTGAAGATGGTAATTGAAGGGACGGGGGTTAATGCCCCATTCGAGCTCGTTGATGGATCGTGTCATCTGAGATGAAATCTGACGACTTTTTTTTCAATTTGAGCAAAAAGGTTCAATTCACGCTGATATAGATTAAAGACCTCTCGTTTAGAAAATGTATAGAGCATAAATATCTGTTTTGCAAGAACCATGCAAGAACAATTAAATTGTTTGTGGGTAGTCTTTCAGTAGTTACACAATAACTATCACGTATCTACGATAGTATTAAATATCTATCTAAACTTTAAAGATATAAGCGAATAAACATTATTATGTCATTAGAGTAAAAATGTCAGTATATTGTCAACTACCTGTCTTTTAAGTACTTCCTACGTTCGCATACATAACAGTGATATAATGAGGATACAACCATTTACCATTTTTCACTGTCTCATTGGCTTCAGCTGACGACCGTACTAAATCGGATCTTACAATTTTCATATGCACCGTTCTCGCACGCAATCATCTCGCAGGCCCGTCACTTCTTACCCAAAACGAATGGTCCTCAAACCAATTTTGCTTTATGAAAGAAAGCTTTTGCTTATTACTTCCATTTTTCTT
This sequence comes from Eilema caniola, assembly GCA_949126895.1. NCBI lineage: Eukaryota > Metazoa > Arthropoda > Insecta > Lepidoptera > Erebidae > Eilema > Eilema caniola. Next base: position 14,348,636 of record OX421477.1, read on the forward strand.
TTGTCAAGAGCAACTGTCATCGTCACTGGTTTTTAGCGAACGGTTTGGCGTACAAATGATTATTTAACGAAATGTTATTAAAGCTTTCTTTCATTTTGATTGGTAAGGGTTTGTGGCTCTGACATTTTGATTGGAATCGAAGCATGCTCGTGTTGAGCAGTTCAATACTAATTTAGGGGCTAGAATCTGATTCGTAAGTGAAAAATACACATTAAATGGGCAATAATGTATAAAGTTTTTGTTCACGTTAAATGCATTTACAAATTATATCCATCCCGGAGTTTCTATATTTTGTAGAATAATTTTATATTCCATAAAAAATATAACAATATTCAAAAGCTTCTGAGGACTACATAAAACTTTATACTACCGGTGATAGCCCTATTTTATGGCAGGACATGATGGCCTTTGGCAGGACGTATTTACATGTCAGTATGGGACAGGTATCGGCTTAGCGATCGAAGCTTTGCATTCATCTGGCCTAACCCTTGCGGTGTGACAATGGGCCATCAGCTTTGCAGGGTTGACATGTAACGATTGCAATATTTTATGCAAATTGTATAAGATACGCCCTCAAGCTCGTTCGATGAGTTGTGTATATTTATTTACATATTGCGATGTTACTATGTACAGTTACATTATGCGTTAAGTATGTACATGTTTAACGCATAATGCAACTTTAAATACCTGTCTCAAACCAAACTACATAAGTATTAACTATTGCGAAACATGCATATTTAGCTGTGATATCGTGTAAGGAATTATGTAATACTAAATTGGTAGGGATATACGCATGTTCATTTCAATGACAACAAAGAACCGTAATTATGCTATGGGAACAATATAGGGGTGCTGGTTGGGTAACCTCCACGTCGGCTTCTCCGTTTCTTCCCCCTTTGGACCGCGGTCCTGGGGAGCGGAAGCGGGGGGGCTGGTGCACCCTGGACAACGGCTAACAGACTCCTACCATGGGAGTTCTGTTGGCCGTTGACGAATAACCCGACGGCTGACCTCACGAGGAGGTCGTGGGATGGCGGGCCTTCAAGGCCCGCGGGAAGGGGTCCGCAGGACACCCTTCCATTCCAACAGCCCTTTTAAGGGCTAGCTGACCCCATTGCACGAGGGGGTCGTGGTATGGCGGGCCTGCAAGGCCCGCGGGGAGGAATCCGTAGGGTTCCTCCCACCTCAACAGCCCTTTTCAGGGCTAGCCGTCGCTCCCAGTACCCCTCTGCTTTAGCAGAGGAGACATGGGAGAGGCGACGGGATCCGTAGGATCCGGGGACGGGTCGGCCCACTGCTCGCGCAGGGGCTGACGGGCATTCGTGCCTCCGTCGGCGTTGGGAGAGCTGGCTACTCCCCCGCATCGCGTAACCTCCGAGATATCGACAACGACCTGAGTGCTAGCCACACTCGGGAACGCCGATATCCTGGAGGCCGTGGGGCTTGCCTTAATTGGCCGGCCCGCGACAAGGAAAAGTCTGAAAACCCGACAGCGAAGTCGCTTAAAACCTGTGGATACCTGGGGACCTCCACAGTATGTACCCCGCTTCCTGGAATGGCCGTCACCCAGGAAGTGTAATTAGAGCGGTTCTACTCGTGGGACATCATGGAAGATCTAACTAAAAACCAAACCAAAACCCCCCTACCTAGTGAAACAGTCTGCGCGGAGGTCGCGCAGCACCACGACGCGGAGGTCGCGTCCCAGGCAGTGTCGGAGAACTTCGACACTGCCGACAGCCGGGACAGAAGCCCGGTGGGTCTAAGGACCCGAAGATCGAAATGGCGTAAAAGGAGCGCCAAAGTCAAAAATAAAGTCCCTACCCGACCGAGGACAGAGTCCGATGCCGAGCGCACGCTCACCGACTCGTCCTCCAGCAGCAGTCACAGTGGTGACGAAATGCTGCGCCCACCCCCGCCCAAGCTGGTGGCGGTTAGCCGCCAAAAGGCGCGGGGTGGTAAGAAGGCTGCCACCCAGGCCCGTCCATCGCGGGCCTCTGCCCCGGAGGATGCGGTGGCGCCGCCGAGTTCCTCCACCTCGGCGGCGCCCTTGGCCTGTACCGGCGACAGCACCTCGACAGAGGTGATGGAGGCCCTTAAAGGCCTGGCCAAGGCCCAGACCGGGGCAATGAAGCCGGAGGAGGACCGGCTCATGCGGGTGACGGTACGCCTCGTCGAGCATTACAACCTGCTCAGGGCGGAGCTGGCCAGCGCGCAGCTCGAGCGCGCTGAGCTCGGTAGGCAGCAGGTTGCGATGCTCGAAGAGAGTGCGCGGCAGGCGGCGGAGTATCGCAGCGAGATGGCCAAGATGGCGGCCGAAATATCGGCGCTGCAGGAGGCCATGCCGGATGAGCGCGTGACGCCGCCGCCATCTCTGGCGCCGCGGTCGCCGCCGTCGCCGCCGTCGCCGCCGGTGCGGTCGAGGTCGCCGGTGCGGCCAAGACTGCCGCCTCGGGCGCGGCCGGTGTCACTGGCGCCACCGCCGCCGCCTGTACCGGCGCGTTTACCGGCCCCGCCGCCGTTGCCGCCGCGTCTGCCGGCCCCGCCGCGCCTACCGGCCCCACCGCCGCCGGCGCAGCCGAGGCCCACCAATCCGGTGGAGGCCTGCATGGCGACAATGGCCGCCATGGAAAAGCGGCAGGCGGCGCACGAGGAGTGGACGCGGAGTTGTCTGGAGGCCATTATGGACTCCATCCGTCGTCCGCCCCTGGCGCCGCCGAGTGGGGGCTACGCCGGAGCAGTAAAGCGGGGCCCCAGCCGTACGGTGACGGCGGGGACCTCGCAGGAGTCGGCCCGCAGTGTGCCCACTGCGCCTGCTGCTCCGGCCGCTACCGCCGCCTGAGCCGGGAGCGCCCAAGCCAAGGGCAAGGGGAAGGGGAAGGGGAAGGGCAAGGGGAAGACGTCCCCAGTCCCAGCCCCGGCTTCGGTCCCGACTGCCTCCACGAGCTCCGCACCGGCAGGGGGCTGGGAGGTGGTCGGCGAGGCCAGAAAAAGCCGGAACGCCCGTAAAAAGGCAGCCAAAAGGGCCAAGAAGGCCCAGGCTGCTGCGAAGGGTGCGCCAGGAAAGCTGCGCGTCCCCCGTACCACCGCTGTCGTCTTAACGATGACACCGGAGGCGACGGCGAGGGGCGTGCAGTACGTGGACCTGGTGAAACAGGCGAGGGGCCTCATTGATATGAGGGCCCTCGATGTGGCGGGGACTCTCCGAGTGACACACACTCGGACGGGTGCCCGTCTCATCCACGTCCCTGGCGCCTCCAGTGGTCCCAAGGCCGATGCCATTGCGGCTAGGCTGAGGGACACGTTGGATGCGGCCGACGTCCGGGTGTCCAGGCCCACCAAGTGCGCAGAGTTGCGCATTTCGGACCTGGACGACTCCATCACGGCCGATGAAATTCGGATCACCGTGGCGGAGGCCGGGGGCTGCCCCCCTGAAGCGGTCAAGGTCGGAGCAATCCGCTACGGCCGTCGCGGACAGGGGGCAGTAGTTGTCGGCTGCCCCATTGCAGCAGCCCAAAAGGCTGCCGACATGCGGACCCTCGCGGTGGGCGGAGTTGTAGGGGTGCGGGTACGCCTCCTACAGGACCGACCGGCTAGGTGCTTTAGGTGCCTGTCGGTCGGCCACGTGGGAGTGCAGTGCACGGCGGAGGTAACGGTCGGCGACCGTTGCTTCCGCTGTAGCCAACCCGGTCATAGGGCCGGTGGTTGCGAAGCTCCGCCACACTGTTTTAGGTGTGCGGCGGAGGGCAAGCCGGCCGACCACAGGGTTGGCAGCAAGGCCTGCACCCGCGGGGAGCCGAAGCCGCGAGGCGGGCGTTCCGCAACCGGTTCGAGGCGGGATGCGGAGATGGTTCCATAATGGATCCCCAGCTCCGCATCCTGCAGGCGAACGTGGGCCACGGTGTCGATGCTCAGGCCCTTCTGCTCCAGAGCATGGCACAGTGGTCCATACACGTCGCCGCTGTCGCCGATCCATACACTCACCGGCCCCTCGGGCCGGTGAGTGTATGGATCACCGCCTGGGTGGTCGACCTGGATGGATCGGCGGCACTGGTGCATAACGCCGCTGCGGGTGCCCCTCCCCTTGTAGTGATCGCAAGGGAGCATGGCATCGTAGCGGCGCGTGTAGGGGAGATTGCGGTCGTGGCCGTTTATCTCACGCCGGGGTCACACCGACTCCTTGGGCAGTATCGGCGGTCGCTGGAGCGGCTGACCGACGTCGTCAATGCCTGTACGCCTCGTCAGGTTCTTGTGCTCGGGGACTTCAACGCCTGGTCTCAGGCTTGGGGTTCCCGGCGCACAAACGCGCGGGGCAGGGCTCTGGAGAGCTGGGCCGATTCTCTCGGCTTAGTTCTCCAGAATCGCGGGGCCGAAGCCACGTATGTGGGCACCTTTGTGGCGGGGGAGCGCAGGTCGATCATAGACCTTTCGTTCGCGAGCGCTTCCCTGTCACTCCGCGTGCGGGACTGGCGTGTCGCCGTGGAGGTGGAGACACTATCGGATCACCGATACGTTCGGTTCGATGTCTCCCCTCCTGCGGGTGATGCGCCGGTCATATCGGCCCAACGCGAGCCGCGCTGGGTGTTGGGGCGACTGAATCGGGAGGACCTCCTGGAGGCCGCCATCGTACAGGCCTGGGCCATTGCGCCGGACAGGCCTGTCGACATAGACGATGAAGCGGCCTGGTTCCGGGAGGCCATGACGCGGGTCTGCGATGCGGGTATGCCTAGGGCTCCAGCCTATAATCCGAGGCGTCGGGTCTACTGGTGGAATGCGGAGATCGCGAGGCTGCGTCAAGCCTGCGTGATCACGCACCGCCGGTGGGCTCGACTCCGTAGGAGGCGTAGCCGTACCGCAGATTCGGAGCCCCGACTGGCGGAGCTTCACGAGGGATACAGGGAGGCCCGGAATGCCCTCCAAGCGGAGATCAAGCGGTCTAAGGCCGCTTGTTACCGGGAGCTCCTGGAGACGCTGGAGCGGGACCCATGGGGGCGGCCTTACCTTATGGTAAGAGAAAAGCTGCGCCCCCGGGCCCCTCCGCTGACCCAGGTGCTCGAGCCGGCTCTGCTCGGAGGAGTGGACGACTCCCTGTTCCCGGCGCGAGCGGAACATGTTCCGCCGCAGATGGCTCCGCCGCCTCGGTCGCCTACGGCGCCCAGTGCGGTGATTGACGACGACGTGCCCGAGGTCACTTGGGTAGAACTAGAGCTGGCGGTGCGAAGGCTGAGGGCCAAGAAGAACACCGCCCCGGGACCCGACGGCATTCCAGGCCGCGCGTGGGTCCTAGCTCTAGGGGAAGACGGTCTCGAACCCCGACTGAGAGGGTTCCTCAGCGCATGTTTGGAGCGGGGCCAGTTTCCGAAGATGTGGAGGACGGGGAAACTGGTCCTCATCCGCAAGAAGGGACGCCCGGCGGACGAGCCGTCCGGGTACCGGCCCATAGTGCTGCTCGACGAGGTGGGCAAGCTCTTCGAAAGAGTAATTGCCAAGCGCCTCGTCGAGCATCTCTCTAGAGTGGGGCCGGACCTGGCGAATACCCAGTTTGGGTTCCGCCGGTGGCGTTCCACTGTGGATGCCATCATGCGTGTGAGGACTCTGGCGGAGGATGCGGTTGCCCGGGGCGAGGTGATGTTGGCGGTGTCCTTGGACATCTCCAACGCCTTCAACACCTTGCCCTGGAGTTGCATCAGGGAGGCACTCGTGTACCACGGCGTGCCTCTCTACCTCCGCCGCATAGTCGGGGCTTACCTGACGGAGAGAGCCGTCGTCTACCCGAGTTCGACCGGAGTCGGTAGGCGTGAGATGTCGTGCGGTGTTCCACAGGGATCGGTCCTGGGACCGTTACTGTGGAACATCGGTTACGACTGGGTGCTTCGCGGTGACTTCGCGTACGGGGCCACCGTCACGTGTTATGCGGATGACACGCTGGTGACGGTGAGCGGGGCTACGCACCGCGAGGCAACCCTGAGGGCCACGACCGCGGTTGGCCAAGTCGTCGAGCGGATCCGGCGGCTGGGTCTCGAGGTGGCTCTGCACAAGTCCGAGGCCATGTTCTTTCATGGTCCTCGGCGCAGGCCAGGCCCGGGAGCCAGCCTTACAGTGGGAGGCACTCCCATCGACATCAAGCCCCAGCTGAAATACCTGGGGCTCGTGCTTGACGGTCGATGGGACTTCGGACAACATCTCCGAAGCCTGCGCCCCAAGTTGGTCACCACGGCGAATGCCCTGAGTCGGCTGTTGCCCAACTTGAAGGGCCCAGGGGCCTCCTGCAGGAGACTCTACGCGGGTGTCGTGCGGTCCATGGCCCTATATGGGTGCCCCGTGTGGGCGGACACCCTGGGGGCCAGATTCCTGCCTCTGCTCCGTACGGCGCAGAGGACGATGGCCTCCAGGGCCATCAGGGGATACCGCACGATATCCTTCGAAGCGGCGAGTCTCCTGGCCGGATCGCCACCGTGGATCCTGGAAGCGAGGGCCCTTTCGGCACTATACCAGTTCCGAAAGGAGGCGCGGGAGCGGGGATTCGATCCCGAGCCCGAGGACATTCGGGCCGAGAAATCCCGGCTCCACCAGGTCATGGTGGCCGAGTGGGAGCGACGACTTGGGCAACCACGCGCAGGGCACGCCGTCATTGCGGCGGTAAGGCCCATCATGGGGGAGTGGCTAGAGAGGCCACACGGGAGCCTCTCGTACCGTCAGACGCAGATGATAACCGGGCACGGTTACTTCGGGCGGTATCTGCATCTGATGGGTATTGAGCCAACGCCCGAGTGCCATCACTGCGACGCGAGCGTGGACTCGGGGCTGCACACGCTCACCGAGTGTCCGGCGTTTGAGACGCCGAGGCGGGAGCTTGTGCAGGCCCTGGGGGTGAGAGTGCTCACGCTCTCCACCCTGCTCGCGGCGATGGTCCGCTGCGCGGATGCGTGGGCGGCCAGCGCCTCTTTCTGCGAGCAGGTCATGCTCGCGAAGGAGACAGCAGAGCGGGCGCGACGCGGTGAGCGAGAGAGACTCGCTGACATCGCTGCTCGCGCCCGAAGGCGGCTCGGGCGTCGGAGGGCGCTTACAGACCTCCGCCCCCCATGAGCGCGGGCCTGAGGGTGACGGGTGGAGCCACCCGTCACCCTAGCAGAAGCAGGCCACGGCGGCGGCGCGCATCGTAGGACGATGCGCGCCTCCCCACACCGGGGTTGAGTCGGGGACGGCGTGGTCCCCACCTCCCGAGGAGGGCCAGACCGAAAGGGATGGCCCTGGGTCAGCCGGGGTGCGAGGGATATGTCGCAAGACAACCTCACCTCCGGCCTAGCACCACGACCCACAGACGGCGTGCGGTTTAGTCGGTTCGAGTCCGACATAACCCACCCCTCCGGCTCCGGAGGGGCGGGTATCCGTGGGGATTTCCCGCACGTAAAAAAAAAAAAAAAAAAAAAAAAAAATGGGAACAATATAATTTGCATATTGCATTGCTCTAGAATAACCATACCTAGTAATAATCAAAAAGAAATATTTCGAAATATAACACGTAGGTATTTACTTTTCGGCCCTAAGGTTGTAAAGCAATAACTTTAAAACCTTTAATGCATTCCACGGTGCCTCCACATAATTAAATTTAAATTAGGCATTTTACAAAAGATAAGTCAAACGAATATTTTCAGAGCTCCATAACGAGGCGTCTGTTAAGATTTGTACGCATGATAACGTCGGTTACACACGCCGGTCGAGACTTAAATTACTCCACAATGCCGTAATCGGTGGAATCTACATGTAGCTTAGAAGTTGGCTCACTGGGCGTGAAGCCAAACCGTTCCGCGTTGGTGAGCCCAGACGCTCTTTCCCACTATCATTCGCATGTTTTTTTTTTTCACATAATAAGTGTGTAGTCGGATCCCTAATCGTCGGTTTGACGCTGCATTTGTTTAATTGGTGTTCGCTTTTATTTCACGGCGCAAATAAAAATAAATACCTACACGGTCTACCTGAACTGATAGTAAACATACCCATAATAACGTACATACGAAAATTGTCATCAACTAAAAATGATTTAGCTCTTGGACACTGCTGGCGTATTAAAGGGCAGCTGTATAAAACTAGCAATACAAAAGCTTTTAGAAATACTATTGATAAAGCAAAAGCATCTCTCTCGCCTAAGTGAAAACTTATTATGACTGAAGCTAAATGAGGAAGAAATAAAACTCGCCATTTCAACCTAATTCATTCCCGTAATAGTCTAGAAAGTTTGGTAACACACGTCCAAATGCTTACAGTAAGAACACGTCTTTCATTTTATAAAGCACTTACCAACTGCAAATAGTTTCAAAGTATCGATTTCTTGGAGACATGTTTGTTAGAAGCCTTAAGACGGGTGGCTGAGTACCTATGTGAATAGTTACTTAGGTGGCCAACCTTTTAAGGAGTGGTTGTACAAAATACTTTTCACGATTTTATAACTTTCGTTGCAGGCTCAATTAAAAACAAGGTTACAAAAGACATAGGGCAGTACCTGATTATGGAACCGTGTACATTGTGACTGTCAAATTGATCAAAAGCGTAAGTACACAATTTAGTGACGATGTATGAGTACCTACGTGAAGAGTGTTACACAACGGCAGTAATGGCAGAAAAAAAAAGAACGTTGTCTCTCACGATTTAAGCAAAGAAACGAACATTTTTCAGATACGTTAAGTATTGGCATGAGTCAAGTTCAAACAATTTTGCATATTTACTTTGGCATGAGGTCGTTATGTGCTAAGTGCTTACAATTTGAGCAAAAACAGAAACTATCTTGGTTAATGGTGCCACTGGGTGCTAAAAAGATTTTTTAATCTGTCAATATTCCAGTTCTTGACATAGTGAATGATTATAGATATTGATTTTAAGACTGAAACAAAATGGCAATTCCGATTTTAAAGAACGTAGTCATTGAAAAAAGATAATTGCTTCGAGTCATTATACTACAATCGCACTGAAAAATAAGAGAAAAGTCACCATGTATGGGTAACAGTATAGAGTTGGTTGAGTACCTGTTGTTTTAAAAACACTAAAGAACGATGCCCACACAGCAGAACGATTAATATTATACGACAATGTCAGCTAAATTTAACGTATAGCGTTTTAGCTTTAGTCAAAGTTTCCAAGAGCATTTTTTTTAAAGAAAACAAAAATAATTTTTGAACCGTAAAGTTTTTTCAAGTAGTGATTATTTATCTATTTCCATAAATTAAAGTTAAACTCAGAGACAATTCGTTTGATGAACGCAGAGAAGGCAGTAGCGGTGAACTAATCTGTTGGCGAAAGATGGGACTGAAGAAGGATGGATCTTTTATTGTATGAACATGCGTTGATTCTACAGTCATAGTACCTACTTCTCAAAAGCTTCAGCGAACTAGTTATTACTAAATGTATGGTTATGATCTGTAGAAGATTTCTGTTTATCGACTGTGGTCGCCAACATCCGCCACTAACATTATGCATCTACTCGTTCTACGCGCCTGTGTGTGTCACAGCTCACAAGGTATATTTACGTGCAAAGCTTTATACTTACTTAATTTGCGGTTGAAATTTTTCAATGAAAAATGTTATAGCACTCAAGCTATTAACGTCCATTGTTCTGAAGAGTTTCTATCTTTACCATCGTTACTTCGTAGTCCGCACACGAGTGGTGTCAACGTATCAAACAATTGAATATTAATGGTACAAATAAGAATTGCGTATATTATCAATAAGTTTCTTTCTTTAATTGCCAATATTTCCTAGTTAGATGGTAGTAATAGTTTGAGTGTAAACTTCAAAACTCAGTTGCTATGAACTATCAAAGAACTTATTGCAGGAAAATCAAATCTATAAAGCAGTCTGAGTCACCCCTTAACATACATCTCAAGCATAAACTAATCAATTTAGGGTTTTAGTGTCTTACTTTAAGATTTATGTAACATTGTATATTACTTAATAAATAAATAAAAAAATGATAATGGTAGTGGGATTATCTATAGTTACATTGTGTGTACTTAATAATGTATATGCCCTGTTTCTGCACACTTCTGGCTGCTTCAAAGTATTTCAAAGTGTCATAAAAGCAAAGTAGCATCTAGCGTAAAACTAAATGACATATTTTATGATCAATATGAAAGTATTCCATGTTCAAAGACGCCAATTAAGAAGATTCGAAGCGCTACGAAAAAGTACAAAAAGTCATAAGGCGTGGGTATGGGAACGTTCACACGTGGCGGTAACTGTACCGATGTGATACGTATTATGGGTTTAGGCGCGAACGCAGAATAAAATTACGCGGGAGCTGTATTTATTTAAATACTTTTTTATCGTTTTGAAAACTATAATTTCTAAAGAAAATTACTCAACAGCTTTCTAGCTTACCTAATACCTGCTTCATTTTAAGTATAGATCTAATGAAAAATAAAAGTAGAAATTTGTGTATTTCAGACCTTGGCATTGGGCATCCTACTCTTGAAGTACCTACTTATACGAGTAAGGTTCTATTTTTGTTTATCAGTTTTTTTTTTCATAGTCTGTCTTCATATTTTCTACACGAAATAATGAACAGACAGTATATTCTAGAATCATTTTGAACTTGTGTAGGTACGACACTGGTCGGAGAGGTGAGTATTTACACAAAAGCACAATCAACAATGGTGGAACAAAGATGGAAAATATCTTTTATTTTACTTTTTTCTATATACTTCGGTATAACACAACAGAAATATAATAACTATGTATTTAATCATTGTCTTTTGTATTACGCTGAGTAGAGAGCTATATGATCTCGCTTGACACAGTTGATATGTTTGCCGCCTAGCTTGTCTGACATTGTACAGTCGCTCTGTGAAATATAGATAGCAAGGCACGATGCAAGCCTTAGATAACATTACTATGACAGGAAATATAATACAGCCGTAAGAGATTAAGCAGTTTATAACAATTGGTGATTACAATAGATTAAAGGGTATATTAATGTAATAAACAGAGTTTATTATTCAATTCGAATTGAATAAAAACTTAATCAGAGTTAGATTAGCAAAAAGCCTGTTCAATTAGATAAAAACAGCTCTAACAATGAAAAGGGGAAAAAGCAATTTTGTGTTACACGAATGAATTGTCCTTTACATTATTTTTGCAGCCTCGTAATTATTTTAAGAGAAATTGCCTATATTGATATACAGTTCCTGTACGGACAGACCTTAAGTAAAGGTCATGGTATAAAAGGATATCAACATTGACGCGACTACAGCAATATTTCATTTAAATTTTGATGTCAAGGGAAACGTGATCAAGTGGAAGTGAAACGCGTAAAAAAATACACTATTTTTAACGTAAGTGCACCCGAATCGTGTTACACGGGGTTCCTGCACGCCCCTTGAATTGCATTAAAGTTTGTAGTAATTGTTGCGAACGTGTTTTGTAAAGCTTGGTCACTAAAACGTTGTTTAAAATAATGATTAATACCATACTGTACCGTAAATATTGGGGATAACAAATGTTTAAAACTTCAAGGGGAAATGACCACAGATTGTAGCGTTCCTTCTGTGTCACTCATAAGCTTCGTATGAGGAAACTATCAAGTTCTTAGTTGCTACCGATGTATGGTATATGTACAATATGCTGTAGTACATCCTCATTAAGGACGTCAAGTTATAACACAACATACACAGCCCAGTATGAAAATAACTCATAATTATTTTCATGTCATTGCTTTCAAACATGTTTGTTACAATGTAGTAAATTTTCATGACTGAATATAGGTTACACTTATCTTTGCTTAGCTTTAGAGTGAGCTTCATATTACAAAGCGAAGTGTGTGTGAGCTCTTCTCCAACTTTCAAAGAGCAGTTGGCAACATGAAGCGGTTTTATTTCACTGGTCGCAGACAGCGTGGCGCGCAAATGTCAGATGGTCCGTGCGTTTTGCAATGCTTCTTTTATTTTCGTCCGTCCCATCCGCTCGAAGAAAGTGTGTACTGGTCACGAACACAATTAAATCGTGTTTAGATTTATGTAACTTTGTGGTGTTTTTGTAAGTTCTTGTAAAAGTTTTCGAACCTTTGTTTAGAATATCATGGAATAAATGTTGTCGCCATTTGAAATACCCTTCAAGTACATTCTTTAAATAACTAAAGCCTAATACTTAAAGGTAACCAACGTTGTTGAAAGACCCAGACTACTAAAAAACCCGCATATGAGGCACGTAGATTTTCTTTAAGTATATTTAAAAAGACGTAAGTTCAACTTACCATGCCAAGGAAGTATCGCCTGTAGTACTTTGCGGTGTCATCTGTGTCGATGTAGTGCCGCCTCGTGGTTGGACGAGGTGTGCCTGGTTGAGGGCGGGGCTCCACATCCTCGCCATCTGGCGGGCCATCGTCCAGTCCATCGACCCAATACCCAGTTGGCGGTAAGACTACCGTTGGAGGGGTACCTGCAATGACCAGACCAGAATATTAAAACCATAGTCATAAGCCGACCCCGGAATCGCAGGTAAAAGCCTCAGATGCGATCGGAACGAACAAAAAGATGAAGATGACCTATCCCAAATCTTAATCAATCACTCACGCTACATGAAACCTTAAATTCAACCTAAAACTGATGCGTATGTGTAAACAAAACTATAAATCCAACATGCGCGTGTTTATTTATTGGTGCAGTTTAAATGTTACAGTGTAACATAAATCTGATTACAAAGAAACTTTGTAATTGCTACAGACGCGGAAGAAAAGAAAACCAATTAAAAAGGTAGGAATTGCTATGCATCTATTCTGTTTGTTCAAGCACCTTACAAAACCTACATAACAGATTTTGATGAACCTTTCAAAAGCTTTACGACTACAATAAAAACAGTAAACGCTTTATCTCGCATCTACGACGGCAGACGCACGTATAGCAATAGCAATCCGCGGATATAAGCGAGTAACGTATGCAGAAAACATGTTTCAAGGACTATTTTTTCGTACATGATACTATTTTAAGATAACGTAATTGCACTTAAAAGCCTTATATTATACGTAAAGCCTTATCAACTAATATTTTTTGTAGGCACTTTAAAGAAGTCATGACGTCCAATTATTTTCTAGATAAATATCTACGATGCTTTCGAATTTTTGAGTAATGTTCAGATAAGCATTGCTTCTAGCGACTTTTCCACCTTAGTAAAAAGTATTTAAATAGTGGCAATGCCCAATAGTAGTTTATCCAGGGAATAAGTCATAAGAGCTCTGCGTCTCCGGGGACCAAGCCAACGTCACCTACCTACCGATTGAAACTCTCTGATCCTGGTTCTCTCCAGACCCAGTTTCGTACCGTACTGGTTTACAGGTGCGATTGGCTTGGCCCTGAAGTTAGTTCAACCCTAAACAACCAAATAATACTGTAGATAAAGTCATTGTAATTTATAAAATTGTTCGAGACGAAACCCATTTTTATTCTTAGTCATCATATTTTCCTTAAACGTGCATATCAGCAAATAGTTAGTAAATAGTAGTTTCAAAAATGTTATGCATAAGCACTATGTTTTTCTTTAACTATCAAACTAAAGGTACTAAATAAAACGCAAAAGAACTATGCAATCGAATTTAATTGCTTTCAAATGGCTCAAATTTAATATTTTGTACAAAAAACAGAGTAGGTACACCCCTTTTTTGTCTCTACTACATTAAAGAGACAGATTGTAGCTATTTTTGACATATATCATGTCTCTAAAATCAATCCATACACATTCCGCCATATCCATTTTCTAGAGAGAACCCTGCGAAATCGGCAATCTAATAAGTTTCGTTCCTAGTGGATCTAGAGCTAGCGCAATGGTTGGCATCAGTAAGTCTTTTATCCTATCTTTGCTTGTATAGTAATAACTATATTTATTGTAATTCAACAAATTGAAAGCTTCTATGATTCACGGCAACCACGAAGGTATTATTATCACACAGACTCGTCACGCTTTACCGCCTTAGATATGTTTAAAAAATAACATGAACCAATTCATACAACAACCATTTTAATTTACTAGAAAGATTGCACAGTAATTCCATTAATGTGTAAATTATGAGACTGTTTTTCTTGCTGGCTATATAACCCACCTAATACCACATAATACATTGGCCGGTAGCAAAAAGTATTGGTAAGGGGAGAATCCCTCTGTCCTTAGAATCACATCTAATTTTAAACAAGCCTGACATATAGTCTACCTAGACTCGCTTTTGCCTTTTTTTTTTACTTGAACAGAGTCCTGTCCTGCGTTGTCTCATTGTTCCGCCTCTCTAAGCTGAAAGGACGTCCTTTTTACACGGAGTTCCATACAAAACCATCAATTCAAACACAGAGCTATGTAAAGAAAGTTTTTTAATATGACATAATACGTTTTTTTTTTACTTTTTACTCGTAAGTAAGGTTTTCTCAAAGCTGAACGAATGTTATGCAAAAAGCTTACTTGAAAATAATCATGTTAGTTTGAAAATTTATAAACAAAAATACTTCAAGAGTTGGAATAAAACACTTAGAGAAACGTATAATAAATGTAATGAGTCACACGTTAATGATTAAATTTTTAGCTACTGTAAAATCTCGAGCCCGTCGTAAAGCACTGGGTTTACGTCGATGTTAATAATGAGTCGGATCCACAACCATAAACCCATAATCTCTCAATTACAAATTCTGATGCGTGAATCATTGATTACGAAATATAGCATTTCGCTACCAAACCTCTGTCGAAAAAAAATTCAATTCAGTTACCAGAACGTGTTGTAACTAAATCCACACACAAGGCACACGTTCACTTCCGAGTGCTAAACTGACCTAATTGAATAAAGTCAAATCAATAGATGAAATTACAAGGATTTTACTCAAGCTTCGCTGATTTGTGTCGAGAGGCGCAATTGCTCTGATTTCCCAAGATATAACTGTGGCAAATTTTTCCATTTCCTTAATGCTTTAATCAGCTAACTAGCAGAGGAAAACTATTTTAATTTTAAATTCCGCTTAGTTTCTGCGGAATTTCCGTTAAACTCCATAGTAGAATGTTATTTATCGAATCGCCAATGATAGAAATAGCCATTTTTTGTTTGTACAATCCGATACATTAATTAACAAGCGTTTTCTACATAATTCAGAGATAAATGTTTTCCGATCTCCGTAAATGTTTCACGAAGTGGGTCCAGAGAAAATTGGATAACTAAAGGTAACAAGCTCATTTTCCTGTTTTATGAACCAAGAGGCTTTGTGACTTCTCAAACAAATTGGGTAAATTTTAAGCAGCTTAGATTTCGGACAGAGTTGTTTAATATCATTTGAACAAAGCACTGACCTAATGCCGTATTTATGTCTCGTTTACTATTTTGTACAATTTTGAAACTTAATACTCTCTTCAGATACGGTCTGCAAGTGCTTTAGTGCACCAAAATAATCAACCAAATTTAAGAACTGAACTACAGATTTAAATAATAAATTCGTAAAACATACATATTTCCATTTAGTTTCTTAATGTTGTCCATATTTATGCGCGTTCATTGATTTGCTAACTGCAAATGTGTAGGTATGTGGAAGGAGAGAAGAGGACAATAGACAAAAGGAACGGAAGAGCTGACGAGTTCACCGATAACACAAATACAGCATATTGGATACTTATCTACTTTAAGTCTATTTTAAATGAGAAGGTACCTACGTGCAACAGATCTATCAAACAACATACTTAAGTCATTTATGACAGAGTTTAATCTCGTTCGAAAATACTGCTGTATTTATAGGTACTTTGGTGTAGGTATAACAATTACTACACATGTGTACAATGTATTTTGATTTGAAAGACAAAGATAGCATGATGCGGTCTTTTAATGTAAACGAGTCTTGATATTTCAGCACCTAAAGTCATCTTGGCTTTGTCTTATCGAGTTAATCTAAAGCAGAATACTTTCACACCTTTGTCTGTTCCCAACATTTTTTTCACTTTCTCTGCAAATGGATTTTAACAATGACGAAAGTTATTGTGTGCAATAAAAAATTATATTATATTACATTCAATACCTTTCGAAAATTAGTGAAATGGCAATTTCGAAAATTTTACTTTAGTGCCTTTCAGTCTTCTCGTTCTAAAAATTATATTATTAATATTTAGAATTATCAAGAATTTTTCAAAAAAATACTTTTATTAGTAAGTAAGAATTTATTAGATAGGAGTTTTATTATAAAGGTTTTTATAATTTTATTGACTTATTTGAGGAATTAAGAACAAGGAAAATTATTTAACCTTGCTAAAATAAATAAAACATACGGGGTGTATGTTCTATTTTTTTTATTGTTTCCCTAAAATTTTACATAAATAAGTAGATACGTACGTACTTATGCATCCGTAATACTATATTTTCTTAGGCATTTGACTAAATTCTGACAACTGATTACGTTACCAATTAATTAAAAGTTTCGCTTTAATCTATTGTTACTTATTCCAAAACTCACTCTAACCGTGTACAAAACGGATTTACTTCACGGTCTCATAGAACAAACTTACTGTAAATTGTTTGTACACAACAGTTAATATTTATCACAGTGGACCCTAAGTTTAGTACCAACTTAATTCATTTTTATGCATTTAAATTTATTAAATTAATACTTTTGAATGTCAAAATTAAGGCTTCTATATTTAAATTTCTTCAGATTCGCAAGGCCGTAGCAAAACCTTATTCTATGAAGAGCGGGTCAACAGACATTTTACAGGCGACAAGTGCCCGAGAGAATTTTAATAGACTTAAAACTCAGACTGAAAGATGCACTAATGTTCTTAATTAACATTCTAGGTACAGAAATTTAATTTGTGCAAGTAGTTTTCATGCTATGTGCTTTTTATTCGAGCTTTTCATAAACACAGATATTCTTGTCAAAATATAAATATATGTAGGTTGATACATATTAAAGTTAACGCAAGAAAGTGTATTTTACGTGTGCTATTATTACATTACCTCTTATCCGTAACATACCTACATATAGTCACGCCTGTTATCTCAAAAGATTTAAGCAGAGGCGAATAAACAGCAACATTTCACTAATGTCTGTATTCGGTCCCACGGGGGATGAGCGTATTGCCGCATTGTTATCGTATTAACCTCAAATGAACAGCCATTTTCTTTATTATCTTTACATGTATAATGTCTAATTATAGTTTTATTCTACAATAGATCTTAACTTTACAAACATTTTGAACGCGTGGGAATTTAAATTGTGTCAGATATCTGCTCTGAGCAATCTCATACCAGGGACCTTGTGCATTAGTATGCTACGTGAACAGAACGAAGAGCATTGGCATATTAGTTAGGTAGCAAACAAGCAGACGGTCTACGAGATAGTAAACGGTTACCCGTGACCTATGAATTACAACAGCAGGCCAAGCGTTAGTATCTACAGAGGAGACGCAGACACGATTTGTTAACAGTAATTGCAATTACTAGTTACTACTTTTTATTCCTAAATCAATTTCTCACTGGATTTGCCCCATTGCCTTGAACGCAGACTGTAAATTTCAATGTATAGAAGCATTGATTTTCAGGTTCATAAGTTTTACTTTGTAACCTAAATGTATATAAGTGTGGATTTAAAGGGGCGGGGGGGGGGGGTCAATAATTAGTGAAAGGACGGTAACTTGGTCGTACAGAAGCACTATAGAGGGGTCTTGTCACTTGACATTTATTAAACTGTTAAGCATTAAACTGTTCAGCATGTTTGCTGTACAAGACACGAAGTACCTATGGTTAAAGGTACTTCATCGGTCAGTTTAACGTTCAAATGCAAGACTAAATGTAGAAACATCAGTTAGGAGCATCGTTTACAAATAGGTACCGTTCACTTAATTACAGTCACTTTATTCTAGATTATAGCGGTATCTAATATATTTAAACGAGAAATTCAAGTATAATTATAATTGGAATCTCGGAAACGGCTCCAGCAATTTTGCATGAAATTTAGATACAGGAGATTTTGGAGGCGATAAATCGATCTAGTTAGGATTCATTTTTAGAAAATGTCTAATACATTATGGTATAATATTAAACTAATTGCACTCGTGTTTTTAAGATTGAAAAATGTTATTTATATTTCATCATTCCATCAGTATGTAATTCGTATTTCAATATAAATTCTAAAAAAAAAAAAAAATATCCCTTAAAATAAAATTTATACGTATAAGAGAATTTTGTCTTTTAAGTTGTAAACAGAAGTTGTAAAATAGAAGTTTGCGTATAGTCCGGACAAATTAAACCGTATTATATTAGTGCAGCTACAATCGTTTGCACCCGGCTGAAAGTTGGTAGAATTGTTCAAAACGCAATTATAAACGAACTCTAAAAAGTCCTCATAAATCCGACCCTGGATTTTTTTTTCAAAGTCAAACCTCACTACAACGGGTTTCTCGCGATTTCCAGCTACACAGTACGTTTTACCAGGTCTAGACCGGCAACCATAACGTTTGATAATAAAAATAGTCATTCTGAATACGAATGTCACTAAATTTAAAAAAGAAAATTACCTTCGACGTTTGAAATACAAAAAAGATGAGATACACCTGATTCAGTCATTAAATAAGTCAATCATTCGACAGCGCCTCCAAAAAAATCTCCGGCTGCCTTTACTAAATTGTAACTTTGTAAATTGAGCACACAGTATTTTCAAATCCCAAAAGAGAAAAATCTGGCCAATAGTCGAGGCAGCCATATTTAGCAACAGTTCTTTAAATAACTGGCAATGTTATGCTTATGAGACAGGAAACGGCGATGAATGACACTATGCGTCCCGATATTATGTAATAGGAAATGTAAATTTTACATAATTTACAACCATTTTTAATAAGTTATAGCAGCTATGTCACTGTGTGGTCTACTATGAAGAACATAAGTCCATATTGTACCTATTTGTACACTTCCAATACCGCGCTAATTTAAAATGCTTTTCTGCCTACATAAACTGGAAAATCTATAGTTCGAATGATAGAAAGCTGTCACAGTCACAGTGGTCTCTAGACATTTGCAACATTGTAGGATTCACACATCCATATATGGGTCTTCAGATAATAAGCAACTTACCAGGCTTAGCAAGAGTTTCTTCCAGAAGTCTTTTGCTGGCTATGCAAGCGCCAGCACGCGAGCCTGGTGAAGGTGGCAGCCCATGAGGCGCTGGCACTCGCCCCTCGCCGAACGAGTGCCGTTCATTTGTGACGCCTGGCGTACCAACTGACACTGAACGAACATTCGGCTGCCGCGTCACCTGTTAACAAGAGGCTATGATCAGTTTTTTGCATCAATTTGGCTATTAGATATTTATCCACAAGATTAGGGATGTTTTCTTTAGGAAATTGCTCTACCTCGAGACATTACGCAAGGAATATTATATTAAGCATATCAATGAATTGGTGACGGCTTCATATTGATATAGAACAAGAAATTGTGCCGGTGATATTTTTAGTAAGTATATTTCTTACCCAAGTTCTCAAATTTTCTTCAAATTTGAGAAGTTAGGTGGGTAGTTTTAAATAACACCGTTTTTTTTTTAAATTTTTCGAATAGTGGGACACGATTACCTTGTTTACTCTATACGAATTATAGAACCATGAATGCAAAGAGAATATAAAACGTAATCGACATGAATGATTTAGTTCAATCGGCAGAAGAACGACGGTATTGACAGTATCGCGAGTTCAAAAACCTACCTTGAGAGTGTTGACTTTTCCTAATTTAAAATTAATTTTAACATTTATATTCGTTATGATTTGTACCAAGCTAGAATACGTTAAGCAGTAGATCAAACGATCAAATAAAATAATTCAAAACGTTCCGTGATTAAATTTGGAGATCGATGAGGCTGACAGACGTTCAGGATAGTAGAAGAAAATATGCCCGAAATATTATAACAGCCAGTGTTATGCAGTTATTACGGATCATCTGTCAGAATATTCAAAAGAAACATTTACCACATTCGAAAAGACGAAATGTTAAACTGTAAATGGTTTTTAATGCGTGTTTTTCAGCTCAATATTTTGATGAAGTAGAGGCTGTTGTAATAAAATTCTAATCTTGGTTGTACGCAAGTAAGCGTGACGAACGCGTCGTCCGTTGAACCTGAGCCGTGGGATCCCATTATTGTGCTTTTCACGTTAACTGTACCGATCCGGATAATTTGTTTTGTGGTATATCCATCATTTACTTGTGCATGCGGTGAGAACCCCTGAGGCCCACGATTTGTGAAACCGCAAGATGAGAATATGAAATCGTGATAATCTGGGCGACTTTCGAAACATTTTAGGAAAGAAAACAGGTGTCTCCGGTAAATCAAGTGAGAACTCATTCACGAAGTGCTCAAATTGATTCTGTAATATTGACGGCACATAAATTGTACCGCGCCCGTAAACACCATCAAAAGTTTAAAATTGGAAGCCGACGGAAGCATTAACCGAACCGTTGACAGCAACTTGAAACAAGTAGCGAGGAAAATGCTCGGGCCATTTCCACTTTGATCAAATTAATCTGACGTCACCGGTGCCATGTTTGTTTCTCGTGCACGCAACCGCTGAAACCAAATATCCCAAGTATTCTAACACTATAAATCTCAAACTGTAAACAATTTACATGTTAAAAGTAAATAACAGTCGAATCTTTCTGTGGTATTGGTAGCATGTAGCAATTTCAATCAATCGATTTGTTCCAGGAAAAATCTACATGAACTTGTATGCATTCAAAACTGCTACACGTAACAAATAAATTTCTATTCACAGGCGAAACCAATATAAACACGACTGGGATATTTAGATATTCGATCTATTTCAATAACCTAGGCGACATATAAAGAAGCGATATCAACATTCCCAACAAATAGTGGTTTTAGTTTTCTTTTGTAAATGGACAGATAATATATCGTATGAATTACGCAGAAACTAGGGTTTTTTTTGTTAAATCTTACACATTTTTTTTAAACTGACATATGCAAATATTTATTCCGTATAATTAAAAGATTTGGCTTTGTATGTATACTATTCGTATCTAGCTCGTGCTAGAGACGAGCATCACACTTAACTGTCTATAGACCCAAATGAGTAAGTACACACAGAAATTAAAAGGTTTATAAATAAATTGTTTTAAAATAAAAAAAATAAAAAAAATTTGAAACAAATAAAAAAATAACACACGATAACAATCTACATCAATGACGCCGCCTATGTACATAATTGATACGATGATTAAACATTTACTTCACCTCAACAAATTTTAAAATATCCATTCATAAGCTGCCTTTTTTTTTACGTGCGGGAAATCCCCACGGATACCCCACCCCACCCCTCCGGAGCCGGAGGTGGAGGTTATGTCGGACTCGAACCGACTAAACCGAACGCCGTCTCTGGGTCGTAGTGCTAGGCCGAAGGTGAGATTGTCATGCGACATATCCCTCGCACCCCTGCTAACCCAGGGCCATTCCTCTCGGTCTGGCCCTCCTCATACATAAGCTGCCAGACTACGGCTGCCTTAAAGTACAGTAAATAAGTAGTAGTAGTAGTACAGTTTAAAATGATCTGTTTTTATTGTTTAAATCATATTAAATAAACAGCATAATGAGACAGCAATAAAAACCTAACATTTTAAGGAAACTGCACCAGCACGTATCAACGACCGTCTCGTACCCTTACCCAACGATTTCCGATATTTACCTAAACCGAATTCAAGGTCAAAATAGTGATTTTACTACAGTACAAAATTCTTGTTCGTTTTAAAATAGAATAAAAACACTATATTTAAAAAACATCGTCTCAGTAGTGGTTCAAAAGGGTAGGTACCAGTAACGTTGAACAGAATCAATTGCATGACGTGACGTATATTTTCACTTAACTTTTTCTAATTCCAAAATAGTAAAAATGTTGAAACTATTAAAGCCTAGTCGAATAAATTTTAATCTATCAATTTATTTTCATAATATTGGAAGTCTCTATAAAAAGACCGCTGAAATTATTAGTCTGCCGTTATCTCATAGATACATATTTTTATTAAATTAAAGTACTAACTTTCAATGCTTCAATAGTTCCGAAAGCATTTTAACTGCAAGTACTGCAACTAAGCAAATTTACATTAATTACTGTACAATATGGAACGGAAAGAAAACTAATGAAATCACGTAAAAACCCGAATAATAACGGATATTGCCATAGACAAGTCTGTAATTGCAAGGAGTTTAGGTATCAAATGTCTGTACTTAGTTGGCTTCCTGTGTAATCCTTTTACTTTAGTTTGTCATTGATTTAATTATGAGATTAAATTTACCATTTCTAATCTATACTATAAATAAAGGTGATGAGTTTGCTTATATCTACGATTTGAAAAACAGCAGTTTTCATTTGACAAACCGATTCATGAGGGGCATAGAAAATTTATCATCACGCTATGACCTTTAGAAACTGAACTATTTGAAATTTTTTATGAAAGACGCTAAAAATTGCGTAAAGAAGGCGGGTAGGAAAGGTTGAACGAGTAGGCACCTAAGGCAAAAGAAACGATAGGCCACCGCTAGAAAAAAATAAATGGTGCAATATATCAATAAGCATTTAGAATAAATGAAAGTAACTTTATCAATGATACTAATAGATTCATATGAATATTATCTGGGTCGATATAATATTTTGAAAACCTACTCTAGTCGGTTGAACTATTCTGTGACGTCACATACAAAATATACACCAAAAATTTATTACAGTATGCACATTTATAAGACTAAGTTAAATTTTAGTGAAAGGAAGCTTAATGAATCACTGAAACTATCCAAATATCTCATAATAGGTTCATTAGGCATCGCGGCATTTAATTACAACGTCTAATACCAAACAAATGGCTCGAATAATTCTCTCCTGTGGTTCATTTAAACTTGGAGACAAAATGCTTTCCCGGAAGATTATCTGGTGGACGAAAGTTAATGAACTTCGATTCAAAATAGAAGTGTCTGAAAAAGTCATTGATTTTATTTATGAAAACAATTTAGGCTGGAATAGGCTGTTCTATTAATCTTTGTATAGGGATTATTAAGTCTGACCAAATGTATGCTTGAAGTCTACCGATAAATATTTTGCTGAATGAATGATGCTGATTGGAGCATTCGGTCTGTGTAACCTGTTCAAAATCAAGCAGTTCAAAAGTATGCACATACCTACATACAGTATACCATGAGCGCGATTATTACTTAGGTACTTATATAATGTTACAAATATAGGTACGTGTGATTTATAGGTAAAGACTTGTGCGTCTATCCCTCTACTAAAGGTCGATAACAGTGAAGTTATTACCATAGCTACGTGTCAGGCACGGAAAGCACGCCTACTACTAGCAAATCTTAATATATATAAATCTCGTGTCACAATGTTTGTCCTCAATGGACTCCTAAACCACTTAACCGATTATAATAAAATTCGCACACCATGTGCAGTTCAATCCAACTTGAGAGATAGGATAGTTTAAATCTCAAATTATAGTCCGATTCGCGATAACCGACATCCACGCGGGCGGAGCCGCGGGCGACAGCTAGTATCTAATAAAATATAGAGTACCAGCCTACATATCTTAACAACTAGCTTTTTTTAAATTTGGTCAGTCAATTGACTGTCCCCCGCAAGATGGTCAAAAGCTGAGGTGCAGTCCAAATGATACGGACCACCATTGCCGATGCTGTTGAACTTAAAGTGGTGGTCTCTACCTTGACGGCCTTGATAGATGCTTTTTCACGCCCCGCTTGAATAAAACAAATAAAATAAAATTGATACAGTCGTTCTGATATGGTGTGACCAAGGAATAGCACCAAGATCAAACTTTAGTGGAAAATTCCCCTTGACTAAGTGAATTCAATGCCCGAGAAGTTTAATCTCAAGCGTTTTCGCGTCTGAACCACACACAATTTTCCTCGTAATTATCCTTTCAGTATTCACACAAAAGTGTTTTAATTTTGTTATCATTATCAGAAGACGAGAAAGCAAAAATGTAACCAAATTAGAGACAAAAGGCCAAATATGCAAGCTACATTTGAGGAGGGCCGTGTGCTTGTCTGCCGCCTATAAAAAAAACATCGGCTCACAGAACATCTTATAGTACGAGTTTACTTATGTTGCGAGGATTTTCACATTTCAATTTTTCTTTTTTATTATTAATATTCCACACTACACATTATTACTTTAAAGAAGATATAATCGACACGTTTACGCAGTCTAGTGGTTAAATAGGTTAAAGTTATGAACTCGTATTATACAATATACTTTAAAATTTAAATTTATGGATACGTTATCTTTAGAATAGATAAAGTATCCCTAATGCACGAATGCTGCATTCTCGAAAAATACTCATTCATTTTTATTACATTTTATTAGTGTCAATCTATTGAACTTCAACAAAATTATAATGGCGCGTTTCAGCGAAAACCATGTCCATTCATTTGATTTAAACAATCCTACTGGTTACGCCAGTTATTAAATTATTATTTTTCGACGTAGTGGACTGTAATGCGGTAATCGCACGGGCAAAACAGACGGGAATAGGAGTAAAAGGAATGCACTGACCTGGCTGATATTAGACCGGTAGGTAGGTACACCAACCTCAGCTCCAATCCCGACTTGATACTTTTACGCCGTGCACGGCGTAACCTTCCTTTTCTTGCGGGATGCGGGTTGTTCTTTACACGTCCGAGGGTCCAATGACGATTGTAAGGGTGCGGGAGCGCTCCTTGCGCGCGCGGTGACGGTTTCTTTTCAAACTGTTTAATTTCTTCGCCGCTGCAGTCGCGTGGCGTGGTGATCGCGGTCGTTCCTTTTCTCATTTCGAGTGCATAAAGGAACGTAGGTATATGCGGTATGCGGATTTGATTATGGGATTGGGATTAATACATGGAATGTATGTGCCCTTAATTTAATTTATTTTAATTGTAATCCAATTTTCAATATAACTGGCGCCACCATTTCACCCCCTCTTAATGGGTCACCATTAAAGAAACCTTCATAATAATGGTGAGTGAATATACGTATATATAATGTGTGTTGCAATGTATAAGCGGGAAATATAAGTTCACACATAAAACCAATAATATGCCACAACCAAAGCGGTTCGCGGTATAAGTAATAACTAAACTATTTAAAACTAGCGATAAGTATTATTTATTTATTTATTGTTTAGGAAGAGGGCACAGACGAACGACCGGGCGGAGGTAGGTGCCTTTGACGGTTTTGACCGTGCAGACGCGCGTCACACCGTCCTTTGAAGGATGGACTTTCTCTACGACTGCCAAGGGCCAGGCCAAAGGTGGCACGTTATCGTTCATTACTATCACGACCGTTCCTGGCTCTATAGAGGTGGAAGAGACATTCCACTTCTGCCTAACTTGTAAACCATGCAGGTATTCCAACCTCCAACGGTTCCAAAACGACTGGACTAAATTATCCAATAGAGAGTGCCTACGAAGCAAACTGACTTGGTCAGATTCGACTTCAGGCGCGGGTAACGAGCTTAAGGGAGCTGTATGTAAAAAATGAGCAGGTGTCAGGGCCGAAGGCTCCGCGGGGTCGGAGCTCAGTACTGTCAGCGGGCGCGAATTGAGCAAACACTCTATCTGAGTGAGAACAGTACAGAGTTCCTCGTATGATAAAAGCTGTTGTCCCATCACACGAAACAGATGCGTTTTAACTACCTTCACCTGACTTTCCCAAGCTCCGCCGAAGTGGGGCGAATTCGGACATATGAAATTCCACGCTATGCGGTTTTCTGCGTACTCGACTTCCAACTTCGGCCGGTAAACTTCATCGAGAAATTTATACAGGTCACGAAGATAGGAATCCGCTCCCTTATAATTAGTAGCGTTATCAGAGTGCATAACTTGAACAGGTCCTCTTCGAGAGAGGAACCTCTTCAGTGCGGCAAGAAAGCAGGGAGTACTGAGGTCCGTTGCTACCTCTATATGTACCGCCCGGGTTGTGAGGCACGTAAATATACATAAATATGCCTTTTCACTACGGACGCCACGGCGGCGTACCGGGGTGTAGGAGATAGGACCTGCGTAGTCGCAGCCCGTATGTGTGAATGCCTTAACAACTTGACGCGTACGATAATCAGGTAGGTCTGCCATTAATGGGTATGTCGGACGTGGTTTCATGCGGAAGCAAGTATTGCACATGTGGACGCGTTGTCTCACAATGCGGCGGGCAGACAAGATCCAGAATCTTTGACGCAAGAGCGACATTAGCACTTCTGGTCCGGCGTGTAGATTTTTTACGTGGTAATAGTCTACGATCATATTTACTATATGATCGCTGCGCGGTAAGATAGCTGGATGCTTATGAGTAAAGTCCAGCTCAGAATTAACAAGGCGGCCTCCTACGAGAATCAGACCGTTCCCAATAAAAGGTCTTAAGCGGTTGAACGCTTGCGAACAAGGGTCATTATTTTTTATATTG
This sequence comes from Eilema caniola, assembly GCA_949126895.1. NCBI lineage: Eukaryota > Metazoa > Arthropoda > Insecta > Lepidoptera > Erebidae > Eilema > Eilema caniola. The sequence continues at coordinate 14,375,072 of OX421477.1, forward strand.
CGGTATTCAACAGCAAAGTATCGACTTTGCAGGGCGCGGACAATTTTATTTTCTGCAGAATTAATTTCATCAGCAGACACTGTATGAGTGTTGCAGCTTAGAGGATCAACAGTCGCTGTACTAGCACTGCGGCGGCGCATCAGGTTAACAAACCTAAAAATGTAGGCAACGATGCGAAGTAACTTATCCCATGAAGATAAGCGGATGGCAAGGTCATACAGAACGCTATACTTTGAAGGTAAACACACTGTATGCGTTAGAACCTTCTGTTCGGGTACATCAACAACCTGGCCATCCAGACCTTTGAGCGGCCATTCAGACGTATCTAACGATGCCCACGGTGGCCCATGAAGCCACAGTGGATGTGTAACTAGTTTCCGTGGCGTGATGCCACGCGACAGGACGTCAGCAGGGTTTTCAGTGCCCGCGACGTGATAAAAGTTGTCAGCCGGGATATTTTCCGTGGCTTGCGCAACGCGGTTGGCGACAAACGTTTGCCACCTGTGCGGTGAGCTCTTCAGCCAATACAACGCCACTTTCGAATCAGTGAACGCGTATATATTGATCGAGCCATAATTTGAATAACTGTCAAGCACAGTGCGAAGTAGCTTAGCCATTAGGACTACACCACATGCAGAGCTCCAGGCGAGCGATCGTGAGCGGCTTCGTAGGGCTAACCCTAGACTTGGCGCAGACAAGCTGAATACTGTTGCCTGCTGCGGTGCTTACATGGACGTATATTACCGAGCCGTAGGCTAGTTCACTAGCGTCGGAGAATCCCAAAAGGGTAATTTTACACTCCTTAAATACACCCACGTGACGCGGTATACGTAAGCTATTAAGCTTTGGTAGTTCGAGGCAAAACTGCCTCCAGCGGCTAACTACATGTGTTGGGGGCTCATCATCCCATTGAAGATTGAGCTGCCATAAATCTTTAATTATTAATTTAGCATAGACGACTGTAGGGGCAACGAAGCCCATGACATCCCAGAGGCGGGCGACAGTGGACAAGATGGAACGCTTGGTGCATTTCGCATCTGCGGCAGGGGTTGAAATTTTAAAAAAGAAATAATCATCATTAGTATTCCAATTTAGACCTAATATTTTATGTTGTGCAGACTTGTCAAATTCAACTTCACCGGGAACCTTATGTGAGTCGGGAATGTTTTCTAAAACATCCTGACTGTTACTGTTCCACTTGACAAGGTCCCACTGTGCCCTTTTAAACAAATTAATTAATTGATGTGACACGGAGATAGCCTCACGTTCACACGGAACAGAGAAAGCCAGATCATCCATGTATAAGGATGTAAGCGCAATGCTACCAGCGAGCGGGTATTGCTTGCCGTCATCTTCCACAAGCTGTTTTACCGTACGCAATGCGTGGTATGGTGATGATGCCAATCCAAAACAAACCCTATTAAAGCAGAATAATTGCAAGGGATCTGCGGGACGGAAACGATATAAGAAGCATTGGTAACGGCGATCGGTTTCGCGCATTACGATCTGCAAGAACTGTTGACGGCAATCTGCGGTCATGGCGACGGCGTGCATACGAAAGTTCAAAATAATTTTAAATAAATCGCCTTGTAAATTCGGCCCTGAATGCAGTAAATCGTTGAGCGAACGATTACTGCCAGTGGTAGGCGTGCTAGCATCGAGTACCATACGTAACCGGGTTGACGTTTTGTCTTCCCGTATGACACCAAAGTGGGGAATAACATAAATCGGTGTGGGATCATGAGAACTAAATTGAGGTGCGGGAGCGATGTAATCTTTCGCTATATAATCTCTTATGACCTCGTCATAAGCTGACCTCAACTTAGGTGACGCTTCCAGCTTTCTTTCGAGACATAGGAAACGCCTACGAGCGATCTCGAAAGAATCGCCTAGGGTGTACACATCTCCCTTGAAGGGAAGAGCTACGACGTATCTCCCGCTAGCGGGATCGCGTGTTGTTGTTTCCTTATAAAATTATTCGCATTCAACATCTGCGGGGTGTTGAATGGGCGGTGCGGAGGGTAACTGTTCAAGTTCCCAAAATGACTTGACTAGTGAGTCAATAGTGACAGGATCTTGAACGACACAGCATGCCAAGACCTGATTACAAGCTGGGGGTGCTGTAGGTACTGAACCCATTAGCACGTAGCCCAATAAAGTACGGAAGGCGAAAGGTGCCATCGGTAGGTCCCCGGGAGCATGTACTATCTCCGGGAGGAACAAGTGCGGGTACACGGAAGCACCCACCAACGCGTCAATGTGGTTAGGTTCTCCTACGGTCTCGTCGGCTAACTGCAAATGCGATAGGTACGAGCAGACGGACCGGTCTATTACAGCAGTAGGTAATAAGTCAGTTATATGATCAACAACTAGCGGCGAGAATTCAAATTTAATGGTGTTGTCAAACCGGGAATAAAACGTTAAATTAATCGACTTAGTGTTTATTATTTTTTGATTGCCACCGAATCCTTTCACGACAATACGATCAGCTGTTTGAAGCTGAATACCTAAACGGGTGCAACACTCCTGTGTTATAAAATTACATTGGGATCCGCTGTCTAAAAGAATCCGGATAACTTGTGGTTTATTATTAATATCGTAAACAATTACTTGGGCGGTCGGCAATAAAACCGTGGAGTTTACATTCTGCACTACTGCAGGTGACACGCGGGTCGAGCTATAACAGCTATTAGTACACAACGCTACGTTCGCTGCATGCGCGCTCGGCTGTTCATTAGAACGAGGCGGTGCAGGCGAGCTATGCGCGGGTGGCGCGTGCGCCGCACTGACGACATTAGCGCGCTTCGACGCGGGTTCGACGCTTGTTGTCCCTTGCGAGTCAGACAAACGCGGCGGTGAATTTTCACGTTTAAAATGTAGCATTGTATGATGATTTGATTTACAAACACGACAAGAGGATTTTGATGTACAGTTACTAACTTTATGACTTAAGCTAAGACAATTAATACATGCCCTGCTGTCCTTTATATATTTGAATCTATCCTGGGGCGACATGTCATTAAACGCAGGACATTTAAACAAGTGTTGATGTTTTACATTTGTACATAAACATTTGTCAGAATTGTTGCTGACTGTACTTAAATAATTTTGATATGTCGGTGCGGTATTATTATTACGGCGATTACTATTACCAGTCCGTCGCGAACTAGTTGATGATTCGGTATCATTACGCTGCGAGCGTTCCAATACCTTAGCGCGTTTCTGAACGAATTCGACTAGTCTGTCAAAGGTAGGCATATCAGAACCACACTTGGTCTCAAAAGCGCGAACAGTATCTGGATCTAGCTTTTTACACGCTATATGTACTAAAATCAAATCCTTAAGATTATCTAACTTCAAGTTATGTAAGGCGCGTGCGGCACTAATAAACTTTTCTGTAAATAAATCAAAATTGGATGCGGTACCAGTTTGAAAGGACTTAAAATCAAACATTTGATCTAAATAGGTAGAAACGAGCATTCGTTTGTCATCGTATTTATCAGTTAGGGCTTTTAAAATTAGATTATAGTTTTCAGCGCGCGGCGATATACCGGCGATTACGATCTGAGCCTTTTCTGACAGTCTGCCTAATAGGTAATAAAGTCTTTCCGCGTTAGACAGCAAAGGATTATCGTGAACAGTTGTTTTAAAACTGTCATAAAACAATGGCCATGAACGTATGTCGCCTGAAAAGGTAGGTAGCTCCATAGGTGCCAATTTTGGTCTAGACCTATGTATGACATTCGCATCACTAGGACTGGAGACGCTCGAGTGCACTGAATATTGAGTTTGTACTCTCTTAATTCTACTAAACAAAGATTCAAATGCAGCCAGACTGCTATAATCCGGTTTCGCTTTGGGCGTAGATAATAATAAGCAAGAGTTATATTTCTTTAATATTTGTTTGAACTCATCACGTAATTCATCAACATTAGCGGCTGCGTCGAGGAAACCTTCCCTACCAGCGGTGTCCGTCTGAGCATTTTTGGTCAAATCGTAAATCTTTTGTATAACCTCAAATAACGCTTCGCGTTCAGCCTGTAGCATAATTAGTTCGAAATCTAACCGGTTCTGTGAAGCAGAAACTTCGGGAGTTTCCTTCACGATAGTCTCCTTATTAGAAGCCATATTGATACAAAATACTATCAGGGTATAATAAGCAAACAACCAAACAAATATTAAATATGTATGTGTGTCTGCCTACACCAATGAGAATGAGTCGTGAGTATGTATATAAGATCACGAGAAAATAATGCGGTAAAGTTAGATAGGTCAATACAACTACTAACGGCGGGTGATACGCGTGACTATTATACACGGTCGGGTTATACCGTGCAGACCTACCGGCGCCTATCTTATTGTATAAAGTAGGTAGTTTCAACGAGTATGCAAAATTTTCAATAAATTTGGTAATATATCAAAATACTATAATATAAATACTTCAATAATCATATAATAATGTAGAAATACACGTAACTGGGTGTTACGGGCGGTAATACGAATATTTCACGTAAATTCAGATAGATGACGTATGTCGATCTGCGCGGAAATTTATAATGAATTTACAATAAATATCGTTAAATATATACTGATTAGGTCTATTTGAGGATCCTAATAGGGCGGTTTGAATATTTAAAGCAAGATTACTATAGAAATATGTGAAAGTATGAAAATATATGAAGGATTTATTCAATGTGGGTATCTCGGAGGCCAATAAAATCGGGCTCGCAGGATCACATAAGATGGTTACGCCAGTTATTAAATTATTATTTTTCGACGTAGTGGACTGTAATGCGGTAATCGCACGGGCAAAACAGACGGGAATAGGAGTAAAAGGAATGCACTGACCTGGCTGATATTAGACCGGTAGGTAGGTACACCAACCTCAGCTCCAATCCCGACTTGATACTTTTACGCCGTGCACGGCGTAACCTTCCTTTTCTTGCGGGATGCGGGTTGTTCTTTACACGTCCGAGGGTCCAATGACGATTGTAAGGGTGCGGGAGCGCTCCTTGCGCGCGCGGTGACGGTTTCTTTTCAAACTGTTTAATTTCTTCGCCGCTGCAGTCGCGTGGCGTGGTGATCGCGGTCGTTCCTTTTCTCATTTCGAGTGCATAAAGGAACGTAGGTATATGCGGTATGCGGATTTGATTATGGGATTGGGATTAATACATGGAATGTATGTGCCCTTAATTTAATTTATTTTAATTGTAATCCAATTTTCAATATAACTGGCGCCACCACCTACATTGCCCGGGCTCAATTCATTTTAGTTTCAGTAAGTTTAATTTTAGAATGCAGTTCAATCGGTCTATTTGTGAAATAGTGTTCTCGATTTTACGTTACATTCATTATTTCGTGTCTTCTTTTCAACTTTTAGTTTTCGAAAGAACGAAACATGTTTGTTTCTTTTTGTTGCACTAACCTATGGAACTTTCTTTTATCCAACTGAAGTAAAAGACAAGCAAACGGCCCACCTGATGGAAAGTGGTTACCGTGGCCTATGGACGCGTGTAACACCAGGGGCGTCACACTCGTGCTGCCGACCCGACCCTATAAACACAAAGAGTTTATATGCCGTCAGTATAGAAGAAAAAGCCTTTGGTCTTCGCACTAATAGGACAAAAACTCTCCAGTGAGCTCTGGCTACCCTACTCACCGCCAGGAACACAACACGAGGTTATTATGGCCACGGTATTCTGTAGGGTGGAGGTACTATACCCGGTCAGACTGCTCAATTGGACGCGAATACCGTCGTGTTCTACCACCTTCTTAAAAACTGTTTGTCTGAGACGGTTTTTCGAATAACAAATCATCTCTGTCTTTATACAAAAGGGTTTATAATGTATACAAAACTAAAAAATAAGTACGATAGTGATAAAAAATATAGAAAACAAATGTACCGAGGTTGCCTCCTCAAGTCCTCATACCCATTATGGGGTACCTAGAGACCTTGACTCGAGAAAATAATAAAGAGAAAAAAATTCAGTGCATTACTATATTTAAAAAAAACTACATATTGAAATAATTACTACTAAATAATTCAATACAATCGCGAAACCACTCAATCAATCCATTACATAATTTATATACGCTAGTCAAATAAAACAATTGAACTGAATTCCATTAGAACAACTGAATTAGGTACATTTGAGTAACAAAACGTAACAGTTATGTTAAAAAACTTCGCATACACCGTTACACAGAATGTGGTAACATTATATTGACCATTCACGCTTTTACTTACTGTTATTACTTCCTTACTTCTACAGTAACTCTAGACCGTAAAATAAAAAAGAACGTCATTTTAAAACAAAAACGGTAAGTTTAAGGCAACGAATTTAAATCAAGAATTTGAGACATTCTATCTAGGGCACCAATTTTGAATTGCACCAAATTATTCCGTACAGTGGAATAATTTTGGTACAATTTGAATTTAGTCTAATAATGGTATGCGCAAAAATGGTAAAAGACAAAGAAAGAAGAATTAAGAAATTATTTAATGATGAAAAAAAAATATTTTATTCGTAAACCTTCTTCTAGATACACATTATACACGAAAGCTGAAATACTATAACAATGAAAATTGTTCTGTGCTTGCATTTGCACACGTAACGTAAGTAACTATGTAGTACCTACAAGCAAAATTATAATTATATTAAAAGACACAGACGCATTTCTATATGAGAATATTAATATGAAACAAAAGCAAATTCTACTCCACGTATTTCATTTGCCAAATGCAGCTTCCATTTAGTTATTGAAAAAACTTTTTGAAGTTGTGTCCTCATCACATAAATATAACATAGTATTGCTACCCGCAAAACGGGAATGTTGATGTCATTCGTGACGTCACATCTACACTGTCAATTTGATGTGGTCTAATGATTATTTAATGTGATTTGTACGCGAACGAACGTATGAAGTATGAACTCTATTATGACTAACTAACGAGCCATCGCAAAGGAGCGTAGGTGTAAACAAAAACGGCTATGATGAATGCCATTATTTTAATTTTAGAACAGTTTCAGTTTTAGAACCAGCATTTAAAATTAAAAAAATCACCTACCAATATGACGCTTAAACTAACTTATACACGTTATCGTAATTTCTGCAACAATTTGATCCGGAAACTTCGAATTGCATACGAAATGGACCTACTTAATAAAGCCGGAAAAAACTCGAAAGCTATGTGGGATGCCATTAAGGATATTACGAATACACGCAAAACAAAAGTCAGTCCAACCAGCATATTAAACATACTTGACGACCACCAATCGGCACTAGACCAGGCATGCGATTATTTCAGTAATATAGGCACTCTTCTTGCTGACAAGATTCTGTTTTCCTCCAATAAAGACCCCCTTACTCAAACACCCAATGTTGGTAACTCCACCATAAATAGTACTCTAAACTCAATCGCAATACTGGAAGTTTCAGAATCGGACATAGAAAATATCATCCAAGATCTCCGTTCCAATTGCGCTATGGGATGGGATGGTATCTCCAATGACGTATTAAAACTATGCCGATCAGTTCTAGTCCCTCCCATAACCCACATATGCAACTGTGCTATCAGGACAGGTGTCTTTCCGGAAGCTTTCAAACTATCGGTTGTTCATCCAATCCATAAGGGTGGAGACGGGGACTGTCTCGATAATTATAGACCAATAGCTGTCCTGCCCTCCTTGTCCAAAATCTTAGAAAAGGTACTTAACAATGCCCTTAAGAATTATCTATCCACCTTTGGGCTATTGGCGAAAAATCAATATGGTTTTCGCGCCGGGGTTTCATGCGAAGACGCTGTCTCAGATCTGACTGAGCAAATAGTAAAAAACTTGGATGATGGAAATAAATGCCTATGCATATTTTTGGATCTATCTAAAGCCTTCGACACAGTCTCCGTCTCTATCCTCCTGGCTAAATTAGAAAAGCTAGGCATACGTGGTGAGGCACATAAAATTTTCAAAGATTACTTAACCAACAGAAAACAAAAGGTTAAAATAGGAAATCACATGAGTAAGGATGGATTTGTCACTTACGGTGTCCCGCAAGGAAGTATCCTTTCCCCTACTCTCTTCCAGGTCTACATTAATGACCTATGCACTAAGGCCATCCCCAACTCAAGCATTTTTACTTATGCAGATGACACAGCAATTCTTGTTTGGGGTTCCGACTGGCGAGCAGTTCAGGAGAGAGCTGAAAGCTCTCTAGCCGTGATTATGAATTGGCTCACAAACAACCTTTTAACGCTAAACTTGAGTAAAACTGTCTATGTACCATTCTCTATCAGAAAAATAAACGGTCCACCCCCAATCTTCAATATTAAAGCACACATTTGCCACTCTAACGGGGAGTGTGCATGCCAAGAAATCAAAAGAGCTGAAAGTGTTAGATATCTTGGAGTGCACATCGATTCGGGTCTGAAGTGGAACATCCATATAAATATAGTGACCACACGTTTGAGACGATTAATGTCGATTTTTAAAACCTTAAGAGATTCTGCTTCGCCGAACACGCTGAAATTGGTCTACACAGCCCTGTGTGAATCCATAGTTCTTCACTGCATCACAGTTTGGGGAGGAGCTGCTAAAAACCATTTAATCGGCCTGGAGAGGGCTCAAAGAGCTGTCTTAAAAGTCATGACAAGAAGACCTTACAGGTTCCCTACCCATTTACTATACTCCAACTGTAAAGTTCTAACAGTTCGACAGCTCTTTGTGCTAAACTCTACTCTGAGAAAACACCGAAATATACCCCCTCCCAATCCAAACAGACGTAGATTGATGCCAGTGTGTCCTGTGATCCGCCGTAGAACTTCTTTCGCCAGAGAACAATCAGAAAGTACTAGTTGCAAACTTTACAACCATATAAACAAAAAAGTATCTATTGTAGGTCTCAGCCGATATGAACTCAAAAACAAGGTTTCGGGCTGGCTGCATCGGCTAAACTATGATGAAACCGAAACTTTAATTAAATATCAAGCATAATAGGCATAATAACTTTCTCCATAAACAACCACACATAACAACACACGCGCGAGCACACACACACACGCACACGCACACACACACACACACACACACACACACCATAATTAGTTTGTTTTTATCTTTGTTTGATTGATTTTTATTATACACTCGAGAGCAATGAATCCGGGTCACTCAAAGAATCCAAAAAATCTCGGAAAGTAAGAATGCTAGGTTAATGCAATAAATTGTATTTAATAGACAATTTAATACTCCTTAAATGAAAGTATTAAAACTTCTTAGTTATTGTAAAGTTATATCATAAAAAAATCAAATTTGAAAAGGGAACACTGTCGAAGATGGAACTACGAAATTACAGGATTTTTTTTTGCTTTTGTTTGTAATCTGTCATTTATGTTGGTACATAAACCAGGTTGATAGTGCTCAATATTCATTATTCAAGCTGAAATCATGTCGCTTACACTTGAAGAATGCACCAGAATACTTACATTGGTGGAAACCGGCCGGAGTCAGCGCGATACAGCCAGGACTGTCGGTGTGTCGCTGTCAACAGTACAAAGAGTTCTCCGACGTTACGAAGAAACTGGTTCTAACCTACGCAGACCAGGAACGGGCAGAACTAGGTGTACCACAGCACGAGAAGACCGATACTTGGTGAACACCATGCTTCGAAATCGCTTTCTCACAGGAACTGAACTCACAAATCAGTTTCGACGCCTCGGAGGAAGTAACCCAAGTGCATGGACAGTAAGACGTCGGCTTGCTGAATCTAACTTAAAACCCCTTAGACCTGCAAACGGCCCTAAACTGGAGCGTGGCCATCGTATTTCAAGACTAAGATATGCCCAGAACCACGTAAATTGGAGTATTGAAGATTGGTCGAAAGTTATGTTCTCCGACGAATCAAAATTTATGCTCTACAAGCACGATGGAAGACACAGAGTGTATAGAAGACCAGGGGAAAGATTCAAGCAAGCATGCATCGAAGAAAAAGTAGCCTACGGTGGTGGGTCTGTACTTGTGTGGGCCGGAATTTCCTCTGAAAGTCGCACAGAGCTGGTGATCATAGAAAACGGCTCTTTAACTAGCGTAAGATATGTGGAAGAAATCCTCAACGAACACGTTGGTCCATTTATGGTCAATTTGGGTGAGGATGCTATATTTATGCATGACAATGCCCGACCTCATACAGTTAGGATTGTGAATGACTACCTTCAAGAGATGAACATTACTTGTATGGAGTGGCCAGCGCGCAGCCCGGATATCAACCCGATCGAGCATGCTTGGGACGAGCTAGGGAGATGCGTAAAACAACGAAACCCTCCCCCAATCACGCTTCCTGAGCTCAAAATTGCTCTCACAGAGGAATGGGAGAATATTCCCCAAAATCGTATAAGGAACTTGGTGTACAGCATGCCAAACCGCGTAAACGCAGTAATGGAAGCACGAGGAGGTAATACGAAGTATTGAAATTCAAGAAAATCATCATAAAGTTCAAAAATTTCATGTTTCCTATTTTTGTTTTAAGGAGAGATCAGCAGTTTTTTTCTTTATGTAATTTTGTGTAAATAAAATGTATGGTGACTCATATTTTTTTAACTTTCATTTAAGGAGTATTAAATTGTCTATTAAATACAATTTATTGAATTAACCTAGCATTCTTACTTTCCGAGATTTTTTGGATTCTTTGAGTGACCCGGATTCATTGCTCTCGAGTGTATTATATTACTATTACTCATTGATTGCCTAAGCCAAGCAGCAGTGATTTATGTTCACTTTAGCATAAAATAATATAACTCTATCTCACCTTACGGCCGATACTATCAACCAAAATACAGGCAATGCCTAGTTTGGTCGATAGCATTCAATACCTTTCGTACCAAATTGAAAATGTTCCATCAAGCAGTTTTACCTGTAAAGTGAATCTAAACTTTTGAACCAATAAAGATTTGAATTAAAAGATTTGAATTGAATTGAGAACCGTTTTTGCATATTCATTTGAAAACAGATTCTATTTAGCGGAAAACGGTAAAAGTGGACACTAAACGGTTCAAGCGTTTAGTTTTCACTATACAACAAATTACTTACATTACCTTAACATAATCGTGCGAAAGTTTGTATGAATGAGTGGATGTTTTTTCCTCAATTATTTCAGAACGGCTGAACGAATCAGGATAAATTTGGCATCGGGATAGATTGCAGTCTGGAATAGGACATAGCCTATTTATCCTGTGAGTCGGTACTTGATCAGTATTTCATCTGAATGAAGTCACGAGATGTTACAGTTTGTACATAATTATAATCCTAAGGTGACACACAACAATATTTTAGTCAGTAAACATGGGAGAAAGGGTATCGTTTTGTATCGGCCGATGATTGCTTTGTAATCGAAAGTAAATTGCTACTGAGCGGTCGGCATCACATTTCATTGTCAGAATGACGCCACGCCTTCTCTTACCTACTATGCCAGTAGCAGTCAAATTGTTGCCATCCTTGTTTTAAACTAACATTAGGTAGTGAAAACCATTGAAAAATCATGTCAAAACCGTCTATAGAATCAACATCATCGTCATTATCTTCTAGCATTAAATAATCATATTATTAATCATTCCTTAAAACTTTTACCTGACAGCTGCATAATACTCATAAAACTAGTAAATGAAGCAACTACAAATCAATGTTTACAAACTATATTGACGTAGACGTCTAAATAACAGAAGCATGTAATTGTTCCACTACACAAGTACACGCGTGTCGACATTAAACCTGCATTATCTCATTACAAATAATGATAAGAGATAAGCTAACTGCACTATCGTGTATGGTTGAGACTCTCATTCGGATGATACGTCACAAAGATCCGCGATATCTTTATGACGTAAGCAAATTATGTTATTGAAGGCGATGAGCAACTGACTTATAATTCATTAGCACGGTATAAATTGAAACTTTAGCGCATACATTCAAATGACGCTGATCACGAATACAAGTAAAAAAAACTCGATATCATGTCAATAAGGTCAAAAACTGCTTTGACTTCCTCTGATATCGGATATTAGATATCGTTTATCGGATATCGGATAGTGGGGAAACGTTCTTACGTCCAATTAAATGTAATGCTCAGTCACATACATCATAATCGCACCAAGCACGAATGACTTTCACGACCGTGAAAGCCAAATGTAATATGTCATACAGGCTGACAGCAAAAACCATAATTCAGCAAACCAGCAAAGAGTTGCAATACTTGCGTTATCAGCCTAGAGAGTATAACGGGGCTTTCTCGTGTTCATTAAATAGCGAGGGGATGTCTATGTTACCATTGTTCTGTGCCAGATAGTAACGATATTGCCGTACCATTTGCTCGTTTCCGAGATAAAGGTGCCTCACACGATTTCTACAACCGCAAATGGCAGCGTTATTTTAACATTATGCTCTAAATGAATGACAGTTGTGGTTGTTTGAAGGAGTGCAACGTGTCTGTAGCGTTGGATCGTTTAGAATTTAATGTGAAGATAACGCAAGACTTTGTTGTAGGTTGTATTGTTTACACGAGTACCTATCTGTGTCTACTTGTTTAATGTACTATGTAGTTCGCAGACAACTTGTGGATATTGTTTTCCCTAAACATGGGTACATATAATTAAGAAGTATAGTACACAACTGATAATGTTGTTTTGTATACAAACGAAGTAAATAAATAAATCTTCCATATAGATCTTATTATTTTACTGATCTTTGCTCGTAAAATAGTCTTCCCCTTTCAGCTACCAACAGAAGCCTTTATTTGGAATGAAGGCTTGGCGCTATTTCAGACCAAAACCCTATTTCTGTACCAATTTTTTCTAGATCCGTACATCCCTCCATACATCCAAACTTATGAAAGTGCTAAGGTAACATTATAATAAATTGTTCGTTCATATTATTATTTGTATTTTACACATTCATAACGAAAACATGTTATTCAGTTAACTTTCCATACCATGAAAAGCAATAGTGACATATATTTATTGAATGTAACATTCATAACTTTACGTGCGGATACACGTTCCGATATCCAAAGTTTACGATTATTGCTATTCGCTATCGCCATTTTATTCAGTAGAGTTATTCACGGGGTCACATAGGTAAACATTACATTAACATGCATGGTTTTTGGTGACTTAATATCTTGCTAGATATTATTCTGAGATATGAAGATATTTCCACGTACTATTATTGCTTGTATTTGTTAGGTTGTTGGGTTGTTAGGTTCTATCTATATCGTAAAGTACTGAAATAATAATGAACGCGTGAACATAATCATTATAATCATTATTCGAGCATCAAACCTAGTTGCATTTGAGCACTGGATCAGCTCTCCTTTCCTTACGTATTAGTTTATTTTTACTTTTACAGGAGCGACTGCCGATGCCGTCTACCTCCTACTCTGTTTGCGGCGGTTTGGCGACTCTTTCCTTTGTCGCACCATTAAGACCTGGAATTACTGACCAGCTCACGTGTTTCCCTCTTCCTACAGTCCCGGGTCCTTTAAGCGGGGCGTGAAAAAGCATCTGATGAGGCCGTCAATCTGAGTGCCACCATTGTTAACATGGCACGTGAATATAATGGTGGACCTCTTTCCTGAGACTTGGCATTCAGCTTACCATCAGGTGAGGAGAAGTCAAATTGACGAGACCTATAAAAAAAGAACTCCGAGAACTTTCGCCAGTGTCAGGTCAGTAGATGTTATATAAACTGCATGCTACATGCTACATTTTATAATATACAAGTAGTAGACGAAAGATGACTTTTCTATTGTACCGTACGCAAGTATGATAAAATAATGAACTAACTAATAAGATATCTTAGCGAGTGAGATTTTAAGAAAGTCGAAGGGGTGTGGCAGTGTAGGCGAATGAGAGCGAAAACAGCTCTTCCTAGATCCCCAGCAGGTAATTGCGTTTATCGAAGCGTTAAATGAGCGTTACAATCTTTTAATCAGTCTGGCCTCCATTTTTTTTTTCATTCCACGCGAGCGTTGTTTGTTTCAGTTGTTTTTCATTCTTCATCTGAGATTTGAGTATTTCATTCTTTCTCGACAAGATTAAACGTAAATCTTGATTTGTGAATATTGTTTTTTTTTTAACCGTCTTATTTTGGTTTATTATCTTAGCGAATGCTCTTATCATCACAGCGTAATGGGATTTTCTGTTTAAAAAAGGAAAATTTTTGTCGATTAACCACTGCTTCTCTGTAACAGGGTACTTATTAGATTCGTGTTTCTCTTTCACCGCATTAATGATTTATTCTTTTTTATTGACCTAAGAAACTCGTGAGTCGTGAGAAACGAGTTTTTCCGTCATGCTAGGCTGCTGATGTTGAATGTGGCCAGACATAGAAATAATCCTAGGGATGGTAGATAAATTCTAAAAAGTGGTGTTATCGAATAGCCACTTGACGTACGTTTATAGAGTACTGATTTACCTTAACCTCAGGGAAGTAACGTAGTAGTATAAATAGAATATTTCTCACGCGTACTGTATCATTCCTCACATCACAATTTACAGTATACGCAATTTTAAGCTCCTAGAGCTGTGCCAAACCATTGGAAAATAGTACATGTACCTGTAACAAATTGGTCTATTATTATCATTGTTTCCAAACCGGGCTAATAACGTGTTGCTAGAAGATCAGCCATTGTTTTCGCTTCAGGCGTGTAAGAAATAAGGCACTATCTCAAGGTGAGTAGGTGAGACTGTTTTGACACCATACAAAGGAGTTGTACAGACTTGTAGGTGGGAAGAGGAATATTCAATGTGCTACTTTGCACTAGAATTTATAAAAACTTATCTTGCATAATCATTGAAAGAGGTTAGAATACAAACCTATTTACACCAATTCAAATAAATATCGAATTCCAGACCAAAATACTTAAATATACAATGCCTTTTTAAAAATGACTTAATAGTATGTTTTTACATGCAACCTTTGCACCGCAGAAGAGATAATCGTTTGAGTCTTAAGAGAGGAAAAAGTTTTTCTACGTTTCGCTATGTAAATATAGATAAATCAATGAATTTTTGAATACCGACCAAGTTTAAATGTAAAAATTCGCACTATGATACTACGAGACATATCAAAAGTTAATTTGACAATTGAAATCTCTTTAACACAGGTTACGTAGATTGCACTTGTAATAACTTACATTGTGTTCTTCCCTGTGTAGAGTTTGAATGGCTCGTTGCACACTTATGTAAATAGATTACAGCCATTGTGATCGATACAGCTCTCCCGTTTTGTTACTCAACCTTCAATCTCCAATTAGGTACTAACATTGACACGCCTTGCGCATATTTCATGTTTTAATGCAGAAACAGAACGTGCGGTTAACATAGAACGAATATAATTGAAGCATACGTAATGAACTACTTCTATCGATGTACTACGTCTACCTATAGCGTTTTTCATTCAAAATGTTTACAATCGTGAATGAGAGTTTTTCTCTCACAAAGCGACTGCTGAGCTCTGGGATTGCATCATTGTGCTAGACAAAAATGCAGTAGTGCTAATTTCGCATGCACCGAGCTACTTGTAAACGCCATAATGAGCTTGTGAAGCTGTAGAACTACAGTAATGAGCACCTCAATAAAATTCACATTAAATGCACAGATGCATTATGAATTCATACAAGAACAAATAGATCAACTTTGAAACAAATTTAAAAACTACAAAAATGCAAAATTATCGCCCGTATGCAAAAGGCGATTTAAAAGTTTTGGAATAGAATAGATCGCGTTCGAAATTTGAATTTTGCTGAGTTGAAAATAGAAATCCTGCAACAACTTTGGAAATTAGTTCTGGCGTTCTGGGATAAACTAACGAAGTTATAAATGAAAACAATTTTGCATACTTTTTTTTTTTTTTTTTAACGTGTGGAAACCCCCACGGGCTTCACCCCATCGGTGCCGACGATGGGGTGGGCGTGTCGGAATCGGACCGACTAAAACCACACGGTGTCCTTCCCCAGTGTCCATTGCCGGGCACCCCGGGTAAGCCCTCGAAAGGATAACCCCAGGGTTGCCGGCGGACATTGGCCGCCACCGCGGCCTCGCCTGGTGGGGTCGGGTTATATCCCGCGTCGGTGAGTTGGCAAGCGTGTGTAGGACACACACGACACGCTTCCGCCACGGCCTGCTTCTGTAAGGACGGCGAGTCGGCCATCTGCCGTCCTCAGGCCCCGATCATGGAGGTCGGTAGTCCCGGGCGTAGACGAGTCTGCGGCGTCCACGCCGCAGACTGCGGAACTCAGGGGGCAGGGTTCTCTCCCGCTCCCTCTCCGCCGCCTCTTTCGCGCGCATTACCTGCTCGCAGAAAGCGGCGGCGGCGTGCCATTTGCTCCCGTCGGAAACCACGGCCCTCACCATGGTCTCCAAAGAAAGAACGTCCACGCCCAGGACCGCAACGAGATCCTGGCGTTGACTCGCCCACGCAGGGCACCCCACCAACGTGTGGAGCGCCGTGTCTTCGCCAGGATCCTCGCAGTGCTGGCACTGCGGTGTTGTCTCCCGGTGGATGCGCCATAGATACTTACCGAAGCACCCGTGCCCGGTAAGTATCTGGCACATCCGGTAGGAGAGGTCACCGTGGTGCCTCTCCAACCACTCCTTCATGATCGGTCTCACCGCCGCAATGGTGGATTCCCCCCACCTTGGATGCTCAAGTCGCACCCACCATGTCTCCATGAGTTCCCGGCGGAGCTGGGACCGCTGAGCCCTGATTTCTCGGGGCTCCGGCCTATGTCCCCGCTCCAGTGCCTCCTTGCGCCACTGATAGAGCAACGCAAGGGCTCTCGCTTCCAGGTCCCATGGAGGGGTCCCGGCTAGGAGACATGCCACCTCGACAGAGATCGTGCGATATCCTCTGATCACTCTGACGGCCATCGCTTTTAATGGGCTGTTTAATACAGCCACGTTGCGGGCCGCCAGAGTCTCCGCCCATACGGGAGCCCCGTACAGGGCCATGCTTCGCACGATCCCCAGGTACAGTCTCCTCGTGGGGGCATTGGGTCCCTTGACGTTGGGCATTAGCCGCGATAGCGCGGCCGCAGCCCCCCTCAGTTTTGGGACCAGACTTCGGAGATGGGGTCCGAAGTCCCATCGGCTATCGAGTACGAGCCCAAGGTACTTCATCGTGGGCTCGATGCCGATGTTCACGCCCCCTACGGAAATACTGGTTCCCGCAGGTGGCCCCCTCCGAGGCCCGTGAAAACACATAGCCTCGGATTTGTGGAGAGCCACCTCGAGTCCCAGCCGCCGTATTCGACCCACGACTTGAGCAGCCCCTGCCGTGGCCTTTAGTGCCGCGCTTTGGTACGTTGCTCCCTGCGCCATAACGAGGGTGTCGTCAGCATAGCAAGTTATGCTGACACCCTCGAGCAACGTTCCGCGCAGCACCCAGTCGTATCCGATGTTCCACAGGAGTGGCCCTAGGACCGACCCCTGCGGAACACCGCACGACACTTCTCGCCGCCCTGGCCCTAGCCAGCTCGGGTAAACTATGGCCCTTTCAGATAGGTATGCCTCGACAATGCGGCGGAGGTAAGGAGGCACTCCGTGATACGCGAGAGCCACCCTAACGCAGCTCCAAGGTAGGGTGTTGAAGGCGTTGGCAATGTCGAGAGACACCGCCACCACCACCCCACCTCGCGAGACTACTTCCTCCGCCAGGCGCCTCACGCGCATGATCGCTTCCACGGTGGAGCGCCCCCGGCGGAAACCGAACTGGTTGTCCGCCAGATCTGGCCCCACGTTCGTGAGATGCTCGACGAGTCGCTCTGCAATAATCCGCTCAAAGAGCTTGCACACCTCGTCGAGCAACACGATCGGCCGGTAACCGGATGGCTGATCCGCCGGCCGCCCCGCCTTCCGGATAAGGACCAGTTTCCCCGTCTTCCACGCAATTGGAAACTGGCCCCTTTCGAGGCATGCGCTAAAGAACGCCACCAGTCGAGGCCCTAGTTCTTCAAGGGCCAGGACCCATGCTCGGCCTGGGATGCCGTCGGGTCCGGGGGCAGTGCATTTCCGGGCTTTAAGCCGGAGCACTGCTACCCCCAGCTCACTCTCCCTGACTTCGGGCACATCGCTCTCGCTATTATCAGCGTCAGGCGCCTGAGACGGAGCCATTTGCGGAGGAACATGCTCCTCCGCTCTCGATGGGAACAGAGAGCCCAGGATTCCCTCCAGCTGCCTAGGCTGGAGGCTCTGGGTCAGTAGGGGCGCCCTTGGGCGGATTTTGCCCCTGACCGCAAGGTAAGGGCGCCCCCATGGGTTCTGCTCCAGAGACTCCAGCAGCTCTTCGCGGGCTCGCCGTTTGGCTTGTTTTATGGCTTTCTGGAGGGTCCTCTTGGCTCCCTTGTACGCCTCGTATAGCTCCGCCTCTCGGGCTGCCGCATCATCTGGGCGGCTACGCCTCCGGCGAAACCTGGTATACTGGCGGTAGCTTCTTTGCCGGGCTGGGCTTAACCCTAGGCATCGCCGCATCGCAGATATGCGACATGGCTCTCCTGAACCATTCCGCCTCTGCGTCAACATCGGCAGGCCTGGCCGGTGACGGAATCCAGGCCTGCACAATGGATGCCTCCAGGAGAGCCTCCCGATTCAGGCGCCTGAGCGCCCAACGTGGATCCGGGGGGTTCGCGGTAGTAGGTGGCAGGTTAGGTGGAGGGGAGACGTTGAACCGAATGTACTTATGATCGGAAGCCGTCTCCTCCTCCTCCACCACGCGCCATCCCTGGACGCGGCGGGCGAGAGCAGGGGTCGCGAACGTGACATCCACGACCGAACTGAGCTCCCGCCGCTCCCAGGTGGCGACACTCCCCCGATTGAGGACCTCCAGACCACGGGTGTTGGCCCAGTCCTCTAGAACTCGTCCCTTGTCGTTGGTTTCCCGGGAGCCCCAGGCCAGAGACCAGGCGTTGAAGTCTCCCAGGACCAAGACAGGACGAGGACGGCACGCGGCGAGAACGATGTCCAGTTCAGCGAGCCGTAGCTCAAGCTGATACTGGTCAAGGCTTGGCGAGAAGTAGACGGCCACGACAGCCATGCCCTCGTAGTCCGCCGCGACACAGCCTCGGCCCCTTGCAATGAATGCAAGGCGTGAGGTGTCCGCGGCGGAGCCCCCAAAGACGGTCGCTACGCCGTCCAGGTCCACCGGGCTTCCGGGGTGGACCCAGTACGGTTCAGCGACCACGACCACATTGATAGACCACTCCACGATGCTCTGGTACAGAAGATCCTGAGCACCGATGCAGTGGTTTATGTTCACCTGCAGGATGCGGATTGGTGTGTCCATTATTGGACTTCCATTTCCGCATCCCGCCGCGAATGTGGCCGCTCCTGAGCGGCACCCCCACTACCCGGTGCGGACGAACGGGGCTTTGGCCTCGAGGCGGCACAGGTTCTGCTGTCCGCCCGGTGCTCCGCCGCTTTGCCCTCCGCTGCGCATTTGTAGCAGCGTGGCGGAGCATCACAGGCACTGGCCTTGTGCCCGGGCTGACTGCAGCGGAAGCACCGATCCCCCACGGTGTCTTCCGCTGTGCACTGCACTCCCATATGCCCCACGGCCAGGCACCTAAAGCACCTGGTCTCGCGGGGCCGCAGGAGTTGCACCCGCGCCTTAAGGAAGCCCCCAACAAGGAGGCTCCGTCCGTCCACAATCTTCTGCGCCGCTGCGACGGGGCAGTTGACGACTGCCGTGCCGTGACTGGTGGGGCTGAACCGAATTTCTCCAGCTCTCACCTGATCACGGGGGCAGCCGCCCGCCTCCACGACAGCGGAGATAACTTCCTCCGTCGTGGCCGCATCGTCCAGACCCGAAATGCGCAAACCTGCGCATTTGTTGGGTCTGGTGACGCGGATGGCTTCCGAGTCCAGCGACTCCCTAAGTCTGGCCGCTAGGGCGTCAGCTTTGGGGCCACTGGTGGCGCCGGAGACCTCGAGTAGGCGAGCCCCGGTACGAGTGGTCTTATACCGGAGCCCATTAATCTCAAGGGCCTTGAGGTCCACGGAGGCTTTTACCTGCCTCAGGACCTGGGCGTACCCCACGCCCCTTTCCACACCCTCCGTCGTCACCGTCAGGACCACGGCAGTGGAGCGTGGGGCGCGGAGCCTCTTCGGCGCCTTCGCCGCAGCGGCTTTGGCCGCCTTCTTGGCTTCTTTCCTGGCCTTTTTCGCGGCTCCCGCTACCTCCCATCCCTCCCCTCTGGAGGAATGCTCGATTGTAGCGGGAGCAGCGGTTATCGCGGGGGCGGGGGTGCCGCGCTTCTTCCCCTTTCCCTTCGCCTTATCGAGCGTTGGCTTCGCCGGGAGGGCCGCGGTCGTGGGACCGGCGGGATTTCCTCTGGCGGCCGTCGCGTAGGAGGCGGGCCGCACCAGCGGAGGACGGTACGCCCGGTCCTCAAGTGCACCAAGGCGCCTCTCGATCGCCGCCAGCAGCTGCGTTACGCTTGGCGGCGACTCGGGTGCCGGCCTGGGCGTTGGTTTAACCGCCTTTGGCGCTTGTTTAGGCACCGCTATCCCCCCGGCACCGGGGGTACCCCGGGCTGGCCGTGCATCTCGGGCGCCTGGCGCAGTCAGGGCCTCCGCAGGCCCCCTGACTAGCTGGGTCAGCTTTTCAACCTCCCCGCGGAGGACCCGTTGCTGCTCCAGCGAGTCAGCGAGCTCAGTTTCCAGGGCTGCGACCCGGTCCCTGAGCTTCGCTTCCTCCTCGGATACGCTCCGAGAGAGGAGCTCCTCTAGCGCTGCCTTGGCGACGGCGACATTATCCACCACCGTCTTTTTTTTCCCGGCCACGTTTTTGGCACCTTTGGTGGTGTCCGTGATCCGGGCAAGCGCTGCGAGGAGCGCCCTCGCGGCGGGAACACCTTGGTCCCTGCCACTTGGTAGTGGGGGGATGTTCACCGGTACCCTTCCCGCCGTAGTCGCCAGCAATTTTGCCGGCCGATCGTCCTCGCTCGAGTGGACCCCCCCTTGTCCAGAGGAGCATCTGCTCCGGTCCAGAGCGGGTCCACACGAGCGAGGCCTCTTTCGCCGGAGACTCTTTGTCTCCACTTGGCTGGCAGCTGACTCGCTGTCAGTCCTACCCGTAGACGCAATCACCATGTCCGTCCTCTCTCCCATGGGTAGTGGTGGTGGAGTGGCGGGCCTGACGAAGTCCGCGTTGCATTGTTTTTTTTTTTGGTGATTTTGAGGCACACCGTTGGGCCTGTAAGACTGTGGTGACCCCTCCCATATACCACCCGGGATGAACCCGGGCGGGGGTCGCCATGGCTGGTCGCCGAATGGCTGTCCATTCGGCCACCAGTCATAGCAAGGGATTCCCCGGACGGAGTCCGGGTACCCTCATGGGTAGATTTATCCATGTTCGTTTCCATAGCCATATTTTTGATTGTTAAGTGACGCCCTAGGCACTGAGTTCCCCCCAGCGATGCATCCCATTGCCGGGCGTCAGAGCGTGGGGTTCGGGGTGATTTTTTATAGAGGTTTTCTTCCTCGCAACTCCGAAGAGCCACCGTGCCCGTCTGTTGCCAGACGGGGTTACGGCTCGGCCGATCGATGGTCCCTATGGGACCGTGTACTTTGCCACTGGTCGCCCAGTGGCAAGGTACTCGTCGCCCTGAGAGTTCTCCGCTAAGTACGCTCTGCTAAGCAGAGCGCATGCGGAGAGCTCGCAACCGGCCGTAGAGGCCCCCCCTCCTTGGTGGACTATTGGCCATGGGCGACGACGTGCGCCTCGGGCGAAGCCTACGTCGTCGTCCACGTTACCAGGGTGCACCACGTGGAGGTTGTCCTACCTAGCACCCCACAATTTTGCATACTTACCTATTCATGTAACCGATGAGTACTTATTTTAATAGATTTGTTTATTTATAACTCTAATTTTAATATTTTCAAATGCCCTAAACAATTTGCCTAGAATTTTCTTTTCCATGCTAGTAATTACTATCGCTTCCATTACGGATTGATGTTCAAATGACTTGTCTTTTCAAATGAGAAAGCTTATACATTTTACGACAGTTATACACAAAAATAACGTAACACAAACTTCATCTTGATATATACTGAATAATGTATTAATTGTTTTTATACAACTGAGCTGGCAAACAAGCACATGTTCCTCCTGATGAAAAGTGGTTACCGTGGCCTATGGACGTGTGCAAGCCCAGGGGCGTGACACTCGTGCTGCCAACCCTGTAAACACAGAGAGTTTCTGTTCTGTCAGTATATAAGACAAAGCAGGAATAGTCTTTGATCTTGCCACTGACAGCCGAAAACCTCTCCAGTGAGCTCTGGCTACCCTACTTACCGCAGGGAACACAACACGAGGTTATTATGGCCATGGTATTCTGTAGGGCGAAGGTACTTCCCCAGTGGGACTGCTCAATTCGACGGGAATACCGTCGTGTCCTACCTCCTTACTACTAACAATAATTAATGGTGTTATAACCAATAACACACTTACTGTGGAACTTGACTCGTAGGTACTTAGAGTACATAAAAAGATAGTGATAAAATGATAATAATTCAGTACACAGCTACTTAACACATTAAAAAAGAACAGGGTGCGGTAGGAGAAAGCGTGCAAAAAATGATGCGGCATGAACCATCCAAGGTGTGCGCAGGAGAAACACGGCAACAAAACATCAACGCATTATTACACAGTAATAAGCACAGAACACGCGTTTTTCAACGAAGACGCATAATAATGGCACTATAAAAGATTACTATAACTGCAAATGTCATTGATGAATGAACAAAAATGTTCTTATTTTAAACTGGTTAAAAAATTACCGCACTTTTATTTGAGTTTGATCATAAACAATTTTATACCACGCAGGTTAAACTTTAAAGATTTGTAGCGACAATAGAAAATATTGCATTTTTTCAAAATAATGTTGATGCAGACATCGTAGAAAATTCTCAAATCAATTATTTTTAAAAGGAATGTAATAGTGTTCAACTATTTTGATAATTTTAAACTTTACTCCAAGTTTTTTAGTCAGTTAAATGATGTCAACGCAGTTTTTATTTATGGCATTATAATATACAGGGTGTAATCGTTAAGTGTGTCCAGGCGATTATTCCGTAACTATTACAGATATTAAAAAACTTTAAACTGATATCGAAAGTACGTTACCTAATGAATAAAATGACATCAATAACTTTTTAAAAATCAAACGAGAGGTATCTAATATTTTGACATTAAACACTCCCATACATTTAGTACGAGATTAGTAGAAAGGTTTTAGGTACTTACACCAGAAGGGACTTCTCTATCTGGGTACTCTCTTCTGTAGGCGATATCTAATGCCCGCTCTTTTGTTTCAATCAAATCTCAAGTTTTAGCATATCTCTCTTTTCTCTTTTATAATATGCCAATTTGCAATCAATAAATGAAACAATCACGATTATTAACGCAAATTAAAAAAAAAACAACGATAAATTGGCGGGAACAACAACCCGAGATAAAAGTTTTGAATTTAGAACGAACACCAAAGAGCATCTTTTTTTTGTAGTGTGTTGCTTTTCAGTTAGCTCAAATTACTTAATGCGATATTAAAACACGGTTTATTACTAATTTTAAGTGGTAAGATAATTAATTTACACATGTATCTATTTGAAAATCATCATTGTCATATTATACGTAATCATAAAATATGATTAAGGTTAAATTGGTACTAGATCACTTAAAATAAGGAAGGAAACTAAAACCTTTCTACTAATCTCATACTAAATGTATGGGAGTGTTTAATGTCAAAATTTTAGATACCTCTCGGTAGATTTAAAAAAAGTTATTGATATCATTTTACTCATTAGGTAACGTACTTTCGATATCAGTTTAACGTTTTTTGATATCTGTAAGGTCAACTTGGGTAATTGCGTCTACGGGGCTAATGCGTCTTTTTTAAATTATTCGATAACTGTTCAATCTACATTGATTTCTGCCATCTAGTTACATTTGCTTAAACTAAATACTTTACATGATGTTCGTACAGATGGCATTTTAGCTCTCTTATTGAAGTATGTAGCCATTTTGTAAATTGCACGTTTCTGGACAACTTGTCACTGCGAGAGGTGAGTAACCAAATCCATGTTAATATTCTGTTTTCTTTATTTGACTGATTTTATTCAATAACCATTGTAAAGAATAGTCAATGGGTTGCTTACACAGACAGTTATTTTTAGTGTAATAGCTTTATTTAAAGAAATAATTATATCTCCATTTTTAAGGTTAGTATTAATGTCTGGGGGTAAATGCGTCTGCCTTTACGGGGTAATTGCGACTGTGGGATGCATTTACCCCGAAAACAGAAATCGACAACCTTTTTATGTCCGCACATTTTAATACGAAAGTGAAATTTTATTTCAATGATGTGGAATGCCAAGAAACATAATACCCAATATCCCTTATCATTTATTATAGGTAGTATAATAATTCAAAATGCACAAGTGATGTTGGAAAGTTCATTTTTCTGGTGTCCATTTTGCTCCATTTTTACCCACGCCGGAACGGAGACGGTATATGCGTTTCGGGTGAGAGGATGTTTGTATAAGTATGTTTGTGCAAATACATATTGCCATTTTTCTCCAAACTACTAGTCCGATTTTGATGTAGTTTACAGTTATGGGTTCGGGTTTAATTGGTGCATGTTCTTAGATAGATGTTACGGTGACAAATCACCAGGGGGCGCTGCAACAAACATTGTTTGTGCAAATCCATATTTTTTTTTATATTATAGGCGACAAACGAGCAGACGGGTCACCTGATGGTATGTAACTGCCGTCGCCCATGGACACCAGCAACTAAAAGCTGCGAATGCATTGCCACCTCGAGGACTAAGATGGAATGCCTCTAGTGTTGTTATTTCCCCGGCTGTCTTACCCTCCACACCGACAACAGTGCAAGCACTGCTGCCTTAGCGGCAGGATTAGCGGGTAAGATAGTCCTGTGCTTACTTTTCCTGAAGTAGTAAGCGCAAACCACCGAGGTAAAATGTTGACAACGTCTGCATTTAGTATGAGGCTAATGCGTCCATCAAAAACTAGACGCATTTCCCCAATTTTTACTAAATTGTCTCTGAATTCCTCAATTATTCTTTTTTTTTAGTTTAATTGTCATTCTTTTGCACAGAAATTTGATCCGAAAAGAACTACTTTGATTTTCTCACGAATAGCTTACCAATTAAGTATTTACTCAAGAAAGACGCATTTGCCCCAAACGGGGAAAATGCGTCTAAAATTCCAATTTTTTGAAAACAATCAATATGACACAGTTGTGAAACTCTGGCGAAAAAATCAATAATAGGATTTTGTACAGAAATAGCCATATTATGAGACTAGAGTTTCAAAAAGTGCATAATGCCACAAATTCACTCACAATAAGGCGATAACTTGGAGTGATCGAGAAATATGACGCAATTGCCCCGGTTGACCTTAATAGTTACGGAATAATCGCCTGGACACACTTAACGATTACACCCTGTATAATGATCGTTGAAATCTAGCTTAAAACCATGGGGTACCTACCGATAATAAAAAAATATCTTTAGTAATACTCAAAAATCAATAGATGGCACTAGTAACCTCATTTAAAGCGCTTATTTCCCTATTTCGAATACGTAAATTATTTCAGAACTTAAACACAAACATGATAATGTAAGCATATAAGTATATTTAACTCGTTGGTAATGTAATGAATAAAGATTTATTGACAATAGTGCTATTTTAGGAAGCCGCCATCTAGCGGCATGGTTCATTAAGTCTATAACTTTCACAATTACTTCAGAATCAATAGAGATTTATAGTTTTATTCAGTCATATTCAATAACATGTTTAGTGTATGTTTTATTTTCAATAGTAAAAAATATAAAAGTTTGCCAAGACATTGTCGGCATCTAGTAACAACACCTGCGGACTAAAAGTTGCCTGCCTTCTTTTGCGAGTCACGAGTGTAACAGTTTTTTGTTCCTGATTGTGCATCTGTACAAGAATTATATTTTATTATCTGTGCTAAAACGTAAGCGTAAACGTAAGCGTAACGTAGCATAAGTAACAACACCGCAAATACATCTAGGTGCTTAGTAAAGCACCGTGTATAAGTTACGAGCAGCAAAGGAATTTAAAATCTTCTAAAGACTGCCCCCCTCCCATAACAACCACACCGTTCTTCACTCCTTAACTTCTTAACGTAGACAAACATTCTACATTTGTCTACTGACAGAACTTTCCAGATGTAAGATTATTATCGCCTTCTAATTTAAATCCAGATATTTCTTAATTGGTAGCAAAAGAGAAACACTTAGGCTTTGAAACGAAATTTAATTCTGATCATCTGACCACAGTCACTCTCTTGCGTCCTTGGTTAGAAATTCGTGTTGTTTTTTGCTAACAAAATATAATAATTGCTAATAAATGTGTCCTTGGTTACACTTATGTTTTTATTTTTTTTGCGCTGTCAGATAATCACTGGACAGTTTCTTAGAGTGACAATAATGAAATGTGACGACTTACTTCTTTATTTCATAGGTACTCGTTTACTTAATTGAATAATGTATTTGACTTGACAATCAAGTATACAATTAGTTTAACTATGAATTAATCATAAATAAAAAATGCAATGCATTGACCTTTGTTATCGGCCAATGGCAATAACATTATGGGAAGGCATAAAAAAGATAAAGGATAAAAAGTTGTACAAAAATTGCAGACATATTTTTATTCATACATAAAGCAACAATACGAGCCATGTCCACTCTATGGTAAGCAATTACCATGACCTAAAAACACTTTAATCACCAAAGCTGTCTCACGCATTGCTACCTGTTGAGAGGGAAGGTTAAAGGGAAAATGAAATGAAGAGAAAAATGCCTCTGATGATGTCATCATTTGTACGAATACAGCATAAAGCTAGTGAGATAGGGTTAGGCAAGCACTTCCCGATTGAGATGGATCATTTGCGCAAACCTGTGTCACACAAAAATCTATAAAAATAATATGTCCGATCACCTGGTGTGCAAACATTCAAAGTGATCGGTCAAACTGTGCTGAAGTTTTATATTTATGCTACCATATATCCACATCCGTTTTTATACGTAGACTAATAATAAAATAGTAGGTAATAGAAAAAATAATATTAGTAATAATATTTCTTAAACTACCTACTCAAACAACTCAAGCAAACTCTGGTCTGATCTTAATATGTGTGAGCTAGTTTTTCAATCATCAATGTAAGAATACTTAGGTAAAGCGAATGGATTATTATAGACCTAGCCAACAAAACTAGTATCAATACATTTATTATACAATACTGGTAATAAATAGTTTTACCAATTAAGAAGTGAATTATTACCCATGAATCCCGGCAATGTATAGTTATTGGTAGAAAACTACGAGCGAAACTAACCATTGCCAAATATCTATAAAAGTGGTGTCCTAGATAAGAATTCTAGTTTATAAATGGTTTGTTGTCACCATGGTGAAAGACTAGGAAATCGACGTTTCGTATATCGACGTTGCGTGCAGCTAATCTTAATTAAGATAAAGGCTTCAAATGTGCTGTGATTACTTTGAGTGTTACCAGTTTATTGTATGATAAAAAATCGTAATACCACGCTTTCCCTAGCAGGATAAGGTAAATGGCCACCTTACATTTATTTAACGACAAATAATGTTTATTGACTTATAAAAATGTTTTTGGTGTTAATTCAGTTCAAGTGTTCTGGATGTGGGTTCTGATTAGTAGCATAGGATAACATAGCAAGGGTGCTGTCAGAATACCTCGTGATGCACCCTTGGAAATAAAAACGAAACTTCTTTTCTCTACTCTGAAGGAAGCGTATATTTGTATAAAGATAATGGTAACTATACCATTTATTATCAGCCGGTAGCTGGTGAAGGTAAGGAGCATACCGCGTATCCGAATTTCTTTACCAAATTTTGGGCCTCACCTTTCTTTTTTAAAGTAATCAAAATATTTATTAATGTCTCAACTAACTAAGAAAGTTATGTGTGTTGCACTGGTGTATATCTTACAAATCAATCGATACATAGTAGATACATTAACAGTGTCAAATTTCGTAACGAAAATAACATGAAAAGGAACTCACACAACCCTCCGCAAATA
Source organism: Eilema caniola (assembly GCA_949126895.1). Classification (NCBI taxonomy): domain Eukaryota; kingdom Metazoa; phylum Arthropoda; class Insecta; order Lepidoptera; family Erebidae; genus Eilema; species Eilema caniola. Next base: position 14,403,223 of record OX421477.1, read on the forward strand.
AATTCAAATGGAAGTTTATTTACGAAACTTCAAAGCTGAGCCAACACTAGCCATTTATAACCAGTAACAAACATTCACTGTAAACGGCTATAACTTTATAGCGCTATTTTTTCCTATATTTGTGAACAAATATTGATATAAAACCGCCAATAAAATTGACGGTGCAGCTGCCGAAATTGAATTCAATCAATTGATAAAATTCAGCGGTCAGACAAACACAAACAACCTATGGCGATACCATCAATCTGTTGTGACTTTGTCCAAATCCAATCTAACGCTAACTGCTACCACCTCAATTTGTGAATAAAATATGGTGGAAAATACTAAGCCTATTTTATAAATTGGTCATTGACTCCTGGTTCGCAATACGATATTTTAAGCGCGGTATTGCCATTTGTATATACTAAGCATAAACTATGTATGCGAAATTCTAGAGTATTACCTTTCTTTGACAATTTTTATACTTATTTAATTTAAAAAGCATTTGGAAATATTTGTACTTTTGAAAATGGACCATGGAATCGTTATTGGTAACCATGACGCCGTGGATTTCGTGAGAAACAATTATTATTCATAGCTAGTGTGAAAATCGCTTCCATTCGCTTAATTTATTCCCAAATTATGCATGTAAAATACATCATGGCGTCCCCAACGAATTTCATACAGTTTTCTTTGCCATTATTGTTGACTTATCTAATAAGTTTACTGGAGTTGAACAGTTTAACTACGATGTTAGCTTTTAGTGTTGCATGAAGTTACAAATGGCTGATTTCCATATTCAAATTATTCTGTAAATTAGCAAACTTTTTAATGATAAGTATAGGCACGATTACTAGGTATTATAAACACAAACACTCACACCAGTCAGTTTATCCCTGAACAAGTATCTAATGCCGTAAATGTTATGTATCCAAACAGCAATTACCACTACTAAACCTGCCAACTCTGAATCAAAACTAAATCATCACTGCATTCAGTACTGTATGTCTCGGAGCATGCAATTAATATGAACACAATATGCCATTCTATTCTTTAAATCATTGAAGTAGTAGCTAATATTGCGTGAACATAGCATAAATAATCTGCATTGCATCGCTCCAGGCTGTGCGCAAGTATTGGAATCGTATTGCGGTCGGATCTGGGTCGTGGGATTGAACTTAGTCTTGAAACGACAATGGATTCAATCAAGCACCCGATTCATTATGCGGATTTCACTGTTTTGATCTAGTGAATATTGAATGAAATAGATACGATCGAACCGTAAACAGTTTAAAATTATCTAACGCTCTAATTCACAAGTTAAATTCTCGATTGTTACTAACAGGAAATAAAGAAAGCTTTAGGAATAGTAACAGTAATCAGATAAGATGAATAATTGTAAGTAACCCATATTGGACCCCTTACCAGGGATAGTTACCTACTTGTTTGCACAAACAACACTTGTCGCGGTGGCACCTAACAAAGCAACTATTTGATCCTCTACCATCCTTATATAATATGTACTCTGTTTTTCGGTCCCTCGTAATACGGGCGAGATTACTATGTCAATCCTCTTCGGCCAAGGACGAGACGAGACGAGACGAGACATCCTTCAAAAATGAAAAGCACTTAGAGAAGAAGAAATATTAAATTTATATAGATATTGATCCGTTCTACTTACATAACAATTTATGAAAACCTTTCAGAGACTGTCTTTACATTAAACTCCGCTTTCAGTTTTGTCAACTGAATATTATTTCTCTCTATCAAATTGACAGAGCTGGACACAAAGTATTGGAGTATTGTATGGTCGGTGAATATTGAAATAGGGGGACCACGTTTGTCAGCAAACTGTGATAAGCAAAGTTTCGATCTACTGAACCAATATTATGTACAACAATGCAATCGTCTAGAACACTCGAATACCAATTTTATCGACAATTTATAATTTTTGATAATTTAGGGACATGAAGTATTATCTCTATTTATGTATATATTCTATACATACAGTTAAACCTCTTGTACGTTGGCGTGGACAGAGACCTCTTTCTCTTTACATGAGATGCCATATGCCTACGGCTCTTCTACTGTCATAATTGTTTTTATACATGCTCACCGGTTGCAAGAGTGACCCAGCCAGCTATGTCATATATTAATTTTGTACATACCTGTTCCTAGTACGTGTGGTAATTGAGCTCACAACACTAGGCATCTATGTAAAGACGACGAGCCCCTCAAAAACAAATCAATGTCACAACATCTACACAAAGAGACACAACTTTCAAAAGCATGAACAGTCAATGTTTTGTAAATCATTCACAATATTTGCATAAAAGTTCTTTGTCATCGCAACCTAAAGCCTAGCCTCCAGGCTAACGACTAGCGTTTGCAGGTAAGCGGAAGTTATTAGCGAGGTCGTTAACCTCACTGGGCGGACCGCCCGCCCAAACATTGGCGATGTAATAAGTTTTTCAAAGTTCAGTTTGATGAAAACACGAGACGCTATTTTCGGAATAGTTTATTATCGATTGTGTTTAAACGTAACTTGTTTTAGAGTTTATTAACTGCTAATAATGTCTTGTTATGGCAACTTACGCATCTACTGTTAACTGATGACTTTACTCGGGAGCTGATTCGAAATGATTAATTATTTGTTTTTAAGCATATTAATCATGATAAAGGTTTAGCAGTCAAAAAAGCTCTAAAGAGTTTAGTTCATTATTAGTGGGAGTAATTACATCGATTCGAATTTTGGACGAAACTACATCTACGTGTAGTTCAGAAGAACACGATTTTTTAATGTACCTATGCACATTAAGTTAGATGGCAGATGGTGGGGTTGTTTTTGCATTTTTACTATAATTTGCTGAAACATACCTTTAAAAACAACCGTTTTAATATAGATCAAGAGAAAAGAAAAAAAATCTTGATCCGAAGATAAAAAATATACCTACAGTATCCCATTCCTTTACTACACCTATTAAATTCGTTCAGGGAAGCGATTTTATTGAAGAGTGTAATGTATTACGTGGATATAAACAGTTCGTTCGCAGCTAGCAATCAACACTAGATTGCACTATTATTATACATACGGAACCCTACCGCCTCATTACAACTAGGTACACACTCGATTACTAAGATTTACTACACAAGGTATGTGAACTCGTATATTCTTCTTCTCTAAGTTAAATATATCCTTAGGGTTGTCAATACGGATTGGAGCTAAGATAGCTTTTTGAATTTGTTTTTAATAGTACCTACTATATAATTTGAAAGTTAATATTCGTTGGTATTACTTACTCTTTCTCACATAATGGAATAAAATTGAAGCGTACGATAAAGATTAACCAAAAATAACAGGTAACAACTGATGAAGAGGATTGAAGATGTGAATCTGAAAATGATACTATTAATTTTCTACTATTTAATAAAAACAGGAACATTTTTGAGAACTCAATATCTTCAAATTATTATTTTACTAATTAAGTCTAAATTTTACTTTAATGTTACGAGAAATAATAGTGTAGTAATGTTTGTGTTAGCAATCAAGAATTAATGTAACATGACAAGACGTCTGGAGTTGCGCCTGTGTAAACCCATTGAGATGTGTCAACCCTAGTCTCGAGCCAGGCTGTAAACTTAGGCATAGGCGGTTTCAAGCGAGTGCTCGACGTAGACCCACTAATTGACGACGTTATCGTGCACTTCAAGTTTTGAGCTCGAACGAACTTTGGGTTTTCATATTCCAATTTTAAACTAGAAATGAGCATGTTAGGCGCCTGCGGTAAGTTATAATAATTTGAATTGTGCGGTTGTTTGTTATTCATTGATGTTGCTTAACCGGACCTGACCTGATTAATGCACGATGTACCTATTCATTTTATATTACACCTAAAACTGCGCCGCATTACCAAAATCGTTCAATAAAATAAAACTATTTTCAATCGGTTCTATTTATTTGGCGCTATGTCTGTTAGTTTTACTTGAATTTGTAATATTCGCGTAATCTTCCGACATTATCGTTACAAACTAGAACAAAATTTTAGTTCAAAGAAAGAAGGAACGAATTCAGCCAAATTAAGTAAATGGTACCGAATGATAGGTCAATTACTAAGCCGTAGATTTACACAAACATTGGGGTCAAGCCATTACACTTTTAGTGAAGCTAACTTAATGGCCCAGTTATGCCTTTATTGACCTGTGACATTAAAGGAACCGTTATACGGGAATACTGCCAGAACAGGGTCACTGCATAGTGCCAGAAAACAATACCTAAGCATCGCAATACTTGGCATTCACGACAATAGGAGACCTTGATATTAGTTTGATAATAAAACTTTATCACCTAGAGTTTAAGCGTTAACTATTTTATGTAAATTACAATTTTCGGGTAATGACCATGAAGTTGTGTTAGTTGATTTTATGATAAACTAGTTTGTTATTGCCGGCATAAGCTCACGATATATTATAATACATAATAATTAATAACAAAAATGACCGATTACTAATAGTTTTATTTATTCCGCTGAAATAAGCCATCATAGTCGTACAGTTGGTAGAGTTTCTTTTTCTTTGTTATTTAATACTGTGTACTGTTTAATAATATTAACTGATATAAAGTAAGGTACAGATTAAGGTATTTGATAGGTTTACGGTTTATTTCATGAGGTAAATGTCGTTTTAGTTTACAATGAGGGTAAAAATATGTTACATTAGAATATTTCAAAAACCTTGCACAAAATAGTGTAGGTACGAAACGTTTTGCGATATACTCGCAGAATATGGGCGGAATTGCTATTTCCCATTTCATTTGACACGACACCCTGTGTTCAGACGAGTGAGCAATGTAGAGAATATCGCAAAAAGTCAGCCGATTCTATGCGGTTACAACAGCTCTGTTGCAATTTGATATTTGATAATATTTGATAAACGATTTATTAATGTTACATGCGTGGATTGAATATTATCATGATCACCTTCAGTACGCAATATGATCAACTGGAAAATACATCATGTTCAGCACTTAATATTACTTATGATAGTTATGATATTGCACTGGTACTCGCTTACCGCCAAAATGTGTTATACCTAGTTCTACGTGCAATTCACGTATTTAAATACTGTAGGTGAAATAAAACATTCAACATCAGTGTAGAAGTATATAAATGTTTTTTTCTTCAGTTTCATTATAGATTATGGTAGTATCATATTCTCGAATCATATTCATTCATTTAGTTCTGGAATGGCGACCGCATACGGGCAAATGCAGTGTAGGACGCCCAACGGCTAGGTGGAAGGACGACCTCATCAAGGTCGCCGGGAAGCGCTGGATGCGGGCTGCTTTGGATCGGTCATTCTGGAAGTCTATGGGAGAGGCCTATGTTCAGCAGTGGACTGTGTATGGCCGATATGATGATGATGATATTCTCCAAGGTGTCTATTGACGTTAATGTACCTATAGCGTATATATAATTCCAATAATTAATATCATACAACAGAATATTTGGGTGAAGCAAGTAGGCATTACGTAAATAAATTACTGAAAAACTACGAAAAGCTTTGCTTTTGATAATATTTTAGATATCATTCCAACGAAAATACTGGTACTCGTACTACTTAGTGAGAGATATTGTGACGTAGCCCGTAGAAGACAGTATTTTCAAACAGAATGTTATGTGCAAACAGGCGGAACGTATTAAGTACTCTCTCTTGCAACTTCAAAAGCTTTAATTAAATCTTTAGCTTTAATAATTACATTGGCTTCTGTATGAATTCTAAGTTATACTAGGTATGTAAAATAAACGTTGCAATCGACACTATAAAACTATTCTGTGTTACCTACGTCATTGTATCTTTTGCATGTGGGGATTTGGTCATCCCGCCCGGTTAATCAAATGCGTTTTTCCAAGTTTGTTTCAATCCTAAACATAGTACCTACCTACCTACACCTACATATGGCGACCTTGGTCCGAAACATCGGATAGATAATATAATGTAGATATACCTATGCCGAGCACGATTTCAGGTTGCGAATGAAAAATGCAGTGCGCAGCGTCGAGCCGTGAATGAGAGAACCTGTTCTGTGTGATTTTTTTTTTTACTGAGTACACAGAAAGCGGTTACGTTGCCAAACAAAATGAACTGCTTTCCGTAAAGCGTCTTTTTGTTATATCTATTTTTTTTTTACTGTATTTTTTTCATGAATGCCTGTCACGAGCGTTTGTAATATTAAATACTGTCTACAGTCAAAGGGCTATTTCTATTGCGGATAGATATGTACAGTGGATTCATTATAAAAAAGAGTAGAAATGGGCTTCAAAAGTCACCATTTCAAAAACAACTTGAAAGTTCTCACAATCTTAAGTTTATCACTTTTATTACTTGTTCAAAAAGTATGTTAACCAGATATCGGGCAATTCGGAAAAACTGTGACGATTCCGTCCAACTCGGCAACCATTTGAATTTCAATGATCGTTTGAAATTCAACGAGACTTTTATGATAATACGTTTTACGTTTAAAGTTTCCCTTACCGCGTCCCTTACCGGATTTTGATTGTCGAAAAATACCTGAAAACAGAAAAGGTCTATTAGAACATAGAAATAAGGTACAGAATCTTATACTTAAAAGTATTTGCCAACTTATCCAATCTAGCCCTCATTCAGAGCAGATTACGAGTAGTCATTTAAAAACACCTCTGAAAGCATCACAGAAGGTATGTAAGAGAAGAGAAAACTCAACAATCACATTTTAATCTGTCTCTGTATACCTACCTACAGACAGGCGGGCGATGAGCTGGGTCTATCCAGATTATGTGGATCGGAACGGCGACTGTCGGAAAACAATATTGCTAAATGAATTCTAAATACAACAAAGATTTATCATATTTGTTCTCGTTATTTTGGTATAATATTATGTCCTCTATAAGTAGTACTATTTAAAATGCTTTAAGTATTCACAATATTTAAAGCATTTAAAATAGTAAAAGCTATATAACTTTGTACAGCAGCTGCTTTATCATTCATTTTAAAACCATTTGTTGAAATCAAGGACCATAACTTTTAAGAAAATCTTGAAGACATGGGCATCAACAGGATTTAGATAAAATACAGTCGGACCAATGTAAGTTATATTTATTTTAATGTCAAACCTATGAAATCATTGCAAGTTTTTTTTTAATTATTCGTTTTAAAGTGTTGTCAAGTTAATGAAATATTATATTGAGCTTTAAACTATACCTTGAAGAGATTGAACAGATAAATAAAATATCTGTCCAATCTCAGTATCTTCACTGAGGAAAATTTATGCGGGGACATGAATAAATCGAAGATTTAGAGGTATGGTAGCTTATCTTAAGAGATATTGCTACTATAAAATATATAAAACGCAATGTGCTTGCTGTGCGAGTACTGTTTCAAAAGATAAATTCAGGAGATATTTATAAAACTATAAGTATAGCTTTATACGTGAAAAATATGTTGCAGAGTGGTCCTATTTATACGCAGACAGATACGATTTCTTCATCACATGTATTTTTTACTATAATAGTATTTGATAAAGGATTGCATAAGGCGATAGAGATTTGCATGTCAATGAAATAAAACTTTGTAGATAACATAATGCCATGACAACGAGGTACTGTTAGTACCGATATACTTCAATATTAGGTACCTATCATTCTAGAAATGACTTTCCGAAAATATACTATTTTGCAAGTCTAAAATAGGGCAATAAATATAGAAAATACGAAACAGGTATATTTGAAACTCGCTCAAAAACTTACATGACGGTAAAATAGATTTAGAACGCTTGGGAAGTTCAACGTTGGCCCACAGGTGCAAGGGTAAGTTTTATGAAGCAATTTTCGATATTCAAAATTATGAATTTATATCTAGAACATGAGTTGTTGAACTTGTTGATAAGGCAGAACGGGAAAATCAATATGTTGTACTTGAAGTAGGTACTTATGCATTAGCTATTTCGTAACTCAATGTACAAACTTTGTACGTTTCGAAACCAAAGTTGTTGCTTACCAAGCTATCGATCAAGTGGGATCTAGACGCTTTCTTAATTTATTATTTTGATAAATGGAACGGGCAAATGAGAGCAGTGATAGGATCGGGCGTCTTTGAACTTTGGTGTCAGAGACGTCCTTGTAGAGTACATTCTTTTAATTAACTAAGTGTGAGAATATTACATAATTAGAAACTGCACATATAAAGTTATGAACCTGTGTGCATCAGCACACGTTTAAATTACACAAGATACTATAAAGTTACCAAACAATACGTGACCTAACGATATGAATTTCTTCGAAGAAAGATAGTGTGGTAGACCAATATGGTGTGCATTATCACTATGTATTTATGATGCGATATTGAGCACTTCATTATGTGTGATGATAAAAGTGAAATCATTGACCTTATATTCATGTATGCATACCTACTTATGTATATGTAAAGGCAATACTCGTATATAAATGTCGCTGCCAACTAGCTTAATCAGCCGTCCAATTAACTGCCTAGGCATTTAACTAAACGGCACCATTCAATTAACGGCCTGAATGATATTAAGCCGTCTTGTTTATTACATCACTAGCTGACCCGGCGAACTTCGTACCGCCAATATTTTTCTGCCCTCGTGGCGTCAGGTTCCGGTCCCGCTGCACCCTCTGCTATATTAAACAAGTATTATACATATAAACCTTCCTCTTAAATCACTCTATCTATTCAAAAAACCGTAACAAAATCCGCTGCGTAGTTTTAAAGATTTAAGCATACAAAGGGATATAGGGACAGAGAAAGCGACTTTGTTTTATACTATGTAGTGATTTAATAACCTGGCTGGCTAATGCTTAGGCCAATCGTAAGATGGGGCACTACGTCGAAATAAGATAAAAAATTACATACATACATACATATACTCACACCTGTTAATCCCCGAGGAAGTAGACAGAGGCGTATTCACAGAAAATTAGTGATAGGTTTATTGTGATAGCTGCGCAATCCGACTTGGTAAGGTTAGGTTAGAAGGCTAATGCGGGAGCGGAGCAGAGCGTAGCTCCCGCATTAAGCCTTCGTGGTTATTTTGTTTAATGAACATGCAGAAGTAAGTCTTTATTCAAGCTATATACCTAGCCGTTTAATTAAATGGCTGAAGACCATTCAGGCCGTTCATTGAATGACGCCGTTTAGTTAACTACCTAGGCAGTTATTTGAACGGCTGATTAAGCTAGTTGGCGGCGACATATATACTGATGACTGTACCGTTGAGGTGTATTATTAATATCAACATTTTGATCAGTTTTTAGTTCTAGTTTATGAGATAAAAGGGCCACATTTCGTGTTTATTGTCATATGTAGAAAATTGCTCAGTCGTTTGGATGAGTTTAGTTTAAGCCCCGAATATATTGGTTGGGCTCATATACTTACCTATGCATTTTTCTATTTACATAGTTACATAATTAATAATAATACAATTATAAATTACTTGGGCACGTATCAAAGACAGAAGACGGAGGATCGGATGAAATGGCGCACATTGGGCCATGAGGCCTACGACCAGCAGTGGACTTCGGTGGGCTTATTGATTGATTGATATCAAATTACCAACATTCTCGTAGGGACTTGTTTACTAAAACAAGTTCATTTTAGTAAACAAGTTTTCAGTTCCGTAAATCCGAAATTTACACACCGATGTTAGTACGTGCAAATTAGATTTGGTTTCGGTTATCGGCAAATTACAAATTACCATTTCATGTTAGTATTCTGAATAACTACAATAGTACATATAAAATAACTTCCTATTTTAAATCATTTCAAGTAAGTAATTACTTATCTACTTTCTTATGTCAGCAGCGCTTGCCTACATTAATTGTAAAAAAATGTGGCAAATAATCGCATATAAAATTTTTCTCGTCAGTTTCATCTTTAAGATTCAAAATGTCAACAAAAATGTAAATGCTTTTGACAATGAAACTTGAGATAAAATCGTTTATTGGCATTCGAATTGTCTCCCAAAGTCCTAACGTAAATCACAGGCTAATCTTCCAGAATGAAACGAAAATGGGATTACCATTTACACTGATAACATCGAAGCCTTTTTATGTCAGTAATGGAAAAGATAACGATTTGGTTCAAATTTAAAATAAATATTCCTATTAGATTTTGGATATATTTCATATTTCACCAGATTATTTTTCGATTTCAAGCAGGTACTTGGTATTTATTTACAAAGTAAGCCTATTGTGGTACTGTGCTCCTGATTCCGAGATGCTACTAAACATCATAGCAAATGGTTGTGGATTCGAACCCCAGTAAAATCATTTAACTTACATCAATGAGACAATGCGATAGTAGACAAAATTATCCGACTTAATTAATAAACATAGTAATAAACTTAGTGGTCATACCCTCGTTATATATACAGATACAAGTTTGCAACAAACTATACGCTACGTGGTAAAACACTCGAGAAGGTGAAAGCTTAGCACTAACAAACAATAACTAAAGAAAGTGAATGTGACAGGTTTATGTTACGACTGTGTAGTGTGTTACCCAGACGAAATGGCGCTTGGTGTCCTTTTACGCGCATAAAAACAATGGATGTCATGTGCCCAGTGATACTGAATATCCAACGAACGCCAAATCCGATCACAATAGCCTCTTGAATAGAGTCACTGAATTAAATATCGGCGAGCTATGGCTTCCTGGCCCCACGTTGTATGCAAACTGCGGATATTTACGAGAGCACGTATTTTTTATTATATTTTTCTAGAGCACGAATAGAAGTCGTAAAATATAATAACCTTCTTAAATTCAGAAAATTAATAAAGATGTACAGTTGTGCTTGTGGGATAGTGGCCGCGGTGTATAATTTGCACTTCGTAAAACGTACAATGAATAAAAAAACATATATGTACTTAGTATATTTTGAAATAATTTACAGTGACTAGAGAGAGCAAGTTTATCGAAGTGTTCATTTTTAAATGTGCTCATTTTGCGATATCTCCTTTGGGAGAAGTGCCCTTTAGTAAAAGCTCTCAAGCCAGTTGTAGCAGTAGAGTGACTCCAACCAGCACGGCGGCGACTCACGTCTTAACAAAGAGCCTTTTGGATTGTAGTAACTAGTCATGTCTTAATGAAAACACACGAGTGTACAAGCGTCTATCTTAAGTAATCATAAAATTTATACTCGTACTTTTTGCTGGTTTTGGGAAAAAATGATAAAATCCAAAGTGAATTAGATTTTTTTCATCTACATCTTGCTTAATGGCGAATACTGAGAAATGGAAGATAAAAATGACAGCAGAGAGGTAATAGAAATCGGATCAAAATTAGAAACACAATTCTTAATAATTTTAGTAATTGACTTAATAATAATGAATAATTTATTAAGCTATTTAAACCCTGTTTAAACAATCCTGCAGTATATTGTATTAGCAATACATGAAGTAACAAAAATCTTAGTTATTCCCGCCGCAACAAGCTCCGAACAACAAACATTTTATACGTTGACAAGGTGGGCAACGGCCTTCTGAAATTGAAATGAAATTTTCCTACTTTTACCGCGAAGTGCACCTGACGTAGTAAATAGGAAAATTCTTTGCGGGTTTTACTATAAGCCGACTTTTATCCGAACTGTCGTTAGATAAGAACTTTAGTAGTTGCGAATCAAATATCACGGATTTCGGGGAATCCGCTTATCTCTGTATCTTGGAAACTGTCGACCAGAAGTTGGTCTAGGGATATTTTTAAGCCTACATGCATACAATATGAGGTGGGATAATAAATTCAAGGTTTACCAAGACAGATTTACGAGTAGGTGTAGGTACTCTCACTTCTCCCATGTTTTACGATGTAAGTAGGTATGGACCTACTTTATTAGTCTTGTAATAAAAGCTTGCTGATATTGATTGTGTGCTGCAGAAAGGCATGAGAGAAGTATTGCACTAAAAGATGTATATATCAAATGCATCACATTAATATTGACTCATTTATTTACTGTGCTACGATGCTCTTACTGTTTCTATGCTGGGCCCCAGTACCGTGATATGTCAATATTTACCACCAAAATTCAAACCACGCCTAGGTGTAGCCACGATTTTCCGACTAATCTTATTATTGATCGATAATGACATTGACACTTCACAATGCCATAATTATTGCGATAACATCCCGGTAGACGTAAGGTAGTGAGTCCCGGGCATAACACAGTGTTGTAAGTGTTGCAACCCTCTGGCAGTGGTTAATGTTAAAATTTTCAAAGCTGTCAAAACTATGGTAAATGTGAAGTTATGAACGTTACACATGAATGAGGAGAACGTATATAACGAAACTGCAAACACTTCCGAGCTTAGAAACGTATTTCATAGAGCACATTTTCGTATTCGTAAAATATTCGCATATTCAGCAATTATAACACCGCGTGCGAACATTAAGAGGACGTAAAACGTTCGGTAGCAAAGGTAAAGTATGGAATGTTGTGCATAGGCGCACGAGAGCATTCATTAAGGCCGGTGCAATCCCAGCGAACTATACATTTGTTAGTGAAAAACTTCCGGGGGTTGAACTAACACATAATTTGTTTTTGAACCTTTCTGCATCGCGTTTGCTTTTTTGTTTGTTTTTATAACCGTTTGTATTAAGCTTTTGTATCTACGTGTTTTGTTTCATAATGTTCATAACAATATGAAACAAAACACGCAATGAAAAACAACGAAACAGACTATTTGCCATAGATTCAAATTTGGTTCATAGGACTGTTGTGTCAGGAGTGAGGAGTCCGATATGCAATTGCAATCATAAGGTTCAAGGTATGAATGTCATATACAAACCACAATCACCCTCCGTGTACGGATAAACTTTTTGATTTTTGCTACACATCTAGTGCATATAAAATTGAAATTAAAAAAGAAGATTGCTTTAATATGGCATAAAAATATGTTAGGTATTACAGTAATTCAATAATTCAATGAATTAATCAATGAATTCACTGTATTACAAATGAATTTCACTGTATTTCAAAAGAATAATTTATTTATGCTCAATATGTCAAATAGGGACATATTGAGCATATACACATATATATTTGACATATTGAGCGTAAATAAATTATTCTTTTGAAATACAGTGAAATTCATTTGTAATACAGTGAATTCATTGATTAATTCATTGAATTATTGAATTACTGTAATACCTAACATATTTTTTCAGAGTACTTACACAAATCGTCAATCTAAACTATCATTTTAAGGATCCAAAGTATCATTTTACTGAAGTGAGATCGCAATTACTGCGTGCTTGAATTAAAGTACCCACTCAATTCGAGGCATCTCAATGTAGTTTGAATCAGAGCACTTCAAATGAATAATTATGGCTTTCGTCTTCTGAAATACATTCAATAGGTTTAATTAGCGCGTGTGGATAGCAATTATTCACCAGTTATGTTTAGATTCACCGGTATTCCAAAGGTTCTTTACACGTCTAACGAGATAGTTTACGTTTCATTGTATCATTAACAGTACCTCAAATTGACGTACTGGTGACACTATTTCGATCATTCTTTCTCGAGAAATAATTCATCATAAGAAGTAGATTAGGTTAGGGAGCATTTGGTAACTATAGCGAGTTTAAGAACGGCAGAACTAGTCCTCGGAGACGCTTGCAAAGAGACTCGTTAATTTATTTCTGCCGTATACTAATACTATCCATGAGGAAAGGCAGCACTATAGTCTGATTTTTAATTTCAGATAGTAAAATGATATTACATGTGATGCCGGTTTATTGTAATAAAAAATAAAAAATAGTGTACGAAACTAAATAACTTTTTAATTTTAACTTTTTTCTTAAAATATAATAAAGCTAAACCACTTGTATCTAGGCCACAAACATTGTCGATAGTTTTAAGTACGTCACCAAGCACTAAAAGCTGGTATCATTATTTCACAATATGACATTTGCAGTTGTCAATTTACTATCTGAAATAAAAAAACGTACTATAGAGCAGCCTCGTCCATAAATCAGGAAGTGTAAGGTTAAGTCGGCATGGGCTTCAAAGATTTTGACTGCAGGGCTCCATATATTCTTTCAACTATTATTTATAATTTTCTCATAATAATTGTTATCTAGCTTGCACTTGCAACACGTAACCCGCTACAGCTGTTGAGTGCGTGCGAATACGTAAGTTACTAGTAACGTGTTTTTGATTTGTTACATGCGTGCGATATTGACTGAAAGACGATAGTACGCTTCAGTTTTGATTAGACATTTCAATTACCGCGAAATAAGCTGAATAGAAAGCCTGAAATTCTCTGTATTTTATTTATCAAATTTTGCTAGCGAATTTTGACATACGCCTACATCAATGTTCATTTTTTTATTTTGGGATCAATAGAGCAAATTCTTGATACACAAAAAGAACACCCACACACGTTCTCGATATTTTATTGTGTCAATAGATAAATTATAAATTTTCAGCATAATGTTATTGACCGTGTATGTATTAATTAAGCGCCTAACTTACTACGCGCATTCGACGCAGTCATGCATCGCCATAATACCCAACTATTTTAAAACTGAAATCAAATTATTTCGCGCTAGTCGTCCCCTTAACTACAGTTAACTAGATCACAGTTCATTATGCAACAAGGTGATCAAAAAGGCAATTTAACAAATAATTCTATGCCACCGACTCTCAATAGGCATGTGATACCCCAAATAAACTTGCGATTTGAAATTGAACGGACACATCATTCATGTTCACTCATCCGCAACTTGATTCACAACGTTTTAATCCTATTATGTATTTCAGTAGAAGATACTGAATTTGCCACTGATGTCGGTCTCTGGAAATTTAAATAGGTCCTGTCCCTGTAACACGGTAATATAATCTCGTATTTCTCGAGTCTCTTTGACCAATAAAATATAACGTTTTAGTCGAAAAGACTTGCTCATCAGTGATAGGTATGTTGGTGAGACTGATAACACAATAATAATCACCAGATTAATGAACTGAGTTGAAAAGACTCGAGACACAAGTCGTCAGTGCTACCAGTGCGATTGATAACACTAGGATCAGGGCCAGTCCCTTAGACATGGCACTGTAGACTGTAGAATCGTTTCTTGAATTACTTTTGCTGTTGTTGATGTAACTCTTGTTATGGTTACATGCAAGATTGTTCAGCTATTGCGTTGGTTGAAGAGACTCATCTTTAAGTCTCTCCTTTCACTGTTTGAGATCGACTTCATAGAGCCATAATAAAGGACTGGTATTAAAAATAAACCTGCTTAATATTGGGCGGTGTTATTTCAACAAAACATCTTTACCATTCTTAGTGTCTCTTTTTAATCGTGAGTTAGATTCACGTACATAGAAACGATCGCGAGAGTGAGCGATTCTACTTAGTTTAAGTTAAATTAGAGAAATATTAAGAATACAGTATTTACTTAATTATTTGCTGTTTATTGTATGAATATTATGTTGTGCTTTACAATTGATGTCCCTAAATCTTAATTAAAGTTTCAGATATAAATACGAATGGAATAATTGACTGCTTATTGAGTTTCCTTATTTGTTAACATGAGTCGTTTTCCTATAAAGTACGCGAGTACCCACTAATATTATTAATAAGTACTACGTACTTATATAATTAGTTAATAAGTTGTTTTATTTTTAATAAGTTACGTCTGCATTAATATCAGATTTATAAATACTTACATTGTAATTTGGCAACTGAAAAAGAGTGGTAAGAGATTTTACTGCTTGGTTTTATTGCATAGCTCTATAACTTTGCATTGCAATGCGATTTCATTATTTATTTAATATTAATATATATTTTGACCATCATCGTGTTGTTCAGCACTAAAAGTTTCCATGAATCTCACCAGTACTCGCATAATAACATCATAATTTAATTTCTTCATTTTGTTCTTCAAATTGTAGCTGCATCAATTATATAAATGTTCGTTTTCTAAAGATTTTTTTTACAAATAATCACTTATCTTTCGCTTGAATGATCTCAGATCGCGTGTCATGATGTCAATCCACTGTTCGCTGACCGATGTAATTTTCGTACAAAAACGTTTCTGAGAATAATTCAATCAACAGAGCAAAAACTAACTGGCCAGATGTCGCTAATATTTTCATTAAATCACGTTTCAATGTAACGTAATACGATACTTAAAAACTCGGCACCAAAAAGACACATTATGGGTTTGATTTCTGCCCCAAACAAGGAATAAACAAAATAAATCTGCTTTTGATTTATATTTAAAATGGTTTCATCGTGTAACATATCTTCTAGGTGTATTATTATTAATAATATAATAAAACATTTAATTAAATAGGTCTTTAACTTTACTTTCTTTTTAGTATTGTAATTTTCTTAATGATATTTACCAGAGGAAACCTGAAATAACGACTCTAATCGAGCTACTTATATTCATGGTTCCATTGTGATCTACAAATAGGCACTTGAATTATCTTTATTTTTCCCTCTCGCGTTTTCCCTATAAATATTTTTAGAACGAATGCCGATATATTTCTAAAAATTGGCAAAAATATTATACAATGAAAAACTTATAACTCATAATTCTTATTCCTATTTCTCTTTATTATTTAGGTGCCTAGGAAGATAATTATTTTAATAACTAGATGATATTAAAATAAATATATAAATATACATCACTCATTAAAATCGCGAACATGGCCGCTCAAAAGTAGCCAAAACGTCGGTCTAAAAGTAAATAATAACAAATAAATCGCGATAGAATTCGTTAAAAAGTGTATTAGAGGTTTTATTACAATTCTTGTAATTCATTAATACTCATATAATTATTAACAAATAAATTTGAGAAGCTCTCTTCATTATTAGCTAGAAGCAAATTATCAGAATATAATTGATTTTATCAAGATCAATGTTAGGTAACTCAGCTACTGCATTGGAAAGTTATGCACAAGGAAAGCTGATTTCACAAAAGTACTACGTGAAGTCTGATTACGAATTACATTGAACAGTGAGGCAAGAAAGTGATTTAACAATATTATAAAAAGGTATTTCCACATTCGAGTTCTATGTTTTGCTATTCCCATGAATTGTACCTATTGTCGTTTGCAAAATGTTGACATGCAATAAGATTCGAGGTGACTATTGGTATAAATAAGTTGTTTTTAAAATCTGCGTTATCTGACTTTATCATCATTAATTGAGACATTCACACTTATACGTTATCTTCGACCACTATACACACGTTAGTTCTCTCAGACTAAAATAATCTTTTAGTCTGAGGTAATAGTATGTGGACCTTTTCGGATTCGGACTCCTTTATCTGAATCCGAAACTATTACTCAGAAATTCCCATCAGGAAAGTTAACAGCATATTTTGTCCGAACACGAAAACTGCCACACAGCAGTTTTATTCGTTACTGTTACACATACAAACATTTATAAAAATAAGACATTTGTCGTGTTACAACATAAAACTGCTGTATTCATGAACTCACAAACAAGTGTGCGAAGAATTTTTGATGGCCGGAGAAGTAGAAATCTCTTACAAACTTTACTGGGTCACTTCACGTCGACTATTTTTAGTGCAGTGGCGTCTAATCGATTGCCTGAATGCAGTTCCCAAAAATACACCCGGAGATGTTTCAGCGTGCGGAAGTCCACTAACATTTTATTCGCTTTCAATTTCAAACCGTTTTAGAATTAGGCCGTTATTCTATCATGTCCAAGTGCAATGAACTTATATTTAAATTTATTGATACAATTCAAGACGAAATGAATGATTTCGATGTCACTTTAAGTAAATAAACTTACAGTTAGAAGTAAAACGTGGTTGACTTTCCTCTGTTTCTGCTTCATTATAAAAATTTATGTATTTAAATTATTAACAAATAACACACGTTCGTTCATATTAATCACGAAACATAACTGCTGGGTAATACAAGGAAACAACGCTTTACCGTGTGCATAATATTTTATTTTTAATATTATTGAAACGTTTACTTCAATTTGTACATTGACTAAAAACAATACTAAAATGGTTTAATGACTATATTTGCGTATCGTAAGAATACATAGTTGATATGTAATGTCTATTAACATTATTTTTGTAATTAAATAAAAATAGGCATTGAATCAATCGCGTATTGGACTAATACAAAATAAATCACACGCGAATTGAACTAAGCGTGGAATGGTCGAATCGCGATTAAGGTGACTTGAACTAGTCCAAATAGCATTATTCGCGTTTTGGCGTTATTCATCCAATACTCCTAAATGATGTATATTATGTAATGTTATGTTATTTTTATTAGTTGAAACTTACTGATTCTGTCAGTTTTTGTAAGATTTCAGTATCAATGTATTATTAAATGGAGCTTATAACTGAAATTATGGTGAGGATGATGGAGATATCTGATACCGACTGCTATATATATTACATTGCTACATATACATCGCTATATATATATATATATATATTTTTGACAGCCTCCGTGGCGTAGCGGTAGTGAACGCGGCCGCTACGCAGGAGGCGCGGGTTCGATTCCCGCTCAGTGCAAATATTTGTATGCATGAATATGTATATTTGCATTGGTCTGGGTGTTTCTATGTATAATATGTATGTATTTACAAAAAAAAAAACGTATCTAAGTATGTTTATCCGCATTCTAGATTCCATAACACAAGCTAGTTAAGCTATGCTTACCATGGGTCT
Organism: Eilema caniola; assembly: GCA_949126895.1. Lineage (NCBI taxonomy): Eukaryota > Metazoa > Arthropoda > Insecta > Lepidoptera > Erebidae > Eilema > Eilema caniola. The sequence goes on from OX421477.1 coordinate 14,421,919, forward strand.
AGATAGCGTTGTGTGAAATGTTGTGGAATATTTATTATTTATTATTATTTATTATTATATATATATATATATATATATATATATATATATATATGTATTTTGGACGTATATCTTATATACTAAAATTAAATTTAATGGCATTCCACCAGACACTTCGGTGGTTTTTATATGTACACAGGTGGATATGTTTCCAAAGATATTTGCGCAAACATCACTCATGGCTGCTAGATACGCTATATCCACTTTATACTTGGTGGAAAGAATTTCATTTAGTACCTACCGCATTGTTTGAAGTACCCAGACATTACACAGATGCTGTTGAAACTTACAAGAATCAAAATACAGAACGTACTGTTTTATGGGCTTCAAGGTATTAATCGTATTAATGTTATTTAAAATATGTGCATTGCATCTGTCGGTATGCACACACACACACACACACACACACACACACACACACACACGATTAATATAGGTAGGTACATACATTGCTAATCTCTGCCTGTTCAGGAATGTATTGTGCTTGAATGTCTCTTCTTCCGACAATAAGTCTGACGTCCGAGACTATATGGCTTTAGTAGGAACTACTTGCATATATTGTCAAAGAAGTGGTGGTGAAAACATAAATACCTAAGTACCTTATCGTCATTATCATCATGTTGAAGGGACCTCCTATCATTTTACGATGCTAACACGTAAGTAATTTGAATATCATATAATATTCTCATGCATGAAGAAAACAATCTATTGTTCTAAAGTGTTTATTCTCGCTTATGCTTATAAACGTGATTGGAAAACTGAGAATACTTAAGCATACTTCAACGTTTAAATGCCAACCTCCCTAATATAAAGAAGCCTGTTTAAACGTGCATAGAAAATTTCACTAGGAAAAGTTAAATCTCGTTATATATTCGATTTGCAAACAACGCCACTGTCGCACGGTATTACACCATCGTGCGCCGATTTATTCAGACTGCAAGACGATTACGTGCTCTACCAGTATATTAAAATATTAGTCGTAACCTTGCTACGGAAATTTCAACCTAGCTGCACAGTAACAAGAGTGTTCGATAGCTTCTAAAATTGATCATATCATTTGGTTGGCTTCTTGGCAATGATATAGTCAGACACCTATGAGTCAGTAGTGACTGTGGCAGACTATAACTACTTTTCGGAGCTCTCGTCATTCTACAACTTGTGTTATGATCATTACTGGTCCAACATATTTGTACTTTTATAATATACAGGGTGTATTTTTGAAACGGGGCAGTAAGGGCAAGTACCTTAACCGTTGCAGTTACAGCAAAACGTTCTTAAAAGACCTTCCCTAACTTTTTGGGACATTTTGAACTGCATTCACAGATTTTATAAAAAACTTACAGTTAGCAAAAAAAATGCAAAAAGTTCAATTTTTTTTTTTATGCCAATCGATTCTATTTCATGTGGGGATCAAAAAACTCTATGGGACCATTTTAGCTTTCAGTACTAGAAAAGACAGAAATCGCCAAAGACCTTTCCCATACATTTCGTACGGAAATATGATAAATCAACTCGAAACTCATAGGTCAGGTAAAATTTTGAACTTTTTTAAATAAAAAAAATCATTTAAACATTTAAGAAATTGGTTTATGAAATAAATTGCTCAAAATGATTTCCATTTTCACGAATACATAAGTCTATCCTTTTTTGCACTGAACGAATGGCGGCTAATAATGTTCTGGGATGAATATTACGTAAAATGGTCATTAATGCATCCTTGAGCTCTTGAACACTGGCGTACGTCGTCTTATACACCTCGTTTTTCACGAAGCCCCATAAAAAAAAATCAAGTGGTGTTAGATCGGGGCTACGAGGTGGCCACTGTGTTGGACCATGTGTACCTATCCACTGTGTACCGAATAGGCGGCTCAAATTGGAACGTGAAAGGTGACTGTTATGTGGCGGAGCACTATCTTGTTGAAAATGAACTTTTCGCAATTCCGACAGGGGCCATTCGTCCATCTCGTTTTCAAGATGGTGTAAAATGACTTCAGTTTCCCTTCATAAAATTCCACCATTATGACTCGATTGGACATTATACCACACCAACAGTTGAATGAGAAGCGAACCTGATTATGACTTGCCGTAACTCTTAGTGGATTTTCTTTGGACCAATAGTGGTGATTTTTTCTGTTGTACATACCGTTATTGGAAAAATTCGTTTCGTCTGACCACAGTATGTAATTTAAAAAATCATGATCTCTGCTTATTTTTCCTCTTAGCCATCTGCAAAAAGTAAGCCTTCGAACATCATCACCCGGATGTAACACTTGAACTATGCGCCCATATCGATAGCACTTGTAGCCGTATTTCTTCCATATCTTTATCACAAGGGAGTGGGATACACCTACTTCAAGGGCGACTTGCCTGGACGATACCTCTGGATATGCTTCGACATAAGTTAGAACCGCAATCTCCGTGTCCATGTCCACACGAGGCTGCCGCTTTCTTTTGAAAGAACCCTGCAATTCCAGGTTTTTCAAAAGATTTGTAATAACCTTTCTTGTTGGCACATGCCGCAACGGATACTTATTGCGGTACCACACTAATGCAGCTCCCGCATTTCGATTATTGACAAAATACGCTTCTAATAAGTCAATTTTTTCACGATTAGAAGACATTTTAGCGAAAATCCTTAATTAATAACTCATGCGAAGTTTCTCAGCTGAAACTAAGAATAACACACAGATTTTCGAATCAAATTCGAAATTTGAGGGTAAAAATTCTTTTTATTTACTTTACAGTCAATTCTACCCACTTCCTGGCCATAACAAAAAGTTAGACCATCGTAGAAATTTGTTTCTGTTGCCGAAATGTATGGGAAACGTTTTTGGCGATTTCTGTCTTTCCTAGTACTGAAAGCTAAAATGGTCTCATAGAGTTTTTTGATCCCCAGATGAAATAGAATCGATTGGCATAAAAAAAAAATTTTGGACTTTTTGCATTTTTTTTGCCAACTATAAGTTTTTTACAAAATCTGTGAATGCAGTTCAAAATATGTCAAAAAGTTAGGGAAGGTCTTCTAAGAACGTTTTGCTGTAACTGCAACGGTTAAGGTACTTGCCCTTACTGCCCCGTTTCAAAAATACACCCTGTATATCAAATGCAATTATATAGTGAATATGAATTAGAAGAGTAGAACAAAGGTGTGAAGGTTAGCTGTTACATAAAAAGTTGGTTGAATGGAATGAATGGCAATGGATTTATTAATTCTAAGATGCTATTGAAATCATTTCCCATACGTTACCTTCGTAACCTTTTATACAAAGACGTCGAAGGTAGAGGTAGTCGGTATGAAGAAACACAAGAAAAAAACTTTCGCTAACTTTAAAACAATGGCGTTCATGCCCTGAAATTCGAAAAGAAATCATTTTGAAATACGAAAGAAATTTGAAGTTTGTATACAATGGTCGAAATGAAAAGAGAGTCTGTCTCTAATAGTCCTATAAGGAACAAAGTTTCTATCGCCTTCAACCGCAGATTTTACGTTGAAACTGGACGATCAAGTTTGCTTGATGAAAGGGAAACTTCATGATTCATGACTCATTCATTATTGACTCATCCTTCTATATGTGTATGTATAAATTAAATATGTTTTTTATAAGTCAGTATTTACATAACTAATATGCATTTCATTAATATATTTAATTTGAGTGATGATTATTATTCAAGCGTGCTAAGTATAATTCGAATTATTTTATAAACTGGTGAAGTTACTTTAATTTTTAAATTATATTTAGATAATTAATAAAATTATTTCAATAATACGTGTATAATTAGGGGTATTATATATTTCACGATTATAAATTAGTTAAATATATTTAAATGATAATTTAATAATCGAACTTGTGTTGTCATTTTTACGTTTAAAATAAAGCGTGAGGTAAATGTATACAGTGGTAACGTTACGAACAACATAAAGGGGTTGTGCTCTAACATAATTATATAAATATCAAACCCAAAAGATCGATATGATTACGACAGACCCCTTTCGTTTACACAACACGAAGTTGTAATACGAAACTGATAAAATATGGCGTATGTCAGTTATTAAACTGAACAGAACTGGCAGTCGCTGCTCTGATTAGTGCATTGAGACTGACTTAATCACTCCCATTGACGTGTAATGAAAGGCTGGCGTTATTTACGCGATTAGTGCACTCGTTGCACTATGTTATTAGTTGATTTGTTCACGTGTAAGTGTGCATACAAGCCGCTGAACATGCACTGATGATGTATTTAAAAATGGCGGGTTAAGAAGCGCTTGAAACCGGCGGCAGGCTGGCATGAAAGGTTCAATGACAGTAGAAAAATCTCGTGAAGTGTGTAAGGACTGAAGCAGATGGGAGCCTGTTGCCTTAGCCCACCCCCTGAAGGAGAAAGACATGAGCATGTTTGCGAAGATTTCGTTTTTGGAACGAAGTGGCTACTGATGTTGCCTAGATGAGATTTAGACGTCTCAATCAGTTTAATTCTTGCGAAGTTATTTAGGTCGTTGACAAGCATGGTATAGACCTACTCAAGACAGGAGATTGCCAGCCAAGATCAGAGAATAATCGGGGAAAAAAACTAAAGGCGAATATTTTTCTTGTTTACTGACGCCTTCGAAGATGGGCATGAGTATTTAGTAACAACATATTTCAAGTTTGTGAGCGACGAGCCACATAATTATGAGGCCACCGCATTAAGAACTCCTATGAAGTTTTTCTAAATGGCGTACACAAAAAGGTACATGCCCGTGAAACTAAAAAGTTAGTAGGAATACCGTTTCAACACCGGCCTATTCACCAATAGAGTCGCCAGTAGATAAGGGAGGATGAATAACTCTTTTTGTATTTATCACTGTGATAAAATTTATCTCTGATAACCAGCCTATTCCTCTAACATCTATTAATCAATTCCAATAAATTTTATTTTTACCCATTATGTATATTTTTGTTAAATACTCGTTTTTGTGCTACAGTATGCAAATTAGTACATGTAAAGTATGACCTTCTTGGTAGTCTGAAGCATGACTGTAAAATAAATAGAAGCTTCAACTGCAAATATGTTTTGTTTCTTACATATATTGAACATGTTTCACTCAGATCAATAAACCAATTTTTTTTTATTGCTCCGAGATGTTTTCTTAGACATACTTACTTGCATAACACTACTAAATATACTCAACAGTAACAAGGATTGCACAGTGATAAACGTTTAAGTTTATATTTAGATTTTTATAGTGATATTATTGTTATAATGAATTAATCACTATCATCTAAATATCATAAATAGATGCAGGAGGTATCCGGACTACCAGGTAAGTGGGTACAGTGCTATACCGAAAACGCTCTACAAAGCCGGTACTGACGTATCAGATCAAATATATATTTAGGTACAACCGAAAAAGGCTTTAATTAAGGTAAAGGTATGCATCATCATAAACAACATTTAAAATTCAAATTTAGATCGGATTCGGGTCTAGAATAGTGCTGAGTTAAGTTATAATTCCATGAAAATAACTAATTTAACTCAGCACTATATATAACAAATAAAGGATTTGTTAGGAGGAATTATTTTTCCAAACCTCACTCAGTGAAGTGAATAACACTCATAGACAATTCAATAACATGAAAACGTAACGCGCAGAAATTTCTTTACATACATCTAAAATTCCTTTCAGGCAGAATAGGAACATGGGCGCTGAAAATGCGATAAGCATCTTGGATTTTCGTAAATTCACATATATCTACCAGAATCCCAGCCTCACGCGTACTCAGCTGCACACTTGCATAGGGAAAAACGTTTCTTAACCCTATAACGAATAAAATTGCAATCTAATTATGAAATCAAAGTATGATCTGATTTTATGATAGTTTGACAGGTTAATTAGTTTTTTCTGTTCTGTGGGTTAATTGAATAACAACGCGTGTGCATAATTATAATCGTGCACATACCAATTTGTTAGATTAACCTGCCTGTAGATTCATGATTTTGCCAGTATGGAGTTGTTGGTTAAGGCAATTCCACCGAGTCACCTGATATCATTTTGAATGGTTTGTGAGATAACCGGAGGACTCCCTTTCTTTTCTCCCAATTAGGAGAATAAAGTACTGTTCTGCTTCCCGACTACGCTGTGGTAGCAACTTGCACATTAAATCTATGTATAAATGTATATGAAACGTGAGGTATCATTATTAGACTAAGATGTTCAACCAGGCGGGCCAAAGGAAACTTTTATGAAACGTGGTAATCAGTTAGATTGCTGCCAGACTGTCGATGAAGAAATAGAGATTGACAGAATCTGAGTAGTTACATTTATTTTTAATACTTTTGAGTAACAGTTGGGTATACAGTATAATAGGTACTTTAGTTAGGAAAAGCATTAAAAAATATGTAAACATTGAACATGTTTACCCATTTATATTATTAGATACATTCTCTGTAGGTTAAGTACATTTTTGCCGGGTACCTATATCCCACCTGCAGGGCTAACATGCGCGCCACTAGATAGATAGCTATCTCGAGGCATTTTGCCGTTTTATGTCGATATGTCGACTGTTGGTAGCATGAAGGGCTAACATGCGCGCCACGAGATAGCTATCTCGAGGCATTTTGCCGTTTTATGTCGATATCGACTGTTGGTAACATGGCAAATTTCATGGCGATCTGTCAGATGTCGCCATAACTCGACTTCGAGAAATCATCTCTACTTAGTGTCTCCAAATTGTAACATACGTGCCCTTATTTACTCGAATTTTGACATTTAAATTGTTTTGTCTCTCGTCTTTCATTTGATCGACGAGAAGTTATCTCGTGTAAACTTTTCTTGTGCTCGGTTCATTTTGGATCAAAATTCAGTACCTTTGTGCGACTGCAAGCAATTTTCGACCTTAATGACATTTCCTTTGTTACGTGTCTTTTCGCGTTAATTGATGACGCTGATCACGAATATAAGAAAAAAAATTCGATAGCATGTCATGTCAATAAGGTCGAAAATTGTTTGCACTATTTTTTCTCTTTTTTAAATTAAAATGTTTTGTCTCCCGTCTTTCATTTGGTCGACGAGAAGTTATCTCGTGTAAACATTTTTTGTGCTCGGTTCATTTTGGACTAAAACAGCGACTGTAAGCCATTTTCGACCTTAATGACATTTCCTTTGTTACGTGTCTTTTCGCATTAATTGATGACGCTGATCACGAATATAAGAAAAAAAATTCGATAGCATGTCATGTCGATAAGGTCGAAAATTGTTTGCACTACTTTTTCTCTTTTTCATACCTAGCATCCCTAACTAGTCTGTGCTTTCGAGCAAATGGCCGTATCGGGCCGATTTTATCGGATAAATGTTTAAAAATTGTGTATGCCATAGACAACAATTGAAAAAGTTTGACGCGACAAAATATGTCGGCGTTACTTCGCTCGAGAAAACTCGAGATGATATCTCATCTCGATTCGAGATATTTGACGACGCGCGCATGTTAGCCCTGCTGGTAAAAACGTAACGTACCTACCTGTGTACATTCTTCTCGTTTTATTAATAATGAATATTGTGTTTCATAGTTGTTCAATAATCACAATTTAGGTTCTATTATAATAATGGATTAGCTCAAGATAATCTGAAACGCTCCATGACGTCAAGCTAAAAAAACTTTTTACAATTGTATAAACAACGTTCTCGGAAAAGAAAGACTCTCAACACTAGAATATTTATATCCCGTGAATCATAAGTAGCTATCTTGACCGACATTTTCATGGCTTTTGATGTAAAAATATACCACACAGCCCTTCGCACAACAAGGCTTCAAATTTGTGAAGGTGACTCAGTTCAGTAAACACCCTATAATGTTATGAAAAGGGTACATGGGAACCACTCATTATGTTACCTATCGGTTGCATGTAGATAATTATATCTATATACATTCTACTAATTATAAGTTTCATTAGGTAATTAGCTTTAAATTATATTCGGATATGCTTTTTTAGTTTCGGTTGAAAATAAGTATGTGTTTTAAAACATATCTTGCAATAACGAGTAGAATTTAACTTCTAATAATCATAGAAAATTTAAACTTAATAAGTAACTGACATTCGGATGGCAATAGATGATGACGCGAGAAAAGTACGAACGCGATGGATGTAGACTTATGAAGAATCAATGGATGTTTAACAAATCGGTCGAATTACACTTATTTAGTTGGTTAACACGTCCTACAACGTATGTAACATTTGGTTTAACGAAGTTTATTTGTTTAAGAAAACAGTAATTATATTTATTGCTTCTATTTATATAACCTTTACAAAATTTGCGCATAGGAACTTGGCACGGAATATTGTCATTAATTTATCTAAATCTAAACTTTGCATGGGAATAATCAATTTGTTATTTTATTGTAATTACCGACGACGGATATTTAGAAGACATTTAATGGTGTACTTGTGAAAAGAAGGATGTTATTAAAGCACGAGAGTGCGAAATGAGATGAATATGTTTGTGTAGGTAGGCATTTCTTTCAGCGGGTTATAGGCCAAACAAACTGAGTGCGAGAACCCAGACCTTGATGCAATACAATTCTTTGATTATGTTTTTAATCAAATGCGTAACGGTAATTTCCATAACAGCTGTCCTAATTTTTTTACTTGGGTATAAATAAATGTTTGCAATAAATAGCATAATTTTCCCAATTAATATTATTTCCACTCGTTCCATTCCGTTTCCATTTATTTTTAGCTGGTGTGAACTGGAAGATGGAGAATTTACTGTTTTGGCGTTAAATGAGATCTGAGGCTGAGGGTTTATCTTTGGAAAAGGCCAGATGCCTCTGAAGATAATCAGAAGTGGACTGCGAAAAGTACCTACATTAGAAACCCATACACATTATATGGCCTGCTGACTGAGATGAGAACAAAACCCACTTTCGATTTTAACTTTGTCGTCTCTGTGTACGCAGTTCATTATTTATTGTTCATCACATTACTGTAATAAATCATGTAACTAGTGACTGTCGATGAAAACCGGTTATAATTATTGTCAATTATACACCATCTTAACAAACAATCTATTGTCCATTTTGGGTCGATGTCAACTACTTTGAGTGACACGCTATTTTATACGCATAAACACGCATGTATAAGTATCTAAGTCCTCTTTTCCGGTCATTGATATTGCACGAATATTTTACACAAGTAATAGGTAATAACTAGTGTTGTTAGTACAATAATATTTAACCACAATTCTTGGGAAATATTGCCAATATTAACGATCTGGGTTTTACTGGAGTGATAAAGTTCTTATAGACTAAAAAAGTACCTTTTAGTGGAATACTATTCTTCCTAAGTAGGTAAATTATGTTTCCTTTGCAAGTTTGAGATCGTGCATAATAACATTAATAACATAGCATAATTTTTAGTGAACAATAAGAAGTTTTGCATTTAGTAAACTCTTGAAATTAGAGTCCTCATAATCATGTATGAAACAGTTATGAAAGTATTTAGAAGACAAAAGCGGACTCCAGGATCATAATAAATGGAAAGCTCGTGAAGTGTGTTTAGACCTCGTATGGACAGAAACAGATGGCAGGGTTCTGCCCATGGAGAAGGAAATGTATTCTATATATTTATATCTTCCTAAGGAGAAAGGTGAGAGCATATGTACCTACCTATGTGTGTACAAAATAATTCGAAAATATAATAATGACTTATGAATCGTTTTATGTGTGCAGTACTTTTTTTTATACCACTTAGGTGGCAGACAAGCACACGGCCCATCGGTGGAGTGCCGAGTGGTTACTGTGGCCTATGGACGTGTCCAACACCAGGGGCGTCACACTCGCGCTGCCGACCCTGTTAGAACGGAGAATTTCTGTGCCGTCAGTGTAGAAGATAAAGCAGGACAAGCCTTTGATCTTACTACTGAAAGTACCAAAACTCTCCAGTAAACTCTGGCTACCGCCAGGAACACCACACGAGGTTATTATAGCCGCGGTATTCTGTAGGGCGGGGGTACTTCCCCAGTCGGACTGCTCAATTGGACGGAAACATCGTCGTGTCCTACCTACAAACAAGTTAGTTAGCAAGTTACTGTGCAGGTAAGTATCATTTAATAATTAATCAAGAAGCCAATTATGTATTGTGGTTAATATCTATTTAATTAAATGTCCATAACAATGAACAATTTGTTATTTACCTCACAACCGACTCTTGTGATAAGTAGGTATATACCGTTGATATAATAGTAGGGGAGCCCACGAGGCTAAATGGGGATTTACTCGAGCGTCGTAGAGACCTATTGGGATGCAAAGCTTAGATGATAAGAAGAAAAAAATGTTATATGATATATACCTTTACATCGGTGGGGGAAGCGGCTATCGATTTTTAAATATGTAAAAAAAAACTGTTGCATGGACATCCTCGAGCGCGTCAGATATTGATAGCATCAATGCCCTACGTATTTTAATAATGTACGTATGTTAATCTGATCGTTTGCATGATGCGGGTGGTTGGATTTAAGGGTTGAAAATGAAAAAAAAAAAAAAAATTATCGAGCGCGTCAGATTTTCTAAGGGAGTGTTAAGTGCACCAAATAAAAGCTCTCATTCACTAATCTGACGATTTCGATGGGACGCAAACTCGCGGCCATTTTCATAATATGCAAAAAAAAATCGCCATTTTGAAATACTCAAGCGCGTCAGATTAAGATGTATATGGTTCATCTTTATGTTCTAAACGTACTGTCTCATAATCTGACGATTATCTAGAGGGATTCGCCTGATCTGACAAAAAAAAAATAACGAAGAAATATTGATGGAATTAGATAATAAACTGCATTGCTGCTCTAACAATTTTTGATATTCTCTTTTTACGAAATCAAAAAACAAACATTCACTATTCTTGACCACTGTTTCTTCTAACATTTCACAAGGAATAGTATACGCAGTATTGGTAACTTTTTTTTTCCTTACAAATTCACTATTATCATTCTTATAAATATCGCGTAAGTATTGATCCTTGCAACATTTATGGTAGGGAATTTTGGTATCATCAGATAAAGAACTGAGCTTTTCCAACATTTGTACATCATTTTGTTCCATGGCCGCGCTTTTCAAATTCTCAATAGTTTTTAATCTATTGACAGCTAAACGAACTTCACGGCCATGATTCCGTTTACGCTGTTTTTGGCAAATGAAGCACGTTTGTGATGCTGAATCCTTATGAGCGACAGGCTCATCTGTACTGAATGAATTATTGAAATCCTGAAAGCCTTCCTGAACGTTGCTGGACTCTCCCGCTCTGAAAATTTTATAACAATAATTTAGGTATAACATAAAATAAAAATATTGGTTAAAAAATTTCAAATTCGAATAACACTTACTCGTCTGTCGATGTACCAGCAACCTCAGTAGACAAGGAATCAACAGTACCATGTGCTTCGGAACACTCTCCAGAATCAGGAGCATGTGTTTGGAGCTATTTCCCGAAACTTCCGGTGTATTGTCATGTTCCAAATACTGAAAGTCTCGCGGTATTTTAATTGCAGTAAATAATTTATAGCACTGTGCGTGATATAAATCATTTAATGATGATTCCATCGACAATTCGAGGTTATCATATGTTCCTCGAGACTTTCGGATAACCGGCTTGCTCCGACGATATTCCAAAATATTTACACATTTTTTTAATGTTTCTACAGTAAATTTAATTGTTTTTTGTAAGGTACTTTCACCACAAAATACACATTTCAAATTAATAGCACTCATATTAAATATTTATAAACTTTAATTCACACAACTAATATTAAAATGTCATGACAATCATTGCGTCATGGCAACAGAAACCAGAGATAGAGAAAGAGTGAGAGAGGAATAGAAACGCGGAGAAGGAAATGTAGGCATCACGCAGCTGCACGCATTTAACTTTATCGACGAATTTTTGTTATTTCGGCTCGCGGAAATCGTCAGATTAAAATTTTTTATTATTCTTGAATTATTTCCTTCAAAATAAAAAAAAGTTTAGCTACGCTCGAGAATGTCGAGATGACGTTTTTTTTTACAACTTTGTTGCCCTCCCCTTTTTTTACGACACTCAAATTGTCAGATTAGTGGAATATACACTTTTTAGGATGTAATTAACTCATCCTACCTTAATCTGACGCGCTCGAGAATTTCTGATGGTCATTTTTTTTTTACTAACCTGATCCTGTATCCTTCACGGGCGGCCTTATATATGGGCCTCATGTTTTGTGGAGGTACTTAACCGGGTACAAGGTATCCCCCTGTATATTAATCTGCCGCGCTTTAGTAAATCCCGAAATCCCCGCTTGGGCTCCCCTACCATAATAAACGGGGATGGCCGATGTATCTAAATTAATTAGCCTACGAAGCACCGCTCTAAACTCATATCTCTCGAGTGTTTTCGACTAATGAAATTATAGTTTGTCACCAAGCAATAACGACGCATTTCATTGGTGAACAGATTCGAGAGAGATAGAGAGAGATCTGGAGCTGTATAGTACCCACTAGCGTGCTATGGGGGGTTAAAAATATAATACAGATATGCTGAATGTAAATATTATGCTTGATTTACACATGCGCAAGCGGTGATTTCGTGCTTACGATAGTAATTTATTTAATACCTATTCAGGGATACCTAAATCAGATTGAAGAAAGACTCACTTTCCTATAATAATGTACCGAAAAATCTAGCTAACAGCAGATCTCAGCCTATCCCTTCAGATAACTTATGGATTTATACTACTACTACTACTACTACAGTTTTATACTAGCTGTTGCCCGCGGCTCCGCCCGCGTGGATATCGGTTATCGCTTAGAGTTGAGTCAACGCTTTTGAGTAGGTATTAATTATTATTAAGTAGTTAAGTTAGCTCTCCCGTCAAAATTGGTCCAGTGATTTCAGAGATTAGCCGGAAGAAACAGACAGACAGACGAAAATTGTAATTTTTTTTATTTTAGTGTGGTTTACCACGGTTGTTAAAAAAACGGTTGATTCAATATTACAAACAGACACTCCAATTTTATTTCTATGTATGTATGTATGTATGTATAAATGTATATATTACTATTAGGTAACTTATTAGCTATCTTATATTATTCTGAAAGGAGGTAGCACACGACGGTTTTTCCGTCCAATTGAGCAGTCCGACTGGGGAAGTACCTCCGCCCTACAGAATACTGCAGCCATAATAACCTCGTGTTGTGTTCCCGGCGGTGAGTAGGGTAGCCAGAGCTCAGTGGAGAGATTTGGTACTGTCGGTGGGAAGTCCCAAGGCTCTCTGTGTTCACAGGGTCGGCAGCACGAGTGTGACTCCCTTCGTTTTGCACATGTGCATAGGCCACGGTAATCACTTTCCATCAGGTGGGCCGTGTGCTTGTGTGCCACCTCAGTTGTATAAAAAAACCATTCGCCTGAATTCATTCGTTTCATTTTGCTTTGCGTGATTTTATTGAACTAGGTCAAACCTCTAATCGAAATTGAAACTAACTTAAACCAGACTATAATTAAAAAAAAATATGAACTGCAACGACAGTAGTAAAGCATAAATTTAACGCGTGCGAAGGCGCGAGCGCATGAGTCGTTGGCGGAAACAAAAAGATCCTAATTAGGTTACGGTCACCGATGATTGATTTTATAGGTGGTTGTATATACTGAGCAGTAGGTAGTGAAGGTTGAATATTTCTGAAAAGAGATTCTTACACGACCATGGTGATCGCTCTATAGATTTTCAGATACCTTCTTAATCAATAATAACTTGCTGTTCGGGTCAAAAAAGAAGCCTTTTGGAGATGCGCTGTACAAAACCTAGTTAAGTTACTGAATTTTGAGGTTTGATAGATGAATGTTTCTTACTCTCTCACACAAAACCTCCATGCATATTAATGTTTTGGAATAAATTCATGAATATTCGAATTTTGGTTTTCGTGAATTTGCAATAAAATTCACGAAAGCACCATAGTTAATTAATAATATATTAATTAATTATTACATTATTAATTTATTAATAAAAATATTTCATTGTTGCTAAAAGCGTGACGAAATATCAAAATGTGCATTGGATATGGTCATGACATAGATGCTATTCCACAATAATTTCCATTACATTACAATATAGATCTGCTGAAAAGAAATGCCTTTCCTACACTTTCTAAGCAGACTACTAAAAAATTCCTATCGAGGTGCCATTTTTTTAACGTCAAGAATCAAATCTATTTCATGAAAAATTATGACACAAAGGAATAATAATATAAAAACGTTGCACAACATAAAAATAAAATTACAATATTGTCAGTCAGGTAATATATTTTTGGTGGGATAATAGCAAATAACAGCTGTCGTTTTACACCTGCCGGGGTGCAGCGGCCGTTGGCAACAATTAGCCATATGGCATGGAACGTTATAGGAAAGGATATTTGGTCGTGGTACCATATGCTAGGTTCTTATAAACGGTCATTCAAGTCGGTGTTAATAAATACATATGTCAACTGTAATTAAGATTGTGTAGCTCAGAAGATTTGCTGCCGGAAGGTAGACTAGTTTATAAAGATTTTAGACCTTTTTTGAACACCATAATATGTGGTCATTCGATTCTCGTTATAGCCGATAATACTTACAACATGGCAAAGAAGCTGCAAGCCAGGTCGGTGTCCATAAATACTCGTAATTTCGAAGATGTTAGGTACTCTCTCCGAGGGAGGCATTAACCACTAACACACAATATACAAGTACTGTACAATACTGTTTGTTGATATATTTGCAGTCACCTTATCAAAACACGCAATGCTACAACGCCAGGGTTGTACACGCAATAAAAATGAGTATTTTTTGGACGCGCCTTTTTGTCCAGTTCAACACCCAAGAGAGTTTACAAGGCTGATTAATTGCCAACACTACTAATGTCAAGGACATGATTTTAATAATTTGGTAAATTGTTTATATTACTTTTGCGTTGGCAGGAGAGTACGAGTTTGAATTGAGCAGCTGGTTTGCTAAGAGCAATCAACTTAGACAGTGTGAAAGCAATTTATACTACTACCTACTTATTTTTTGCTTAGTTACACTAAAGAATGTGAAAATACTGTATACTAAACTGTTAATGCTTGTTACACAAAAAAAAAAACAGAGTGTAAACTTACCAAACTAAGAACTAATCTAAAAACAGAGCAGAAATCGACTGCTACGTTACTTAAAAATTTCTACTTCTATCTTCATTTAACTGCCCTCAATACACCTACAAGGTGAATATTCAATAGTGAGATGATGTCATCGTAACTGTTGTCATGTTGACAATAGCAATAGACGTGTAAATGCGAAAGTATTAGAACACCCTTTATCGCACTAAAACGCGAAGGTTAGGCGACCTTGTAATACATCAGACGTATCGTATGGCGATGAACTCTGCGTTTGACTCAGTGTTTATCGATCGTACCTCAGAATGAGTTCATTACGATTACCACTGATCATAAATTTAAAAGAACAATACACTAATAATCCTGTAAGTCATGAAACTATAGGTAAGAATGTAATTATGCTAAATAAATATAAATAGAACATTTTTTATAGGATCGTATAGCAGAAATCAGGACATTTCAGACATGAACTAAAATGTAACTCAATTAAAATAGAACTATCCTTGTTCCTATTAAAATCCCCGTATTGACGTCAAAGCCATTTTGTACAGTTAATTAAGATGTATATGTACCTATTATATCGAGTTATTTAAAACCACAATGCGTAAATAATTCCTTATTTAAAACCCCTTGAACTAAGTAGGTTAATACACCAAAATTGGCAGAGTATATAAGGTTGAAAATATAGCAATTTTGTCTTCTTAGTTTTTTTTAAAATAACTGAAGATAGCACAGTATTTGTCTGTCAGTTTTCTTTTAATCTTTTCGGTCTAAAAATGTATTAAGAAAGTGACAAGACACAAACACGTATCCCATTTTGGCAAGAATTTGCATATACGAATATGTTAAGTTGTATCCGGTGATTAGGGCCTTGCCTAATTAGATATACATACTTTTCACAAGTTAAGGAAGAAACCGCCATGTAAATGTAGGTCAAACTAATTTTACTGCGACAACCCTGACAGTGTTTAATTGCCAAAATATTGATGTGCGAGCGCTGGTGCATAAAACTGTCGCAGGTGACTACAGCATCTGCCAAACGTAACGAAATTTAATGTGTTATACATTGTATTTCAATGTGATATTCTCAGATGTCAAATTTACATGACACAGGAAAAGATAAGGTAAAAACATTGTATGTAAATGGTATGGTTTCTAGTTGGGGTGCTGGTTGGGTAACCTCCACGTCGGCTTCTCCGTTTCTTCCCCCTTTGGACCGCGGTCAATTTGTATTTGGTAGGTGACATCCCTCATTAAAAAATCATAATAAAAATTATTTCAGTCACTATGCCAGAGCATAGTAATTCGTAACATAATAAACCGTATACCCAAATCATTTTTGTAATCAGGTACAGATAACATTGGCCGATTTTCAAGGTCATATCAACATTTTACGCATTAACCAAATGCATATAATTAATAACGAAATAATTACAAAAATAATACCTACATCATCTGATCCACAACTCGGTGAAGGAATTGGAGAAGAACCCTTGGAATTTCTTCTTGATAGAGCTTTCTCCATCCACGCAGATAGCGATTGTCTTCTATTGTTGGGAAACATTTTTCTCACACCAACAAACAGATATCACCAGAAAAATTCATCACATCACAATAGTCACTGTCTTTAATTAAAAAACGAACACTAAAAAACAACGCAACCGAATTAAATTGTTGTACAATGCGTTCGTCTGTGGTGAATTGACAGCGGAAAATGATGGCGCGAAAACCGTGGCAGTGTTCGCTATACACGACTCGACCGATAGCAGGCTACCAGGAAAAATAGGTGTGATAACAGGAACGCTTGCATATGTACAGATATCTATTTACCTAGATCGTTTAAGATATTTAATACATTTCTATTTGTGATAACGTTCAACATTATATTGAAAATATATAGTCAATGAAATTTAATAATGCAACCAAAGTATGAATATGTTACATGCAAAACTCAAATTTCAATTCAGCTATATTTATTACACTACTATAGCAATTTACTTGTCAAGCGCATTACTTTAGCGATCTAATATAAAAATGAAACGATTTGGCATTGTTTAAATACAAGTAAAGTACAAATCACAAACATTGTAAAAAGAAACTTACTCATTATCTGTCCAATTTAAACGTTCCTGCAATCGCTTTGAAAGTAATGTACCATAATGCTTTGTGAATTAAGTTCAAAGTGTATTAATGTCGAAAGTAGAAAAGCTACATACGGATTACCAGTTGTCTCCGGAAAACTTAATGAATAGAGGAAAGTCGGACCACGGTTATTTGAAACAAAAGAGTAATGTTCCACATCGAGGAATAAACAATGGCTGAACGTTTGTTGAAGCACATTATGGCCTCTCCGGTGGAATGCGAACAAGTCAGCAAATTGTTTGTTAGAAAGAAAGTGTTGGATGTAAATAGTTGCCATGTGAAAAAATGCGAACACAGCATTCGAAAACAATAAACATTGAACTAACATCTGTATTTCTTTGAGTGAGAACGTTTTAAATTTTTAATGGGTTGTAAATGGAATATAGAATGCAAAGAACTGTATTTTTAAGATTTCCTATTTATCTTCAGAAAAGTAAAGTGCACGTATCAACAAAAAATGAACATTTGAAATGGTAACAAAGATATGAGTAGTGAAATATGAATGTGATTGCAGACGTTTTACTAATATTTTACATGACGCTATTCAGTTTACTCCCTGAGACCTAGCCCGGTAGGTAACAGTTACTTTATTAGCATAAATATCGTAAGTTTTGCATGGGTCTCCAGAACGTGAAGTAACGAGCCATTTCAATTTCAATGTAATCGTGGAACGAAACATGAATGGTAATGAATAAAACATGGCCACGAAACTTATAGCATTTTATTATTTCCTCCCAAATTACAGTCCCATAGGACATTACGCAAATAGATAGGGTAACCCTAACTTACTAAATGTTGTATAAGTTACCCTACATATGGGGATTCTATGAGTCTTATATTAGTAAAATATTGCAACAGATATGGCATACCGTTATAAAAGTTCGACAGAAAAACTTTAATATCAGAATAATACGAAACGAGGCTCGCACGCTCCTATTGAGCTTTGTTCGAAAGTTATTGTGAATTCGAACGGCATATTCAATAGGTTCAAAATGTTCACATAATTACGAGAGTTCAATGACTTTCACATAAATAAATTACTTTTGAAACTCATTAGCAAAATGTAGAATTAGAATTTTATCTTTTGATGCGTTCGACATTAATATTAAGTGTTTTAAGTCTGCAAATTGAATTAAAACTACATGCAATTTATATTCAAATTATAATTCATTAATATTACAGAGCGCCATCTAGAATCTAGATAAAAGTAAGTACCTATAGGGTTATGAAAAGCCATTTAACATTTCTACTTCAATAACATTTTTTGTAAATACATACATGCACAATATATATATACACAGATCAATGCAAATTTACAGATTCAGGCATTAGCATTGAGTGGGACCTGAACCCATGACTATCTTTACCGCTGCGCCATAAATCTATTCAAGAGCTTTGTAAATGATATGAAGTTTTCTTTCAAGTTGCTAAAAACTAAAAATGTAGTTGACTACAGGTGAAACCTTTGTTTCTACATAGTCTGTTATTCGTCCAATTTGGTTACCAAAATAGGGGAGAGGGAGCACAAAAGCTCAAAGGATAAACTTGTTCCACTCCGAAGTGGTCCGATTGAAAAGTTTGCCAAGCGGAAACCCTTAGCCACGAGTACTCCGATGCACATAATTTTTTTACACTTTATACTGTCCTGAGAACAAAAATGGATAGAATACTTTGAACAAACTAAGTTTATTAATTTAGACATACTTTGACGATGAAGTTTTGTTAAATTACTTTAAAATTAATTTCATGAGCGTCTTGTGTGACTAATTTGTTTGATAATAACGAGAATATCTTCTTATAAGTTTTGATATTATTTTAGAGTCATTGACAATTATGTTATACTCTAGAGTTCAAGTTCTAATTCAAATTCATGTCATCAACATACATCTACAGGTTAAATTGTTATTTTAATTTTGTATAAGAATAGCTATGTTAACGGTGACCCGTGACTTTTTCATATCTATGTGACGTTGGCATATGTACTAATGTTGGATAATAGTGCGTCTCGATTTCAAGTACATTAAAATAATAGTCTTGTTTTGTTTTACGTCAAAACGTATTCTAAGTGAAACCTGATCACTCACTAGCGGTGTTGAAATAAATATATTACTAAAATCCCTTCAAATTGCGAAACGCTGCCAGGTGTCAAAATAGACATCAGCAAAATGACAGCCTTTCATGTACTTCTGTCAACCGTAACTGACAAGACGGATGGTAGCAGTAGCAGGCATGTTAAAGAGAGCACGTCACTAATATTGTGATCATTCTGTTCTTAAATGATTTATTCATTTTCTTAGTTACAACATTCAACAAAGTTGCTACACAATTCTGCAAGAAGCTGTAGAACAAAATACATATTGTACAGTTAAGGACAATCGGAGAGGACAATGTTTAGGGATTTTTCATGACAGGTGAAAGTGATAAAGTGTGCATAAAGTACGTTGGCAAACAAGGGTTCGGTTAGCGTAACGAAGTTTATTTACATATTTACATAACATTAAATATTTTAGCATATTATTTTTATTATGCGTATTCATAGTAATATGTTCTTACGTGGGACCGGAAATACATTATGCGAAACATATTATTATGTATGCATTAATAATACTTCTGTACACCTCTCCAGAGCGTGAAATGCGCATGAAAAAATGATATACTTAACAATTAATAAGGTATTTTTTCGGCAACGCGAGTGTAACGTCTCTGGTGTTGCATACGTCCATTGGCCACGGTAACCACTTTCCATCAAGTCGGTTGTGTGCTTGTCTGCCTCCAAAGTGGTACTAAAAAAAGTTAGAACATTAATCAGAGTAGGTACATCATATTACCAATATATTTTATACCAAGCAGTTTCTCTGGACATAAAGTTTGTTACCAAGTTGTGATAAAACTTTAACCTAAACCTTCGCCTATACTTTCTAGGGACCTAATTATATTTTAAGACGCGATAAGAATTGGCCACTTAAGTATATTGAGTTAGAAGTGACTGATAAGTGGTCAACAAATAATCAATTAGATTATTAATTCAATTCCGTTGTTGTATTATAAATAAACATGGAGAGTGATAAGGGCTTGACCTAGACGATAACATATCAAGGTTCCAGTCATTAGGTATTCATTTAAAATTAATTTACATTTGTGCTGATCTTGCTGTTACAAAATTCTCTAAACTAGACACCTAAAAAACCCACTCATCATCATCATCATATCAGCCACATACAGTCCACTGCTGAACGTAGACCTCTTCCATAGACTTCCAGAATGTCCGATCGAAAGCATCCAGCGTTTCCCGGCGACCTTGATTAGATCGTCCTTCCACCTGGCCGTTGGGCGTCCTACACTACGTTTGCCCGTACGCGGTCGCCATTTCAGAATTTTTTTGCTCCATCGGCCATCTGTTCTGCGCGCTATATGCCCGTTCACTGTCACTTCAACGAGCTAATCTGCTAGGCTACGTCGGTTCACTTTTGTTCTCCTACGGATATCATCATTTCTGACGCGATCACGTAGGGAAATACCGAGCATAGCCCTCTACCAGAACGCCACTATGTCGGTCCGAGTACAGGAACAGAGCACGAAGCCAATTCCACTGAAAAGGGGCATTAGACAGAGAGACGTTATCTCTCCGAAACTGTTTACCGCTGTCTTGGAAGACGTCATCAAGCTACTGAACTGGAAAGGACGTGGCATCAACATAAACGGCAAGTATATCAATCACCTTCGGTTTGCCAATGATATTGTCATTATGGCAGAAGCGCTGGAAGACTTGAATACCATACTCGAAAACCTCAACAGAGTATCCCAACAGATGGGCCTTAAGATGAACATGGACAAGACAAAGGTTATGTCAAATGTCCATGTTGCGCCTTTACCGGTTCATGTTGGGGACTCAGTCTTAGAAGCTGTTGACGTCTGAACTGATCCAGGTAGGCAATTCCAACTTCGAGGACGAGGTAAATTGATGAATTCGACTCGGCTGGGCAACGTTCGGGAAGCTACGAGATGTCTTCTCGTCCGATATACCTCAGTACCTGAAGTCCCTCACTAAGGGTCTCTTAAAAAACCTCAAAGTCGCTCAAAAAACCACTACCACCAGTCAAAACGACTTAACAACTTTTAAGTTATTTTCAAAAGCTAACACCTGTCACACACCAACTATTGTACTATGAGTTGCTTCCCTGTGTTCTGAATGAGCTATATTTTATCTATATATATATTATATCTATATAGCTATATTATCTCTTGGAATTTAGAAAGTTAAATACTTAAAACATTTTAAAGACATTTTAGTTAGTGGGCGCAACAGAATCACTGCCAATATCGGCCTTCTTTATAGCTCTCCCACTCCAACTGTCTGAGTGGTATAACCCTTTCTCAGACACAGGGCTCCTCTTAGTATTAGCGGGTTAAGTTAGACAGCTAGTGTAGTTTGGCAGACTTTACAAAGCTTCGAGAGCATTATCGAAAACTCAAGCGTACAGGTTTCACCGTTTAAGCAAGTTATAATTAATTTCTAATATTACCATAACTTAAGGTCGAATTTCAACAGTGAACATTATTGCGATCGAGTTAAGTTAACTAGGTTCTCACTTTTCACTCATTAATGAGTAAAACGTGATAATCCAGTTCAGTTACCGATCATTGATCGCATTTTTTGCTATTGGTGACATCTAAGCCTGGGCAAAAGCTAGAATATTAATTACTTTCATTTTTAACGAAATCCACTGTCACTAATGATATCTTTTCTATTGATATTATGAATACATAATTATTATTTGGTTAGACCATAGTACACTCTACAAAACTCTTCCAATTTCAACCGACGACAAAACGGAGGTGGTTCTCAAATCGACGCGTATATTTTTTTTTATGTATGACTTTTTACAGAGTAGTCCGATTTTGATAATTCTTCTTTTTTTGGAAAGAGTATACCCCAAAGTTGGTCCCATATAAATTTGAAAATAAAAATGTAACCTGAATGGTAGGAAAATAGGGGTGATTTATTGTTCACTCACAGACTTTAGTACTGAGTTCAGGTGTACAATTTTTTTTAAGCTTGTAGTAATTAGAGGCTTATAGCTACAAAAAATATGAAATAAAAACTTTTTAACAAAAAATTAAACCGCAAAAATTATAAACCTTTTAATTTTACCTTAATAACTAACTTCTTAAAGTAATGGAACTATATCTAAGAATATTATTTTTAATAGTTATGTGTCTAATTAACCATATTAACTAAGTTCTTAAACTAATGCAACCGCTGGGTTTGAGATCGAATTGGCGTTGTTTCAACTTCATCTCGATAACGTGTATATTCTAGTCGCCAGAAATATAAAGATAGGAAGAACGTGACCGGAATTTAGTACGATTTATTAATGTCATACTTAATATTGAAACCTTTTCATCTAAGGTTGGAACATAAGATTCTGGAGAACTTTGTAAACTGGATCAAACTTTACTCTATGATAATTCACGTAAGATGTAATAGACTGCGAAGTCAGGATGTTCAACTGCTCCACGTTTTTAAACCTAATATCAGATAAATTCTAACTAACAGCTAGAAACGTGTTAAACTGGCGAAATGTGGGTGCCAGCACCTCTGCCTACCCCTTCGGTGACATAGGCGTGAGTTTATGTTATGTTTTTGTTTTTATGTTCTAACTAACAATCGAGGCAATTCGGGTCACTATTTCTATTGGAATGATAGACATGCTTGCCGTTTTCTATTTTGCAGTAGACGCAAATGCAGTGAATAAAAAAAAAACATTCAAAACCGTAAGGCGATTTACAATTAGCGTTGTTGACATTTACGTGTGTGTTGAAGGTAACAAAAACATCTTCATAATTATTCAACTCGTCATCTCAGCTTATTTTCGAAGGCAACGACAATATTCAAGGTCCACAGACATTTTCTACACAGATAAAACACATTATCACGATTTTTGCTAAATAGTTACTGCTTGCAAAAAAGCAGAGATTAGCGCATATGTTTTTGACGTGTATTCAAGAGAGGAGGAAGCCACTGGCTCTTGGTAGTGATATTATTTTATTTTACCGAGTAAACAAACGGACCTGTCCTATTGTCCTTCCACCTTTATAAATATTAACGTAAATTGTGCCCTAACCATATCTCCTGAGATGGTTACGGCCAAAAAGATTTATGCAAGGTTTGAGTCAGATGCGGACGAAAAATGACTTTAGCACCATCTATTTTCGACGGAATCCATTTGCTGACAAGGGTCAGTCATGTTATTGCCATCGGATCGCACTGGTCCGAGTTTTAGCACAATCTTTACTCACGACTCATACATATTAATGAAGATTCAAAATTCGTCGAAGAACACAGAAAAATGAGATTGAACATTTCCAGATTTAGTAAGATTATGATTTGGGCTGGTGTTGTTACGACAAATTGTGATGCATCTGGCGATGTAAAACTTTAGTACATTTACAAACAAGAATAAGATTATAAGAACGTGATAAGATTATCAGAAAAATATTATCTATAGGGATTTGAAACGAAGACTATTATATATATGAATCCTTGTATAAGGATTTGAAACTTTTAAGTCACGGATCCATATGGTCTTAACTGAGACTCATAATTTAATTACTTTTTGGCTAAGCATCCATTCCCAGTGTAAGAGCAGTGGCAGGTGGAAGAATTTGCAATGTATTAGTTACTATAATTATTGGGCGGAGGCTCGCTGAGTCTCGCGACTCGCGGTACAGCACTGCCTCTAACTGCCTTCAAAGGTGTATGAACTTTTGCCCCGGTAGATAAGATTTTAATTGGTAGTAATATTTTGCCCCATAAAATGCCCCTTATAGTCCTTGGCACACTCAAGGAGTAACACGTAACTCACGTAAGGTATCATATAAATCTCATAACAAATCTTTATGTAGTAATTTTTACAGCAGCTGTTCGGTGCAATAATAATTCTACGGTTATTGCACTAATGCGCTTGCGCAATTCGCGCGCGTTTGCTCAGATGAATTCGCACAATGATTTATTATTACAAGCAAATTAAGAACCAAGCTATTCTTTATAGACCAAGTAAAAATCAGTCTGACACTTGCGAATTTGCTTTCTAATAGACGTTGAAATTGCACTTTCGCCGTAACCAGAGGAGAAAATTGAGAAAATGTAGCGCATTTTTGTTTGAAAATCGTACGTGACCATAGACATTATGTATGATTATGTTAGAATGTGACCATGAAGAACAAAGCTTTCTAGTTGTTACAACTGTTGCCAGCTGGCCTACTCACAGTGGAATATTTTATTTTTTTACGTCCGTCACGCATGACTTAAACTGTCAAGTTGACAGTTGTCAGATGATCTAGAATTATGTTTGTTTTTCGATTTGTGAGCGTTTTGATGTAATTGATTAGACAAGCTATATATTTTCGTGTTAACAACATCTTTCATCTTAAAATCTATTGTGTAGTGTAATTTCAGTCCATTATGTTAACCGTTATAGTCTGTCGTAGAATTTACACAAAACATTGACCTAATCTTCTACTCTAAATAAATATACCTAAGTATTAAGCTGATATATTCATGACACTTGCTTTTTACAATCTTACCTGTTATAATCATATTGATTCGGAAGTTTGAACGGATGAAATTTGTCAGAGATAAATTATACTTTGGAATAGCTCTTACGTTTTTTTTACCCCTGGAATTTGCCTGGAATGGATTCCTTTAGATCATGGGTTGCTAGTTACGAGCACTTATATGTATATAAATTCTGTGAGCTAGTTGACAGTACGTTGAAGGGCCTTATAGCAATATCAAAGCCCTTCTATGTTTTGTTTGGCTTATTACTATTCGTGTGAGTCGTGTGAAATGGGGCATCATGGGATATCGTCCCTTAGCAAAGACAATCAGTCGTTCAACAACACACAGAGATAAAGCGATGCTGTGAGAATGACCGATTATCGCCTTATTGGAGACCCAGTCGAATTTTACGAGTTGTAAGGTAATACAAGTCCCTGTTTGTCGTCTTCCCTGGATCAGCGTTTATGCGTATTGGCAGAATGAGCTATTGTCATTGCCACGTAAAAAAGGCGTTGAAGTTTTCTTACAACGTAGGTAGCCGAAGGTAGCAAATATATTTTCAAATAGTACAGAATAGGTTATTATTATATAATAATTAGTATACTTAGTAGTAACATAAACAAAGTATTTAGTCTCGTGCTAAAGAATTATTTCCGGGCACCTCCAAACTTGACCGGAATTCCTCATAAGATACAACGTACTATTTAGTTATGGGGTTATGTATTATAGTTTTAATAAAAACATAACTGTATCATAAAATTTCATGATCGCAATATCTAATCAAAATAAACAAGCATTGTAATTGACGTAGGAAAGAACTAGCCGTGAGTTTTTACTATCAGATGTTTTTTTCACGAATTCTACCTGATGCATTGCATATCTAAATGTGCTTAATTGACCTTTGTTACCGGCAATCGGTGCCTAAAATGGTCAGTCGGGAGGGGAAGACTCTTTTAGACCAATGAAATAGCAGAAGAATGTCTCGCTTCTTTCATTGGTCTTAAAGACTCACGACTATAATGAAGCCTGGATACTAAAGTCACAGAGGCCTATAGTATTAGTACTACGGGGGTGGGTGTCCACAATCCAAATTATTACTATCATGTCTCCGTCAATATCCCTGAATACACAATAACGTGCAAGTGCTGTTAACGATGGTATCCTGTAGGGTGTAGGCACCGTTCTAATTACTTCCGTGAAGTCCATATTGACACCCGTAAGCATAACTTTGTTAATTGAAATGATGGTGACGGAGAGCCATATCCGTCATTGATGCGTTCCATCAATCAAAATAAAGTAAAACTTATCATCATTTGTGATCTCTCACAGGCAAGAATTGAATGGAAAAGAATTGAACAAATAATGTTGATTGCTGTCCATCCATCATTTTTTTTATTATTTCAATGTGTAATGTGCGTGTAATTCGTCAATACCAATACTTACGTTAATTGCTTATTGAGTTAACTGTAATTTAAACATTACTCAAATCTCCCTTAATTTAGCTGTCATATGTAAAATCCGTTCAATTAAATCGGTACGAGAGGACTGACAGAAAACAACTTCGAACACGAACGACGATATGCTTCGCAACATTTAGCTCTAAATATTTGCGTTTGTCGAGAATTTATGGCCACAATAAATCAGTGTTGCAAATTCAAAACAATACAGAAAGCGTAGTTGGTGAGATATTGGGTCCTTAAGGTATCAGTTAGGCGTTTTCGAAGACTCATTGGTAACAGCCTCTGCGCAATCATGATAGAATTAATTTATTGATTTAAAAAATATCTAACCTAACAGATAGAGGAGTCGACTATCACGTTTAGGATACTTTCTTTGTTTTATTTAGCAATTATTCGAAAATATTCGAACTTCGAATATTTGATTCTATCTAAAATCTTTTATTTTGAGAATTAAAATTTACATAGATTTGCAATGGCATTGAAAACAATGAATGAATTGAATCATAGTTGAAATCTACTCATTATAAGAACAGTATTCGAACTAAGTATAGAAAATGATTAAATTGTATATAATTGAATACATTTTTTAGACAGCCGGAAGAACCTTCTCTTTTACGGCTTTTTTATAATTATTGAATCCTAAATGAAGTAAAATCTACATAAAACACAATGAAGTAATTTGCAAATTGTTAGGTGACATGAACAACTTTATGTGAAACAAGACATAAAGCCTACAATCGTAGCTTACGTCATGCGAAGGCCTTCACCTAGCAATGGAAATAATTGCACGAACATGGACACTATTTATTTTATTACATACTTTTTGTCAATCTTGCTGAGTATGTTTTTTGTGGAACTGAAGATGTATTATTCCAGTACAGTTTACTAAAGAGGTTCCACAAATTACGCAATATCAGATTCTAAACTAGAAAACTTTTTGCTGTAATTTTTTCTCAAGAAAACGAATTTATGACATCATGAAGATGGTATCTCATCATATTATTTTACTAAAGCTGAACTATGAATTACTAAATGCAACAAGTTTAATCTGAAATCTATGTTGATGGTCTTAGGTACTTTTATTGGGAACTACTAGAGGTGGTCACTGTTTTCTATCAAGTACGTTTGTTAGCTTACTTAATAGAAAAAAAAACAGAAGCCATAAAAACATCATAGTAATTCCTAGATTGTTAGAAGCAAATTGGCT
This sequence comes from Eilema caniola, assembly GCA_949126895.1. Classification (NCBI taxonomy): domain Eukaryota; kingdom Metazoa; phylum Arthropoda; class Insecta; order Lepidoptera; family Erebidae; genus Eilema; species Eilema caniola. The sequence goes on from OX421477.1 coordinate 14,449,450, forward strand.
ACCGAAGAAATTGCGTGTTGTTGTATATATGCACGTCACATTGCGTGTGTTGCTGACCGGAATATTGGTATTGTACACTCTTCGAACTATTAAAAATTTCTAAATAGTCACTACATAGTATAAAACAAAGTCGCTTTCTCTGTCCCTATATCCCTTTGTATACATATAAAACTGCGCAAATAAAACTGCGCACGGTTTTTTAAATAGATAGAGTGATTCAAGAGGAAGGTTTATTTGTATAATACATGTTTAATATAGTAAAGGGTGCAGCGGGAACGGGATCTGACGCCCCGCGGGCGGAAAAATATTGGCATAACGAAGTTCGCCGGGTCAGCTAGTTTAGTTATATAAATTTCGACTTTAATTTTATAATAATATTGGTAAAAGTTGCTGAAGAGAGAGAGACTGATTCACGAATGATATTTATATTAATTATCGTTGATGCATCAATGTAAAGTATGTTTGTATGTTGTATGTTTGCATCATTAGAAGGTGTGTGTGTACGCCACTTAATTATTAGAAATAAATTAATAATTAGAATAGTTATGACAAATTGATGAATACTATCTATTGATAATATTTTCATAATCATCCATTTATCATGTCTATTACATCCATCTATTACATCCATAGTTGAAATATTGGCATTCTGTGCCTCAATTGCCTATTTCCATTATTAAGACATACCGTAAACAATGTTCCATTGAACTAGAAAAGCCTGGATTCAAATTTAAGATGGTTACCTGAAAAGAAAACAAAATACATTTATAAGAAACAAAATTAATACAATAAAACTACATGATATTTTAATAAACAAGATTTAACTAAAGGTAAAGAGCAACAGTTACTATCGGAGTATTCTAAAAATAAACTAATCATAATAATTATAATCATGCAGTATGAGTCTCTTGTACCATTTCAAATGAACAAATAGGTATAATATTATAAAACTAATTGTACTCTGTAAATTCCCAACGAATTCTCAGAATGTGGTGGGATCCCATTAATAAAATTGTAGGTTTATGAATGTATCTTCGGAAAATACCATTTTTTATTGTTATGCTACGATACCGTTCTAAGGATCCGACATTACGTATTAACATAATTAAGTATAAAATTTATAAATCCATACTAATATTATAAATGCGAAAGTAACTTTATCTGTCTGTTTGTTACGCTTTCACGCCTAAACCACTGAACCGATTTTGATGAAATTTGGTATAGGTGTAGATTGGACCTTGAGAAAGGACATAGGCTCTGTATGGTCGCGATAACCGACATCCACGCGGGCGGAGCCGCGGGCAAAAGTTAGTTAATACATAAATTCTAAATCTGAAAACGAAAAACTAGCTAGCCAATGAGTGCATACTAACGAACAGCAGAGAACAGAACGAGGATCGTATATGGAACTTTTTTTTTTTTTAAATATGTTTGATTGTCTCATTTGAACTATTAGAATGGTTCTTTAAACCCCACCGTTTCATTTTTCCCACCATAAAACTAACACTTGTACGTAAGCACCATAATCTCTATGCGCTCCACTTTCGACATAAAACAAACATCGTACACCATAACAATATTATGGGACATAATGTGAAACGGTTGCGAAAGTGGGACTCTGTACTGTATTGTCTGAAGAAGCATGACGAAAGTATCTCTGCCTGCTTGTATGTACACCATGTGTGTATTGTGCGGGAGTAGTGACCCATGTGTTTCTTTTATGAGCAAGTGAATGAAAAACGACTAAAGTTTCTATTCATACTTCAACCATACTACCATACAACATTATTTATTTAGTTATTTAGTAGAGTGAACTCAATTCATGTCTAAAGAGGCAGTCGCTATTACATATGTTTAGTGACGCTTTTTTTACTGCAAGATATTTTTAATAACATCAATAACACCTTACAAATTTATTAATGATTGATACAGACATATACATATTATAGATACTGATAGGTACAGATGTAGATGTAAAATAAAGCCTTCAAATCAATAATTGCTGTGTTGCTAACTGTACTTTTTTGACATAGTCGCACTGTTCTTAGAATTGCCTTTCAGTTCCGTTTTCACTTGTATTTTCCTGGCTAATAACGGTGTTGCCTCGCAGGTATGTGTTTCGCGCGAGTGCACACCCCTGGAGCACTTTTATTAGCATTAGCTGACTAAGCATGTTTGAAAGGACGGTTTAAGAAACTAATACGCTGTCAGTTATAGAATGAATAGTTTTCTTTTGACGTTAAAGTTATACTTACTGAGCTACAGGACATTTACATTGTACATTTTGTATTTAAACGTAAGTTACTATTAAATAGTAACGTAAGTATTATTGTAAATAAGTTATTACATATATGTATAGAAACCTAAGTTCAAATGATAGACATGAACAAATCAATACTGAAATAACTTCGCAGTCGGGTAAAAACAAAAGACTGTTTTCTATAGGTACTTTTTTTTCATTTTCTTGACTTAACCTTAAAACTTTATAGATAAATACGCAGGGGGGTAGGTACCACAGCGGAAACTTTCAAAAGGAATGTCTTTAGTTTGAACGTTTCGATACAAAATCCAAGCCTAGCTCAGAGAACTCAGGATTGAAGGTAACACGTGTGTTGATAAGCCGTTCCAGTTCTTTATCGAGGGACAAATAAAGGAGGTACTGAATAACATAACATAACATAAAACTCACGCCTTTATCCCCGAAGGGGTAGGCAGAGGTGCTAACACCCACATTTCGCCGGTTTATGTTTAGGTCCCAATGTAATAGGTGGCGAGCCTATTGCCATTAACTGGCCACTTATAAACCTGCGATAAATACACACATAACTTCGAAAAGCATCGAAAAGTCATTGGTCTGTGCCATGGAAAACCTGGGATCGAACCCGAGACCTCGTCTCAGCAGTCCATTACCCATACCACTAGGCTTCGGGTAGAAGTCGGGATTGTAAATGTAGCTATAATTAATGCTCGTATTTTAGAATGGTACTCAATTCAGCTTAGTATAAACAGATTGTCTATACAATCTGTCCTCGGATAAATCGAGATTCTGCACTGAGTACCATACTAGAATACGGGTCTGAGTGTCGTTCTATAACACGAGTTATACTAAGTACGAGATTTACCTAAGTCAGTTAAAAAAAAAACTAATTTACAAGGAACTTTTAACTGCGTAAAGTTTGAACTTCACTAAATTCGACAATTTCAAATACTTTTAAGGCATTATTATCTCTTAAGTACACTTGTAACAGGCCGTTTCGTAGTTGAGCAACCATAACTTACTTTTTACTGCAGCGTAATCAACATTATTTATTTTGAAACAACTTCACAGTAACCAAAGCTAGTTAGGACTTAACGACTAAACATGTTAGTCCACTTAGCCGTGCTGTAGGTAATAGTGATATCAATATAAAGTCATAATAATAGTGTAGTCCAAGTAGGTGTGCAAGGGTTCAACGATCTTATAAATTTCTCATAATATATGTATACAATATATGTAAAATTTTCAAGAGTGACGCCCTTCAAAGCACTCAATAACTTAGATGAATGGAACAATATAATACATAGTTCATACACAATATTGATTTCTTATCAGTATTTAGTTTAGTGTATACCTACCTATCTTTTATTGTGCGTACATTGTGTAGCAACAAACAGTCAATTAAGAATGTTTAATTGGAAACAGTCAATAACGTTAAAAAAAACAAAGTTAATATTTGTTTGCTCTCGGAGTTGGAAGTACAGACTGTCTTCGTTCTCATAAAAAGCCGTACTTATATGTAGAAGCCATATCAAAAGGAAGAGAAGTAATAAGCAAAGCTGGGTTCCGAAGGGAAAGCCTAGGATGCAACCGGAACAACGTTAAGATGATGATGAGCGTAATAAATCGTGTCGAGCAGTCAGCAAATGAGCCTTTTAATGTCTACCCGGCACGATTTTACACTCCGTGAGAAACACTTGGCCCTTTTAAATTTCTATAAAGATTCCATAGTAAGTCAAAACGACTTAACATTTGACTTAAAATGAAGTTTAAAAAAAAATTCAGCGTACAAACAAACATTTAATTAATATTGTAAGCTAAATCAAAGTAATTGAAAGTTAACTACTGTCATTAAATATTTTATTTCAATGCTAGTCTAGTATAACAAAAGGGATTAAAAGAATGCAGTAAAATAATGCACGCGAATCACTGACAATGACAAAAGACAATGCTCCAATAATTATTTCGTGCGGAGTAGAAAACAAAAGTATTCGCTGTTAGGAAAACTCACTCCCACGTCGTTTTTCATATAAAGATCTGATCGGGCGCGATTTGAAAGAGCTCTCTAATTAGTTTTGCATGACTAAGGAGGTATAGAAACCACCAAGTTTCACATTCGAAAGCGCAGTGAATGAAACAGCCGCCGGCTGTACACATTGGCCCCCAACTTGCGCCAATATTGTGCACAGAATTTCTATATTACAGTGATAAGTTTACGCAAATAACGGTATGTTCTGATAATAGTTTGAGTATACTGTGGTGCATGTTGTCTCACGTTGGCCCAACATGACCCGGCAGTATATTTTTCATTGAATGAAACCGAGAAGCATAGGTATTGTATTTGTGATACAGTGACCTAGTTTATTTAATGTATTTATTGGCTATTGATATTGAAAGCTATTGTTGTTGGATATGGCATAATTTTTATCGTACAACGACCTTATCGCTTGTTAATTATAATAATATACGTTGATTTAAACTCAATCTGTCCTATTGACTAACAAACATTTAGTTTTTGTAATAAATATAAATTAGTATTCTATTAAGATTTATACATGTTCGTGGTATACAGAATATAACATGCAACTAAAGAACTGAATGAGGCATGAAAGGTTGAACGTGTTCGTAATAACCAGAAACACGTGGTTTTACAAGCCGCGCCAATCGACTGATATTGCCAAAGCAAAATCATACGGTAGCCTTAATTGGAGGCCATTAAATCTACAGAGACTTTTTATACTTGCGTAACCAGATTTATGTAACATTATAAACTTTGGAGTTTTCAAAACTAATTTTGATAAAAAATTGCCGCCCAGCATTACTTTTATTAAATTCCTGGGACAAAACAATTTTCGTTAGTCTTAATAGCTAGCAATAAAACGAATTACATGAACTGTTGTTTAGTATTTGTTTTTATTATATCGGTTTGAAAATAAATTGTGCACATTAAACCTCAACTTACGAAACTTTGCAAGAACTTTAACAATTTTTCCTCGTTCTATGACAAAGAAATAAAAGTACTAAATTGAAAAAGTTCTTATTCAAGGACTATATTCTTACCTATTTGAACATTTAGCATGACCGTCCTACCGAAATGTCAAACAGTTTTTATTAAATGTGTCCTTTTATAACTACCAGGTTCAATACTGTAAACTATGAACTTTCAGCTGCCAGGTAAATAAATGATAATTAATGTTAATTCTTAAGACGTAAGGTACACCGCCAATTGAAGTGTTATCTTTTTTTTTGTATCTCCATAATCAGTAAGAAGGTCACTATATTCTAAATCTTGACTAGGCTATATGTTGATGTCAAATACACCTAGAGAGAGTACGAGTACCGATCTTCCTTCGTGTATTTTCTTACTAATTAATTCACCTGGTACGGCTGTTCCCTCTGTATACTTTGTCGATTGCAACAGGGGACTAAAACCACTTTACTATTTGAAAGACTTCTTTAAAGGTATCATTTTTGACATTTTGTTTAATTAACCGTCAATATTCTTCATCAAATTAATTAATTGACTAGCAAATAGCACCAAGACTCTGTGTAGCAAAGTCGTTGCCGTCTAAAGGTAGTCAAAACTTTGGAACCATAAAGAACATCAAAAGTTGTGTAATGCCATCACAAAACGTTGCTTTGTGACAGCACAAAGGAGGAAAATTCAGTGAAGGTTGTATTGCTTTTCGTTTAAAGTTTAAAGAACATTTCGATAAGAGTGCTTGGCAAGTTGACCGAGACTATTAGGGTGCTGTGAACATTTTGTAATCGGTTTTACTGGTACTCATTTCATCGTTTTCTATTGTACTTTAAAAGTGAAAAGGCAAATTTTATAACTTTTGTCTGTACTTTAGTTCAGTTGTAAAAAATACTTATGAGGAAGGGTTTGATGTTACCGGTGTGAATGACTCATGATGAGCTCTTTCCAAGTTACATGAAGAAACGAAATCATAAGTTTATGACCTCAATAACACACCTTTAAAGTGTATTAACACAATACAAGGTGTCTTTCTAAGAAATTATTTCCAAAAGAAAAGTGCAGAATTTTCGCAAACCACGTGTGGTCGATCATCCGTGCCCTTAATCTAAGGAGGTGAACGCACGCGCGTAAACGGAATAAAAACTCTTCGATAACATTGACAGTAAGATGATGAATGGTCGGAACTTGACGACACAGTTTTACGAGTTATAAATCAAATTGCTCGCCCTTCCGAGAGTATTTATGTGTTATTGTTAAGATGCGTGTGTATCAGGTGATTTTTTTATAATTCAGATGTTGTTAATGGAGGCAATCACAACCATTTTAAATATATTTTCAAGACATGAAAGTTGTTTATTCAGAGCTAGAAAGTAATAGCTGTTAATAGAAAATGATAAAAAATGGCGTACCACTATATGTGAGCACATCTATTCCTCATTACAATCACATAAATCAAGTATCAGATGATTAAAATCCGTTACATGCAAGTAAAGTACTCGCGATTCCATACATATCAGCTAAATGGACCATGTCGAGTATAACACACTACAGCATGTGTTCAGTTAGCCTGCAAGCATTTATTGGCCGTCACGACTTTCGTGATGAGGCCCGTATCAGTATTGAATGAGCTGTGTTATAACTGTATTTGTACACGTGTGTCCTGGTCTTTATGTGGGTTCGGTACACAGCTTTTGTTTACAGACATACTAGATTGGCTTAGTATTCATTTATGATCAATGATTTTTGTATGCCTAATTTGTATCTGAATAGGTATGAGCACATTCTGTTATCTAAATATACGACCTATTATTTATGCTGACGGTTTCAGCAACTTATCAGAAGTTACGTAGGTACATGAAATTTTAACAGTTGATGATGCAATTATATTGTAAGCATCTAAAAGGTAGGATTTTTGGAAACTTTACTCCTAAGGGTATATAAAAAGGGATATTTTCAAAGTAAGAAGCACACAATTTTCTTTAAGGTAGATGCTAATCAGGCGGTTATACAATCGGACTGAAATTTTCGACCTATAACGCCTCCTAAATTGTGTCTACGCCATCCTCGATTCTCATATATTACCTTCTAACTGAAATTTTCCGGTAAGCGAAATACATTTACATTTGGGTCATGTATAAATTACTTCCATATAACGCTTACTGTGTTCTCACTACAATAAGACAAAAGATTTTATTGCATATTCTGTAAAAATATGGAATTTCTCGGCGCGACGTTTGAATTAGGTATGTGTAGCGCTTGTCACAGTTAAGTTGTTGTAAAATATGGGTTTTACAAAAAAACTGCGTCTATAACTTTTTTATTTGAGAATATTTATAGCTGCATTTAGTCTTCATACTAACGATGAATATGAAGATTTCGACTAATTTAATTTGAACCACTTCACTTTGCATTTAAATCGAATAAAATGATATCATGCGTCTGCTTACATTATGTAATAACTCAAGTTATTTAACAACTTTTTTTTTCAAATTCAATTGAAATCACACGTTTTGGAAACATTGCGTAACTGAATCGGACCCCTGGCCTGATTATTTACATTGCGTGTAAAATGAGCCGTAGTTAATTTCTTTAGAGATTTGTCGTAACAAATCTCTGAAAGAAATTCAGAACTTAATATACCGTGAAACGAATGTATGTATCCTACTGTGTCGAAAGCAATTAAACATTATGAAATATTTCTACGTAGTTTTAGTGTTTCACGTAAAATTACGTATTACTTCGTTTATTATTATACAACAGTTATTTGGATGACGTTACAATCACGGGAGTGAGAAGGCGGGCATGGATAAGGATCTGATAAGACCGTCACGCTAAAGGCCCTTGGGACATTGTGCGAATGAGACATTGTGCAAATGGGACATTGCGCGAATGGGACATTGTATGAATGAAACACTGCGAATAGGACATTCTACCTAATCGGGCTCCTTGCATCAGGTAACATTCTCTTATAGCACTTCTTTTCCGATCAGCGAAGTGAAGTGAACCTAAATTTTGTGTTATAGATCTGTCTCACCACTTTTCTTCCTACATTACATGTAGGTACCTACACATTTACATATCTTATGCTCTATCTATGTATGTAAAAGGTTATTAATGTTATTATTCCCTCGATGTAACCTTTTACGCTAACCTTGGATTAAGACCATATAGGTTTATCTTATCAGATCTCAAATATTTGTTGCCTGCCCGTTTAGAGAGATATTTTTTTTATAAAATGCTTATAGGTATCTATGTACTACATGTATGAGTAGATATAAATCACTTATATGATAAAAAAAAGATGTTACTTATTTGATTAAATTCGAAATTATTAATATCGGCTGGAACTTTGAAGAATACCTGGAACATACCTTTTTTATTTTCTCGTAAATATAGGTAAATGTATGTAATCTATGTAGATAATTTTTATTTCACAATTAAAATTATACCTCTTCGGCCTCTACCACATATTCAATTTACTGGATTTTTAACACTTACACAAGACAAGTAAAGTTAAAAATACTACGCACGCATTCAATATTTTTATGCCTGTAAATTGACTAATCAAATAATCTTAAATCCTTGTAAAATTATTTATTGCCAGTATTATGATTATGTTGGCATGATATTTTTAAATAACCTCTTAAATTTATCTTTCATGTTGTAAAGTACAAACATGACAAACATCCATAAACTGAGCTGTGTGGTAAGTGAGTAAATAGTCTTCGATATCACAGCGTTGGTCCTGGTCCACTCTCATACTGGCTTTTTCGGGAGCAACTGCTGACGAACCCTCCAACCCTTAAAAAAAAAATGGCTCGCCCGCCAACCAGCACAAAATATAGATAAATAAGTCAAATATATTTTTGATCATGGTCTAAATTAGATTATTAGGTTATAAAATTAGTCGTAGACCTATTTGATGAGGAAACATAATTCGTCCCATGAGACATAAAATTTTCGAGGAAGCTGTCATAATTAAATGCTGCTCCATTCACTGGAATAGTTCTGTTCAAGTAATTTCTTCCTAGTTATAAAGTTAAAATGAAGGCAGAATAAGCCACTGACCGAGTTGACAACACAGCACAAATGCCGTGAAATAGTTGTCAATGTGCCAACTAAGGATTCGGCCACATTGCATAATGTTCGGCGGTCGAAAGTCGAGACCTAACGTCTACTTGTTTGTGGACTATATGATACAACAAAAATCTATAATTAAGCGTAGATACTTTTTGCTTAGGAATTAGAGTTTAAGGTTAAGTTTTTATAGAAAATTTGGTTGAACCACAATTGTCTGATACTCGTTGTATCAAATCTGCAAAATCACTCCCAAGCTTAGATTCGATATGACACTGACTAATAAGATGTAACACAGTGCACGAGAACGGTTACAGGAGAGCTTTTGGTGGTAGAAATTTGGTCGTACAAATTTGTCACGAGCACGAGCGAGTACCACCGCGCACGATTGCGAAAAACCCTGCATAGTAATCCAATCTCGGTTTGATTGCGTTCAGGGGTCAGCAATTGCATAGCCGGGCAGCACAGTGGGACCGGTGAGTGTCACGCGTTGCTGCAACGACAATCCTCTTTTGATGAGGCCGTCAAGCTGAGTGCCACCATTGTTAACATGGTACGTAGGTGTATGTAATGGTGACCCTCTTTCCTGAGACTTTGCCTTCAGCTTACCATCAGGTTAAACCAAATTAACGTCTATATATATAAAAAACTCACTTACTCTTACTATTCTACGTGGGTTCTCGACAGCCTTTTCTATGTTATGCCTATTTATTCAAACCATACAAACTATTTCAAGCTGAAAATGCTTCTAATGGATTATTTCACAACAATTAGTACAACCTAGTTCTACAAAACACATCGATACCAAACAAATTTATTGTTACGTGCCTACATCCCGCATACCCGTGTCTTAAATATCGCAAACTTTGTATACTAATAAACGTTTAAACTAAACATGCATGTGGGACATTTCCGTCCTCACGCAATGTAATAGCCACATGTATAAATTAAATTATTCGGTCGTGGCTCGATCGCTTTCGAGAACACTACGATACCGCGATTTAGGTTTTGAAGCGAATTAAAACGCGCGAACATGCGATTTAAATCGCTTTGTATTTAATAAGTGAAGATGAATAAATAAATATTCCACGACACTTCACACAACGCTATCTAGATCCATGGTAAGCATAGCTTAACTAGCTTGTATTATGAAATCTAGAATGCGGATAAACATACTTAGATACATTTTTTTTGTAAATGCATACATATTATACACAGAAACACCCAGACCAATGCAAATACCCATATTCATGCATACAAATATTTGCACTGAGCGGGGATCGAACCCGCGCCTCCTGCGTAGCGGCCGCGTTCTGGATTTTTGGATTCTCATGTTTTTCGTAATGAAATTCATTGAGTGAAATGTGATGAGTTTGGGTTAATCCCGATTTACCATTAGTGAAAACTGCTCAGCTAAGAAGAGAAGAGAATCCGAAAAATCCATCAGCCGAACTTCATTTCAACTCAGTCAAACTTTTTCTCAAGTTATCATTTTTTTTCCCGTGAAGCGATTGCCATATGACTTCCACAACCCACTGGCAATATCGAATTTCTAAAGTATTTGTCGGACTTATTAGGGCATCAAGTTCAAGTTATTTTTAAGGAAATAAATTAGATAGGTATAAAAGGAGTATAAATAGAGTATAAATAGAAAACGACTGCTACTGAATCATGAAAGCTAGTGTGCTTAAAAGGTCAATATTTAATTATACATATCTACATAGATAAATACTTAAATAATTATAGTAGGTAGGTAATTTAGTTCGCAAATACAAACGTGAAACTATTGTTTTTAAATACTATTATTAAAATGTTAAAAGGCACCGTACAGTTACGAGGACATTTGAAGCTATAAGGAAGAAAACGGCATAAAAAAATCACCTCGGGTGATATCTGTCAATTTATTCAAAGACAACGGATTTGTTAATGTACATCGTGGAATATCTGCGACGGTATTTCCATCGAGTGTAAAGTATGCCTTACGGGTCAGAGGTATTCGGTATTCTTAGTTCACGCGCAATCAGTGCACTAGTATAATTTGATTTCACTACATAATACTCTGTCCTATCCAAAATACTTACTTACTTAATAAGGGCTGATTGTGAAAGAAATTTAAGTAAAGTTTGGAATTTACATCAATATAACTATTTATTTTTTTCATTAGAAATGTCGCAAGTGCTTTCGAATTTTAAAATTAAAACAGTTTGACCTAATTTCCAAACCGCAGTTGTCATAATGCAGTGTCGCGAGCTGTAATGGCGAGCATTCAAAAGCATTTTGTGGTGAACAAACCGAAAATGTGAGAGTTCCCCTAACTGCCCTGGAGCGCTACCAAGAAATAATTCACATATTGTTCCTTTGTGTTACACTACAGTAATAAATCTTATAATGGACGTATATTATTATCGAGTTGGTAATAAAGTAGCATTTAATTATTGCAATAAAATACAATACTATCGCCATAAGAAGTATTATTGCTGTTACGTAATATTACTTAGAACATTATATACTGTAGAATCTTATCTTTAAGCAATACAGTAAAATTATCTGACTCGATTACTTAATGAAATAAAAATGAGATGGATAGGTACGTGTGGTTCTATCAGGACCTGGTCATGTTCGGCAATTAAGAGAATAACTAAAGTAATTTCGAAGCACTGCACCCGATGTGAGACAGACCAAATGTTCGGTTAAATTGCACACTAAATAATAACTTTGAGTTAACAGAATGTTTAGTGAATTTCAGCACAATCTACTCAAATAAACTGATGGCTACTATTTACTACAAAAGTTAATTAAGATTAGAGCTCAGTTTCATATCAATATCAATTAACACTATGTTTTTTAAAAACTTAAAATTTTTAATTAATGAAATTCATAGAGAAAAAAAGGAGAAGCTATTAATATCCAAGATTAAGATCACCGAATTGAATAACTATAAATATACTGCCTTGGAGAGTATAAATCGTGAAAATAAGTAAAGGCAAATCAATGATATTGCGCACGTAAAAAAAAAGTATGAGATAAATTCCAAATATCTTACATAAATAAGAGAACGATTACTTCCCTTAGCAACAGACGGATCTCGTACAAAATAATCCTCCCATAACTTTGTACCAACAACGCAAGCATAAACAACAATATTTTCGGAATATAATATTGTGGTGTTGGAACGACTACACTATAAAAGTCAGAGTAACTAATAAAGGACACTTTATATTATGCAAGCCTAATCTCAGTCTGCCAAGGGCTTTCACGATGAAAGCCGGCTTTCGCTAATACAATCTCATATGGATGTGCCACTCGTCACAGCTGGGGGTATTAGTTGAGGGTTGACAAGCAAAGTGAGTGACGATAATATGTTAAAAGAAAATATCAAAGACACTAGAAAGGCAGTGGGTTGAAAGTTCAAAAAACATGTGATATCAAGGTAAATTTGATTAAAAGTGAGAATAAAATCGCGGTCAACCGTTAGATTCGATAGTGACACAAAATATCTTTAATATGAAAAATTTTGTAATGTGAGATCTCACGACACGGTTTTATATGTTTATCTCTTTTTAATACACTATATCTATATTTAAAGATGATTTTATCGATAGGGAAATATGTTTCTATCGATAATACACCCATAATATGGATTTTAAACGATTTCATTGACATTTCAACTGGTTTTTATATTTATGCGTGCGTGTTATAGGAATTGTGTGGGAATAAAAATAAAAATATTATGGTCGTATTTTATTAGAAAACAATATGATCTACAAAAAAATATCCACATGCTGGTGAACGTCATATTTTTACTAGAATAAATTAACGTACTTAAAACAAGTGTTAAAAATATTTTATATGTAAAAACTGTGAAAGCCCTTAGAATGACTCTGAAACCGTGATCATGATCATGACCAGTAGCATTTGAACGCGTTATTCTAATCTAGGTCTTATCAGTCATCAGTAGTCATTACTCATCAGTGACGCAAGCGCATTGCAAACGAAAGTGATGACATTTATTGAGAAAGTTGTTTATTATGTCTTCGTGTACACGCTATTACATTTTATCAGTAATTGTTTGATAATAATTAGGTATTAATTTTTATTGCATCTATCTGTACCGATACTTATCACTTTAAAAATCAGAACTCTATAAAAGACACATTTTTATTTAATTATCATCAGCTAATTGACGAAAAAGAAAAGAACAAGCGAAACAGGTTTATGTATGTGATTATATATCTAAACGCACCACACGAACCATAAAATGGCTAATATATATTAATTTCCCCAAGTAAAATGTATTTGTTTAATTAGAACCTTTTTTTATTATACGAGAAGAATTGCGTACGTGCCGGCCCTAATAATATCCTATGAGCAAGTAAAATTCTACGCGAGAGTAATTGGAGTGAGATAAAAGTATCCGACTAAGTATATGCACATAAAGTCAGGCTTGATTTCCGCTACTAGTGTTCCGAGGTATGACCTATTTTCTACTGATGACGTTTCGTGATATTTAAAATACAATAAAATTAAATTTTGAATCGGGTTCAATTGTTTCAAATAATAATACCAGATGAAAATGTTTCGGTGCTCTGCAGGTCTAAAAAGGCTATATTTTCATATACTGATCATCTCATTGACATAAAATGAAACTTTATTTTAAGTACACCATCTCATTTGGCAGTTTAGTATGAAAATGCGTAAATGGGCCCAATTTATGAGCCATTCATAATTTCAAATTCGTGACGTATTAGATGTTAGTAGGGACTTCATTCTGCGTTCATTTTGGTTTTTTCATTGTCATTGTTGTATTATTATTGGTTCGTTCCTGAACCTACAGAAACATTAAAACAAATTTGACGACTAACACTGACAACTCAGTTTTTAAAAATCATGTCAGACAAAATTGCCGCACTGAAATAAAAATAGAAAACATATTTGTACTTTTTGCTTTATTTTGTTTCAAATTCAGGTTTATTGGACAGGAATTATGAACTTTTGGTATCAGAGCATAATAACTACCTAATTAACGCTGCGTTAATGGCAAAATCTTATTTTAGTCAATATCGCACAAGTACCATTCGACGCGTCTCTATATTTCTGAAGTGAAAACTTCTTTAACGGCGTTGGACGGGTGTAAAATGTTAAGGAAGCGTCAGGATTAGTTGACCTTTGAACCGTAACCGACGACTGACGTCATACAAGATTAGGTAAATACTATCTATTTTGCAATTTACCATAGATAGCGCCGTGGCTTAAACGGTAAGCACTTCGACTGTAAGTCCTTATAGTTTCAAATAGTATCGGGTTCAAACCACCTGGCCTTCTGAAACTTTTTGTGATTATTTTTTCTTTTTGTAGTTTATTACTTTTTATGATAATTTTTTCTTTCTGTAATTTATTACTTTTTGTGTTTATTTTTTCTTTTCATAATTTATTAATTTCTTCTGACAGAAAATTAGCAGAAAATAAGTAATAGGTTCTATGATTAGCGCTATATTATAGGTATGGTATGGTATGTTCTTTTTTATCTTTTTCTATGTATATAACGAAGAAAGAAAAAAAGAAAATGTTTTCACTTCTGCCGGCACTCCCAGAGTGCAACCCGTCTTTTTTTTTGTTGTAGCAACATCAGTAACAAATGTCACTAGAATATAAACATGTTACAGATGAAATATAAATTAAATATAAAAATGATACCATTTCATGGTCTTAATATGTCTCCTACTTATCTGCTAATGAAAATCAACGCGTAATGTGGCCTTTTTAGACTTGCTGTTGTCGAAATTAGGAAAGGCTCTTGAGATTTTTTTTTAAACTCATGTCTACCTAGAAAATATGGCTAAAATGTATATTTTCTCACCGCACTCCATTTTTTATAAACAATTTACCACCATAGACACTTGAAACTCAATTTTGCATACCAACTCAAGGTCAAAGAGGACAAAAAGGTCCGAACATTAATAAGAATTTAAAATTTTAGTTAGATTTTAGAATTTATTTTTTATTTGTTTATTTATATAACTCTTCAGGCTTTCACGGCCGGCGTTGTATGTAGAATATACTGCTTCCGGGCTGTTGGGCCGTGGTCCATGGGAAACTTGCGTTCCATACGTTTCGTCGATCACTGCGGTCGACATCTTCAGTGGCGCAGGTCCGGGCGACGACGAGTTCGGAGACCTTGCCTCGTCGGCGGCTTCGCTGCTTGTTTTTAGCTGTGTTTATTTATAATATTACGCGACTGAATATTATCGTCATAATACCTATTCTGACCGCGTTTTCAAATGAAAATCTACATAAACAATATCAATATGTTTTTTTTTCTAGCAATACTGATCAAATAACGGCTTCCAGTAAACTTGGACATAGTAAAACAATCTAAAATAACTTATTCTATACTAAGACTTGGAGTTATAATAAATTGATTGTCTGACAGTTTTCGATCTTGACGGCTTAACGAATGAAGAAAATTAATCAAATGCACTATACATCATTCAGAATACATATTAATCTTTTATCAAACTTGGACGAAGTATCTTTTGACAGTGCATGTCAAAAGATTATTTGTCCAAGGCGACATTGACTGGGTTAACGAGGCTTTATTGAGAATTCGATATTCAAATTCGACCAATTTTAAGGTGATTTTGAAACCTAGCCGTACTTCGACAGAAGGCTTTACCTGTCGCTTTGGCAGCGAACAAATAGAAGAGAATTTTCCAGACGATATTTTTGGCGGATACGAAGTATCTACTTATTAGTACAGTATTATGAATATGATTCATAGACGTATTGATAAGGACGTCGTGATGAGTGTTATCTGTTGTAGGCGTGTTTTGAGCAATATTTGTCTTTCTTATTCGTTTATTAGGTGTTTGTGAGTATGAACCAGAAAAATACCGGATACATACATTGTTACAAAATAATTCTTAGAAAATTGTGGTTTAATCATGTATGATGAATAAACTGAATATGTAAAGATACAAAAGGTCAAAAGATAGACTAATAAGAAGATTTAGATATAAACATTCTAATATTAAAGTAGATTAAGATTAAGATAATTATCTTAGTATTTATCTAGGTATCTTATGCTCGTAGCAGATACAAACATTTTTGCTATAATCCATTTGATAAATGTATCATTTGATAAATATTCGGTTCGATGATCTAATTTTGAATATAGAAATTATAGAAATGATAGTGCACGCAAAAATCATAACCGACTTTTTTGTATTCGTTTTTATTTAAATTACAAGACGATAGTCATTAAGGTGGGTTAAAGTGACTATGACTTATTAATAATGTCCTCATTTCTTTATATTCAGCCCGTCAAAGTTCAGACGATATTCAATTCAGAGGATATTACGAAGTCCAGAACTTATCTGCCCCATTTTTGTTCAATTGTTATACTATTTTTCATTTGTACCTATTCCCAGCAACTTTTTTATCAGAAGTGATTATTCCATCCAATAAATATTTTCATACATTCCGTACTTAAGTCATGGAACTGTAATTTTTCATTAGGTAAGCCCGTTTGACTCCGCGCATAGGGGAAAAATAGCACCTGGCATGCGAGCCGGGGTCTCCCAGACCATACGCACGTTAATAATAAATTCTTCTATTACCGGGTTACATTTGTGGAAAGTCTGCAGGGATTAGCAGCGTCGAATTCTCGGAATAGATAGCCATTGAAATTAACCTGTAACGGCCTTTATATTATTTGTGTTCGGCCAGTTTAGTTATTAAGGATCCTTGAGAATTCGTTAATTTCAGGTATGATTTTTTGATATAGAGTTATTAAGTCAATAATTTATAGTCTACCTATGGAATAAAAAAATACAATTAAGTACCTATATATGCTTTTTTATATTCTTAGGCCCCTATGCTTTAACATATTTCATTCTAGATTTTGTTTAAGCATAGGGGGTGAAAGCGGAACCTGAAATTCCGCCTACGCCCATTGCATGCACAAAGAAGACATTTCTGATGACATAGCCTTTAAGCAAAGTAAATAACCGCTTTAAAAGCAACAATATTTGTTATATCCAATTAAATATACTTAACAAATTATACTTAACTAATCCATCTACCTAAAGCATAGCTAAACAATCCGTAAACACTAGGAACCAAATTAATTGTCATTTTCCTGTACAGTAAGTAACCGTTGGACTAATTAAATTGTTATATATACGTATAACAATTTAATTCGCAAAAATCACGTGTTTGAGTGTGTGACTGAGGGTGTATTGTGGGTGTGTGTATGTGTGTGGGCGTGTGTGTGTATTTCTATAAGGTTATCAAATTAATTGCTATTATAATCCAAAGGTATGATGCATTATTGAAGTAACACAATTAACTATTGTATTGAGGGCAAATTATACATAAACTGATGCAGGCTAATGAGTTGTGTCTGATGTTTGTTTACAGTTTGTTTCAGTATGATCTAAAGGTTATTTATTGTTTAATTTTAATCATAATAATTTGATATACAAAATTGAGGTGCCAAGGTAGGTGCTGCTATGTTGTGAAGTCGTTAACTACTGTTAGCGCGGGTTTTTATTTATTTACTTGCTAAAATATTGTGAAAAGATAGGTATATGAAAATAAAACTAACAAATTGGACATTCAACAGGTCCTTTAAATATTAATAATAATTCCATTGCTATATTACTATGAAAATTTTTAAAGCTAAACTGTCAATTGAAATATTTTCGCTACTTTTAACTGCGATTGTACAAAGTTTAGACCCAGCAGAATATTAAACATTCAGACTATTGTGAACGTTATTTTGCAAAATCCTCCAAAATTTAAGTGCAAAGTAACGTTTAAAAAATTACAATAAATCGAAATTCAAACAAACCTTATATATTGACTTGCTAGTACACTGCGGTTGCGCAACTTTAGTGGGTACCGTTATTCGTCCAAAAACAAGATGACACTAACGGATCATTAGAGTCCGTAATTTCGCAACAGTCGTCTCTTGTCCAGCCTGGTCAAGTTTTCACAATTCGTCACTTATTTACATAATGTGTGAATCATGATTCGTGAATTACTGAAATTGTGATGTCTAATGTTAATAAATACCATTAGCGTCATATTTACTGTCTAGGAAACTTCTATATTCTCGAGGAAAACTTGTCTGTAATTCTTTTGTTTATGTATTTAGTATGCAGTATAATGGATGAATCATAAGTTTGTGTATGCAATAAAAGGAAATATATAATTTACAATATACCAACCTAATACCGGCAGTATAATGGATGTTTTACATTTTATATATGTTAATATTAAATTTTGATGATTTTTTATACTAACGTGGTCTCTCTTCATCCGAGCACATATCCCAATTGCATCCAAAGCTAGTAGGTACCTACTTTCAAAAGTATATAGGTCTTTCAGGTTCGATTTTGTGTGCACCCTCGTTATGTTATGTAGGCCCATAATATCTATATATTTAATATCTTATCAATAATTGTATTGTCAAATTTTATTCTTCATATAACAATATTTTAATCTTGTTTATTTTTTTATTTTTTTCTGATGTTGATCTGCGATCAGTCTTTTAACTTTTAGCAGATTGATTGTGCGAATACGTCGTGCAGGGTAAGCTTCTCAGCAGCAGCAACCCTTAATTCAAAACCTGTCTTCGAGGCTCTGGATATCGAAACGTTTCAAGCGTTTGGGATAACTAATGCTGGATAATTCTACTGCCAGCTCATTGGGGTGTTTTTCGAGTCGGTTTTTGTATTTAGTAGAGCATAGACTTATCTCTTCTCTTACTGTTTTCAATTGTAGGCCTTCGTGGATTTCAGTGTTAGTTACAAACCATGGTACATTTGCGATACAACGTAATATGCCATTATTTGCCTTCCAGAAAGACAGTATTTAATTGAAGAAGCTGTCTGTGATTTTTAGCATTTTTAGCGTAAATATGGTTCAAATCTTACCTGAATATCTAACTTTCGACTATGGTCATGTAAATAAACCTCACCAACTGACAACTGCGTGCCTCTGTGTTTACCATAGATCATAGCGTTTTGTGATTTTTACCGCGTAAGGTGTAAAAATTTTCAAGTCAAGAAATAAGTTCTTAAAAAGTGAATTACATAGTAATTATGTTGATTTTACCGTTTGTATGTGTACAGTGCTACATAAATAATTGCAAGGTATATTATTTTAGTGAAGTTTCTTTGCTGAGAACTTCGGTAAGTAGATATTGTACCATACTAATGAATACCGCAGAGGCAAGCGAGAGTGCTCCAGATCGTTGCTCCGGAGGGAGAACGAAGTACTTATAAATCCGAAGGCAGTTCCTCATCTTCGGAAGATCAGGATAGCTTTACCTCGCCATCCCCGAATAAGCGGTTCAACCGGTCGAATCACGTCGAAACGTGTTCGAGAGATGAACGTAACTTAGACTTAAATTTCACAATAAGCTAAGGTTTACACCAAAGAATTAACCTGTTGGAATTGGTAATAAAATCCAAGACACTCATTAGTTACTGATATACATAAAGCTTAAATCGTTGCTTGGCTGACCCCTCAACATTCAAAAAGATTGTAACTCCCCAGCAATTTAAGTCATTTAGACAATACTAGCTCGGCAGACACTTGATATATAGACTATTTACATATATATAAGTTTACTGGCCACTTTCGTCACCTATTTAATGTGTGATTAATCAACAAATGTTACCGTAATAAAAGTAATGATTATGGCAGGCACTGATCAGTTGATAGCAGGCTTGTTAACATAGCATTAACATGAAACTATCTTACAAAATGTTATAGCAATCTATAACATTCCAAGGCCTGGTAGGTTAATAGAGAAGAAGACTAGAGTGTCTAGTGACTGGATTCTTACATCCTTATGCCATCAGTAGAATTTTTCAGGATGTCACAAGTTATAAGTTGTAACCAAGACTAACTATAAATATTATATTATAAGTTATACCGTAAAACTAAAAAAGAGAGTTCTAGTTCACACTCTAAATCTGAAAGGAAGAGTAGGTAGTAACCATAAATGCATGTTATCTTAATAGACCAAGATTTTAACATTTAAATTACATTGGACTGCAACCTGCCAAGCATGATCACCATGCCTAGGACAGCAAAGTTAAGAGATTTACAGGTGTCACTCGTAAGAAATCTAGCGACTCCAAGTATTTTAAGTAATAGGCACCTGAATAAATAATTCAAACAGGAATCAAATTAGATTTTGAGAAACAGCTCTTTCTCACTCACAATTTTAATAAAATTTGAACTTAACATAACAGTTGATCACCCAAATAGATGGGGTTCAATTCCTACAACAGGAAGATTGAATGACAAGAATTGTACCAGGCAGTTCTTCATCTATGCAAAAAAAAATGATCTCACAGAAGGCTCCTGTGCATAATACCTATATGGAAAGAAATTTCCTATCTAAGAGCCCTCCCTTTGGGCCTCTCATCATCACCATTGCAACGACAACTAATTGGATTGCGGAAATCCTTTGGAAACAAGTCACAGCCATGGTCCTTTTTTGCTAAATAAATCAACAATATTCTTTTATTTTGATCTCCTTAATGCCATCTTAATGGTCCCATAATAATATTTTGGTTCTTGAATATATCTAAAATATACCATATACACATTTTAGGAAAGTCAAACTGATAGGTGAATTAGGTAAATTCCAAAGATCAATCCACCTTGAATCACTTGGAACATTAATTTCCAGTCTACTTTAGATAAGTGATTTATTTATCAAAATTTTACCAAATATGACTTGACTCCAAGCAAAGGTCAACAGCAAAAGAAGAATAAATATATGTACAAAATCTACATTGAATTACCTAGTAATGTATCAATGTAGTTGATGTATAAGTAATTGTATAATGTTTAGAGAACAAAGTTAATGTATTTCATAATGGTGATTACTTTAGGAAGAGAAAAAATGAATAATAAATGAAACTTCTAATTAACCACTTTTGCTGTTGACTCTACTATAGTTGCAAGGTACTCTAAAGTTAACCTGAGGTCTATGTACAACTTTATTGTCTCAGGATGCAATTGCTTCAAACAGGGTAAACTGAGAGGAAAAAAGGGCTCTGTATCCCCTAGTGCGGTGCAATTTACAGTGGTAGCTCAGGAGTGGGGACCACAGCGCACAAGGGACACTCAGTCAAAAAGGTGACCACTCACTACAAATGTGATGGTCGCGGACTAGGAAATGCTATTGAACAACTTTATGTTGTCAAGCAAATGGAGTTAGACCAACAAAAAGTGGCACTCCAATATGATGCAATTGTAAGCAGCTTTACTTATGGACAAAAAGTGCTACTGGTCAAATCAGACAGCATCCAACTGGACCAAAAAGGAGCACTTGCTCCTTAACCCGTAGAGGTGTCCAGAAAACTTTCCAATTTATCGAGCAGTTCATTACTGACGGCATGTCACCTCCAACCCTTTCAGATCAAGGGACTCACCCATTGTCCTATAGGATGTGGAACTCGAGGACTTGCAAAGCTTTCAGTCAGACTGGAACTATCCGTTGAGATTGACGTTTCCTCCACCCAGTTAATACCTCAGTGGCTGGGCCATCTAAACAGTACTCTAGGCTGGTCGATCTTAGATTGAGAGCGTACCACTAAGTCTTGTCAATAAAGGATTTGCGGAAGATCCTTACACAATGACAAGAGACAACACTTTCTAAATAGCCTTACTGTGGGATGAGTACTGGGCTGGTCAATCTCAGATTGACAGCCTGAATGGACCCTTACCAATAAAGAATCTGCGGAAGATTCTAACAGGCCCTCATCAGGGACTGGGAGGTTATCCTGCTTAAAGGGGGGGGGGGGACAAATAAAGTACTGGAATAAACAAGAAAAGGAGTTATTGAGTTGTAGTTGGCGGACGACCACTCTTAATACATACATACATGTTTTAACACTTTGGCTTTTACGTGGTTGATATTCTGTAGAGACTCGAAATATGCTTTATATATGAGTCTAAACTGTCAATGTATGTTATGAAATCCATAGAAATAACATAACATAACGTAAACTCACGCCTTTATCCCCGAAGGGGTAGTCAGGGGTGCTGGCACCCGCATTTCGCCGGTTTATGTTTAGGTCCCAATGTAATAGGTGGCGAGCCTATTGCCATTAACTGGGCACTTATAAACCTGCGATAAATACACACATAACTTCGAGAAGCATCGAAAAGTCATCGGTGTGTGCCAGGGAAAGCCTGGGATCGAGCCCGAGACCTCGTCTCGGCGGTCCATTGCCCGTACCACTAGGCTACCGCGGTTAGTCTATAGAAATATCAACCAAGTAATACCTATTTTTATGCCAAGTTGTAAGGGCCATTTCTTTCTCTATAGACTTTGATGTATAGTCTGAGCATACAGGGTAACCCTGAAACTATGGGTTATATATTGCATTTTCACTGACATTCTTTCATGTTATAGGGCCAGGGTGGTGCTTGGTATCCCAGATATCTTGGTTTAAACATAAATATATTTATTTACCTTTTGCTTACAATTCGATTAATTTAACAATTAAGATCTGCAGTTCTTTATAGTGGAATCTGCAGTCTCAGCATATTGTGCTACAAATGTAGACAATTGTTCTAAGGACTTATTCATTCAACAAGTCCTAAAAGCTACTGCTTTAGTCAAACCTTAGGCCATTAACTCCCCTAGATGGCATATGTTAATATATTCATGCATGTGGATCTCCAAAGGGGAGGCAGAGGTGTATTATTTGACACCCATACTATGTACATTTTTCAGTTCCATATAACATGGAGCGAGTCTGTTGCGCTCAAATGGAGAATCATTGGCTGATTTCTACTATTGGTTGGTAAACAACCGTATCCCTTAGTAACCCATACCCAAATCACACTTTAATTTCCAGTTTCAGTACAATATAACAGCTCTCTTTTAAGAATTCTAGAAGAGTTGCAATTATTATGCTTCTAGCTGCAAACAGGTTAGCGCGTAAGTTCATTTACTAGATACATCTTGCAATATCTTCACAGAAGAAGAGAAAAAGATGTAAAGAACAGAATTTATTATGTAATACATTCTAAAACTGATTGTAGATAGCATAGGCAGGTCAGGTGCTAATGTCAGAACACCAAAACGCCTGTTTGTGCTTCAATATACTCAACTCTGCAGTTTCAAATACTAATGTAACTAGTCGTTTTATCTCAATTAGAGGTGCTGTAAGAGCAACTACCGGGACACAATTTAGTGTCTATTCCTAGATGCAGTACACATGGATGCGGCTTCAGGAAGGTTTCGATCCGCAGTGACCTTCAGAGGATGGTTTGTAAACATGCCTATAGCATAGATTTTAAATTGAGAAAATCAAAAGTCTCGTTTAGGTAATTAAGTTTAATGTTATAAATATGATATAGCATGCTGCATCTTCGTGGCTTTTTTGTCTAAACATTTCATTATGGTTATAATTATAATAAGGCATCCTTTTTCATTCATACCTTTAATAATACCGTTTTAAGTATTATCACATAGCGTTACAGTTACCATCACCAGCAGAAACCAAACAGGTCTTCAATTAAATACTGTCTTTCTGGAAGGCAAATAATAGAGCTGTTTTACATAAAATAAAACAGTTATTATATGCCGAAAGAAAGACAATATTCGAGCAAGGTCCTTGCTGGCGAGAAGACCCTATGATCTATGGTAAACACAGAGGCACGCAGTTGTCAGTTGGTGAGGTTTATTTACATGACCATAGTCGAAAGTTAGATATTCAGGTAAGATTTGAACCATATTTACGCTAAAAATGCTAAAACTCACAGACAGCTTCTTCAATTAAATACTGTCTTTCTTTCGGCATATAATAACTGTTTTATTTTATGTAAAACAGCTCTATTTTGTAATCGTTGTATTATGTTGACGCTAGTGTTACAAGCACTACCCCAGAGTTGAATGCCATACATCCAGACTGGCTTTAGGATGCAGTTATATATGAGGAGCTTGTTATCAGTAGACAGTGCAGAGTTTCGTGCCATCAGCCAGTACATGTTTCTGAACCGCATATTGAGCTCGTCTCGTTTTGTTTTGATGTGAGTTTTCCAGGTAAGTCTCCTGTCTAGATGCATACCCAGATATCGAACTGTGTCATTTTGTGGAAGTACATTGTTGCCCATTATGACTGGTGGACAATTTCCTTTTCTCAACGTGAAGGTGATGTGTACGGATTTTGGGGCACTAGCTTTAATTTTCCATTTTTGAAGCCAGTCATCCACTTTATTGAGGCTCTCTTGCAGTATGTTGGAGGCTACTGTAGCGTCGGTGCTGCTAGCAAGTAGTGCAGTGTCATCGGCGAAAGTGGCTGTTGTTTAATCTTGATTTGTCTTCTTTTTCGTGAATGTTGCGTTCCATATTCCGCGAATGTTCCAGGTCATGTTCCAAAAGAAATGCTTTTTTCTTACTAATTTGTTTGACATAAATATTTATTGAACTTATAAATTTCAAAGAAATGCACATTGGTGGTACCTATTTACTTATCAATCTCGGTCAAGTGTCATACATTCGCGGAAATGAATGCCCATTGAGGATACATTTAGTATGTGTAATACAACAATGAATAGATATAGGTATATTACCCGCGTAAAATATCCATAACCCACAGAAAGGTGTTTTCGGAATAGTAAATCAGCGTGCTATTCCAGACTTAATCTATATTATGTGCCAAATTGAATAAAAAAAAAAACAAAATAAAAAAAAAAGATGTCAGTGGAAACACCGGAGGCTATTCCTGCTTTGTCTTCTACGCTGCGGGCGCAGAAACTATCTTTGTTTACAGGTTCGGCAACACGTGTGACTCCTGGTGATGCACACGTCCATAGGCCACGGTAACCACTTTCCATCAGGTGGGCCGTGTCCTTGTCTGCCACCTCAGTGGTATTAAAAATATCCGTCCAAACTTTTATATTTATACCTTGTATTGTTATTTGTTTGAATACAATATAATGTATAAATTTTGTCTTGTGTAGTTATTCATCTATACATTCTATACAAATAAATAAAATTGGAGTGTGTGTTTGTAATATTGAAATAACCGTTTTTTACTACACGCATATGAATATAATACGGTACATACACCAAAATATTTTTTTTTTTCAATTTTTGTCTGTCTGTCTGTTTGTACCGGCTAATCTCCGAAATGGCTGGACCGATTTTGACTGGACTTTTATTGGCAGGTAGCTGATGTAATAAGGAGTAACTTGGGCTAATTTTATTTTAGAAAAATAGCGTTGACTGAACACTAAGCGATAACCGACATCCACGCGGGCGGAGCCGCGGGCAACAGCTAGTATATAATAAATTACAAATAAGTATGCCAAACATAATACCATCCAAAGGTTGTCTAGTAGAAATCGCTTCAACCGATAAGGGACGGCCTTATTGTACTGCTTCCGTACAGTAAGTTATTTGCCTGGTGTACAATAAATTGCATAATAAATAAACATAATAGTAATAACTATCGTTGTATTACAGCAGTTACCGTACCAAGGGTATAAGAGCAAATGAAGTATTCCTCAAGAGAGAATTGCCAGCATTTGTATTAGTATCATACTATAGTAGAAATCTCGCGTATTCAGACAGAATGCAATCATTCTGGAAGATTAGACAGAACTCCCTTATCCATAATTGATGAAGAGAATACATCCAAGTTATGAATAACATAATCTTATATATAACCTTATTTATTGAATCAAAAATTGATTTCAGAAACTCAGGAATTTTTCTTATAGAAGTTAAAGCTGAATTTTTAATCCACTACACCTCTGTGAATCGTAGCTTCAAAACGAATGGATATCTGTTCTTTCAATTTTAAAACTGATGAGTTTGCTAATGCGGGCTTTATTTAAGTAATATCAGTCGGAAAACTTGTATTCGTGATAGTAGTTGTAAGAAGCGACCCACCTTGGACACCAGTAATGACAAAAAGTATCTTATAGTAGATTAGAAGCCAAGGGCTGTAAGACATCAATTGCCGATCGTGTTTTTGTATTCGAGATTCCAAAAACGTTTACTAAAGCCTGTAAGTGATTAAAATATTATTGGAGAAGAAAGTAGTGTAGCCAGATATTCGCCAGATATTCTAGACGCGGCATCGGCGTTAACTGCAAATCTCCTGACAGAAAAGTCAAAATAATTGTACGACAAAATATACCAAGAATTATTAGTGAAGATAAAGTAGTGTATGAAACTGCATATATCTTAGGTATTAAAACACTCGAGTACACAATACCCCTTCTTATATGACAGTTGCATAAACTACTATTATTAGTTAAAATTTATAGTGAAATGAGACCAATTTTCAAATTTTAGGAACAGGGTTTTCGGTATTTTAATAGTAAAAGTTTTTATGTCAATTGCCAGTGCTTGAGCTGGGTCACAGGGTAGACAGACTGAATAGAGAGCGATTTCACATTCTTTTTATGCATTACTAGCTTTTACGGTATAAAGAATATAATGGAAGGAAAAGTTGAGGGTAGGAGAGGAAGAGGAAGACCTCGGAGGAGCTATATGGACCAAATAAAGGAGAAGGTTAACGTCATGTCGTACCAGGAAGTCAGGGCGATGGATAGGAATGAATGGAAGTTACTCCACAGACAAGAGCGAGGCTCTTAAATTTAAATGAATGAGCTTTTGCCCGCGGCTCCACCTGCGTGGATATCGATTATCGCTATAATATTTTTGGTACCATGTTTGCTAAGTTTGTTATCGTTTTCCCTTCCATATAGACGTTGCAATTTTAGAAAATTAACTTTTACCCGCGGCACTGCCCGCGTGGATATCGGTTATCGCTATAACATTGGTTATCGTTATAAATTGTAGCCTATGTGTTATTCTGATGTATAAGCCTTATTATTGTAAAGTTTCATTAAAATCCATTCAGTAGTTTTTACGTGAAAGAGTAACAAACATACAAACTTTTGCGTTTATAATATTAGTAGGATATTCACCTTTTCATGCGTTACCATATATTCCATTCGCTACGCACCCTGTTTTTTTTCCGAGAACGTGTGACTATTACACGTTCTCGGGAAATCCGGGGTCAGAAAACATTGGGGTCACAAACACAAAACACATCTAGTGACATTCACGTCATAGGTACTTTTCTTAAGTTAGTCTACCTACTCCCCTTTGTCAACCTCCGTCACTACTTACGAGCCTTGCTAAAGATACACCTTACAAAGAGGTACATTTCTATTCTATGCTATGTAGAATTTAAGTAATGCGTGTATTATGCACAACGGTACAAGTGACATCAACTTTTAAAAGAAAAATGGTCCTAAAGCACAAGGAAAACAATTGACAATATGGCGATTTTCCTTTTAACCGTAATGTAGTCGCTTACGCCCTTTAGCCTTACAACTGTCGATACAGTCACGCCTCTTTTCAGAGTGCAACCAGCGAGCATGTATGAAAATAAAGAACAAATAATGAGAGGTGGCCAGGATTCTACAATGGGAAAAATGCGATCCTTATCCTAATGGGAAAGAGATAAGTGTACTTATATATTTTTGGCACTTACAAAATTTTTTTACGATTTTTTTAGTATTTTTGATCTTTTAACATTTTTGTAATGACTTAGACCGTAAAATTCATTTGTAAATCTTACTGGATATCTAAGAAACAATCACTTTAGTCATAATGCATATTGCATTTATACAATGCCTGTTAAATTAACACTCATGAAAAAATATCAGAACTCCAGATTGTAGTGCCTCCTATTGGGACCAGTTGTAAGGCTAGATCATGCAGGAGCTTACTGAAGCACCACGCACAATTAAATGAAAATCTGTTAAATCGTTTAGAAGCAGTTCAGTGACATAATACAAAAGCCCCAATTAAAATGTAATAAAAGTCAATAAGCCCATTGTATCCAACACTGTATATTTGTGGCCGTTATCAAACCCTTCACGAACATAAATTTATTTGACCGTAATGGCCAAACACAATGATCTAACTATAATTTAATTACATCTTACGAGTCATAACAAACAACATCATCAATGACGTAATTTACTGTAATAGGTTTAAGGTTTATTCACGCAATATTGAGTAAGTACACAAACCTCTTTTTGTTCAGTCGGTGTGCTCGTCCTAACTCCTGTCAGGTCCTTCCACCTGAGCACACCCATGACGGCGTGCCGCACCCAGGATCCGCGTCTCCCAGTCCTTCCGTTAGACAGTTCATCCACCACACCGCATATAACAGAGTTCACCGCCAACTTGCCAGTTCCTTCTTTCTCATTCTTCAACGCCACTTCGCTACTGATCGGCAACGACCTTCGCTCCCTCATAAAGCCAGAAAAATAAATCGCGGCAATTGTCTATTCACGCTTCTCGAAGCGCATCCTCACGATACTCACTATTAATCATCCTAAGATAACTTCAAAGACGATATAAATCTTCCAGTAAATCGCTTATTTTTATCACACTTTTTGGGTCACCCAGCTGTGGGTTTTCCCATAGGCGTCTGGAAGTTTTTCAATTATTCCTTTTGCTAAGAAATAAAAGTCTCAAACTATCTTCGACTTGAACAACAGAATATATTTTCAATGGCCGACTGTCCAAAAACAGTAGTCAAGCATATAACTGTAGGTTTTAAACTTTCACTTGGTAGCGTCTTCGTCGCGCCCTGGATGTAGGTTATACGTCTTTTGCTCACGAAAACGTCAACACAACCGAAGTCATTCACAGATTTGCTAAATTCAGTCCACAAACTTTTTCTTCACTAAAAACACAGTCAACACTTTTGTAACACGTCCAAGAAAAAAATTGCAGTGGTTTCAAACTGCTCCAAAAATATTAAAATAAAGTTCCAAAATATTATAGTTGTCAAAACACGATAGTAGCGCGATTATCGCACTGTTAGACAGAGCATTACGTCCTCACAGGGTTACGTTCGAAAACCGAATGGCGCGGCGCGTGCCACATGCTTCAGTCTACAAAGGCGCGTTGAAGAATTTTCGTCTCTTTCTTTGCCTCACTATTGATACATTAAAGACAGAGATAAATAGACAGAACAGCATTCGGTTCAGTTGCAGTAGAGTCCAAGACAGGTGAATGTAACAGCCGGAGAAGACAACAAAAACTTTTGAAACGTTTCTAATGTGATAGTCTATTGTACTATGCGACATCGACATGCGACATTCAGCTTGGAGAAAAATAGTATTGCACTAGATTAATTGCTGAAATAGAAAGTTGCATAAACATGGACATACTGCATAGTTTCCTACTATTACACGCATTGGATGCCTATACATGTTTCTGGGAAATACAAAGCAATATTTTTCAATGTTGTGTTATGGAATAAACGGTAAAGGATAAAATTGAATACATAATATTGAAAATATTACTGGTTAGTTAATGGCAAATTGTTATAGTTATTTACTTTATACATACCTAATTACGCCTATGTATCCCTGAAGGGGTAGACAGATATTCATAAACACCCATTTGTTTTAGTAGCTAGGTAACAGAGGGCAAGCCCATTATTTTATTGTACTCCTGACGACTCCGTGTTACTACGGCGAATTATCCTTGCAGTTTGCCTGTCCAAAGAATCAAACGCGGGACTTCATGCACAACATCAGCAAGTACCTACACTTAACCATCGAGACATTTTATGAAATAATCAAATGACATGTCAAAATTTCGTTACATTAAAACAGGTAAATCTACGACCAATAAAGATGACAAATAACTATCGATAAAACTATTTCTCGAACCAATCAAAATAAGAAAATCGTTAACATTCGTTTTGTTCCAACTAAAAACGTCTAGAATATTCATTCCTATAAGTACACGTTGCACATGCATCGAATTTCGGCATGGATGCGTTCGCGGGGGCCGTGGGAACATCCGGGGGTAACCGTCCACACTGTTACCCTCGAGTCTTGCAGTGAAGGGAACAAAGGTTCAACAGGTGCCTCCTACTAAGCTGCTTCCGAAGCCAAAGACTTGAATAAGACGGAAGCTGATACCTTATTAACAAGGGAAGGATGTGGTGTGGATTAACAATCTGCTCTTCGAATACAGTGTAACTATCTACTTGGGAACTTTGTTACCAACTTAACGTATCTAATTAAGATGAATTGGCAAAAGGTGGCGTTTTGTTTCTCCCTATTATTATAATATAGAAGAACGAGGCAAAAGGATAATGATAGCTAAACTAAATATGTATATAAAATCTTCATTTTGTTATCATCAAAATATTTTTTCACTATAAAATTATGTTTGTTTATTTCTACATCAATTGTAAGCCAATACAAATCACATGGACATCAATGATTTTATTTCAACTCTTATTTGGCCCTGATTCTGCTATTATCTTTTTCATGGCAAACCCACTGCGGTACCACAGTCACTGTAGCCACGGCTATTTAACCATAGACTTTGCCATTATGATGTTAAAGTCTACAATTGAATCACAATCTTGTAGAGTGAATGAAAAATGATAAAAACTCTTTCTTTTTTCATTTTGTACTTTAAAGTAATAGCAACAAAGTCAAAAATTTAAATACTGCTGACATTGCATAAAAAAACATTTTATGCAATGTCAGCAGTATGACAGTGGTGTTGTTATGTCTTAAAATTAGCAGAATCGGGGGCCTGAAATTCTATCCTACTAATATTTTAAACGCGAAAGTTTGTAAGTAAGGATGGATGGATGTTTGATACTCTTTCACGTAAAAACTACTGAATGGATTTTAATGAAACTTTACAATAATATAGCTTATACATCAGAATAACACATAGGCTTATAATTTATAACGATAACCGATATCCACGCGGGCAGAGCAAAGCTAATTTTCTGAAATTGCAATGTCGATATGGAAGGGAAAACGATAACAACCTTAGCAAACATGGTTCCAAAAATATTATCAAATAACCCGAAACTAGCACTGAATTTACTCGTTTCCGTGAATGAAAATTAATACGTCCGAAGTTAATAAATTATTGTAACCCCAAAATCCAATTGCATGTGCAAATTGAGTATCGCCAACAATTCATACAGTCATATTTTAAATATTTGGTTAGCCACAGGATATCCCGCACGCAGATGCGTTTGACACTCCAAAAAGGTCGAATTACTATAACGGGACATTTTTTTTAAATATCAAATTAGGGAGGTATAGATGTCTGCGGTACTTTGTATCGGTTGAAACAAAGACTCGGTACCTTCAAAGGCAATTATTTTGTTTCGACAGAATTATTCAAACGGAGCGCTTGTTAGTCCTATCAAAGAATGAATAATAAATGTACCTAAATAACGATACTCATTAAAATGTTACTGTCAAATAAATACGCAATAAATATTCTACAAAGAAAATTTCAATTTACAAGTATTTTAATTTTAACTAGCTGTTGCCTGCGGCTCCGCCCGCGTGGATGTCGGTTATCGCTTAGTGTTGAGTCAATAAAGTAGCATTATTTTATGCATTCAAAGTCTCAGTCCGATCGGTTTAAAATTAACAAAGTTTCATACAAACTTTTGTCCCCTATGTTATCACCTTAGGGGTAGAATTAATCAAAATCCTTTCTTATTGGATGGCTACGTCATAACATCTACCTGCATGCCAAATTTCAGCCCGATCCGTCCAGTGGTTTGGGCTGTGCGTTGATAGATCACTATGTCAATCAGTCAGTCACCTTTGAGTTATATATATTTAGATTTAATTGTTGTATCATAATAATATTCAAACGTGTAAAAAAATACAATGTGGACAACATTATTTTTGTACTGAACGTCCCAATATCTGAATCTGCAGCCTCAAAATGGCGATATGAAAATGTGTGTATGTACAAAAAGCCATGATCAAAAAGAGATTTCACCGTCTGTGGATGATTTAACCACAGACCGGGATCCGTTTGATTTAAATTATGAAGGTGAAGTGAAGCCTCAGTCAGTGGTGAGAACAAACACCAAATCATACAAATTTTAAAATTAGAAAATATAAGCTATTCGATATAACTAGTTTTAACCTGAAGTTAGTGCTTAAAAATGAAATAAAGAAAATAGACAGAAGTTATACAAAATAATAAAATTGACCATAAGTAGAAACACTGTCGAAGGTTTCTAGTTATTTGGCAACACTTAATTGATTACCTGACGAAGACCGTTTATATTGCCGTAACTGGGTACTAATTTGAAATCAAATATAATTTTGGTTTACAAATTTACATAGTAACTTAGCTTGTACGTTTAAAAAAAAAATCTTATTTTTTTGGAAATATTTTAAACGTTTTATTATTCCAATTAAGCTGGTTTTATGAATTTATACATGTATTACAAAAATACACGACAATTATTAAAAAAAATATATGTTGAGCTAAGTTTAGATAAACAAATAATGTCTAAAAGGTAAGTTTGGTTATTACAAATCAATTATGGAAGTTATTAACGGATCTCTAGGTGCAATTAGCTCGACCAGTATTTATTTTAGGTATAAGTTAAAACCGTTAATTGATTGATAATGATTGCGTTAATTTTAAGTAAGTAGGGGCTATGTGACAAATTGTATGTTATATTATAAGGTTTTTATTTACTACATGACATTATCAGATTATGTACTCTTCTATTTCATTCGTGGTATTTCTGTAAGTACAGGTATATAATAGTGATAAACATGCGTTCGTCAGCTGTTTATTTAATAGAAGAGTAGACACAACGGAGACCAGAGTACATACAAACGTGAATAGGCACAAAGAATCAGCTAGGGATGCAAATTTACATACTAAGAACACGCTCATCTAGTGCATACCTACCGTTATTTGGCATATCGATAAAATTAAATTCAAATTAAAATTAATTAAGATTTTGTTGTGGCAAAAAGTACAAGACTCACCTGATAAAGATCCGTCACCAGTATCCAACTCTACAAGAGCTCATATTAGCTATAAAATATCATCGCTCTACCACTGGGAACTAAAAGGTTAAAAAATAAGAAAAATAATCTTTTCGTTATATTTCTAACGATTCCTGTACAAGTTATAAAAAATATGCATCGCAATTGCATAAATGAATAGACACAAAGGACTGCGCTGCTATAACAACTTAGATAACATTTTAATTAGATAATAATCTCTATGACCTAAAGACGTTTAATTATGTAACTCTATGTATGAAAAATCCTTGTTGTTTTGTACTACGTCAGTTGTCAATATGACTAGTGTATTTATACTATGAGTAATATAGCTATTTGCAGGTCACTTGGCAAAAAATGGATAATAGAAGTAATGACGTGAACCAAATAGAAAAAGAGGACGACCTACAAAGAGATCGAGCGATGATATTAAGGACATAGCGATAACAGGTTGAGAAACAAGAGCATGGGAAATAAT
Source organism: Eilema caniola (assembly GCA_949126895.1). Classification (NCBI taxonomy): domain Eukaryota; kingdom Metazoa; phylum Arthropoda; class Insecta; order Lepidoptera; family Erebidae; genus Eilema; species Eilema caniola. The sequence continues at coordinate 14,483,137 of OX421477.1, forward strand.
AACTTGAAACAAGCCACGGGAGGTGCCTATATTATATATAGGGAACATTTTATAGCATGTATATTGGAAAGATTTTGTGAAATCCCACTATAGAAGAGTTTAAGTACCGTCTACGACCATTATTAATTTCACAATACCCTTAGAGCGTTTTCACACTCATCCGATATCCGATACCCTTACCCTATCCTCGTTATATTAGTAAGTTTATCTAGTCCACTAACCACTTTCCGTCAGGTCTGCTACCTAAGTGTTAAATGTATAAAAAAGCAAGAACTGAAATCTATGTGGACTAATATTAGACCATCTACGATATCGATAAAAACTAACCACATCACTACACGATTACGTAAACGGCCCATCAGATATGCAAGCCCATGCACCTCATTTGACGGTCGTTAAAACATATGCACACCTGAAATCTTATGCCGTCGACAGTGTCGACATTGTATACTTATGATTTATAGCGATGCATTTGGTACTTGGTAGTGTAGTTTTCAAATGTTTTAGGGTGAATTGCACTACTGAACATTCATTCAATTACCTATTTCCTGAACAGAATTCTCATATTGTACTTACTCAATGTAATTCATAAAAAAATGTGATTACGCAGTTTAGCTTTATTTGATAATGTTGGTAAAATCTGCTCTTACTTTTTCGACGAAATCGAGAATAGCTATGATACTTCTAGCGCATATTTATTTTAATACTAAGTAGATTAACTTAGTATACTTAGTTCAGTAATGACTTAAAACACTAAGCTTATGATCTTCGTCCATCTTCGTGTCAGGAATGATAGGTCTTGATACATTGGAGCTTAGGCAGGAGCGCACGTCAGGCACTATTGTTTACTTTTAAATTTTAAAGTGGACAACCCATTGGTGCGTGAATATATTGGCTTGCCCACCAGCTTGGCAGTTTTTGGCATAGAGAAGCCCTACTTACAGAGCTGTTCAAGACCTGAATATTTTTTTGAAATAGAATCCAGTTGTGGACTAATTCTATGATGATAAGCCAAGTGTCTTTGGTAGAACTATGACAAAATATTTGTGTAATTTATAGTATTTGATGCCTTAAATGTAACGCAGTATTTTTATTAATTTTCTAATTTCAAGAAATGTACCATATAATTAATTTAAAGTAATGTTTAATATTATATTTATGTAACTGACTGCAAATAAGCGCTTCGGTGTAAACTGTAAACTTATACTGCTAATAATGAATGAATAACTAAAAAAAATGATATTAACGGATCTTGGTGAAAGCCGACATAAACACTGTGCAAAAATAATATAATTTTTCATCTTTCCCGTACGAAAAGGACACAGCCGGAAGTGGAATTCAAATTTATGTATCATTCACGCAGACTTAAGGTAGCGGACGGCCTATAACACTTTTCACGAAGGTAGAAGTGAAAAGTTGTGTGTTTCACACGAAAACAATATCTTTTTAAGTCTTATACCTTTAAATCACTCACAGTGCTTTAAATCTGTGTTAGAATACGCTTTCCTTAACAATGGTTATAATATTTGTCTCAGAGATAAAACTAAACGTATTCAGAGCTCAATGAAAGTTCAAAGAGTTCTAAAATCATTTCACACACAAATTACTTTTATTTTGCATACCTAATGGTCATGTGAGGAGAAAATATATTCAGTCTTTGTTACAAAAATAGGAAATTTGTCATGACAAATATAATTATGTATTTTTGTAAAATTTTAATACGTGGTTACACAATGCGATTTCTTTTCGCAGAATGTCTGCACCCATTCAGTAGAGGCTATAAAAAGATGGAATTGCGATACAGTCACTTATTATAATGTCTAATAACATCACAAATATCTACATCTTTCCGACGCCTTTTTTGAATAATGCATTGATGGAATACGAACTTACATACATACTCGTAATACGCACATATATCACCAAATATGTTATCTCAGTACAAAACTCGGCGCTATTCCCGGTTACACCCAAAGATTGCACTTTGAAGTCTCGTGTCTGCAGTCCTAGTTATTCTGATTTAGCTTTACGGGAGCAATTGCCTGGCCTCGTCTGTTAATAAGCTCGTGTACGGATAGCAGATAAGGATGTCTTGACTCCCAAAGGTCTGAATTAAGGACCAAAAATTAAAAACGTAATATTGTTGGAAGTTGACGCGAAAAATTATTTTAATGGACTTCTTATTGATTTTCGGTAAGACATGAGAGACAACCGTCTTCCGTTACCACGGGAGACGACAAGCAACCGAAACAGTGTAAATACTTAAATACCTAACACAAAAATAATTGAAAGTAGCAATTGTAACAGTTGCATTTGAATATATTTTCGTAAGTATCATCTTTCGCAAACAGTTTAAGATTTGGTAGCCACTATCGCTTATTTAAAGTTCATGATCATGATTGTCGAATCATTCGCGGGACTAAACTTTATGCAAATGCAAGTCAGGGGGCGTTGTGCTCGTGAGCGCGTGCTGATGACTCGAGTTTTTTACTCGAGTACCTACTGTGGTAGTAACACAGCTCAAGCAAGGTAGGCACACGACCTAATTGATAAAAATCTTTGAGAGTTGTTTATGGATGTTAGCAATACCAGAGGTGTAATTCACGAATTATCTAGGTACAGAGGAAGGAGGGAAAAAGAGGGGTAGAAAATAGATGACAAAGAGGTGTCCAACAGTCATAAAAACCGTACGAAGAGAAGAATACTGTTATTTTACTCTAGGCTGATATTGATTGAGAGGGTGGGGTGGAACTTCCCCGGTAGAGGCTATAACGGTCATATTAAGCAAACTAGCAAATGTATAAAATCAACTATATTTTATATCGTTATCCTATCATACTTACATAATTAAGACAAAATAATGTCATAAAAGTTGTATCTACTAGTTCTACTTGCTGTCTTTTCCTCTCGGTGACTACATTTATGGCCTTGCAAATTTGACAGTAAACGTACAAGCACACAATATCGGAAGTGTAACATTATGACTTATGACCTTCTTTACTTGATTGGTCTATATACTTTTTAAAAGAAAATTTTCACCACAGCGTTGTGACATAAAGAAAGAAAGATACAGTAAACTGATGTTAGGCTATGCATAAAAGTACATATTTTTGTTCTTATGTCATCAAATTCTCATTTGTTCTCGAAAGTGTAGGTCACTGTACATATTGTGTGGTTATTTCTAGAAGACTTCAGGCGTAGTACTGTTATTTATTCTGTGCTTTTGGTAGCTTCAGTCGCAATCGCGCTCATTACTAATTCACTCAAGCCGAAATTAAAACTTAAAATTGTATTCTTAACTAGACGACTGAGCCTTAACTGACATAATTAGAACACAAAAATATATACCTACTGATTTTTTATTACGAGGTATCATTAAACCCGAAAGTAAATATTGCACCATCGAAATTCACGTTTTTCCCATTAGGCTTCCAGCGAGAGCTATAAAGCGGGCCATTCATTGTTCCAATTCCCAAGGTCTTCCTCTTTATGAGACCGCAGTACGAGCGAGAGGCAGCCTTGATCCAAAGCTCTATGGACCGGTCAAATAAAAAGATAATTTGGTACTTACAGTAAAAGGCATAACAACTTTGACCGAGTTTAAAATTGGTGTTTTTGTTTGGGAAAGGGAAACATTTCCTGCAAATAGTCCCTTACCGTCAAAATGTACTATATTGAAACCAAAAATCAAGGAAGGCAATCAGCAAGCATGTATGAAAACAATAATTATGTCAATAGAAATAGTGAAAAGCGTATATCAAGAATTAAGCACTTGGAAAGATGTTGTATCTGCCTATCCCAATGAGAAAGAGGTCTGATTGTATGTAATTGTAGGTATGTATCGATAACCTAATAAATATTTACCGTCTCGACTATCAATTAAAAATCGGTTACAATTTCAATACAACACGCAATAAAGTAATCTTCAACTTTTGGATACTTTTTTTTCTCTTGACGCATATAAATCGTAGAAGATCGTTAAAATTTTACAATCCTCACGTAGTTTCATAATGCTGCAAAAACTCTTAAGTAACACACACAAACCAAACGTGTCTAATGGCTGTATAGTTAAACATGAAAATAATCTTTATTTATATGTGTATTATTATTGTGTTTATCACTGCTACCACAGAATTTCTAAGCTGCAGAACATATTTTTATGACAATACGTGAGTGTGTTTGAATAGGCGATAGATACACAATAATTGAACCTGGTTAGTTGAATTCAGTACATCATCTCTTAGTTATAATTTAAAAAGCATTTAATTTTAACCGAAAGAAGCAATAAACTACCAAACGAGCCAATTAGTATTGTACAGCAATATTTGAAATTATGTCCAATAAAATAATAATAAAAACAACAAAACCTCATACATCAAATACGTCACAAGAACACGGCACACTTGGTATACAGGCCAACTAAATGTCAAAGCAATTTGGGTTAGATATGAACCAGATATAATGTTCTAATTTCATACTAACAAAATGTATGCGTCATGGGAAAAGTATAAGTGGACTGTACACATTAGCCTGACATGTCCCAATATTCTATGCCTCGAGGATCGACTATACATCACTATCTAGTCCCAAAAGTAAGCATACCGCGTAGATACGGTTTGTAATACTGGCTGCAAGGGGAACGCTCCAGAACGCACCCGTAGTAGTAGTCCGGGTATACTATATATTGCCAAAACTTTTTTCGATTTGGCGGAAAAAATATCTTTTTTTTTTTTTTTTATTTAAATTTTTCAATGAAACGACAATTTCATAAAAAAACATCACTACAGAAAAAAAACAAATGGCTCCAAGAGCGTGTTTTTTTTGTAGTAACGTTTCATTGTGGTTTCCTAATACGATGGACAATAAATAAAGCTAAAAAAAAAACGAAAAAAATGAAAAGTAAAAATATTTTTTACAAAATCAAAAAAAAAGCCAATATGTAGTATACCCGGAGTCCTACCACGGGCTTTCAGCTTCGGGAGCGTACCCAATTTTTGTCTCTTTGGGCCTACCACTTCGTTGTTTATGTTTTAAAGAAAGTATATCAACCCATATAACAATTTATTAGCTTGGTTCTAAATAACCCTGTATAGTAAGTCCGAGAATATTATTACACCGTGGCACACATTGGCTCACGTTACCCCAACGTGTACAGCCGGCATAATAATAATGCTATTTGTGTCAAGAGTTTAATATTTAACTACCTTCGAATAATCATAATGGTTATGGTTATTCAAAAAAAGTTATTAGATAACAATCACTTCATTACTTTATCAAACAGGTAATCGTTATTACATCATACAAAATTACAACTGCTTACACGGAACCTCGTAAGTGTGGTGTGAGTACTAATTCGCATTTAATACGGTACTTAATACGCCGTGGTTTATTTAATAGTCTAACTTAGGCAGCCCTGTTAATTCAACGCCTATTAATAATTAATTTGTTCAAAGAAATATTAATAGTCTGTAAAATACTACTTACTTGTCCTGAGTGATTCATCAATTCATCATCGACGTAGTCTACCAACTTGAAAAGTTGGATGCAGGGAAGACCATAAATGTGCATGTATATGTCGCTGCCAACTAGCTTCATCAGCCGTTTAATTAACGGTCTGAATGATGTTCAGCCATTTAATTAAACGGCTAAGCAAATAACTTGGATCGATGACGTTTAACTACTTGCCTAGCCATTTAATGAAACAGTTAGAAAAATGACTTTTTTCTGCATATTTATAAAAATAAACCACGATGGCTTAATGTGGGAGTCTTCTAACCTAACCAAGTCGGATTGCGCAGCTATCACAATAAACCTGTCAGTAATTTTCTGTGAATACACCTCTGTCTACCCTCTCAGGGATTTACAGGTGTACGTATATGTATGTATGTATGTAATGTTCTATCTTATTTCGAGGTAGTGCCCCATCTTACGATTGGCCTAAGCATTAGCCACCCAGGTTACTAAATGTTGTAATAAACGTTACGGCTGAATGTCGTTCAGGCCGTTCATTGAATGGCACCGTTTAATTAACAGCCTAGGCAGTTAATTGAACGGCTGATTAAGCTAGTTGGCTTTTTTTTTACATGCGGTAAATCCCCACGGGTACCCACCCCTCCGGAGCCGGAGGGGTAGGTTATATCGGACTCGAACCGACTAAACCGCACGCCGTCTCTGGGTCGTAGTGCTAGGCCGAAGGTGAGGTTGTCATGCGACATATCCCTCGCACCCCGGCTGACCCAGGGCCATCCCTCTCGGTCTGGCCCTCCTCGGGAAGGAGGGGACCACGCGGTCCCCGACTCAACCCCGGTGTGGGAAGGCGCGCATCGTCCTACGATGCGCGCCGCCGCCGTGGCCTGCTTCTGCTAGGGTGACGGGCGGCTCCACCCGTCACCCTCAGGCCCGCGCTCATGGGGGAAGCTAGTTGGCGGCGACATTTATATACGAGTATAGCCCTTAAGTGAATCTAACGAACAAAACAAAGAAATGTGATTAACACCGAGTTTTTTTTATTTTTACTAAGCCTTTTTTCACTAGTATTTTGTAAGTAGTTTTTTTTTAAAGAAACGAAATTACCAGCAGATAAACAGCTTTAAGGAGTGGGTGGCACGTCGGTAGTGTAAAAGCCGAACAATTAACCACTAAGCCACCGACGACGCTTGCACATTTTGTATTACGTATAGTTATCAATATACGCATAACTCCCAAATCATACGATCGACGTTAGAAAGTAACAATCGAATGTCGAGGTACGAAATAACAAGCTATTTATGGACGCTTTTAACTTGAAATATGTATAACAGTCGACAATGTTAGACATTTGAAATGTAATGGTAATTTTCAGTCTGGTGACAGAAATAACCTGGACACAAATAGAACTAGTCTAATTAGAATGCGTCTACCTGTTGCCCGCAGTTAAGAGTGAAATACTGATCCCACCACTTCTAGATTCAGGACTGAGACCCGAAACTTACTTACTTCATAAAAAAAAAACTACGTTTAAAAAACCGACTTCAACAGTATAAAATAACTTATAGAAACTAACTGAATTTACAGATTTACTGATCATTGATATATCAATATCAAGGATCAGTAAATCTGTAAATTCAGTTAGTTTCTTAATTCTTTATCAAACCTATACTCCTTTTTGGAAGGCGGTTAATAAGCCTATGTCCCCCACCCTATATTACGGTCTTGGGAGCAAAATGTCAGCCATAGTATAAAATAGTAGACTAACGTAATTCCTCCTAAACCCGATGGACCTGTGGACCTAGTGAGGATCTAGTTGGGTATATTTCTGCAGACGAATAACACAATATTTAAGTAAGAACACAGCTGTATTCATAGCGGATGTGTCCTATTTCTCATAGATGAAATGAATAGGAGTGTGAGAGTTATGTTAGACTAATATATTTCCTTTTTTTTTGTTACCACATAGAAGATCATTCTATCTTGATTTGAGATTTACATCTTGTAAGTCTTTCAGCTTTTTCTTTCTAGTAAGCTGTCGCTCATTTGCTTCTCTCTTTGCACTCCTCACATCCTTTCAATCCTCTCATCCTTTCACGTATAAAGGCTCATCTCATTCCTCTCTTGACTCTCACTGAAAGCTATTTATAAAGTGAATGTACAGGTAAATACAATAGTACTTAAAATAAAAACAATGTACATACTTACCTTAACATTTTATTTTATCACTGTTTTATTTTATGAATGGGATATTTTTTTCTTGTAGAAGTAAATTCCCACACAAATTAACAGTATCATTATCAATTAGCTTAAGGAGCTCTCCAAGGTCTACACGAATCTGTGCATTTACTTTCTTGATTAAAATTGGCGTTGTGCAAGGAAATTTTGCATCACCGTTACAACATGAAGTGGTTTTTAAAATAAATACATTTATTTTTGCTAACTATTCCGTAATCTAATATATAAAATATTTATTTTGTTTGCTTGTAACTACATCATACCGTTGACCCGATTGCGAAAGAACAGTCAACTTAACTTGCATGAAACAGCACTTGCGCGATATTTACAGCCTTAGTTTGGATCAAGCAAGTGGCGTTGTCGTCGAATTAAAAATATTTTTACATACTATTCCCGTGTAAAGTCGGGACGGGTAAGCTAGTCTTCTCATAAAAATAGTTACTAACAAGACAGACAAGATTTTAATTGCGTTCACTCACCTAAGTTAAAGACTTAATTATACGAATAAATTTTGAAGTATCCAATTAAGTGTATTTCGTAGCTTTTTAATAATTGGAAATGCGAGAAACGGCATGCATGCATAGGTTGTTATAATATCTTCTTATAAAAAAAAACCTATGGACGTGTTGGTCACATGTGTCACTATAGATTTCTAAACACCTGAACCGATTTTGATTAATTTTCACGTGTTTGATCCGGTAAGTAGCGTTACAATTGGGTTTTGGGATTTATTTTTAATATTGTACGGGATATAATCTGACAGATTTGCTAGCGTCTTATTATACCATTCAGATTATGTTATAATGTAGGTATATACCGCTATATACTTACATAAGATGTATATGTGCTAAAAAGATAAGAAATTATATCATCCTAATAGAGCACCGGAAAAAAACCTATAACTTTGTACACTTCAGCAAATAAAAATTTGTGTTCTCCATTCATTTATCAATGAAATGGAGAACATTCATTTGTCCATAACAAATATTTGTAGCCCATTTTCTCACAGTACAAGTCGACAATACAAATAAACTTGTAGATAATATTTTATTCTGAATAGCCCTCGTTTACTAATGAGTCATTAGTTCAAAATAATGGCTTTTTTACGTAGGATAAAAGATTAATTAATTGATATCGTTCTTGTTTCTTTTCAAACAATGGATAATGTAGAAAATTGTATATTATATAATGATATCATTGAAGGTTTTAACGTTCTAGTTATATAAGTTTACCACCTCTGGCAGTCAAGGTGGCAGTTAACTTCTGGGCCCTAGCTTACGAAGGCAAGACTAAGACTTTACCTATCTATCTTTTTACCTAGCTATCGACCTACAAATAGTTCATAAGTACATACTTAGACACTTGTTGTAGAATGTTGAGCCCCAAGTCTATTCGACCCTGTAGCCTAGCTGTAGCCCGTTGCCATTGGCTCCCTTGCGTCGTCTTATATATAATAATTGGTTAGTAACCCATATCGAATCCAGACTATGTGACTTACTTTTGTAGCGCCACACTATCACAACAAAATATTTAACTATTTGTAGACTTAGGGCCAAGTGCCAACGGAACCGCATAGCGCATGCCTATTATAGTTTATATAAAAAAACGTGAATGTTGAAAACAAATATGAAACCAGGAAATCAGAAAGCTTCTTTCGAAATAATATATCTGACTTATAAAACTCATCTGTTTCATATTTTAAAATCTCTTCTCGAATACATTTCCGAGAAGCGACAAAAGGAGTACGTTTATTTCTCAGTTAATGCACGTTTCCGTTGCGGTGACTTTATTTACAATACATCTAAACAAAATATACTAATAATGTCGAGGGTGTATCCATTAATAAGTTCGGAATGTTATGGAGTGTGTGGTTCATTGTGTAGGCAAAACACTCGTGTCAGTGGCGGTAGGCGATCCGTACGCTCTAGAAGAGAGACATTTCAGTCTAGACAGGACGTGAGAAGGCTAAAAAGGCTCTTAGCCTCAACCTACGTACTGTCTTCTCCGTGTAATGCAGACTGTTAAGTCTATGGGTACACGTCACATAAAAATACAGTATGACAGGTAAGTAGGGATTGCTTTTTATGGAGAACACGCCAATATATATGTCTTTACCATTTGACCCCTGCAGATACAAATAATGCTACAATATTGGACCTCAGTTTAAGGGTCTTATCATAATTTTTACCACGTTCTGCTTTAAGGACTCGTGATTGCAGGATTTTAGAAAGAAAATAATTATTGGCCAGTTAAATATTCTTATACCTATAAATAAACGGGGTCTAAAAGGGAATGGAATTGCATGTTGAGATTCACACCCTGAAGCGGTGCAGGTACTTAGGTTGTTAAAGAATGCTCTGTTAAAATCCCTTTGACACCTACTGGACTGTGTCTCGACGAAACTGAATTATTTTTAGCACTCACCTTGTTGTAACAGTTGAGATTATTATACAGACAAGAAAATTTTAAAAGTATAATTACGAAAAATATTCTATATAATAGCGGGCAGGAAGGTTTGGCACTCATAAATATGCAGTGGATATGTTAATCGGAGGGGAAGAAATACCGAGATGGTTTGTTTAAACATTTAGTTAATTGAAACGGTGGAAAAGATTAGCTTGTGTTGACTAAGGGTTTCGTAGCAGACCTTTGATAGTATCTATGCTAATTTAAAAACGGAGTTTGTTTAGCATTCTTTGGATAATAAATCAAAAGATTACTTTGAAGTTAGAATCGTAGCAAGTTTAAATATATGTGGAATTTGTCTACATAAATGGGAACAACACATGACTGCATGTCCCAGGTCTGAGAAATTGTGAAAACTACAAAAAAAAATTGTTGAAGTTTACTTAAAAGACATAAAAAACGACCAAAACTCCATTAAATAAAAGCATCTACATGTACAAGTACCAACTCTGGCCTTTAATTCCAATAGTGGCAACAACGCAAGAAAAGGAAGAATGAAACAGCGGAAATGGAGGCAAAGGGTTTCCGCTAACTTCAGCAGATGTCTAATTTGCGGTCTGGACAAAGTAACAATTTTCACTCTTAATTCTCTAATAAAAAAACTAAATGAGATAGAACTATACATATAGAGAAAGTTAATAATAATTATGTTATGTTTTAAACACATTTGTTGTATGGTTTTCACACACTACTTAATGTACATATTAAATATTCTTACTAAATACATTTATGAATTTGTAACGATGTATTGATATCCCATATACACTTTAGATGACACAAAGATAGAAATTAAGGGTAAAAGAAATCCACTTATAGTGACAAATGTTTGACTAAAATCACACTACAATTAATTTTTCTATCTATATGATGAAGATCAAAACTTAAATATTATGGAAGACAAGACCCTTCGCTTTTTCTCGATTATCGCTTTTACCGATTTCTCCCGAAAATAATTTGTTCTCGATTCCTCTCGAAATTTAAAACATCATACAGTCTAGCACAACTTACATTTTGGTCGATGCTTCTTCTTTTTACATTTTTATACTTATCATTCACGTGATTCTCGTATTACATTATTAAAAAGAAATTAAAAAAACAAATGTATTAAAAAGAGCAAGTAATGTTGACTAAGTATGCACTTACCACTCACTCTTTATCGCTATAACCCTAATTCGCCAACAAAAAGATATCATAAGGAGAAAGTATTACTTCATTATATTTTTCTTTGCATCTTGTACTCAGTGGCGTGACCCAGTGTTTTTTTCTTCGACATGGTCTGCTTGCCTCCCCTCTATGGCATCCGGTTGTCCGCCTACTTTATCGCTTCATAGTCATACTGTGTTGTTTCCGTCGATTATTTCTTTAGAGCTAACGAACTGGTTGTCCAGTGACCCTTGAAAGTCTCAGTCGTAGTTCCTAATGAACTTGGTTGATGGGTTCTGTTGCGGTTTTAGGGCATTAAACAGAACGGTTTAGTTCTGTTATATGTATTCGTTTAGGGCCTGCCTTGTTAGATTGCTAGTCCCTTCATGATCTAACTGTCTAACTTTTTTAAAGTTGAAGACTTTACCTTACACACAACCCTACAAGTTACCTGTTGCAATTTTCCTATACTACCCTATGATAACAACAGCATCTAAGATATTATTATGTACTCACATATATTTATTTGGTACCTACACTACCTACCCATACTCACCAGGGATCCTTTAATTGTTGTTATTTCATCTGCTGACTAAAATTTTAGAGTTATGTCACTAAGAAATCTAGGGCTATTTCACGATGATGAAAATAATACTGCCTGAATAAATTGCTGAAATCAGTTTTTTTTTTTTTTAATAAATCGAAATTAAATTTTCCAAAACTCACCTGAGTATGTTGAGAAAAATACGGCGGCAGTACTGCCCTCTGGTCATCTAACCGAGAACATTGAACACGTTCAAGAAGCTCGAATAGTTCGTGTTGAGCGCGAGCGCCCCCCGTCGTCGACGTGGTTGTGGAGCTCCACGGCGCCGACACGTGCTGTCGCCTGGCGGACAAATGAGAAAACAATTTAGTACGTTGCTTTGTAATTCACAGTGTTTGCAACAGATGGCGTAGTTAGTAGTTTGTTAGTTGAATGTTAGATGTCGCTCGTTATTTCAGGAATAAAAATCTGTTCGCGTGTAAACAGATATTACAGAATGAACTATTGTGTGCAAAATATTCAAAAGGGGTCAAAATTGTAATGATGAGCAAATGCGGTTCAAGGTTAATCCCTATAGTCATGGACAGATTGTGTGCATTTTATAAAGTTTTGGTCAAGTGATGATGTCGTTTGGTTTTCACACAGAGACTGCGCACAATTTTTAACAAGTTCCCACGAAATTCGTTCAAATAGGCTACTAATCACTATAAACTACGAGAATTTGAATGGCATCATCATGTGGATGCTTAACTTGACAAACAAGGTCATCGAGGTTCAAGAGCCACTCAAACCAATTGGTCCACTCAACTAGTAAAGGATAAAAATATGAGTGATGGTAATTATGTAGGCACTAAGCACAGTCTAAACTCTCCAAGACGAACACGTAATCATCACCTCAGCGTTGTTACTGGTTGCATTTGATGTTTTCACCTCGGAGACCGGCGGTGTCTCTCACTCATTCAACCTCTTCTGGTTTGACTTTTACGGGGGTGACGGAAGCAACATCAGCGTCTGACCTCACAACCCCGTCAATCAGGTGTACCATCTTGTAGTTGAGTTGTCCTAAGTAAGGTTTGAATACTGATACGAAATAATAGTTTTCTAATATATAAATCTCGTGTCACAATGTTCGTTCCCATACTCCTCCGAAACGGCTCGACCGATTCTTATCAAATTTTTATGCATATTTAGTAAGTCTGATATCGGCTACTATCTATTTTTCATACCCCGATCCGTGATAACCGACATTCACGCGGGCGGAGCCGCGGGCAACGGCTAGTAATAATATAAAAAATATTATACAATGAAATCTTCAATTTATTTCATTCAAATTGATTAGGATAGGAAAAGTAGGACATCGGTCAAGGCAGGGTTCGAACCCGCGATCTTTGCCTTACAGGGGCAATGCTTTGACCACGGAGCTCGCCCGAACTAATCCAATTTTTCCCCTTAAATGCATCTTTGAGGCGATGGTGGAGGCGCCTACCAATATTCTCACGAACTATCGCTATCGGAACCAATGAATGATTCTTCAATAATTTTTAAACATTGATATTTGACTACTCCACCCAAACAATTGAATGAAATTTTAAAGCATTCTGCATGCTAAATATTCAAATCAATTAAGATTGGAAAAATATTTTTCAGTCCAGGCGGGGTTCGAACCCGCGATCTTTGCCTTACAGGGGTAAGAAAACCCAATATGTTACACAGTCATCATATCATCGTCACACGGAGCAGCGAAACGGAGCACTAATTTTTGAAGTGAAAACTTCTTTAGCGGCGTTGGATGGGTAAAAAGTGTTAAACTCGCGTCAGGATTACTTGACCTTTGAACCGTAACCGACGACTGACGTCATACAACATTACAACAGCTAAAGATTGTTTATTTTGTTAGGTGCGTTAAGAAGCTTAGCGGTAAACGTTTCGACTGTAAGTCCTTATGGTTTCAGATAATACCGGGTTCGAACCTGGGCTTCTTACACTTTCTGTGATTATTTTTTTTTTGTAATTTATTACTTTTGTGATTATTTTTTCTTTTTGTAATTTATTACTTTTGTGATTATGTTTTCTTTTTGTAATTTATTACTTTTTGTGATTATTTTTTCTTTTTGTAATTTATTACTTTTTGTGATTAGTTTTTCTTTTTGTAATTTATTACTTTTGTGATTATTTTTTCTTTGTGTAATTTATTACTTTTTGTGATTATTTTTTCTTTTTGTAATTTATTACTTTTGTGATTATTTTTTCTTTTTGGAAATTATTATTTTTTTCTGACAGAAAATTAGTGATAGGTTCTATGATTGGCGCTATATTATAGATATGGTATGGTATAGTGTGTTTTTTTATCATTTTCTCTGTATATAACGAAGAAAGAATGAAACAAGTTTTCACTTCTGCCGGCACTCCCGGAGTGCAACCCGTCTTTTTTTTATATCACACAAGTATAAAACTGCTTATAAAATAACGCCTTAAAATAGTTTCTGCATCAATCAATGCCATTCCTTTATATTTTATACGTAGGCCTTAAAGGTTTGAGTGCAATAAAACCTATAAACTCCCCGACAATAGAGCTCGTTACAGCGAGCGTCCTTCTTGGGATTAACTTATGCAAATATTTAACTTTTCTTTTTATTAGAGAATACTCTAAGCTTGAAGCGTGACGGGAAGCTATCATAAATCGCTATACCGGGAACGCTGTTCAAATTCTTTGTTGCTTTTGTGGAATAAAGAGATAGAATAAATTGGATTACGCAGTGTCTTCTTAACAGCAATGAAAACATACGCAAGGTTACGTGAATATTATTATTTTTCATCTAAGTTTGATGTTTTTTTGTGTAAAATTAGATATCTATTTTCGAATATTTTTCTTTAAATACCTAGGTAATAGGGCTAAATTTGACGGCCCAGATTTGTTTCCATAGCCACATAATTACAGATGAAGCTAATAAAAGCGTACCTGTTAAACAGTAAATTCACAAGTAATGGCAACTATTAAATAAAAAATACCATTGTTATTAAAAAAGTAGGCCTATAATTTTGAGTGTAGTCGTAAAGCGGCATGACATCACGCGAATTTATATTTAAAAATTGAATAGCGCGTAATATACGATGACAGTACAGCTTAAAAATCGAGATAACCGGTTATGCACGATTTATTGCTATTAAAATAATATAAACAAAAATGCACGCGTTAATGACCCCATCTGTTGTCCGATAGCGGAACTATATGCACGTAATAATGATTCCGGGCGTACGGGCAGTTGGAGTTTGTGATTTATGGCACAATTAACTGACCATTCTATACTCCCTTCGAGTCTCCCTATGACCATGATAATGGTTTTCCAAATTAAATCTCTCCCCTACATTAAATGGCACCAAGAACCGGTATTTCAGCGACTCAATCAATGAATGTTTGTTTTTCGACTTAGCCTAATTTAGTTGTGTTGAAGGGTGCTTTTGTAGTCTCGTTGAGTCATAAATTTGATTGGCAGATGTTCCAGCACGATAATAAAATATTTGTTGTTTTTCAATTTGCTGTCAAAAGTGGATTTGTTATTGTACATTTTATTAAATTTCTTTATTATCTGCAACCTTGAGTGATGTGTGTAATAAGGAAGCTAAGGCTAACTCACGACATTTCTGATTAACGGTTTTGGAAAATTTCACAGCAGCCTGTTCCCTTTTTTATACCACTCAGGTGGCAAACAAGCTCACAAGCTGGAAGCTGGAAAGTGGTCACTGTGGCCTATGGCCTGTGACCTCCAAGATCTCATAATACCTACATATCTATTTGTCTATTGACAATCACAAAGATTATTTACCCACCTTTCAGCAACTTTTGTAGCACAGTGCCCAATTGAAGTTAAAAAGCTTAGCTCTACTACGTAAGCCTGCAATATCCTTGAGGGAGACAATCTGCAACCTTCTATAATCAAACTGAACTGAAAGCCATATTTTTAGAACTAATGGTGTTAAAAAAACCTGAAATATGTACAAATAACGGTACCCAGTCTAAGATTGTTCCGATTGCCTCAATAAGACAACAATAATTCACACGCAGACACCAGATGTACGCGATGATACAATTAACTTGATTTATATAACGGATATGACATATTGCTCATTTCACGGTCTTGGCCAACTGTTTTCCTACTTTTTTTTTATAACATGCATGAGAAAGCTTTCGGATGGGATAAAGATATGAGAAAAATATAAGATTTCTGTATTATTATTGTTTCCTTAAATTTAGATATAAATCATCGTTGAGGCTTGTCAAGTTATCAGGGCTACTAAAATTATACGATTTGGTCTCTGTATGGCAAGAATTAGACGGTCAATATTATCGTGACATGTTCCTGCCAAAAAAAAAAATGTCATCATGGATGTGCAAACGCGATTCGTACCGATTTTGACACCGAATCACGATATTGGCGCTGTTTATTGGCAGTTAAATTCTAGCCAATTTATTATTGATCTTTTACGCCTTAAGCTACCTAAAGCTTATACTGTAATTCATGAGTGCATGGTGTCTTTTATTTCGATATCCTAACATAGAAGACAACGTTCAGTCATTCTTTATTAAAAAAAAAGACGGGTTGCACTCCGGGAGTGCCGGCAGAAGTGAAAACGTTTTCTTTCTTTCGTTCTTCGTTATATACAGAGAAAAAGATAAAACATAAAAGAACATACCATACCATACCTATAATAATAGTGCCAATCATAGAACCTATCACTAATTTTCTGTCAGAAGCAATTAATGAATTACAAAAAGAGAAAATAATCAGAAAAAGTAATAAATTACAAAAAGAAAAAATAATCACGAAAAGTGTCAGAAGCCCAGGTTCGAACCCGATACTATCTGAAACCATAAGGACTTACAGTCGAAGCTTTTAAGCTTTTTAGCATACCTAACAAAATAAACAATCTGTAGCTAATGTTGTATGACGTCAGTCGTCGGTTACGGTTCAAAGGTCAAGTGATCCTGACGCGAGTTTAACACTTTGTACCCATCCAATGCCGCTAAAGAAGTTTTCACTTCAAAAAACGTTATAGTATAGTAAAAAGAAAATCTTAAGTCCCATAGGAGTAGGTACGTTTCGAGAAAGACTTTTTCCTTGTCAAATTAAATAAAACCACCAGATCTCCGATTCCGGGAGCAAATTGTCAAAATGTAATTTTATCACGAGTTTATTTCAGTAACATTGTTTGTACTGAAGTTGCTTTCTTTGTCATGATAATAGCAATAAATACATGAAACAAAAAAAAATCATATTGTTTTATGAAATTACGCGAACGTAAGTATTAAATAGACACAGTTACGTGTGGTGGAGGTATGTTTATATAAAAAGTGATGATATTTTGATCTACTAGTAAGTATAGCTATAATATTTACAAGAATTATAAGTAATTACCTACTCGATCTCACATGTTTCTAACTGGATGTTATCTAATACATTATGACGATGGAATTAAAGGACTAAGTAAATGGCTTAACTGAGTTCTCTGTGGCTACATTCCATGCTATCTGTCGTACCTGCACCTTGTACTATGTCTGCACAGACCACCTGGGTGGACTACATTGAAGTTATACAATTTTGAAATGTTACATGACATTTATTCTAGTCAGTATATGAAAGGAAAAACACAGAAAGTTTTAAAACTATTTGGCGCCACAGATACAGTTATGACAAAAGTTTATCCACATGTTATGATGGTAGCAGTGTTCTGTGTCTAGAAACAACTTCTACACTAAATCCAATGAGAAACTCGCTTGTTTTGAATTTGTTCGCAAAATTCTTAATAACTTCAGATTCTAATAGTTTTCTTCTTTTGGCTCCCATTTAGTAATGAATATATTATGTACGGACAATAAAATTAGGTACTTAACTGGTTAGTAAGATCGGTTAATAGCACCTTTTGAGGGCAACTGTATGTAAGTACCTACTTCGCCTATTGAGGCGGTTCCGTTTACCATTTTGGTATCGATCAACTGATCGTAATTGACATAACGTTATATTAAAGTCGCTAAATTACCTACGTTATAAAGTGTGTAATAATTTCTATGTGGAAAGCATTATCTTTCTTAGTTATCTCTGCAAAGTGGTATAAGTATAACATGAATTAGACAACCTTCTACATTAATTGGATTTTATCAGTACCTAAGCATTTTCTGTCTGTACACCGTTTTAACATGCCATTCCAAATGAGATACTTTGCCATGCATGTGATAATATCATCGGTATAAAATAACAATAATCTTCCTCATTACTTACTCTAAAACCTTTCCTCGAATCTTCGGTTTATCATCTTGGCATGGATAATCGAAGTCAACTCGGCCGATAGAAGTTTACACTAATTCAAATGCCGACTTCGACTTGCAACATTTCTCAACTCCGGCCGAAAGCAATCAACGCAAACAGTACCAGTATATTCGAAGTCATCACCATGAATCGTTGTTGTATTGGAAGAGAATAGAATAATGGACAACCGCTCGCTACCGAATTCGGCTGCGAACCGATCGTTAGACGATTGTCGTTTCCACTAGGTCGTTGAATGTCTACCTCAACTATAAACCCACAATGAATTACGTTTAATCAGAGTGGAATGACTTCCGTAAGTAAATAGTTTGCTTACAAGAACTGACAGGTGCTTCCAAACCCTTAACTTGCTCTCTGCCGCTGACACGAAGCCAAACTTTGGCACGTATTTCGCCTCTGCGGGAGGTATCTTAAGGAGGTTCAGTATATTAAGGCTTAGTTTCTGTCTAAGGAACTTATTTTTATGAATCTTTTATGAAGTAATGAACGTCGGAGTAATTTTTTAAGTTCACCCCAAACGAATTGCTCGCGCACATTTACCTTAGTCACCTATCTCTAAAAATCTATTTAATTACAATGGAAAACTTGAAAAAGAAGAAAAAACTTTAGCAATGAAACTTTATTGGAATTTTTTATGTCTCTATCAAAGTAAACAATAAAACTAGGAATGTGAGAAGAAAACGGCAGTAATAAAAATTATGTTCTATTAATTCTACTGTTTCTCAGCTGGCTAGTCTATAACAGAACCGCAGTTTAGTGCCTTGACTAAGGTTAGATCATGGATGCGTTTCGAACCGTCCGACATGTAAACCACTGTATTACATGTGTCATTGTAACCAGATATCCAAGGTAAATTGCCCGATACAATTACTTGTCTCTGTGTCGATAGCTATGCCTATGAATCTATAAGCGCATACTCAGAACCACATTAGTTTGGTTAAATATCGCTTCAGATTATTCACGAAGCCTGGACCTTGATTCTGCTATTATTTTTCACTTGGCAAAACGACCGCGGTACCGCAGACACTGTAACCATATGCCATTTAACTTTAGACTTTATTTTTGTATTAAAGTCTAAATTTTTTTTTTTTTTTTTTTTTTTTTTTTTTATATAGGACACGTCAATTTGACTTCACCTCGCCTGATGGTAAGCTGAAGGCAAAGTCTCAGAAAAGAGGGTCACCATTACAAACACGTACCATGTTAACAATGGTGGCACTCAGCTTGACGGCCTCATCAGATGCTTTTTCACGCCCCGCTTAAAGGACCCGGGACTGTAGGAAGAAGGAAACACGTGAGCTGGCAAGGAGTTCCAGGTCTTAATGGTGCGACAAAGAAAGGAGTCACCAAACCGCTTGGTTCTTGAGGGAATATTCTGCACCGTATACGGGTGACATCTAAGCCCTGCTCGTGTTGTCCTATGTAGGAAAGGAGAGGGCGGGACCAGTTGGAAGAGCTCATCAGAACATTCACCATGGTAGAGACGGTAAAATACTGCCAAGGATGCAACATCTCTACGCATCTGCAAAGGCTCAAGGGTGCTTGTGACCTCGGGATTCCCAATAATGCGGACCGCACGTCGCTGCAACCTGTCGAGAGCATCTAATAAGTACTTTGCGGAGCCATCCCAGAGATGCGAGCAGTATTCCACGCAGGACCGAATTTGGGTCTTGTATAGAAGACACCGCTGCTCCGGCGTGAAAAACCGTCTCACTCTGTTCAAGACTCCGAGTTTACGCGAGGCTGTTTTGATGATACTCTCGATGTAGTTTTTGTTATTAAGTTTGCAGCGAACATCCATACCGAGGATAGTCAGGTTGTCCTGCAGTGGCAGTGGAGTGCTCTGAAGAGTGGGAAGGGGAAGGAAAGAAGATACCTTTGCTGTGAACGCACATGCCTGTGTCTTCTTGGCATTGAACTCGACCAGGTTCTCAGAGCCCCATTGGGAAATGTTGTTCAGGATCCGGTCAAGCTCAGTGACAAGAAGCTGCCTTTTATCTGCGATATCCGACTGCTTATCCGCAGGACGTCCATGATAACTCCCGTGCAAAGTGCTATCATCTGCATAGCAATGAATGCTGCCGGTAGACAGCATGTCATTGATATGCAGAAGAAAGAGAGTAGGGGACAGGACGGACCCCTGCGGCACACCAGCATTTACCTGCAAGAACTCCGAGGCGCGTCCATCACAAAGGACGCGAATACGGCGATCCTGCAAGAAGCTAGCAACCCAGTTGCATAGTCTAGGGGGCAGACCGAAGGCTGGTAGCTTGGAAAGAAGCGATTTGTGCCAGACTCTATCGAAAGCTTTGGCGATGTCAAGACCAATTGCCAGTGACTCGCCGTGCTTGTCCATAGCCTCACCCCAAAGATGGGTAACATACGCCAGAAGATCACCCGTTGACCGTTTCGGCCTGAAGCCATATTGCCGGTCATTAATTAGGGAGTGATCTTCAAGGTGACGCATGAGCTGTTTGTTAATTATGTGCTCGAACACCTTGCACAGCACTGAGGTGATGGCTATGGGTCGATAGTTAGTCGGGTCTGAGCGATCCCCTTTCTTGGGGATCGGCTGTACATTCGCCTCCTTCCAAGCCGAAGGCACTGTACCCGAGCTGTAGGACAGCTGGTACAGCCGCGCAAGCATTGGAGACAACTCCGCTGCACATTTTTGTAGAACCACTGCCGGAATACCGTCCGGACCACTGGCTTTCCGTACATCGAGTGACTGCAGCACTGCACGGACATCGCGTTGCCTGATACGAATATCAGGCATTGCATGGTCACTGATCGGTAGTGTCGGTGGCTGCATGCCACAATCATCGATTCGGGAGTTGGCCGCAAAGAGATTAGCCAGCAAATTTGCTTTCTCTTGCGACTCATGGGCCAGGGATCCATCGGGGTTGCGCAGCGGCGGCAGCGAAGGCTGGCAGAAGTTGGCTTGCACGGCTTTGGCCAGTCGCCAGTAGCCACGGCTGCCCGTGGGATGCGCTACTAGTTCCTGACCAAGCCGCGCTATGCGCTGGGCATCCGCTCTGACATAAGCCCTCTTGCAGACCTTTGTGGCTCTATTGTACGCCGCCTTGAAATGGCCCACGTCAGGATCGCACGTAGCGCGCGCCCTCACCCAAGCGCGGTACGCGGACTGTTTATGATTAACAGCCTCCGCGCACTCGCGCCCGAACCAGGGGCGGGCTCTGCGGGCACCGGCGACATCAGTGTAGGGGATATAATATTCCATGCCCAGACTGATCTCACCGGCGACAGCAGTTGCGCCCTCAGATGGGTTCTTGCCTTCAAAGCAGCGTTCAACCCACGGGATGGATGCAAAATAGTCACGCAATCCATCCCAGTCTGCTGACGAGTAGTGCCAGAGACGCCGTTTCCCCTGTACGGGTCGTGGTGGCGCTTTAATGGGCACCTTGGAACGGACCAGACTATGGTCGGATCCGCCTAAAGCGGCACTCACCGAAACACTGTACTGGTCCGGGCGACTCGTCAGCAGAAGGTCCAGCAGAGAGGGCTCATGGTCCGACCTTTTTGGTATTCTAGTAAATTCGTGTACCAGTTGGGTCAGGCCATGCGCCAGAGCAAATGCATGGGCGGCTCTTCCCGCATGGGTTGTTTTAGAGGAACCCAACCAGATCTCATGGTGGGCGTTAAAATCCCCCAAAAACACCAGCTCAGCGTTCGGAAACCGCTCCTGCGCATCATCTGCCGCCTGACTCAGGTATTCGAAGAGTCGAGTTGTCTCGGCATCTCCTGTATGGGAGCGGTAGAGGCACACATAGATCTGACTCGTAGAACCATGGTCTATGTGTACCCAAAGGGTGGAGAAGGATGGGTCCTCTAGGCAGCGCAAACGGCGACAACAAACATCCGCCCTAACAAACACGCACACCCCGGCTTTTGCACGGAAATTCTCCTCGAGGACATAGCCGGGGTAGAGCAAGTAGGTCGTGTCGTCAGGGCAGCGTATTTGTGTCTCCGTAAGAAATAGCAGTGCTGGTTTTGCCGTCTCCAGGTGTTAGTGGACGGCGTTGAGGTTTGTATGGAGCCCACAGATGTTCGTGGACTCCACCTCAAATAGCGAGCCCGTGGGAGAATGTCTTGCCGCTGTGTAGCCCAGTATTCTATTTTGCGCTGCCATAAGGAGGAGGTAAGGGAAGGCGTGAAAAAGGGGGACTATCGTCGCAGCACCGCGTGACAAATCGCGGGTGATTGGTTTTGTCTATGAATGTGAGGAACGGCGAGAGCCGACACGCCGAACGGAAGGGCCCCCGTACCCCCCCGAGTATGGTCGCCGGGCTCCCTCCGGTCACCAACCGGCACGACGAGCCATATCGGGATTATGCGCGACCTGGTGGGGCAGCCTCCCAGGGTGGTTAGTCCCGGTTGGGCCCCTGTACTATGCCGCGGGCGGCCAGCGGCACCACCGTTTCTACAGGTCTCCCTGTTCGGCGCGTCGCCCCGCGCCACCCCCCACTAGACTACGCCAATACCCACCGGTCCCGCTAGTGCTGCGACCACAATCCCCCCTGCCCGGCTATGCACTTGCTGACCCCTGAACGCAATCCAACCGAGATTGGATTACTATGGAGGGTTTTTCGCATAGTGCACGGTGGTACCAACCCGGTCGAAATTTGTGACAGATTTGTGTCATCAAATTTCTACCACCCACAAAAATTAAATGGCAATCTTGTAGAGTGAATGAAAAATGTTATTAATTCTTTCTCTTTTCATTTTGGACTTTAAAACTCAAGCATAAAGTCTCAAATTCAATGACATTTTATGCAATGTCAGCTGTATGATAGTGGTTTTGTTATTTCTGTATGTTATCAGGGGCTTGGTATTAGTTGACTATACAGCTAAGACGCCAAAACATAGAATTCCACCATTACCATCCTCAGAAAGGTAAGCGAAGCAGCCTTTTAACATCAGAAGTCTCGTGTATTGACTAATGATACCTCATTAACTATAGACGGATTCCTTTAGGATTTCTGTGTAAAGATCATAGCATTAGGTAACTTAGCTACGAGATTATGTACATTCATAATGATGGACCGGTCCCCACTTTATAGCATGGTAGCGAGGTGAGGTTGTCTCGCGACATATCCCTCGCACCCCGGCTGACCCAGGGCCATCCCTCTCGGTCTGGCCCTCCTCGGGAAGGAAGAAAACAGCATGAAAGTAAAAGAATTGTGTGGTGTGGCTTGAAGGAACCTGATAGAATATTCGTAGACGGGCTCCAGCTTAAATAAATAAAAAAGATAATAATCCGTTTAAGTTAATTCTGGATCATGTTATAGAAGTGTATACATTCCTACTGAAATTACATTATGTACCATAATAATATTAATTACTATATCATTTTATGTGGATTCTCTTTGTGTTGAACATCACACTCCATTTCAACACTAAGCTTTATTACCGCTACGCACAATAATCTAAGTATTTTATTAGATAGTATGTATGTAAGTGTATTCACATACTAGCAATTACTCACGAACTGCTGTTTCCATTACCGCAACCCATATGAATATAATTATAAAGTTTATGCTAGACCAAGCTATAATCTATTCCTATATCAGTCGAGTAACAACAATGCATCCATTCGTCATTGGACTTTTTCATATATAAAATTAGTATCTAGTATTTTGAGGATTGGACGTTTCGGGATTTGGATTTTCAGAAGTGGGACATTTTATTTTGACGCTGAACGACTTTAAGGTGAGAATAGCTCAGGTTATTTCGGTTTTCACAAATGACCATATTTTTCTCATTGCGTCTTGACTCTTGACCTGTGAGTCGTGCAATTCGAGATTAACGTTCAGAACTTTTAAATGTGTAATTTAAAATGACAAGGTCGTTACAAACGTTTTGGTAAAAATAATCTCGCAGGGTAATAAAACGTTGCCTAAAGGGTTTGTGGATATAACCAAGTTTGACATCATTATGGCGAACGTCAAATCATGGAAAAAATTCAAACGGTGTGCCTCCTACCCGCACGATATCTGATTACTTATGATTCCCATAACAAATATATGGGTTAGAAATAAAGGTGCATGTACACGACTTATATCAAGTTTTAATAACACAGAGTCTTAGCATATTCATACTACATTCATAAGTAGCTTTGAGAGCTGTGGATTTTATCTTCATTTAGTTAGTGCAATTTTGCACTAAGAATTGGGGATTACCCGAAGCGGGCCAGATCGAGAGAGGTAGCTTAGTGGTTAAGGAGTCGGCCTTACAATCAAGAGGTCCCGGGTTCGAATCCTGGCCATTACACTACCGACGTGAACCCAAGCATTTAGCTTAGTTGGAGGGGTTAGAGGGAATATTAGTAATTTCGATAATTTCGGTTGGTCATATTCTTCTTTAAAAATAAAAATAAAATGAGAGAGATGGCCCTGGGTCAGCCGGGGTGCGAGAGATATGCTCTATAGCTACCTCACCTTCGGCCTTGCACTGCGACCTACAGACGGCGTGCGGCTTAGTCGGTTCAAGTCCGACAAAACCTCTCCCTCCGACTCTAGCGGGGGTGCAGGGTGGTATAAATGGGGATATCCCGCACGTTAATAAAATACCATTTTGTACTAAGTCGGCTATACATTGTGTACTTATGCATATTAATACTATCAGTATCGAGGGATGCTTTCTAGTATATTGTTAAGCCACGCAACTACAATAAACTCTTTTAATGCAAAGGTGCAAGTTTTTCCTTTATGTTCGCACCCTTAATTCCACAATTCTGCGCCATTTTCCCGTCTAAATGATGACAAAACATAATTCAAATAAGCCTTGTAGACAAGCCTTTATTGTAACCTCTAACAAAAATCAGTATCCATGTTTTCTTCACGCAAAACCGTGCAGTTCCAAAAAGCTCTCAGAATATTCGTAACAGTAATCACCACAAATCTGTTCTAAGAACAACAAGCTCGGAGCTATGGTTCGGAATAAAATATTAGTAACATAAACAGTGCTACCTAACGGTTGCTCGTTCGAATATTTATGATACAGATAGCCCTCAGAATGCAGCCTAAGGGCGTGTTCTCATTAGGCAATGAAATTATGATAGGCTGGCACACCTACATGATACTAATTATACTACGTTCTCATTTTGTTCTCAGAGCGTTGGGTCTCGATTTTGTTTCTTTTCTTCTTCGCCTTAGGAACATTTTCGAAGGAAACTTAAACATAGTGTTAAGCGCTCCCCAAAATATTCCATAAATGACTTTTTAATAACGTAACAATAATAACCATAACACTTTATGTTCGGCAAGTTTTAATTAAAGGATTTCTGCAGGGAATGAGCTTATATCAGCCTTAAATTCTGTCATAGGTATACAGAAAGGTTACAGCTGCTGACTTATATGTAGGTACCTATAATTAAGCTGCACCAAACTGTGTTATAATGGTCAGCACTGCTAACAGCAAATAATTTTCCACAAACTTTATGCTTAGTAAAGAACTAAGAGCCAGTAATGCTCAAAGTTATCAACGCTTAGGTAAGTACATTGGAAACTGATACCTTCAGATTGTCTTCCCCTGAGACACCAATCTTGTAACGTGATATTTTTCACTTTTGCTTATTGTTTTCTAATATAGATTTCTTTGTTCCAGAGCCACCTAGAGTGTCTCACGGGAACTAGGCATAATTGTTTGGCAGTGAAACTTCTAATCTTCGATTAGGTGTGTTCTAGTTCTCACACTCGACCGGTGGATGGCGCTGGTGTCCTACAGCATATATCCATTTTTTTAATAGCTCTCATTTATCATTTTATTTACAATTTAACAATAATAAATAAATGATACTTACTTTCTCAGAATTTGTGACATATTCGTGAACAAGTCATAATTATAATAAATATTTGTCGTACCGGGTCTGTTATAGCCTATGGTCCCCGTCAGCTGACGTGAGCTTGTCTATGACCGGACTAATGAGCTTTTTGCATGATTAGCAGAATTTTAGGGATTGTTCACGAATATTCGATGGATTCGGGTATAAATAGGCCTGCGCCGATCCTCAAACGAACTTCTATATCAATCTTCGTAGCTGTCTCTGAGTAAATAAATTCTGTGTCTATATCTTGTAATAAAATTGTTTGGTGAAAACTTCGTTCCCAGATATTCTGGTAAGTCGTATTCCTCTATTTATTGGGGCACATTACGGGCCTCTATGTATATTCACGGCTTAAGAGTGGTCTGTTTTATACAGGGTCGCTGGTCTGAGCTCGTGTGCCCTCTGAATACGCTCTTCTCTGACATTTATCTACGGCGTGCTTCGTGGTACAACGGCTGCTGTGAGCCGTATACATCGGCGAACGGTCTACTCTGAACATCCTAGAGGCCATCCCGCAATCACCCAAGGCCAGTACACTGTCGCCGTGTACCTGTTAATGTGTAGCTGTAGTGCCAACCAGAAGTAAACGTAGTACGCTTAGTAGCCTGTACTAGAATTCACGTACCTTAAATGTGTAGCTAGTGCTATAATTCATGTGCATATTGTGTGTTCATCTGCCTATTATCTGTGCCTACTGTGTGTGTTCGTCTGCCCATACTTCTGTATTCTGTGCCTGTCTGTCTACTTACTTATCTATCTAGATACTCCATACTTCTGTCTACTGTGCTTTCCTGTCTACATTCTACTCTCTGTAAACTTCAACACTCTACTCAAGTCTGTCTACCTACTTTCATACTTATATTTCTCTGTTTTGTGTTTTTGTGTTTGTTAATCAAATATATGTGTGTACAATCCTGATAACCAGCTGTTTTCATTGGAGCCCTAGCTACCCTGTGCACGCACCTCTCTAGCTCTGTGAAAAAGGCGCCCTGGGAAAGAGTTCTCTGCAGCAGCCCCTGAGTGAGCCGGTGAGTACCCACCTGACTAGTTCAGTGGTTACAAATTGGCTCCCAACGTAGTGGCAAGACTCTGGTACTACTCTGCGGTAGTCTCAGTCTAGTGTGTGTGCATAGGAGGCTAACTCTGATGAAAACAACCTGGGAATCCGTCTGAGACTTCCCAAGACGTTAATTGGTTGTGTTAGCAGCTGAACACGTAATTAATCTTCTTGTCTTTTTCCAGCTACCTACACCTGGGGTGGGAAAAGACACCCAAAATTCCAAATTTCAAAATTAAAAAACAGCTGTGATTTTGGTAAGATTTTCTGATTTTATTCGGCATACCCACTTTTTTTTCTTTTTTGTTTTTTTTCTTTTTTCTTTTTTCTCCTCTTTTCTAGCCTGTTTCTAGTCTTTCTTGCAGATGTGCACATATATATTTGGACTGTAATATATTTTTTTCTGTGTAACAAAACCTAATAAGATTTTCTGGGTAACTACAAACTTTATAGAAAGTGTGTAGGTACCTTGCATTTTGAAAATTAACTTGAACTTTGTCCTCATAAATGATAGAAACTTTTAATTCTATTAGACAGCCTCTATTTGTATTAAATTATAGCAATCAATTTAAAACTTTAGTTAAATATCAAGCACCTTGTTGATATCTACTTATGAACCTCTGTTTTACATCTTGTATTTGAACCTTGTCTGTTTGACCAACATTGCCAGTTGTGTAACTGACTTTGCATTTGAGTCTAAACTTTAACTTTAGTGTATTAATAATAGACACCTGTAACTCTATTATAAATATAAATCATATAATTTAATTTGAAGCCATTGTCAGATATCATACACTTTGGTGGAACTTACTTGTTATTTCTGTTTAATACTTTGTGATTGAACCCTGTCTGTGTCATCTACATTGTTACCTATTTAATTGTCGTAATTAAACTTTTACATCATGGCACAGATGCAAAAATATATTAACTATCTGAGAAAAGACGAACTCTCTAACGAGCTTGCTCACATAGGCATTTCAGTGGCACCTGATGCGACGGTGGCTGGCCTTCGGAGTGAGCTGAGGACGGCACACCGACTTGTCCGTCGGGGTAGCATCAAGCTGAAGGCGGTGGTCCCCACTGATGCAGCGGCGGAGCTTTCCATCTGTACGCCTAAGGTCTCGGAACTAAGTGAGGCCCTCCAGTCAGGTGACTTTGTTTCTGATAAAAATTGTCGCATAAGAGTAGCCTTCAGGGCGAACTATCTGCTAACTAGGCTGGCTCGTTGTGGTCTAGATTGTCCTGAACTGGCCGAACTTCGTGATAGGCTTGTGAAGATCGTCGCTGTGGCTGAACCCAGCACTGATTCTGAATCTGACGGGTCAGATGAAGGTGATGATGATTCGGGTCGTGACCGGGTAGAGTACACTTCACCTGCAGTGAGAGAGGACCGCTCGGTACGAGCTAGTTCTGGTAAATCTTGTTCCACGTCTGACAACATAGTGTATAGGGAACGTCCCGTTAACCTATGTTCTTTTAACTTAAAATATGATGGTTCCTCTTGTGTGCGCGTGTTTTTAGAGAGATTAGAAGAACTTAGATGTGCACGGGAGGTCTCTAAGTCTAAACTCCTTCTGGCTTTCTCTGACCTGTTGGACGGACCAGCTTTGTCTTGGTTCCGTACAAATAGAACTAATTTCATCTCATATGAGGACCTTATTGGTGAGCTTAGAGATACATTCGATATTCCTGACTATGATTATCGTCTCAGAAATGAGATTAGACAGCGTAGCCAATCCCGCTCTGAGTCCTTGGTTAGCTACTTATGTACAATGCAGGCTATGTTCTCAAGGTTGTCGTGTAAAATGCCCAGTGAGGAACAGCTGGACATTCTCATGCACAATATTAGACCAGACTACATGAAGGAATTGGCCTTGCATGATGTCAACTCTATTGATGATCTGAGACGTCTAGGTAAACGTCTGGAGCTTGCGCGTACAAGGGCGGACGCTTTCCGTGAGCCTATTTTGGACAAATTTGAGATTTCGTCTGATTTACACCAGCACAAGACCAAAGGCGTGCAAAGGCCCCCTAAGCAGGTGTCTGCAGTCGAGACGCCATCTACCTCCAACGAACGCAAATGCTTCCGGTGTGGCGAAAGCGGGCACGCTGCATACAACTGCACCCAGTCGAGAGAGTTGGTGTGCTTCCGGTGCGGTCTCAAAGGAGTCAAGACACCAGACTGCTCAAAATGTACTGGTAAGCCAAAAAACGCGTAAGCCAGGGCCTTATTGTGAACTCTATACATCACTCTGTATCTGAGTCTATTTCTGATAGGGTCCTGTTTACTAAACGGGATAACGATGTTAGACCGTATCTAGTTGTTAAAGTATTAAATTTAAATGTCTTAGGCCTTCTGGATTCCGGTGCCTCTTGCTCTATACTAGGAAAGGGAGCGCACCGTATCTTCTTGGAACTGGGTTTTGATCTTGAAAGTATCAACCCTGCCTTTCGCATTACAACTGCCGACAGCTCATATGTGCAATGTCTGGGTTGTATTTCTCTACCTATTGAGTATAATTCGGTTATCCGAGTTATCAAATTCTATGTTGTTCCGGGAATCACCACCTCCATGATATTTGGAGTGGATTTTTGGCAGCAATTTAAGCTAGGTGATAAACTAATTTCACAAAACATTAGTCTTGATGGTTTTAGTGACAATAATCCTATCGAGTCTGTGTCTCTTAACAGTGGCCTCGAGGATTACAGCAACCTGACTACTAAACAAAGGGGTGTAATCAACGAGATCATTGAAAAGTTTGACTCTTTGAACACGGATAAGGTGGGTTTAGGTCGGACTACACTTGAACATCATGTCATTGACACTGGTGACAGTAAGCCAATCAAACAGCGTTACTACCCGCTCTCTCCTCTCAAACAGAAAGCCCTGGAAGCCGAGTTGGACCGAATGCTAGAGATGGGAGTAGTGTCCCCGTCTCAGTCCGCATGGAATTCTCCAGTGGTCATGGTGGAGAAGGCGAACGGCGAACTCAGGTTGTGCTTGGACTCTCGCAAGCTCAACTCTGTGTCAAAAAGTGACGCCTATCCCTTACCGTACATTAATCAAATCTTGGACCATCTGAATAATGCTAAATATTTATCCTCTGTAGATCTGAGTGCGGCCTACTGGCAGATTCCGTTCGACTCTCTGCAGTCCGCCGAGAAGACTGCCTTTACAGTTCCCCGTAGGGGGCTGTTTCATTACAATACCATGTGTTTTGGACTCGTTGGAGCTGCCGCCACGATGCAGCGCCTAATGGACCGTCTGTTTGGTCCTGAGTTCGACAACAGGGTATTTGCGTTTCAGGACGACATAGTCTGTGTGTCCAGTACCTTTGAGGAGCATGTAGAGCTCTTACATAGAGTCTATCAGCGACTCAAGGATGCTGGCCTAACTATTAACATGAAAAAGTCTCACTTTTGTCGGAGTGAACTCAAATACCTGGGGTATTATGTGGACAAACACGGCCTTCGGACTGACCCTGGTAAAGTTGAGGTTATTCTCAACTATCCTACACCTACTAACCCAAAGGAGGTTAAGAGGTTTCTGGGAATGGCCGGCTGGTATCGTCGTTTTGTCAATAATTTCTCTAAGATTAGTAAACCTCTGTGTAAACTAACGTCTAAGAATGTTAAGTTCGAATGGACACCCGAAGCGGAACAGTCCTTCAATCTTCTCAAGTCAGCTTTGGTCTCTGCCCCTATATTGAAGATGCCTAACTTTGAGTTGCCTTTCCGTATTCTCAGTGATGCGTCCGCATTTTCAGTTGCTGCTGTGCTGACACAAACTCACGATGGAGTTGAACACCCCATCGCCTACTGCAGCCGTTCTCTCAACAAGAACGAGGTGAACTACAGCACAACTGAGCGGGAACTTCTGGCCGTGATTTTCGCCTTAGAACAATTCAGACAGTACGTCGAGGGCCAGAAGTGTACAGTCGTCACGGATCACTCCTCTTTACTGTGGTTCCATAAGCTGAAAAACCCTACGGGTCGTTTAGCGCGTTGGAGCATGAGGCTAAGTCAATTCGATTTTGACATTGAACATCGGAAGGGTAAAGATCACGTTGTACCTGACGCTCTGTCTCGTATAACGATTGATTCGCTAGATGCTGCCTCCTCTAAAGACCCTTGGTATATCCACACCATGAACAGTGTGCGGAAGAACCCTAGGAAGTTGCCGAATTTTGACATTCGTGACAACCTTTTATATAGATTTTCTAAGAATAAATACTCTCTGACTTCAGATTTCGACTGGAAGTTGGTGGTACCCCAGGAGGATCGCCTGTCCCTGCTCTCTAAGTACCATGATGACACACTTAGTGCTCATGGTGGTGTTTGGAAGACACACAAAAGGTTAGCCCTAAATTATTATTGGCCCAAAATGTACGAGGACGTCAAACAATATGTCGGGAAGTGTGAAGTCTGTAAGCAGTACAAACCCGTAAACACGTCTCGTCCTGGCCTCATGGGTAGCCCGAAGCGGGTGTCGAAGCCTTTCGAAGCTATCTCTGTCGATCTACTTGGTCCCTTTCCTACTTCAAGTAATAGAAACGTGCACCTGATCGTGGTCTCCGACTATTTTAGTAAATACGTCATGTTGTGCCCTATTCGGGTTGCCACAGGCGCTGTGGTCGCGAGATTCATAGAGAAGAGTGTATTTCTTGTTCATGGAGTATGTAAAACTATTTACATGGATAATGGTCCTCAGTTCGTAAGTAAGCCTTTTAAGGATCTACTAACTAAATATAATGTACCCAATATATACTATAACCCTAGGTATCATGCCCAGACTAATCAGGCGGAAAGAGCTATTCGCAATGTTGTCCAAGCGATCTCGTGCTATGTGAAGTCACAACACAAAGCATGGGACTCGTTCTTGGTTGAAGTACAGTGCGCTCTGAACACTGCGGTTAGCGAAGCAACTCGCTTCACCCCATACTTTCTGGTGCATGGTAGGGAGTTCATTGGAGATGGAGTTCTATACAGGCAGTCAGACATTGCGTGCCACCCGGCTTCTGTCGCTGTGGACGATCCATCAGCCTTTGGTGTCAAACTGAGAGAAATACAACGCATCTACGACCAGGTGAGGAAACATTTGAACGTTGCCCACCAGCGTAATGAAAAGTATTACAACCTCAGAAAAAGGCATGTGGAGCTGAAAGTAGGACAAATCGTGTACAAACGCACGTTCTACCTGTCAAACAAAGCAAAGAACTTCACTTCCAAGTTAGCCCCTAAGTTCCTTAAATGTGTGGTAACCGCCAAGCAATCCCCTCTGGTATATAGGCTGTCAGATTTAGACGGTAAGGATCTTGGTGAGTACCATATCAAAGACATCCTGAAGTATAAGGAGGAGCCGTCTCCAGTACCTAATGTCAGCGATGTTGCCACTACATAGCACTGTTTATCTAGTCTATAAAACCAGCGCTATGTTATGCTTAATCTGTATAATATCTGTTTTCTCTCTGAGTATCTACGTGACTATAATTTGTCACATTGTAGGTTCCACCATACACCGTACCGAGTGTTTCTCTCTCATTTCGCCTCTCAATTCTCCACAGCTCCTTGTAGTTGTTGGTAGTGTTGGTGTATCTGCAGCGAATAAAGGGAACATTCATTTTCTTTGTAGGACATTTGACTCTAGCTATGTAACCTAACCATTGCGCAAGTCAGTGTATAATTAGGTGTGTGCGAGGAATGTTCCTTAGTTTTGTAATTATAGTCGTCAGTTTGTGTTTGAAATACCCAGCTGTTTATCTATATCTATTGTAAGCATTTTCTGTTTTCTTTGTTGTGTATTTCCAGCGTATTGTGTCCGCAGGAAATACTATTAATGGGGGGGGTGGTGTAACGTGATATTTTTCACTTTTGCTTATTGTTTTCTAATATAGATTTCTTTGTTCCAGAGCCACCTAGAGTGTCTCACGGGAACTAGGCATAATTGTTTGGCAGTGAAACTTCTAATCTTCGATTAGGTGTGTTCTAGTTCTCACACTCGACCGGTGGATGGCGCTGGTGTCCTACAGCATATATCCATTTTTTTAATAGCTCTCATTTATCATTTTATTTACAATTTAACAATAATAAATAAATGATACTTACTTTCTCAGAATTTGTGACATATTCGTGAACAAGTCATAATTATAATAAATATTTGTCGTACCGGGTCTGTTATAGCCTATGGTCCCCGTCAGCTGACGTGAGCTTGTCTATGACCGGACTAATGAGCTTTTTGCATGATTAGCAGAATTTTAGGGATTGTTCACGAATATTCGATGGATTCGGGTATAAATAGGCCTGCGCCGATCCTCAAACGAACTTCTATATCAATCTTCGTAGCTGTCTCTGAGTAAATAAATTCTGTGTCTATATCTTGTAATAAAATTGTTTGGTGAAAACTTCGTTCCCAGATATTCTGGTAAGTCGTATTCCTCTATTTATTGGGGCACATTACGGGCCTCTATGTATATTCACGGCTTAAGAGTGGTCTGTTTTATACAGGGTCGCTGGTCTGAGCTCGTGTGCCCTCTGAATACGCTCTTCTCTGACATTTATCTACGGCGTGCTTCGTGGTACAACGGCTGCTGTGAGCCGTATACATCGGCGAACGGTCTACTCTGAACATCCTAGAGGCCATCCCGCAATCACCCAAGGCCAGTACACTGTCGCCGTGTACCTGTTAATGTGTAGCTGTAGTGCCAACCAGAAGTAAACGTAGTACGCTTAGTAGCCTGTACTAGAATTCACGTACCTTAAATGTGTAGCTAGTGCTATAATTCATGTGCATATTGTGTGTTCATCTGCCTATTATCTGTGCCTACTGTGTGTGTTCGTCTGCCCATACTTCTGTATTCTGTGCCTGTCTGTCTACTTACTTATCTATCTAGATACTCCATACTTCTGTCTACTGTGCTTTCCTGTCTACATTCTACTCTCTGTAAACTTCAACACTCTACTCAAGTCTGTCTACCTACTTTCATACTTATATTTCTCTGTTTTGTGTTTTTGTGTTTGTTAATCAAATATATGTGTGTACAATCCTGATAACCAGCTGTTTTCATTGGAGCCCTAGCTACCCTGTGCACGCACCTCTCTAGCTCTGTGAAAAAGGCGCCCTGGGAAAGAGTTCTCTGCAGCAGCCCCTGAGTGAGCCGGTGAGTACCCACCTGACTAGTTCAGTGGTTACAATCTACATCAACCTAAATTTACTAAGACTACACTAAGACCCACAGCTCACTCTGCTGTAGTCAAGGGTAACGGCACAGTCAAAGGAACATCACTGCATGTTAAAACTTTACTACTAGGTGTAGGCGGACCCTATAGACTTACTATATCTGATGCTACATACAATAATGATATGGACAAAAAAATAATATAATCTATTACTGTATATATGTCGCTGCCAACTAGCTTGATCAGCCGTCCAATTAACTGCCTAGGCTGGAAACTAAACGGCGCTATTCAATTAAGGGCTTGATGAATAAACTTCAGCTGTCTCGTTTATTACATCATTTAATAACCTGGCTGGCTTATACGTAGGCCAATCGTAAGATGGGGCACTGCCTCGAAATAAGATAGAAAATTACATAAATATACTCACACCTGTAAATCCCCGAGGGGGTAGACAGAGGTGTATTCACAGAAAATTAGTGATAGGTTTATTGTGTTAGCTGCGCAATCCGGTTAGGTTAGGTTAGGTTATAAGGTTAATGCGGGAGCGGAGCGGAGCGTGGCTCCCGCTTTAAGCCTTGATGGTTATTTTTATATAACCCTCCAGAAATAAGTCATCTTTCTAACTGTTTAATTAAATGGCTAGGCAAGAAGTTAAACGTCATCGATTCAAGCTATTTGCCTAGCCGTTTAATTAAATGGCTAAACACCATTCAGGCCGTTAATTAAACGGCGCCGTTCAGTAAAGAGCCTAGGCAGTTAATAGAACGGCTGATTAAGCTAGTTGGCGGCGACATATACAAGAACTCGTGCATATTACATTGAAGTTCACATGTCCACAGATTATATTACTAGATCAATGTCGGAAGTTACATGTGCGTACGCGTGACCGATGATACATGATATTGTTGTGATCTTACCGACATGCTGTTTCATTCATCGGTCAATTGGTTCAAATAAATCAGAAGAGTAGGTACAAAATATCTGTCAAGACATAGCCACGTCTAGTTTACACGTTTTCGTTTTCCTTATATTAAAGTAATAGTAACGATGTTGCTTGACTTTAGATGTCTTAATAGTTACTTCATGATAGTATGATTTTTAGAGTTCCGTACCCAAAAGGTAAAAACGGGATCCTATTACTAAGACGTCTGTCACCAGGCTGTATTTCAAGAACCGTAATAGCTAGACAGTTGAAATTTTCACAGATTGTGAATTTCTGTTGCCGCTATAACAACAAATACTATAAACAAAATAACAATCACAATTAAGGGGGCTCCCATACAACAAAAGGTGATATTTTAGCCGTTTTCATGGATTTAGCTTTTTTTCTGGTACGAAAACCTTCGTGCGCGAGTCCGACTCGCACTTGGCCGGTTTTTTAAATATACATATTATGCTTTTCAAATCGTCAACAGCTTAGTTCACCAGTAGAATTGCTCAATCAATTTTTAATCCAAAATTCAGTGTCAAAAGCAATATAAAAGAAGAGAAGTTAAGAAGTACCTAATTATGTAGTTTGTTTAATTGATGGTTACCTACCATAATGAAGGGAACCAGTTTAAGGAAAAGTGATATTAGAAATAACAAGTTGCGGCATTTTTTGTTCAGATGTCAACTTACAATACTAAATGTGGATTAATCTACATTTGTCTCGTGTCTAAATGAGCAAAAGTATAATAAGATAAATAACCTAAGTTAAAATATGACAAAAAGTTCAGTACCACTGAGCCACCGGGCCACACCTGAAGCTATCCAAATTCTCCTATACTACCGTCTTAGGGCGACGGTGGGAGGCATCTACCGACATTCGTACGAAATATCGGAAACAATGAATGATGTTGCAATCATTTTTAAAGGGAATTTTGTAAGGGAAAGATCGTGGGTTCGAGTCCCACCTGGGCATTCACTTTTTCCTATCTTAATCGATTTGAAAAGTTAGCATAATAAATGCTTCAAAATTTCATTCAATTATTTGGGCGGAGTCATCAAAAAACAATGTTTAAAAATGATTGCAACATCATTCATTGTTTCCGATATTTCGTACGAATGTCGGTAGATGCCTCCCACCGTCGCCCTAAGACGGTAGTATAGGAGAATTTGGATAGCTTCAGGTGTGGCCCGGTGGCTCAGTGGTCAGAGCATTCCCCCTGTAAGGGAAAGATCGTGGGTTCGAGTCCCACCTGGGCATTCACTTTTTCCTATCTTAATCGATTTGAAAAGTTAGCATAATAAATGCTTCAAAATTTCGTTCAAAAAGTTCAGTATTTTTGTAACTACAGCATTTTAGGAGGTGCCTGCACCATGCTCAAGCCAGATGTTTGGTCTCTAAGATAGTCATATGTCCTATAGTATGTTTTTTTACATAAAATGGTCTTTACATAGGTTTTAAATTTAATTTCAGGTATACTTAGGACCGATTCAGGCAATCTATATTTATAATAATCAATGATACTTCGTTATAATTTTATAACTCAAGAACGGGCTCACCTATCCAAACCAATTGTTTGGACTATTTAGTAGAAGGTTTGTTTATGTGAAGTTTCACAAAATCGGTCTAGCGGTCCACGCGGGCGAAGCCGCATGGGAAAACTGGTTTATTATAAAAGCGTATACCGTAATATCTATACGTACCTATATCTTAATCTTAATCAAATGTAGTAATGATGTACTCGTATCCTTTAAAAATATCTTGTTTTACGGTATACCTTAAAACCTGGACTATTATTATATTATTATGATTTAATGCTGCCAGTCTTCTGGGAACGCTACCATAAGAGGCATGCGATGTGGATGAATTCCACGACGCATTTTAACTTTTGGTTTAAGCTTTTTTTTGTGTTGTGTATATACCTATAGTAATTTTTTAATTTTATTTTATTAAATTTTTGCCAATGCATCTGTAATATAAGTATGAAAAATTTTAGTATATAAAACTCACTATATGTTTGTGATTTTGATAACGTCATACTGCGGTCATAAAGCGGTGAGTAGGGTAGCCAGAGCTCACTGGAGAGTTTTTGTGCTGTCAGTGAGAAGACCAAAGGCTATGCCTGCTTTGTCTTCTAAACTGACGGCACATAAACTCTCTGTGTTTACTGGGTCGACAGCACTAGTGTGACTCCCCTGGTGTTGCAAACGTTCATAGGCCACGGTAACCACTTTCCATCAGGTGGACCGCGTGGTGGCCACCTCAGTGGTATAAAAAAATAACATGAATGTAATACTTCGATATATTACAATATCGATTGTGTGAAGCTGATCCAATCGAATAATACACTCGTATATCTCGTGATCTATCAGAATAGATAACAGATTGAGATAAATTAGTCAGCTATTAGTATAGCTGATTCAGCGTGCTTTATTTAGCGATTAGCGACTTAGGTTCAACAATTGTTGAACGTTGAGTTGATTTCCTGCTGTTTTTATAGTTTTATTGCGATCATTAAACTATAACGCAGAACGACTATCGATTAACGTGCGAAATCACAAACTTTGTGTTATTAGAAACATTGTATGGTATAAATTATGTAAATAAATGTTAATTTTATTAAAGTAAAGTTAGGAAACATCGTTAGGTATTTCATTTATTATATTCAATCAAAATATTGTAAAGGGTAGGTACATACCTGCTACCCTTTCCTAAGACAATTCATCTTTGCCCTAACTACTTGTGTAGGGATATAAAAATAAAATGAATTGAAACAGAAATAACCTATGCAATCCACTTTAACATAACTACAATTATATGAAGTATAATTTTAAACCCACATTATATGATACATGTGTGGGGACACATATATCATATAATTAAACAACCTTCTAGAGGTCCAGCAACATTGTAATATTGATCGCAGCTATTTTTTTATTGTCTGTGAATAAAAAGGTCTTGTCGCCTTTGATCTGTTCCGATTTCCGAACGTTTGATGTTCCATTGAGCTGAAACCTGTGTTATTTGAGTCGATGACAGATGATGACTACACAAGTCGTGTTCAACTCTTTAGAGATTCATTCGCCTATTGTCAAAAGATGCTACTTCACATTATACAATTTTACACTAACGAAATTGTATTGCGTAATGTGAATTTTTTATGTTATGTAGAAAGTTCTGGTGAATATAGTTACTTTTTCTTACATTTAATACGCTGTGTCGAGTCACGGAAACAAATCAAAATAATCTGATTTTTTTTAATAAATGCCTTTACAAAAAAGATGAGCTACTTTTTTTGTCATATTCTAAATGAAAACCTTTTTAACTCGTAACCAAGTTAACTTCGCAGCAAGCCGGCTCCACCTGTTGATTTGTGGAGTCGCTGGGGAGGTCTCGCGGCAGTTATGTAATCAATAGAAGAAAGAATTCGCTAAATCCGGTCTTCGAGTTCAAAGCCTTGGAAGCAACCGGGAAACGATAAGCTGATAATGATGACTGTGTTTGGTATTACTGGTTTTTGTTCTGTACAATTAACGCTTAAGGGATCTCACCTAAAGAATTGATTTGTCAAGAGCCTTAAGACCGGATTGCAGTCGTTTTTAACATTTTAAATACATTTATCATCAAGTTATGTAGCAAATTGCGCCAAATAAAAATCATATTCATAAAGTAAACGGCTAAACCGTCTAGGGTCGTGTGAAGACAGAAACACGATTCATAATATTTGCCTAGATAGAAATTAGCGTCAGATGCATATTTTAAACACGTTTTACACTAAGACGTCAAAAAATCTAGGGACTGGTAAAGTTACAGTACAAAAACTTGAAAAATATAAATACTCTAAATCGCTGCGTTCCAGTTCTTGCGACCATCTCTCTCTCTCGCGCGGATTTTATATTAGAAGTGCAAAAAGTACGGACGAAGCACTGCAACCCGGCCTCAATATGTAACATGGATACTGAAAACCGGGCATGGTGAAGAAGCAGAAAGCGAAACCCGGGCTTCATAACGGGAACACGCTAAGTGCCGTTTTGCGCTTTGTTTGACATTTTATAAACGCATAGTTCCGGAATTTACACAAAATTGCTAGTCATAACTAAAATTATTGTCTGACAAACAGTCTCACTTTATAAAAAATACAATATAAACAAAA
This sequence comes from Eilema caniola, assembly GCA_949126895.1. Taxonomy (NCBI): domain Eukaryota; kingdom Metazoa; phylum Arthropoda; class Insecta; order Lepidoptera; family Erebidae; genus Eilema; species Eilema caniola. The sequence goes on from OX421477.1 coordinate 14,522,474, forward strand.
TAATCTTCATTATCTGCTCTCCCACAACATTTACGAATACCATTTCGGTAGTACCGAACAGGCGCAATAATTGTTTGGGACTAGTGAAACCGGAATCAAACCAATACAGTAAATAAAATAAATGCGATTGTCTGCAGGCTTGCCACATGCAAATGAAAACCATTCCTGAGAAAACCCATAAAGTTATGACATACTCCGCCTAGGGATACACAAAATACACATATTTCAATTTCAGTGATACAAAACTTGATATAATTGAGGGGCATTAATTAAAACCACGCACACAATGTTTTTATTTTATTTTAATATACCACTCAGGTGGCACACAAGAACACGACCCACTTGATGGATAGTGGTTACCGTGGCCTACAAATGTACCATTGATAGACAGAAATTCATTACATGTATGTAGTTATGTATTCCCGGCATAATTGGAAACCGAGCCACTATATTAATATATATGACGGCGCGTTATAATTATTGTGTGATTAGGGTGAATGAAATTCACTCTGGCGTAATGCAAGACTCTAGTGCTCTATGGTCGAGTGTGACGTCATTCGTTCATTCGGTCAATTTGAGTTTGACAGATCATTGACTTTGGTGGGGCGCGCGGCGAATCGTGATCAGTATCGCCGTGAACCTCGACCGAGCACTACGTGTCTAGCAGAACGCTCCTAGTTCGGTTGAATATACTTGGTTATAGATCGCGAGTGTGTCTGTAAAATGTGTAGTCAGTGATTGATGTGATTGAAATATGGTGATTCGTGTATTAGGTTGTCCTATCTCCTTGCCCGCATATCCACGCGGATTGTAAGTGCAAGCTTACAATGGGCTACTAAGAGGCCCCAGACCCGAAGAAAACCCCATGTGCCTGTATCAGAAGTGGGATACCAGGGCAACAAGCTGAGGAGAATAGCAGTGGCAACCAAAAGACTCGCTAGTCGGGTTTACATGAAATAACGTGAAACTGTGACTGTCCTGATTGTCGGCTGCATCCCGATTACAAGACCCGGTGAGCCCGTTCCTTTTTATTTCGTAGACAGTGTGTGCTTGCTTATTTTTAAAAAACAAGTGGTATAGCCAAATAATTTCCTGGTAGCGGAATATCGCATTCCACCCTCCAGGTAAAGATATTGTTGTAAAGGTATTACTCGTGGGTACAAATTCGTGTTTGAATAAAAAGTCTCGTCCTATTTCTACTATTCCATGTAGTGCCAGAAGAGACGATAGCAGTTCTGGCAATCCGTGAGCAGAGGTTTATGAGGTATCGGAGTTTGCACCTAATTATATAGTGGCTAAGTCATATTGTCATTACACGAGAAAGTTTCGAAATATCCCTAATATCTAACTATGCTAATTTCTATACTATCTGTAGCTGTTAATACGGTGAGAAGACTTATTCGAATTGAGTAGGGTACGCTGCAAAAGGTTACTGTGATTGCTTAGATTAGCTTGGAATGCGGTGACGCAATCAGTACGTACAAGAAGTGAGAACGATAATTTTTAACGAACTACCCTATATTAACATCAGTGAGTTCTTTATTGTCAGTACGTCTTTATTGTACGCAGCACCATAGTGCAAAGGCTCGTGTTAAATCGTCTTCCATTGAGTGGGAGGGTAGTGAGACAAAAGGAACCAGTTCTCGATTTAATCTTTTTATTTAAGTGACATAATTTACGTAAAAGTGAGTAGTTTGCAGAAAAAACTAACGAAGGACGATTTCGATTATATCACGATGTATTACGTGTTGGTTTTTGCGTTTGCTTTTTTGGTTTCCATATCTTTTCGGTAGCAGGTACTGACCCGGTGTGTCTTGTCTTGAGATGTATAGGTCCCTCGGAGTGCTCGAACTGTGTTTAATTGTTGGTGGACAGATAGGTGAATGTAGCTGTACAGTGTAAGATATAGCTTCATATGACGAAGGTTGAACTCTGTTAATAATCGCGTGCTGGATTGTCAGTCTAATTTTCTATGATGCTGAGTAGCGAAGGAGCCATGCAGTATCGGCTCTGACGGGTTTTGTTCGTGAAATATTTCTCAAGTGGGTAGTGGGTAGACTCACCGTGGTGTACTTCACTTTGAGGTCACACTATTGTGTACCTAGGTAGAAAAGGCGTGGCGGATTCTTAGCAAGAATACACGAACCAACAGTTTGGTAACCAAATATTTCGGGTCGACTAAAGGAATAGTTCTCGTCGCCAAATTGGCAGATTGAGGCCGATAAACTGCCCCGAGTAGTCTCTCGTCTTTACTGGGCGATTATATGATCTACATTCTGGTGAAAGCCTCTGTGGCATAGTGGTGGTCGATGCGGCTGCTACGCGAGGCCTCGGTTTCGGTCCCCGGTCGGTGCGGGTGTTTGTGTGCTCGTATGGGTCTGCTGGCATTGGTCTGGTCTACGTGCTACGGAGGGCCTGTTGCGTCATATATCCCGGTTGTCATGCGAGCGTCTGTGGCGGCCGCTACGGGTGATTAGAGCCCACAGGGGTCCGACTGGTGTAGCTGCGGAACAACGGTGTGCCGCTTGGTTGTGGGGATCGGATGGCGGTCGCTTCGCTTCGGGGTGTTTAGAGATCCAGTCGCGCCGCGTTTGTACTGGAGAGCCGAGACCGACTAGGTCGAGAAAAGGGTTCGGAGATTGACGATAGAATGAGTTGGAGTTGATTGCTAGGAGCGGCGGTTGCTGCTATTTATTTGTCATATACCCTCCATTATGATGAAGTGGAGTAAAGTGTGTAATTACGGGTCCACCACCACCAGAATGGCTACCAGCTGATTCCGCGTTATCTGAGTGCTAACAAATTGACACTAGGTTATTAACTGTAGAAGGTTTCTGGTGGTAGGAAAACTGAACCCGAATAATGCAATCACGGGCACAAGGTGAGGTGCGTAATGTTGAGGATTTCGTGTTGTTTGGTTTTTTTTAGTTAGACAAGATTCTTTAGTTAACTGTCTTTTATTCTAAGGTTGGGACAGTGTTTGCAATATTTTACTATAATCTTAAGGTAACTAGCTAGTGCTTGTGACTTGTGTGGCTGACATGTAAGAGCAGTATGGCGGACTCATTCCGGAAGCGGATACAAGATGGTATGCCGCTCGGGATGCGTTCTGAAGCGTTAACACGTAAATTTCAAACTGTTACGAAATTTCAGTCTAAATTGGGTCTAAGTACGAATCATTGCTCAGATGTCAGAAGATGACGTACAGATTATAATCAGATGAAGGGGGCTGTAATCCATCACATCAGTAAGTGGTGTACAAGGAGTGAAAATAAAGTGCTTTGGTACTGTGTTCTCGGGTATGAGTGATAAAGTCGTCACAAGCTGTGTGCCTTTGCTTTGAGATGTCTCATTTGGTGAAATTAGGACGTCTTTGATTTCAATACCCTCGCGTACCTAAGATTTAGGGAAAGATGTTCTATTAGCAAGTAATGTTTCATTGTTATCTCAAGTAACGGTTTCTCGTCGTACGTGGTCACATAGACGAAATTCTACATCGATCAATCAATCAACCAACTAGGCCACCATGGTCAACTGCTCGACGTGGGCCTCTCCCAATGTGCGCCATTTCGAAATACTACATGGATATGGGTTATCTATGTTATATGATTAGAACAGGAGAAGACCTAAAGTTCCAGATACTGACAAGCATTGGCAGAGACATCCAGGTTGAGGATTACTACTTCAAACAGACGCGTGCTTGGGTGACTTCTCTTACTTTACAGGGTAGTATCGGTGTCATAGGGCTACTCTGTTTAATAGGCAATCAATGAGCTAGATGAAAATGACAGCTTCCCCGTAAGTGTGATAGATATGTTCGCTCCACAGCCGATCGTGTTGATCTAATAGTGACTTCGATGGATCAACACACGGATGATGGCCAGGGTGGTAATGAAACCGTTCTATGTGGGAGGGCGGTGTGCTCCTCCATGCGTCTTATTTCGCTCCATATTAATGATTGAGTGATGTAAAGTAACAGCGTAGATGTGCAATCCGTGCGACTCCGCCAATGGTCCGGGGAAGCGTAGTCGTGATTCGTGCCCTCGTTAATAGACAGGGTAATGGAGCGGTTACGAGAGCCTCTGCGAGAGAAGCGTCGGTGGCTTGGTGGTTGGGGGGTCGGCCTTGCGATCGAGGGGTCCCTGGTTCGAGTCCTGGCCGTTGCACAGCCGACGTGAGCCCACTCCTGGCACGGGCAGTTTGGCTTGGTTGGAGGGAATATTAGTAATTTCGATGATTTTGGTTGCTAATATTCTTTTGAAACGAAGCGCGTATGGTAGTTTGGTACAGGAAAGCGAAGTGTAACAAAATTGGCTCCTAACTAATTCTGAACCATAAGTTTGTTCTAATTAATCGGTTTCGAGTGTATGCGGATAGAGCACTAAATGGAGTATAGTCAGTGTTGGTTTATTGGTTTCCAGTCTTGCTTTACTTGCTACTACTACCTTTGGAAACCTATTCAAATAAAGCCTGGCCGCGGCTTGGGCTAGGATGTAGACGCTACTCGCTTCCAATATGGCGGATAGAGCTGGGACACATCGTGTTTGGGCAGACTTCAGTACATTTCATCTCCTAGCTTCGAACCCCAATGCCTCAATCCGATCTCGAGAGATTAGTCATACCACTGTAGTAGAAATTGACAACGAGCTGGCCGAGACGGCGGTCTATAATCAGAACGAAGGAAGAATTCACGACAACGACACATTCTCAGCGATTAATTCTCACATCATTACTACTAGTCCACCTTCCACAGATCTTGATGCATATTGTAAGTAGGTAGGTCCAGACTAACTTTCATGTTCGGACTGGCTCCTCGAGGGTCGATGTTCGAACTATGTATTGTTGCTAGCCTTGCAGGATAGTGTAGGTGTTTGTAGGGGCACCGAGTGGTTGTACGTAGGTCTAGACTCACATTCATGTTTGGACTGGCTCCACGAGGGTCGATGTTCGAACTATGTAATGTTGCTAGCTTTGGAGGACAGTGTAGGTGGTTGTAGGGGCACCAAGGAGTGGTTGCCCGGCCCGACTGGTTTGCAGTCGTAGGGGCACCAATGAGTGGTTGCCCGGAGTCCGACTTGTTTATGGTCGGAGGGGCACTAATGAGTGGTCGCCCGGGGTCCGACCGGTTTATGGTCGCGGGGGCACCAATGACTGGTCGCCCGGGTTCCGACCGGTTTATGGTCGCAGGGGCACCAATGAGTGGTCGCCCGGGTTCCGACTGGTTTATGGTCGCAGGGGCACCAATGAGTGGTCGCCCAGGTTCCGACCGGTTTATGGTCGCAGGGGCACCAATGAGTGGTCGCCCGGTCCGACTAGTTCATAGTCGTAGGGGCACCAATGAGTGGCTGCCCGGTTCTGCTCGTTGTGGCCGAAGAACACCAACGAGAGATGTTAGGCCTGTGCGGCGATGGAAGTCAGTGATGGACGAGCGTGTCAGTGCGAGAAGAATTAAAGCCTCGTACATTTGTTCACAGACGGATCTCTGGCATTGGTCGCACGAGGACGAGCGACATGTCAGTCTGGCCGTGACGGCGCGTTATAATTATTGTGTGATTAGGGTGAATGAAATTCACTCTGGCGTAATGCAAGACTCTAGTGCTCTATGGTCGAGTGTGACGTCATTCGTTCATTCGGTCAATTTGAGTTTGACAGATCATTGACTTTGGTGGGGCGCGCGGCGAATCGTGATCAGTATAGCCGTGAACCTCGACCGAGCACTACGTGTCTAGCAGAACGCTCCTAGTTCGGTTGAATATACTTGGTTATAGATCGCGAGTGTGTCTGTAAAATGTGTAGTCAGTGATTGATGTGATTGAAATATGGTGATTCGTGTATTAGGTTGTCCTATCTCCTTGCCCGCATATCCACGCGGATTGTAAGTGCAAGCTTACAATGGGCTACTAAGAGGCCCCAGACCCGAAGAAAACCCCATGTGCCTGTATATAAATAATTGTATAGATAATATTATAAAACCATAATACCAGTAATACCGCCACTCCAAAAATTGGAGGTTTATATAAATTCATAACCAGCTGTTTTTAAAAATAAATATATATAATTGAAGTAATAACTTTTCTGCTACTTATTATATAGTAGTGACTCTGTGATGATAACAATACGCTACTGTTTTGATACGATCTACCAGCAACACAATAGATATATGTGAATAATCTCATAGGATCGCTGCAATATCTCCCAGTTATATAGCCTACAATATATTAATTATTATACTAATTCATACATTTCATAGACAGAAATATAATAACCGTAAAAATTTAGAGGACCTAACTATAAAATAAATGACTTGTTTGTGATTTAAATTATAAATCCAGTATAATTCTTCAAAAAACTATCTGATAGTTTTTATGTTTTTTTATTTTTATTTTAACAAGTACGTAATAATTTACTTTAGTACCTATTATAAAGGAAGCAAATCATTTGCATATTGCTAACACTATGAAAACCTTTTTAGTTTTGTGAATAAAAACATGATAGGTAGGTATGTATAAATTCATGGAGAAGGAAATTATTCATATTCTGTCCTCCGTAGTATCAATTTTTTTTTAACCATTTTATGTTTTTTACTTCATAAACGAGAACATTGTCAGACACAAGCTCCACCGATAACGTGCAATAACAATTTATCTGTTCTCTTCATCCATAAATCGTGAACACGAGAGGGTTAGCTTATTGAAACATAACCGTAGGTCTCAATAAGCTATGCAGTTACGGGTTAACTTTGAAGATAGCGGCAACAATACCACGAAAATACTTCGATTGCAGTTTTATTAGAACAATAGAAAGGAGAAGGAATAAAGAAACAAATGAAAATAGAAAGAAATAAATAATTTAGCCAATTCAATTCATTAGAAGCCAAATAAAAGTTAACACATTCAGTGTAGATGGATTTTAATCTTCTAATATATATAAATCTCGTGTCACAATGTTTGTCCTCAATGGACTCCTAAACCACTTAACCGATTATAATAAAATTCGCACACCATTTGCAGTTCGATCCAACTTGAGAGATAGGATCGTTTAAATCTCAAATTATAGTCCGATTCCGATTCGCGGGCGGAGCCGCGGGCGACAGCTAGTACCTAGCTACTATTTCCTATTTGAAGGGATTTATTAAGAATAAAATTGCCTACCAGCATCTTTTTATTTTTTTTCTCCTTAGGCAGCTATAACTACTTTGTAAAAATAAACGAATACTTTTCCATAAAATAAAATTGAAATCTAAGATTATCCATGTCCGAAGACAAGTTGTAAGAAACTGCAACTTACCTTTTGGCACGATTACTTATTAGATCTTTTGCATAGAAGTAACTTTTCCGCAAGAGGCTTTAGCTCTTGACTTGACGGTCAGTATTATTATGAATTCTATTCCTATGAATAAGGAGACTCGTAATAAATATACACAGTCAAGTCAATACCTTACCTCACTTATTGTGATCTAATATCGTAGAGATTACAGCGTATGCACAATGCACATCAATAATATCAATTGCTGTCCAGTGGATAGTATTTTTCTTTTCAATAACAACGCAAGTCAATATGCATTTTTTGTGAGTTTAATTAAAAATGAGAAAGAATAGTGCCAGAGATACACATCTCACGTTGCGAAATATACTGCACATTCCTTAGTATTAAAAGTACCTCGGCTGCATAAACTACATCATTAGCTGCACGCATTATAATTTATTGACTTTCCAGTTTCCAACACTACTACTAGACTTCTATATTTTAAGAAAAGGCACCTAATTCTGATCGCCCAATTGCCTAATGTATAACATGAACATGTTTAAAAAAGGGTAACCTATTGAAATATCGAATTTCTGTTACCCGAATCTTAAAACCCCGAAAACGGTTGGTAGAACTTTTAAAAGACAGATGTAATGAATGACAACTTTCTATAATTCCGTTTTTCATTTCCCAGATGAATCAATTTCCAGGTGCACTAAAACCAAATTTTCAAATAGTATTTTTTTGGTTTCCATATTGTCATAATCCAAATATAGTTATACCAGATTCTCAGAATATTTTTTTTTGTTTCCCATCGTACCATTTTCCAAATAAACTATTACCAAATTTTCATAATCTTTTTATTTGGTTCCCATACAAATCGTGTTCCAGCTAAACTATATACAGGTATAGTAAAAATCAGTAAATTTATACGATTCATTTAGGGTGTGTAACGGTTGATATAATAATAAAAAATCTAACGTTCACTTAAGACATAAATAATTTCACTTAATATAATGAAAGCCTGAAGACTTATAAATATAATATAATTTTGTTTAAATTATTGTTTTCCATGTCTTGCATGAACAGTTTTGTATGCAGGTATAATCAATGAATCAGGAAAGCGAGCTCGTGAACACTGCATACCACACCCGACCCGACTCGCCGTGGTACTTGTCCTACACTAGAGTGTTATTTAAGAACCGGAGGCGCGGAGGGAGGGGAGCCCCTTATTTCGTAGAAAGAAATTTCATAGAATTTCGTTTCACAGAAAATGCTTCATATAATATTTGGTTCTTATATTTTTATTTCGAATATTATTGTTTCAAAAACAATTTCCTACAATGAAACATATTTCACAGAAACACAATTTTTAATCAAATTTTTTTGTTTAACAAACTTATCAAACTGTAGAATTATTTTTAAAGAATATTAAACCACCTTTATAATGTTCCAAATCACATTTTTAACTGTAACATTTACAATTTTAATACCCCGACTCAGATTACCCCGACTCGGATAGGTTAGGTTAGAAGGCTAATGCGGGAGCGGAGCGTAGCGAAGCTCCCGCATTAGGCCTTCGTGGTTATTTTTTTTATAAACCACCCAGAAGTAGGAGCCCCGCGTAGCGGGGCTCCGTCGACCTTGTAGACGCATCAATTGTTTAGTTCATAAAAACCATATATATGATAATATGTTATTCTTTGTAATAAGTTTCTATTAAATAAACAATATAATGATTAAGAATAGTTGATTTGATATTCTATGAAATGATTATTCTAATGTTTAACTTTATATGAAACAAAATTCAATGATTTAAAATTATATTAATTAAATATAATGATTATATTGATTATTCTATGAAATGAAATTATGCGAAACATAACTTTTAAACTCTGTGGCCGTGGTCACAGCCTGTGACCACGGCCGGTGTAACCTGGTCGAAACGTCAGGCAATCAAAGGTATGTAAGTACCTATACCATGATCGCGTTAATTCCCGTTTTCTAAATTATATATGCGAAATATTTTCTGTTATACGAAATTATATTAAACAATTGTCTATAAAACAACGCACACCCGCGGAGGGGTAACGAAGCTCGGGCGCCCGGGCGAGCTGGAACGGCTGAGGCTGGTCGCCAAAGGCGACCAGCAAGCCGAAGCTGCGGAATCGAGCATGGGTGCCCGAACTTTGTTATGCAAGGGCGGAAGGACTGCACTTCCCGCAGCGCCGGAGAAGAGCAACACTTATGCTTGCCCGCTTGCCTGCATGCTTGCCTGCTTGCCTGCATGCATACCTGCATGCTTGCCGGTTTGATTGCTAGCTTGCCTGCATGCATGCTTGTTTGCTTACATGCATACATATATTTTTTAAGGCAACGTGTGTTTTGTTCAGTAGGTCTCCAATTGTAGTTAGTAGACGCCATATGAGGTTTAGTTTTAGGTTTAAAAATCTGGATATTGTTTGTCTGGATATCAATTAACTGGATATCAATTAATTGCATTTCAAAAATTTGTGTTTTAAAAATTGGGCTTTCGTGCATATGGATTACGGTCATCTGGATTTTGTGCATTTAGATTTCGTGTGTCTGGAACTCGTTCGTCTGGATTATAAAACGTCGTACAAATAAATAAATGGGCAAATGAAATTCGGAGTTGCGATTATATGGAAAATAAAACTTCGGAATTTGAAAAACCGGGATTATGAAAAATTGGCCAAACGTTTTCTGGATTATGATATTCGGAATATTAAAATTCGGGATTAAGATAGGTAACCTTAAAAAAGGGGCTGTTGTAGTTCATTTCAACAGATACATGTCGCCTAGTTTGATGCTTTTTACATTTTACAGCCATATAACTATGTACGTGCTAGGTTTTTCAGATATAGATGACTTATTTCTAGACCTTTTTAGATATTTTAACAAATTTAATGGAAATACAAATGCAATGACCAAAGCTCTAATTTTCCTAGCAGGTGTCTTTTATTTCATTTTTTTTAGAATCGATTTAAGATGATTCAGTTTGAATCTACTGAACTACACGTTAGTTGAGCTTAGAACCGTTTCCAAGCAGAATAATGTCCCCGATTCTTCTATTATACGCTTTGAGTTTCAAGGTTTAAAAAAAGTTACGCTGACAAAGAAAAAACCATAGCTAAAAATTATTAGGCTCGCGTTAGAAAATGTGTAATAATTATTGAACTTAATAATAGGTACAAGAGCATACAAAGCATTTGGAAAAGCAAAAGCCATAATCATGGTATTTTAAACACCATAGTATTATGCGTATAATCGGGTATTATCGTCTATAATCGGGTGCGCGTACGCAGGTGCGCCGACGCCGTTATTCGATGGCATTTTGACGGGCGCACGCGTCGGCAACACATTGCAAATTGACGGCTCGCGTCTATTAAAATCTTATGAAATAGGAACGGGCATTTGATTGGTTAATTTTTGCCATTAATCAATTGTATTTACTATTTTGAGAATGTGATGGTGCGTTAGCGGAAATGTTTAGAAATATAAATTTTATGTTTCATTTTATCCAAAAGGGGTCCAGACGCAAGGCGCTCCAACATCATAAATATCAATTAATTATTTTTTATGCTTTTTTATGAAAACGCACCTTATTCTGATCGCATCGGTCGTTCTGGAAGTCTATAGGAGAGGCCTATGTTCAGCAGTGGACTATGTGTGGCTTATATGATGATGATGATGATGATGATGATGCTGATGATATTCTTTTTTGTTTTATGAATAACGTAACTGCTATAAAAAATACCATCGTGTGCTTGGATCGTGGCTTTTATAAAGAGTAGGTATACATTTTGGTATAATTATTTCCTCATATTATTAAATTTCAATATTAATGTTCACAAGACTTTGCCTCTCATTGAACTGCAATTCCTCTGTGGATTTGCTGGAAGAGAACTCGACCTTGAGTTAAGCTCGCCTTTGTACATATTTATGTCTCTTATTTGTTTCAATACTATGTAAGTGTACAATAAACAATAAAACGTTAAATTTTGTTAGCACATTATATCCAAAGGAATGTGTATGTTATAGACCAAGTGATTAATTGGACATTATGTATAATGCCCAGGCATTATGATAAATATGAGAGTTTAAATAATTAGACTATTGTTCATGACGACTCAACTACGCTTCATGATGGCTATAAAAATAACCATGAACCACTGACCTATATCTATCCATGAAAAGACACACAGTGTCCAACTCTCATAGGTATTTATCATAATGCCCGGGCACTATAATAATGCATATAAGTATATCACTTTGCCCATACCGAGTATCACAAAAAGCCTGCAAAGCTAAATGAAATGTCCGATACTTAATTGTTGCGCACAACTGTTACAAACACAATCTAGAGCTCTTATGCCCGTTTGCACTGAACTTAAGAGTATCTTAACCTGATGCCTAAGGTATATAAGACACTCTTAACAAGAAAATGCATTGCACCAACCCTAAGATACTCCTAAACACGCTAAGTCAATCTTAATTCTTATGACACCGAATAAGTAAGTCATAACGTTTTAGGAGTCTCCTAACCCTATTATTTTGACAGTTGTCAATCAATGTCCGGTTTTTATATGTACTGTTTGGCACATGATATTAAACTAAATAAATAAATAATCTAAATTTAAATAAATTTAAATACAACGTGACTTACGCGACTTGACTGACGAGACGAGATCGTTATTTTTTATTATTATTTATTGGGGCTTGGCACAAAGCCATCAGCCTAAACCTTAAATATCTTCAATACAATATTTTTTCATGACGATGACGATGAGTGATGATTTCTGCTTCAGTAAAGTTGTGGGGACTTTACTGAAGGTTCCCCAGGAGATTTGGAACGAACACGAAATATCACAATTCACTGTAATATCCCACTTTCCTACACTTTTGTGAATTGTCCAAGACGTTATGTCTAATAATCCACCATTTTTACACATAAAAACTCGAATTCACACCAATTTCGAAAAATAAAATAATACTGCGATGTGCGCTTTCCCGCGTTCGCGCCAAAACTCCGACGAGATCGTTAAAGAAATCATAGACAATCGCTCAATTATCATAGACAATTGGCTAATTCATTCGTTCATTTACACCTTCATTCGCTTTACTAGGCTTATCTTAAGTTAGGAATGCCCTTTCGTAAGCATGTTGGTGCAATTGAAAATAAAGTTAAGATTATCTTAGACTTAGGAGTCACTTTACAAGGATTAGCCTAAGTAGAGTTTAGTGCAAACGGGCATTAGACTTGCAAAAACACGTAATACATATATAAACGGAATCCAATATATCTGGATTGCGTACCTACTTAACTAAAAAGTACCTACAGAACACGTTGGTCAGAACTAGATCATAAATCAAAAGCTTTTTACCCAATGTTACCATGATTGGAATACAATCTTAATTACTCTGGCTTTTTTATTGAATCTAGCAAACCTTATTTAGCATCTATCTCCTTATAGCAAGTGATATTTATTGAGCAAAGATTATTACAACATTAAATCGTATATGCGTATTCGGCAGTATTCCGCAGTATCAACGAAGATAAAATTGTCTTTTTGTGGATTTTCGAAGGTCGCTGGTTGATCTAGATGGCCAAAGTTAGTACGTCATCATTGGGAAAGTACATTTCCTGCGATTTTAACAATCAAATGTTTTTATGTCTGACCGTATAATTATATCGATGGTAAAATGTTATCTTCATATCATTCTAACAGTCGTGAATGTGATCCTTTGCTTTAAATATATATAGATAGCCATGGCTGCGTACCGTGAAGTGAGATGTACGTACTGTGACATAGGCTTGTGAGGATTCCTACCATACAACCCAAGTCGAAAAGTCTAGTAGTAAATAGAGTATCCCCATACCCAACGGATACTCTGCGGGGAGGAGCTCACTACTTGTTTTAACGGGAGTAAATGCCCTCGTTGATAATATGAACACGGTATTCTATCACTGAACCTGTCTATGAGCGAGTCGAGGACATCCTTACAAAATAATTAGTGACACCAGTCTGATGTTGCAAGCCTACACAGGCCTTGAATGCTGCAATACTCATTGACGTGCGCATTGTATCGTTTGAAGATGATTCCCATCTTAATGATATTAAAAGAAATGTTTAACGCGAGAAAGTGCAAAATTAATTTTATAGATAATTCGTTTTCGTGCATATCAATCGCCATGGCTGTCATAGCTTCGATAGTAGAACAACGTGGACAAGTGTGAAACGATTTGAAAGGACTGGAGCAATCATATTGATTGTTCCAATTCCCTGGCATGTCATGACGTTCCATGCCGGCAAGACAATTAGCTTTAGTCAGATGAACAACTGAAAACTCATAGAAATCGTGAAAATTCTGCAGCTAGGTACGGTATGGTATAAAGTGCATTTGAATCATCAGAAATATCAATAACACAGTTCTTAAATGCAATAAATTACTGGAGTGTGGTAAACTAAGTTCTTCGATCAAACGTCCTGACTTTAATGACTAACGATACCGAAACATGGACACTGTCGGTGAGGCTAGTCCATAAGCTAATGCTAGTTAAGCATAGCGAACGAGCATTGACTCGTTACTTTAGTGGGTAAAATTCTTAAGGAACAGGTAAAGTACAGAAGTAAAATTACCAATAGAGTTCGTCACATCGCCGAAGAACTGATGGCTGTTGCTCCAAGCGTATCTATAGACCTTACCGCCTTGGGAGATGGCCTTATCCAGAGGATGCAACAGGCTAATTGATTGATGTTGAAATAAAATCATCCATACTTGTGCCATAATTCTAAGACATGCATTAACATGACCCTCATAAATCCAGTGCACACTGTGCGTCATTACTACTATATCTATATTACAATATAAATTATATTTAATAATGATGTAATTAAGACATTTTCCTCGTTGAAAATTATTCTTTGTTTTGAATAAGTCATCAAAACAATTGGTTGTGGTCGGCTCTTATGCAGACCGGCGCATAGCGTGGCGAGTGGCAGTAAGATGTAACAGCGATTGGTCAAGTAACATACATTAAACATACACGCGGTTACCGAATAATTACAATAAGAAAGATTTCATTTATAACTGAGGTAGTTTAGTATAAAATTGAAATATTGGAATACTTGTATGAATTTCGGTTTTGGGTAATGCAGTAGGCCTTATATATAAAAAAAAAAAAAAAAAAATAAGTTACGTTACGTTAGTTTCACCACTACATGTGTGACGTAGCACTCTTCCTTTCCTTTTTCCCCATCCCTTAGTCGCAAGCGTTTATGAATCGAGGTAACCGTTACCCGGTGTGTTATGTACTGTTTTCTACTTTAAAATAGTAAGTACTTAAAATATTACCTATGCTTACATACTGGTGCTAGAAATTTGACAGCACAAATTTTTGACAAATTGCGGCCGAGTAGATACTACCGTGCACGGTTGCGAAAAGCCCTCCATAGTTATCCAATCTCGGTTGAATTGCGTTCAGGGGTCAGCAACTGCATAACCAGGCAGGGGGATTGTGGTCGCCGCACTAGTGGGACTGGTCGATGCCACGTAGTGCTGCGACGACAATCCTCTTTAGATGAGGCCGTCAAGCTGAGTGCCACAATTTTTAACATGGTACGTGTATGTAATAGTGACCCTCTTTACTGAGACTGCCTTCTTACCATCAGGCAAGGTGAAGTTAAATTGATGTGTCTTAAATATGAAAAAGAAAAATAAGGCACCTTATGATTGTCTGACTAAATGATCTGAGTATATAAATATAGTTCGCGATTCGCATCGCTCCGCTTCATCAAGTGTAAGCTGACGTTTAGAAGCCGCTATGAAGTTAAAATACACTGTCAGTTCAGCGGGGTTACCTCCATCCATCATGATGGCATATCGAATAACGGGAGCTAGCAGTTCTTGTTCAATAGCATTAGTGTCATTGTTGTTCGCTTCGTAATGATCGGAAATTTATTGTACGCCATATCTCACGGACGCTAAACTAAAATGAACGTTTTCAAACAGTTCGGAATATTGTATTCTGCTCTAGATGGTAGAAGTAGAAGTATTGGTTAGAAATTGTTCATCGTGCACTATTAGCAGTAATTTCCAATAAACGCTGCTGTATTTATAAATTTTAAATAACAATGAAATGTCAAATAATCGTATCTAGCAACTAACGAGGTTTTCACCCTGCATAAGATCTGGGGGTAGGTACGGCAGTGTCCCCGCCAAGTGGAGCAGAAAAAAAGGTCACCATCACTATCATATATACCATTCCTCATGAGCCTCCGATATTATTGTTTTTGCTTTTATTGAAGTAACTCTCTAAAACTATTATTAAGGATATTGCATCACTTATTTAACTTTGGTATGGCAGATAACATAAAAAGAGAATGTTCAACTTGCCCCATACGTCGCAAATTAATGAAATACATTCGCCAATAATTGAAAATAAATGTTGGCGATTGATAAAGATTATTCAAACTAAAAGGTTATGCTATAATCTTTCAATAGTGATTATAATTATTATTTTTAAGTTGGTGACAAATAATATTTTACTTCCAATAAGTACCTACCTAATAGAACTGTGATTGATGTAGGGGACATACTATCAGACGCTAACTTTTTTGCACGTGTTTGCCTGTGGTTTCATACGGATTGATTTTTAGGTAGGTATACTAGAGATACCAAGCTCGATTCCAAAATTGTATTTATTTGACTTATTCGTGATGATGTGACCAAGAATGCAACACGTTTGCTTAACCAGCAACATATTAACTCTATTTAAGAATTATAGGTTATAGCTTCCTCGAAACCCAGGCAGAGTGCCACTCTTTAGCAGTATAAGCATAATGAATGCAATGCCAAAAAGTCTCATCCATAAGACCGAAACATCCACCATGTAACGGTGGCGTGACGCCGTTCTTCCCGATGTCTGGTTATTTGCATTACAAAATTCCCACGATTCAAAGCAAATATTATGTACATATTTTTTGCAATGCGCTTAAGACATCCGCATTTCCTCAGATTGGAATCGGAAACGGTGCGCAACCGCTCTTTAGTAATAATTTACATCCGATACTGCATTCGTCGAATAAATCTATTGATCTAATAACAGTTTGCGTGTATTTACATAAATTTAATGAGCAATTAAAGTGATTGGATGAATCTCTAAGGAGTGTTCTAATACCGGTCGGGCAGAAAGTAAAAAAAAAAACTAAAACAAAATACGTACATTAACTTCTTCATGTATCTTCGTCTCGCTGAAAGCAACGTGTAAGTCTCCTTATGCCCGCCCGTGGGCAACAACTTCCCCACTTTGGACTTCATTCGTCACTAATCACAGTTCTAAACTTACTAATCTTAAAAGTCAATTCAACGAAGTCACTTCACGATTTTAGTCTCTTCTACAGCAAAACTGCGCCTAAAATTAAAGAGAAATAAAGAATTTATTTACAGGGAAGCGTATAGGTGGAGAAACAGCATACGACTAATAGGGAAGGCAGAATAATGTCAATTTGTATTTGATGATTCATGCAATTAGTACTAAACATGCTTCGATGTAAGGAAAATAGGTCTATAAGGAAAGGGCCGTTACCAAAGTAAAGATTAAACTAGAAATAATAAATCGACATATTGGCAATTGTCGTTATATTGTGTGTAGGTAATTGACATCACTATTATATTAAAATTATCCAGTTTAAGAATGAATAAATGACTATGTCTGGTTTTGTTGCAACACTAGCGCCGGTTAATACTGCCTGTTTGATACTGCCGCTAGTGTAGCGGCAGTATTAATCTACATCGTAGTCCATTTAAAATACAACAGTCAAATGAAAACATAAAGGACATAAAAATATTATCTGCAATATTTCGTCTCATATGCTTATTTCAATAATGAGCAAAAAATAAAATAGGTAATATCGCTTTTCCCTTTTGAATTAAGGTGGATACATTCATCAAAGTAAATCTTAATCAAAGGTATTCGAATGTATTGAATATTAAGATTTTTATTTATGTTATTAAAATACAAAGTAAATAACGTGATTAATTGCCAATTAAATTTAAGAAAGTTTTCTTTGTGTTGTCACTTCTTTCATAGTAATTAACGATTGTCTTAGCAAAACAAATCTGCTCTTGTATGTTTGATTTCAATAGGTTAGGTGGTTACCCCATTAATCATTATGTCAAGCGTTATGATATAGGAATTTAACTAGAGCGCCATCTATAGCCGCCTAGCAACACTACATGATTAAAACCTTTTGATGTTTCTTTTTGTAAATGTGATCGTTTCATCCCTTCGGTAGTTAACTTACTAGAGAAAAAGTGCTGAGATAGACCAGTTCCTTATAAAATCTCTACAACTTCAAAAATCGGCATTTAAATATGTTTGCAGTACAAAAGCGTCTATCTTTTCAAACTACAAAAAGCATCAATGTGAGCAGTAACAAAAAGCATCAGAGTCTATATTCACAGAAAAAAAGATCTACAAAACATGCAAACACTAGAAAATACCAAAACTTAATTGCGTCATTGTTCTACAGGGTGAACATAATTTATGCTAATTTATTTGAAATCATTTTGACATTTCAAAAGCTTTCTATGATTATATCGTTGACCATACAAAAGTTACAAGCGGATAACCGCTTGTTTCTTCAGCCTCTTAATTAACGGTATAAAATAATACAATAATTAGTTATCACAAAGCATGTCTCAAATAACGGCATATTTGTTAATCTTAATCTTGATGTGATCTTGTATTTAAGTCTCGTACAAAGGTTTCTTTATTATTGTGAAGTATTTGTTAACCGCTGTCTATTGGAAGATTTAAAAAACCGTTATGAACTAGATTGCTGCATTAGAAGATTACTGCACTTAAAGTAAGTTTTATAATAATAACTTGAGCAAGCACAAACAAAACTAAGTTAAATGTGCTATTCTTAAGTCTCTGTTACGCATGTGAATGACCTAAAATACTACTTCTTCATAAGCATATGAATGAAAAAATATTCAAGGTTGAATTTCACCGTGAAATGCGTTAGGCTAAACTGAGTCTTCGAGTTTTACTCAATTAGTACCGTATTATTTGTTTTGATCGCAGTTTCTGAAAGCAAGCTCACAGCACAAGTTATTATATTAGTCCATATCGAGGAACGACCGAAAAATCTTTAGGACGGATATCAACTAACACATTCTGCTCAACCAAATCAATCAATAGGCCAATTGCAGTCCACTCTAGACTTATAATTGAGTAAACCGTGAAAACCTAGCCTAAGCCGAATTTATTTTCACATAATAACCCCAACTAAAGTCTTCATACGCGTGCGCACATGAACACACCGAAACGATCAGTTATAAGAATATGAGATTGGATAATTGTTATAAAAAACGATATAACGATATGATGTGATAATAATCTTCGTAATGCCCGTGCGCTCATTATCTAGTAGATATGAATATTATAACGCCCATTAACATTATAAAATAGACGTTATGAAATAGTCAAAATTTTATAGTAAGTATTTAATGTTTACAGAAGCATATTTCTGGTTTATTTAGAAAACTAACTGTTGCATGTTGATTTCTGTTCCCGTTCCCGTAACGCATGGGTACTTACTCCAAAGTAAGATTCTATTTGATCAACCGACTGAGCGTAATTGATTAAGAAACATTTAAACATTTTCACAAATATTAGTAGGATACATGTTTTGTTGACGTTGCTAGGGAATTTGACGCCACATAAATACTGTGTTATATCGCCATAATTATATCTACATTACACTGTATGCTAACAAATAAAAATAGATTGTAGTTTCCGACGAATTGTCCTGTGACTACAATAGGACTTATTCAATCCGAAATTCCGGCAAATAAAACTTCGCAATAAACCTAACGAAATACTAAAGCAAAAAAACTCACACTACGTTACAGTGCTTATACTATAATTCCTCAAAATCACCTGCTTATGCCATCTGTTGTAAGCTAACATAGGTGAATCTTACATTAACTTTTTTGTCTTCTCAAACAATATAATAACACGTTTTCAAAACTGCTATAAAGTCATTGTTTAGGCTAACTACACCCATTAATTTTAAACCTAGATGTTACGAGTATTAAAAAAAAAAAGAAAATGACCGAGTAAGTGTAACAAGCAGTGAAACTATGAATAATCTTACCATAGATATGCATGACATGAAAACAAAAGCATAGAATACATTTCTATGGGAACAAGGCGTGGTCATAAAACACCCGTTAAAACATACATAGATTGAAGACAATATAAAAAAATAGATTAAAGCCGTGAGAGAAGCCTAGTTGAAAAATGGTAACCATTTCATTTATGTTGGACTTTTGACATTAGAATGAATTTAAAACATCTGAACATTAGACGCGGTCATTTTTCTTTTCGTTTAAGTACTAACATTGGTAAAGCTTACACACTAATAAATTCGACAGTGTATAGTTAATATGACGTTGATTGACACTTTCCAATTATCAATTTTAGAAATATTATAGATTGCAATCCAATCGATAAAACCCGTAATCACGTTATGAAATTATACAAAAGATTTTGCAATATTAATGCACATTTCGCTGGAGGCTGTTGAAATGATAACTATCATAACGACTCAATCGAACAACTTATTACAGAAGTCATTGTTAAATTTCATTAACACCTACACACATCACAATATGAGGTGTACACCCAGTGATTAATGGTTTATCAAATGATGACCAAATATACATTTTTGATTGAGATGTGGGTTAAACCATTAAAGGTGGGGTTAGCGACGGTATTGTTGATAGGACAATGTAAGTAAAAGCGGATATCATAAATATAATACCATATCTCAAAATTGTATCTTTTAATCGAAGACGATTGACGGTGAAACCATTTAAGTCGAAGTAAAAATGAGATTGATTTTTCCGGTTGGTGATAAGCAAGATTTATAAATAAAAATTATAGCATAACAGTAAAATGAAATCTTCTATAGAAAGGAAGTATATTTCAAGACCAATAAGGAAGTGATCGTCATTAAGGCATCACCGTTCTCAATAATTTGTTTTGAACAACATCGTCAAGTTCAGTGTAACAATAGGAACGTGGGCAGGCCATTTGTAAGTCAACGTATCAATTTGACTTATAACAAAACGATAAAAGGACAGGCTCGCTGATCTGTTACGAAACTGTGGGGTTCGTTTTGCAATGATAAAATGTTTGCAGATAGTGAAAAGTAAATTGATATTCTGGGAGAGTCGACGCTTTACTAGCGTTTGGAAGAATATCCATGATACTGACTGAATTACTGGCTGGTATACTGGGACCTATAGCACCACCATATGGAGAGGATCCCTCCCTAGGAAGAAGAAAGAGAGGAAGACCCTCGTCACGCTGGGAGGACGAAATAAAAAAAGTCGCTAGTCCAAAGTGGTGGCAAACACCAGAATAGAGAGAAGTGGACATCGTTGGAGGAGGCCTTCACCCAATCTGGGGACCTTGCTAATAATTAAAACTAAGTGTTTATAGATAGTACCTAAATTAAGGAGAAATGTAGCAAGGTCAAATAAAGGCTTTTTATTTTATATATTATTTATATACTGGGATCGGTACGTATACTGGATATTAGATATCTAACATTCTGAAACTCAAAAATATTTGGTTCAACTAAAATTGAAACCATTATCTGGATTCTTAATTGAAGCCAGTAGTTGGTGCTGCAATCGGGATACAGAAATTATTCATAAAAGGTTGTGCAAAACGGGGATGCTTCGTTTGGTTACTTTATTACATTTAGTTTCACCTGTCCCGTTGTTTGTAATCAAATCTTGCAAATTAAATTTGATCGACTTCCCGGTTTCCGATTGAGCTGAAATTTTGCTTACAAGCATAAATCGAATGACAATGCAATATTCGAATCGAACGACACAGAGCTTATCTGATGATGTACCTGGAAGCTGCCCATAGGAACTCAATAATTAAACGACGCAACCCCATCGAGTTTGGGCTCGTTCAATTTGTCTTGACGAGTATCTTAATTGGCGGGAGAGTAAGAAAGAAAATTCTAAAAATTGGGAAGATCTACCAACTACGACAAATTTAACAAAAATTGTTATACTTCTTTCAGTATAGACTATTAGGTTGTGTAGTAAACAAATGTTGTCTCATTCAAATACGTTGCATAATTTATAAAGCGCATTTTCTGCAGGCGTTCGCTCCTGGAACTTCAAACACAACAAATCCCGCTCATGCAAATTTTGCTCAAATGTTCGCTAAGTGCAACTACCAGCTACTTTTAAGTACCTTGCATGAACTAGAGTATTTTTAATTTCTTATTTCTCCTTATCTACCTATTAGCATTATGTTTAAAAACTAACTAACTAGTATTTATTAGGAGGGCCAGACCGAGAGGGATGGCCTTGGGTCAGCCGGGGTGCGAGGGATATGTCGCACGACAACCTCACCTTCGGCCTAGCACTACGACCCACTGACGGTGTGTGGTTTAGTCGGTTCGAGTCCGACCATAACCTCCCTCTCCGGCTCCATGGGGTTATCCGTGTGGATTTCCCGCACGTTTAAAAATAACTAGTATTTATTACACATAATATGCTATCAGTAGTATGGCCCAACGTTATCCAAGTATTTGGGAAAGACTAGATGTGGAATAAGAGTTAGATGCCATAGCCCATTTACATACCCAATGCCTACTCAGCAGTGGACAGCAATAAGGCAATTTGATTGATTGATATAAATTACAGTCGCAAATAGCATTCTAATACTATAAAATATATATCATAAGTAGATACTCATCCAAGTGATACCAAAGACTTTAGTAATAAAGGCATTACTAAATGTCCATCTGTCATTCTCCGAGATTAATTGTCTACTGATCATACATCAGAATCGGTAGTCGCAGTATATTTATTTGTAATGTTTCCTTCGTCAATTATTCAACAATTGACGCCTGCGCAGCTCTCTGTGATAATCGGCCATATATCTATAACTCAGCTAGTTGTAGTCTGACACTGTTGTACGCCTCCAGGATTAGATCATTAGGAAGCCCACGCTAAGGGTTGTATTAAATAGTAATTATGTTTTACGAGCCTCGTGACGTAATCGAGAGTAATTTGACAATTAAAGAAAAATAGCAATCGGAATATCTAACATTCCACCTAACCCCTCCAACTTAGCTAAATTGCTTGTGCTAGGAGTGGGTTCACGTCCGTAGTGTAATGACCAGGATTCGAACCCGAGACTTCACGATCGTAAGGCGGACTCCTTAACCACTAAGCTACCGACGCTTAAAATTTAATACATGTATAAATGTAGATACGAGTGATATTTAAAGAATAATATTATATTATTTGTATTGTTCGTTAAAAGAAGCTGTGAGAACGCAAATATCTGTCATTCATAAAGGAATAAAACTCGGAGATTCGCAGGGAAATTTTAAATGTATGTGAACCCACAGCGAATTTAATCATTGATAATGCCAATGCCTGTGTTGGGTAGATCGGGGAAGACATGAGTAAAAAAGGGCCAAGGGCCTTCACTTTTATATTCTGTGGCCTACAGAAGAGACTAGTTACGTTAACTTACCTATGGCTTTGTATTTATTTTTAGCTGCATCCTGATGCAACGGCACTTACCGTTCAGGTTTATGCTATTTTCTTCCAGTTAACTGTTTTTAATTTTAATTAGAAGGCTTTCTTTCTTTAGGTTCTGCCTACAAATTATGCAGAAAAGCATATTTGAGTTGTTGACATAATTATGTGTGAATCAAATCTTAGAACAAAACTTGAGGTCGAGCTGACATTTGCCGAATAAAATTTGCAAAACATGAAATTTAATTCGTATAATTTTATAATTCGTATAAATTCACTTATAAAAAGAAAATACATAATTTGTAAGTAAAGAACTTTTGTCTGAAGAAACACTAAGCACAGTAATCAGTATGATGTATTACTAGGAACAAACTTGGTCGATTGCTAGTAGCGTTGCAAAGTGCACCATAATTCACACTTCAGTCTTCAGTGAAAGTGAAATTTCAAGCCATAAATACTGTTTTGCATTTTATTTGAAACTTTCTATTCATACTTTCTTACAAACTGTGTGGTTAAAACGATTTTTATTGTAATCAGTGCAATTACGTTACCATCTAAATACGTAGTACGCTTGTAATACAATTAAACATTCATGAAATAGTAGTGGCCTGAATTAAAATCATGGGTATCCATAAACTCGTTAAAGTGTATTATTCATCACGACGTTTGCTTTACTTTGACTTAAAGAAGATATAATGATCTCATAAACAGTGCTCGAAACAAAATTCACTATCTTAATTAAGAACTTGTAAGAAAAATGTTGGTTTTAATTAACTGATTTCAAAATATGTGGGTATAGAATTAGGCATTCATTTTTATGCATCAATTCTTCACGAAGTTTCGAAGCCGATTTGCGTAATTCTTTTTAAGCGATGGCGATGCCGAATGCCTTCGAAAGGGGCCAATATAAATTTCATTACGTGTAGATGAACAGTCTGTTCTTTATAAAGGCCTATGTTCACCGTTGATCGAAATAGAAGATTAAAGCGATCAAAGACTACCTTTACTTTTTGCCACCAATTTTATATTCCTAAGCTTTCGAATGCCCTCGAAATAAAATAATAGGGGTTAAAGTATGAAATTGCCGTTTCATTGTAATAGGTACTTCGAATTGACATATAGAACCTTCATGGTTTGAGATTTTTGAGTGAAACTTTTTCCACATGGTACCTATGTAGTTCTTCATTTAAAAATGTGCAACATTCGATTATCGACTTTCAGTTGTTTTTTTTATTCAGCTTAGATAAGAAAGATGGATACTTCGAAAATTCGAGTGATTTTTGAATACGAGTTCCGACGCGGAACTAACGCGGCAGAAACAGCTCGCAATATCAATGTTGCGTTTGGAGAGGGGACTGCTAATGAACGCACCGTGCGATTTTGGTTTAAACGCTTTCGTGATGGAAACTTTGATTTGAAGAACGAACCACGAGGAAGGCCGTCCACACAGGTGAATAACAATGAATTGAAAGACATGGTGGATGCCGATCCGAGCCAAACTACCCAGGAATTAGCTGCATGGTTTAACGTTACCTTACCAACAATATTAACTCATTTGCGTCAAATCAATAAAATAAAAAAATGTGAAAAATGGGTACCTCATGATTTGACTGATCTGCAGAAAGAAATGCGTGTTGAAACTTGTGTTGCCTTGTTGAATCGATACAAAAATGAAGGAATATTGGATCGAATTGTGACATGTGATGAAAAGTGGATTCTTTACGATAACCGTAAGCGAAAAATGCAATGGCTGACCCCAGGTGAAACGCCACAACAGTGTCCTAAAGCAAAGCTTACCAATAAAAATGTAATGGTAACTGTTTGGTGGTCTCAGCATGGTGTTATTCACTATAGCTTTCTACGATCTGGTCAAGCAATAACGGCAGATGTCTACTGTGCCGAACTCCGAACAATGATAGCAAAACTAGCAGTGAAACAGCCCCGACTCATGAATCGATCTTCACCATTATTGCTCCATGATAACGCGAGACCTCATACAGCACGAGAAACCGTTTTAACTCTATAGGAACTGCAATTAGAAACTATCCGTCACCCTCCGTATTCGCCAGACCTTGCTCCAACAGACTACCATTTTTTTCGTGATTTGGACAATTTTCTATGTGATAAAAAGTTTTCTTCTCAGGAGGCAGTATAAAATGCTTTCACACAGTTTGTCGAATCTAGATCACCAGAGTTCTATCGCAAAGGCATAAATGACCTTCCTACTAGATGGCAGCAATGTATAGATAATAATGGTAATTATTTTGATTAAATAAATACGTTAAATTAAAAAAAAACGAATTTCAATTTGTCAGTACAAATCGGCAATTTCATACTTTAACCCCTAATATTAAAGTGAAGTTTCCGTGGATGTGCAAAGATACCCATTCAAATTCGCAAACATTTTCATTAAATTAATAATATTGCAGTTGATTAAGATCGAAACTCAGTCATCTTTTATGGATTGCAGAATATCAATTAGGTAATAATTAAAATTAATATTGAGCTAAAGCCCTTCAAAGTAACGCCGTAGGGTTTGGGCGATGGCTTCCGTAAAGCTATCCATTATAATAATTTTTAATAAGCATACCCATTCAACATAGCTACGATAAAAGAGGTGAGCTTTACACCCTGTGGAAATTTATTGATAGAATAAATTGAATAACTGATTTTGAGTTGTTTGACATTTTATCTCATAAAATACAAGATGATGTGGTGAATATAAAAGATTATAAATATTTATATCGGCTATGCGGCCACGGTTTATTAATGCGGGTCCCTTAGCCATCGAGAGAGGCAGAGGTGAGCGTTTAAATGTGGCATTAATATTTTAATCAAACTGTTAAATACGTATTAGTTTTGAACATTTCGTTTTTAGCTTATTGCAATGTAGTTTATACTTAAAGTTTATGAAATTTTGACACACATTTTACTGGAACATCCAACATGACTTACGTCTCAGTCAACCATTTGAACTATTTAAGCTACTTTAAACATATGCAATACCAATTGGTTGCTGTGTCTACAGTATGCAAGTAATTGCAGATTATAAATTTGAAGTGAGGTCTCGAGATTCTACGTTCTATTTTCGAGTTGCTACCCTACAGCATCCCCCGAGACGTCTCCTGCCAATTTACGAAACTGACATTTTGCTTTTCTGACAGAATGCACTTGGCAAGAGCTTTCAGATTATTGCAGCTAAACAACACGCACTAATTTATTATAGACGTTATATAATGATAGTTTCTCAAACATTGTAAGGCGTTATTAATAAAAGACAATGGTTATGTGATTCAAGACAACGCATAAGTAATTCAAGAGTATTTAACCTAGGACCACTAAGCCTTCATGTGTGTGACATGTATCACCTGTAGAACAATAGGATTGAGAAATATTCTACTGAGATTGATCCATGGTATGGGTATGGACTCGCTGTGTGTATATCTAGTTTTTTTTTTACATATATTTATTAAATATATGTGTGTATATCTAATATCTATGTATGTATGTTTATGTAAATATTATAGGAATTGAATTTAAATATATGTACTTAGGTATATGTGAAATACAAAGTATATAATATGTATATACCTATGTCTATATACTTATTTAAGGTTATGACTACAGTGATAACTACCCATAAGTTATTATCGTTTAAATAATTAAATATGCCCATCCAAAGGTTGCCTGGAAGAGATCGCTTGTAGCGATAAGCTTGTACATGTACTGTATTTCTTTGGTGTACAATCAAGATTTATCTTATATTAACTTATTCACATTAAATATTTTATATATTTTACATGTTTAGTTGTTTGGATACTAGTAAATCAGCCTCACAATTACTTTAGATTCGATTACCATTTATGTAGCCTGTCAGTCGCACTTGTGAACACTTAAGATAACTTTGTCGTATTATTTCACTTTTAGCGTTTCGGCCGTTGCACCCACGGGCAGTTTTTGGCACATAACACGATTATCTTAGTACTCGGATACTGTCTAGACTAGTCCTAGATTTACGATGGTCGCTTCGCGTAGGAGCCGTTAGCCTTGTGCCTGTGTACATACTACTCGTATAATAAATTACCCAATGAAACCGTGAACTGACACGTTTGACAAACAATTTATGACAATTGTAGTTAACCTACGTTTGTTTTGAAATATCGCTTGTATCAGAATTATCTTGTACGTGTCTACTGTGATGTGATGATTGTGTTGATGCCAACACTTCTCGTTCGCAGATGAAAGATTGATGAGATGAAATGTTCTTGTTTTGTTTAAATGAATAGCGTATTAACCATATTCACATGCGATATATTATAGTAAAATTAATTTAAAAAAAATTGAGTAGGTAGGTACTTAGTTCTGGCGTGTTTGAAAATTAACTTTCAAAACTTAACTTTTAAACACTCCAATTTTGTTGATTGTGATATATGACGACATACAAAAAACTAGTATTTATTACACATAATATGCTATTAGTAGTATGGCCCAACGTTACCCAAGTATTTGAGAAAGACTAGATGTGGAATAAGAGTTAGATGCCATAGCCCATTTACGTACCTAATGCCTACTCAGCAGTGGACAGCAATAAGGCAATTTGATTGATTGAAATAAATTATAGTTGCAAATAGCATTCTAATACTATAAAATATATATCATAAGCTCATCCAAGTGATACCAAAGATTTTAGTAATAAAGGCATTACTAAATTTCCATCTGTCATTCTTCGAGCATAATTGTCTACTGACCATACATCAGAATCGGTAGTTAGGTAGGTACTTAGTTCTGGCGTGTTTGAAAATTAACTTTCAAAACTTAACTTTTAAACACTCCAATTTTATTGATTGTGATATATGACGACATAACAATCTTTTCTTTCACATTCATATTTACATAATATTTGTTGGGGATATGTTATGTTAAGTACCTTCTGAACAGTTAAAGAATTTGTATGAACTTTTGACTGCTGTCTGGCCCTTAAAAACATCACAACCGTTCTTGGAACAAAATTGTATATAGTGCGGTTTTGATCTGGTTGCTCTAGATTAAATTTGATATATCTCTTTTTAATGTGAAATCATTGCAACTGGAGGCAACTTAGAACGAATGAAAATCAAATATAATTGGACAAGGCAACGAAATCAAATCAGTGTCTCGTCAGTCACGATTAGACGTCCGAAGCTTGTTTAGCGAGCAATGTAGAATTTATATACATCAGCAGTGGGCCACAGTTCCACTATTATTGGTGAGTCCGTTAAGTGCCCAGATATCGTGAGTTACAAAATCATCCGAAGAAAGGCGCGTTATACGCTGTAATTTAGTAATTTTCCAATCAGTCATAGTCTCGTTTGTCTAGAATCTAGACTAAATAATATTCATACCAGGTTATTGCGACAAGTCAACGATCTGATGGCGTCCACATAAGACGTTTCCTTTCTCGTTACTCGGAATAAACCTGCTTATTATAGCTTAGTTAATAATATTACGGTTTTAATTATATATACAAACGGATGATATGCATCTGGTCAATGATCGAACTCTTGTAGTAAAAGGAAGTACATAATATTATCTCAATAATATCGAGATGTCAAAAGCGCACCACGATGTGTGACAGAACTCACACTGTTCAGTGTTTAATGCATCTCCTGTTCCATTTGTGTTTATGAGATGAGTTAGGCGAATTAGTTTCACTTTGAGTGATTATTTTTAAACGTCAATCCTGTATCTAAAAGACCATCCGAGTTCAGTTATACATTTATTATCGAGTTTTGTTGTACGTGGACCATACTATATAGAACCAGTTGTTCGTGTTACCAATTAGCGTCAGTCAGTTGTAATATATGTTTATTAGGTGAGTATTTCATGTGATTAGTAACACACGCGATCGAGTTATAAATCAGTTCTCTAGTTTAAAGTTATAAACAGAGTTAAATTAGCGACGCGGCGTTGCTACAGAAGGTTGTGATGGCAGTACCTAGTAGCTTAAGTGGTTCGATCAACAGAACATGACACTGGGTGCCAAATAATTAATTGAAACCCATATCACAGGTTCAAAACTCTGTCGAAACTAAATTAGGTAACATTGGTGATGAGGAGCAGGATGAAGTACCCTAATATAATAAATTGTGTAGAAAATTGGTTAGTTTTAACGGAAAAGGAAAGTTAAAAGAAGTTTTTTAAAAGATATTTTTCGTTTACAGTTGGCAACAAAAGTGATAAAAATTATCTGTACATCAAAACGACTAACAATAATTGATGTTCAATTAGTTAGTAATTATTTGTTACGCGTGGATGTAATTGACGGCCAAGATTCCATGTTTTAGAAATTTGGAAGTGTTATGCGATTGTATTTGATAAGCTTAATATAGTTAAGGAAGTGGGAACTTGTTAATTTCCGGGTAAGCCCTGTATTTTATAGTAAAGTACTATGACTAACCAAACTAATAGTTAACGAACTTTTAATAATTATCTAGTTTTGTGATGTTTTTACTGCCTATCCCACTGAGAAAGAAGCATGTCTGTATGTATGAGTTACGGTTTACTTTAGCAAACCATAATACATACATACGTAGCCAATTCTCTTATCATCTATATATATAAAAATATTAAAAATCAATGCAACTTTACGTTGTAATTTTATAACTCAAAAACGGGCTCATCTATCCATACCAAATGTTTAGGCTTTGTTCGGACTATTTAGTAGATGGTTTTTGTGAAGTTTGCACAAAATCGGTCGAGCGTTTACATCGACGCGGGCGGAGCTGCGAGCATAAGCTAGTTTATTATAATAATTTATGGCGCTAGTTTTTTTAATTAAGAACATCAATTTACGTAATTATTATTATCTAATCTGTGCGTCATTCTAAATTTACTTTCATGGACACTTTTATCTATTTTAAATACATAAACTTATCAAACCAGAATTCAATCAATATAAAATGGTACTAAAAAGAAAATTCCACAAACTATGAACAAATAAGGTAACAATCTCTTGAAGATTTATTTTATACGAATCCAATTTTATGGGTTTAGGACTCTATAATGTAACGAGACTAGCACATTAAACTTGAATTTGGTTTTCTTTTGTCACTACCCTTAATTGCTACATTGTAAGTACATTCAGAAAAAAAAATGTAACGCTTTTACCAATTCTGTTGAATTTTTACACTTAAGCCCAGTACTTAATGAAACTGCAATAAATTTAACAATTCTACCGGTAAAAAATATGCTTAGAAATTATTAAAATAACAGTCCACTAGCGTGAAATATTTGGCTTATGCCACAGAATAAATAATAGTACGCGCATATACCCGCGATCCACAGGAACACAATTCCTGCATCAAAAGGTTAGATAGTATTAGCACAGTATAACGAGTAGACTGTGGTATTAGTATCCATCTATCCTCACAAACTGTCTCATTTATCAAGGTAGGTACTTTTTATATTATCGTAACGTTTTATACTGGGGTTTCTGCCACTACAGCTAGATAAAATATAAACCAGGTTAATCAGGCATGAAAGGTAAATCAATTGATGTTTTTGTAACTGCAAAGGTTCCTCGACATTAGTTCAAGTGTTTTATGTGATACTATAAACATATACCTATACAAAATCACTACATAGTATTAAACAAAGTCGCTTTCTCTGTCCCTATGTATGCTTAAATCGTTAAAACTCCGCAACGGATTTTGACGCGTTTTTTTAATAGATAGAGGAAGGTTTATATGTATAATACATGTTTAATATAGTAGAGGGTGCAGCGGGCACGGGATCTGACGCCACGCGGGCGGAAAAATATTGGCGGTACGAAGTTCGCCGCTTCAGCTAGTAAATACTATAATGAAAACGTTGTTACACGTTAGGTTTTAAATCGTAACATGTTGATCTTCTAAACTATTAATCATCTTTTAGTATTTATTACAAACGTCAATCTAGGGTGAATTTTTAAATTAACCCTACCTTTTACCCCTGCAGTGAATTTTCTGTGGAGCAGCTGCCATTTTAACCTACATTAACATTACAGATTTGCTGTCAGAATATCAACAGTCAGATGTCAGATTGATGTTGGTTCTTGATTTTTGCCGATAAGTATACTCATGTACCTGGCCTAAGCTCCTCCAGCTATAAGCCCTTGTCCTTATTGGGTGAACATAAGTTAACGGGCCACACGAGGCAGGTCACCTTACTTCTTGATATAAAAGGAAGGTAGAATCCAAAAATAATGAACCCTTAACGGAACTTCTCTCATAGTTAGTCTTGACAAGTGAAGATTTACGCGCAATGTAAGGCATGGAAGGCAATGGTGTTTTTTACATCACTTTTTCTTCTTTGATACGGGCAGAGAACTATGAAGTACCTACTGATCAAACAGTTTGTGCAAAATTAATTTCATTGAGAGAGGATGTTTTTGGCAAACAGTAAGTTTTTGAAAATCCTAAATTTCTCTTGGTGAACTCGATGCATTTACCTGGTTTCGAAGTAACCAATCCCAAAGTTCTCTAAAGACGGCAGGAGCGAGACAAGCATTTCACTTACCTTGTTTTGCTTCGTTAATAATAGTAATTGAAAATAGTTTGCTGGTATGCATGGACTAGGCAATACGTAGTGCAACCATCAAGGCTTTTATGGTTTATGATTTCCAAGATGGAGTCAGTACATTATTATTATGAAATCCTTAATAAATTCTTTACTGTATTTACATCAAAATATACAGATAATAGACTACCTTATGACCATTAGATAAATTGAATCATTCAAACAAAGATACTTACAATGATTGAATGTAAAATTATGTCGGAGAACATACAGAACGCAAAAGTCGACGAGTTTATGAAATTTCGTGCTTTTGCGACGGCACGAAATTTTATATTACGAGCGTTATTTATATTATCAGCTGCAAATTTTTATTTATTTAGATTCAAAATGTTTATGAACATTAAGATTAACAACATCCAAATTTACATTTTTATAGAGTTCGTGAGAAAAAGTCTGACAATGAAAACTGACGCCCACCTTTTCAATTTATTAAATGTATTTTTTTTTTTATAAATATATCTTAACGTTAATAAATTACAGCAGCGGTCTTACAAATCGTACCAGTGCACCTCATTATCATCACAGCGTCAATCCCAGTTGTATCCAAAGCTTGCACTTAGGATATTATTTCTGATACTTTTCATTTAGTTTATAGGGAAGCGACTGCCATTTGATCTCCAAAC
Organism: Eilema caniola; assembly: GCA_949126895.1. NCBI lineage: Eukaryota > Metazoa > Arthropoda > Insecta > Lepidoptera > Erebidae > Eilema > Eilema caniola. The sequence continues at coordinate 14,554,552 of OX421477.1, forward strand.
TAGAGGAAAGCCTGCGTCAGAACCTAGTCCGTTAAATAGAATATGTCGACACCAGAAGTATAAACTAAGGTAAGGGACATTTTGGCGAAAATGAGTTATATATTATATATATCTTCGGAATTTTGCGCTCTATCGTTTGGTATACTTGAAATATCCCTACCGTTAAAAAATCCCTTACAGTATAAAGTTTTGGGTTACTAAGAAAGATTTTCGATTAAAAAATGATTTAACGGACCTAATACCTTATAGTATGCTCTTTTTGCGTGGTAGTTACATTACTACAAAACAGAAAAATCCAGTAGTTTAATGTACAATTTCATTAAAGTACAGTTTTCTAAGTAGTAATTCTGTACTGTAACGGACAATTATTTTTTCTAATTTAAGGCAAGGGACGTGCTATTTTTTGAAACCAGTAAGATTACGTAAATATTTCTCATAATATGACCTTAAAGAGAAAGAAATTCTAAGAAAGTTTGTCATAGAGACCGTAGATATCTGAATATGCTACAAAAATTTACAGATGAATTTGTAAAAAAAAATAGGTTTGGCTCTCCGGAAAAATCGTGTTTTGTCTTCATTCATACTTCTGGTGTCGATGAGACGAGGTTGCCTTGGTTCCTGAACGTCTTGGTGGAGTCAATGGGGCTGCCAACACGTAAGTTCTTCAATATTCATTGTCTCATTATTTTGGGAACTCACTCGTCAATATCTATCAAGGTATAGGCTATATAGTATTCACTATGTGGGCAAGTGCTATGTGCGATAAAAAAAAAACAAAATTGTATTGCTTTATTGAATAACGTTACATTTTTCTTATATCAAAATCTCATGTAAGATAATGTTAATTCACATTAAACAATTAATTCACATTCTTATGTTACTTGGTATGTTTAGTAGAGAGGATTGAACTCACATTTCACTTTAATTACATAAAAAATATGTTGCTTCACTTAATCACTTAAAACCGTTAGACATTTCATGTTATTTGCATATTCCTTCCCGTAGCGGTTTGTAATGATTGTTTTCAAAGTTTTCGACTTGTACTATTCGGGGTTTATAAACTCTATTTTCTAATTTTATTATTTTCTAATTTCTCTTTTTTTATAGAGTAAGTTAATATGCAATTTTGATCCCAAAAACAATGTACGTCAAGCTACATGTATAAACCCAATTCTGATATACAGGTAAGAACGCAATCCATAAATAAAACACTTTTCTCTTAAGCACAAGTTTCCTCGAAAGATTTTCTTCGTCTATAAATCTTACTAAGCACTGACATCTAATCTATATCCCACCGGTAGGATAAAACCTCTCGGTATTCTCGGTCCCGTTTATGTAGGGCCAGGCAATTACTTGTTTGTTAAGCTACATTTAATTACCATTACACAAGTGTTCGTAGTTTTAAAGGCAATTAGTTTGAACATGGCGTGGCGAAGTCATTTTGGAAAATTGCTTACAAATTGTTTGCAAATATATTGCGGGTTGAGATATTTGAATTTTGTTTTGCAGTTGCAGTTGCAATTGTTCTTATTGGTTGTTTTGTATATGTTTAACAATTTTGCGGGAAACGTAAGTACTCATGACCAAAGAAATAGCTATTTGATCGCGTACTCACAAAGTCAATTTAATTTCAAAATATGTATAAATTCCATTATTCAAGAAATAGATTAGATACCTATTTATTGAATAATGGATTTTATACTTCGCGTGAATAGTAAGTAAAATATCCATAGAATAAAGTATGCTTGTCGTGTCGGATTTTGTAAATTGAAAATGTGTGTGATATGAATTGGAGTGGTTTTGCAACACGTGCTTATCTTGTAAATTTGATACACGTACAGTTTAGAGGTCAAATGAAACAAAAATATTAAAAATATACCTGAAATCTGAACATCAAAATCAAATTGAAAAATCATTCAATTTCATTAAAACGTGAAAAGAAAGATATTATTAGATAATGCCTCGAATTGGTACATAATTTGTCCTTTATAGACATCAAAAGCAAAATCATTTAAAAAAATGACTTCCTATACACCTAACATAATTAATTGTAGACGAATGATTCAATTATTGTGCGTAAAACTAATTCGGAATATTTGAATGAAAAAGTTTACGACTACAATAATTAAATGTAAATTTTATATAGATCACGAGCTGATGCGGAACTTTAGAACATTAAATAAACCGGTCCCGTGTAAACAGTCGATACATACCAAAAATGGACCTCAGCTATTAGTAATAAACCTAATTGTTGCACAAAGACGGATGATTGCTATTAAAATAGTTTAAAGCTTCCTGGGTAGATAATATCTTCAAAACTGCGTGTTTACACGTAGGTTGGTTTACGCAAAAACGTTGACATCTATAACTGTGTATCCCTGAAGGGGTAAACAGAAGTGTAGTGTGAATTATTTTTGGGCCTACAGGATGAGCCTTCTATCACTATTTGTTCGCTTGAGGTTATAATCTAAAAGAAAATGTTGAATTTTGATTTGCAGACATAATTTACAAAATATTATTTATCAATATAACAAAAGTGCATTCAAATTCAAATTCAAAAAATCATTTATTCCATAAAAATTACAAATTTGTTTGGAATCGTCAATATTTTTTCCCCTACCGTGCAGTGCGTGACATGGCAACTACTGAGAAACACTGCCAAAAAACTCAGTAGGAATCCTTTTTTTTTTTAAAAAAAAACATCGTCATGTACTCGTATGTACAATCATTTTCTTGTGTTGACTTAGAGCGACTTAATCCCAAGCATTTTCGTTATTCAACAAATATCATGAACGCCGTATGGTTAAATTAACTTTGATATTTACTGTATTATAATAATACATAGGTATATGTACCTACGTCTGTTTAATATGGAATGTATAGAGAAATACCCATACAAGTGGGTGCATACTTAAATGATGAATCTTATCGGTATAGAGCTAACTAGCGTGAGAATGCCTTTGTTTCAAAGGCTCCGCGGAGATATAAGAATCACTTGGGCACTGAGCTTGAACATGCTAATCGAACAAGTTCTTGGGAATATCCGAAAGGCACCAAGTTCGGATATTCCCATTACCGTCACGGTTTTCGAAAAAAGTCAGTCACAGTTGAGCGCCAGCCTGCTATTCTACTATAATGTGTGAACAGTGAACAAGGAAGATTAGCTACATCTTGGTTAGTACACAACAACAAAGATAAGTCGATATTTACCATCAGTTAAGTGCCTTTCCAAGGTCTATAAAAAAGATCGTAACTATGGGCAGTATGGATTCTAACAAAGCAAGCCTTCACGACGCTTTAAGCACATCGTGCATACATAGGAACAACAATTTTCGAGTACTTTGGAATAGTAGTGATCATCTCAAAGTCAACAATATTTATTTATTAGCAATTATTAATTAAATAACTTGATATCGACTGCTAACGCAATAATAACAAAGAAACATAAGAACAGATTACGCAAACATATACTATTAATAAAAATAAAATTAGAGAAGTACATACACTTAAAATTCTAGGTTTAACCTTTGACCCAAGAATGAACTGGATTACACACATTAAAAAATTGAAGTCTGAATGTCATAATAGAATGAATGTCATTAAAATTTTATCATCCACTAATTGGGGTTCAGACAGTAAATGCATTAAAAAAACTTATAAGGCGCTAATACGACAAAAAATTGATTACGGTTCTATCATATATGATTCTGCCTCACCTACTATTTTAAAACTCTTGGAAAGTGTTCATAATACCTGCCTAAGACTTAGTTTAGGAGCCTTCAAAACTAGCCCAATAAACAGTATTCTGGTCGAAACTGACGAAATGCCTCTAATGTTAAGGAGAAAAGAATTATGCCTAACATATGCCATTAAACACATTGCTAATAATAAGGACTCATTTATGTTAAAACCCCCGGCATCGTCTGATATTGAATATCAACTTAGACCTACCCTTTGTTTGCCTCTAAGACTAAGAGTAAAAAAATATCTGAAAGAAATTAATTTGAAAATCCCCCCTGTCTTTGAGCGTAAGCATCCCCAAGCCCCACCATGGTATAAAACAGAACTCCCAATTAGCTTGGAACTAGCTGATAACAACCCCCGAGACACTACCCCTGATTATATTTATAAAAACCTTTTTTATGAAATCACTGAAAAATATCCAGATTTCAAACAGTATTATACCGACGGGTCTGTTCTTGAGGGCAAAACTGGATGTGCAATTGTGTCTGAAAATATTAGTTATAAATTCAGGCTACAGGATTATTCATCTATCTTTACATGTGAAGCTGTTGCTATCCTGAAATGTCTAGAAATAATTAGGAAAGACTTAACTACAAAACAACATATTATATTTTCTGATTCAATGTCATCCCTCACAGCAATTTTAAATGCACTTAACAAAGATTCACTAATCAATTCAATAAAAGAAGATTTAATTAACCTAACTAACAACAATTACATTATAAAATTATTTTGGATACCTAGCCACCAAGGCATTCTCGGGAACGAAAAAGCGGACGCCGCAGCTAAAGAAGCTACGACGGGCGAACAGTGTGATTTCATTACTGCCAACATTCAAGACCTTAAAAAATATCTGAAACTTAATGTAAAACGACTATGGAATAACTGTTGGGTAATAAATAATAATAGTAAATTATATGAGATAAGACAATCAGTCTTTGACAAAAATAAAACTACCTGTAATAATAGAAGAGACCAGATTGTATTAAATAGGTTGAGAATAGGACATTGCAACGTAACTCATATCCACCTTATTACTAAGGATAATAAAAAGAAATGTACAAGGTGTGACATTGATTTATCTGTCAAACATTTACTTATTGAATGTCCAATGTACAACACAGAAAGATCACATGTTAACCTTCCTAAATCTTTAAAAGACTGTTTCAATGAAGTAGAAGTTATTATAGAATATCTTAAGCTAATTAATTATTATAAGTTGATATAATGTATACAGTAGACATACAGAGGTCGCTAATGACCTAGATGTTTCAGCGACCTTAAATAAATAAATTAAAAAAAAAAAACATATAAGATGCTAGGGAAAGAGTTTTTGCTGATACAGGGTAAAAAGATTGCAAAAATCAGCTTACCTTTCTTGAATGGCCCTTTGTTTAATTTCCATTATTCGAATAGAAATTAAATAAAGAGTACTCCTTACACGAGCAGCAATTGTAATCACGGTGCGGTAAGATGTAGTTTACGTCGCGTCACGTAACCAGAAAAGTATTTTTTATCAAATGAGAATGAAAGGATTGAGTGTTATGAATATGCATTTGTTCCGGTGTTCACTTTTGTATAATTGCATAAATTTCGCATTACTTGTGCGTTACAGTTATTGTTAATGTTATACTTGTGCCAATAAATTGCAAGTTCTTAAACTTGCTCTGCTTTCACTTTGCATTTTGAGTATGCACGTTTTGCTGCACTCAAACAGAATTTTGCTGCTCTGTTATCACATGAACGTAACATTTGCCGATGCTGGCAAAAAGGTGCACTTAGTAGCGCTTTTTTTAAAATTCCGCTACAGGTTTTCATCTTCGTGATCTACAAGATTTTTATTAACTAGCACTGTATGCAAGTGTACAATTTGTTCTGGTAAAATCTTACAATTCAATTTTGAAACAGGTATCGTCAATCGATTTATATGAAATTTGAATACACGTTTCGTTTGGATGATCTGATAATGGAGTAGAAAGGTGGCCATAACAACTACAAAATTAAATAAAACATCTAGAGTTCGGGCTTACTTGTTTTACCTTAACAAATTCTTTGGTATAATATAGTATTCAGGATCTGAAGATGGAGTCAGAAGGTGACCATAAGAACTCCTAAACTACACAAGACAAACCTATCGAATTTGGGCTCATTTGTTTTGTCTTAACAAAATCTCTGGTATTGTATGGTATTCAGGCTCTGAAGATGGAGTCAGAAGGTGGCGATAAGAACTCCTGAACTAAACAAGGTAAACCTATCTAATTTGGGCTTGTTTGTTTTGTCTTAACCAACTCTCTAGTAATATATGGTATTCAGTTCTGAATATGGAGTTAGAAGGTAGCCATAGGAACCCCTAAATTAAATATTTAAATAAACCTGTCAAGCTTGGACTCTGACTACTATAATTAAGTTAGTGGTTCCTTAAAGTCACTTTTAACTTATTAGACGACTCACGCAATCAGCACATATTTTTCCATTCTGTCAGAACTTAAATCTTTGATATAAATGGTAATACAGACACTTATACGGAGACGAAATCTCTTGCAACAATTGGCGTAAGGCGTTCGTTTTTATAGCAGACCTCGTAGTTGACTTAAAACATCAACAATGCACCCAAAATGAGTCTATTGTACAGCAGGTAGCTTGTCTGAATCACGCAAGTAACTCTTTCCAAATTTTTAACTATATATACAACATTTTCGGCAATTAAGATGGGGCCGTCCGTTTCTTCGCATGGAATCAGTCCCAGGGAACTGACCTACTTCCCGTAGTTTGTAAGTTTGTAGGTTAAATCATGTGCGTCCCAGTCCCGCTCTATTGACAGTTCGGTATGGCACTGAATGCTGAGTGCATACTAAACAGTCGCAACACCAATGACGAAGAATCTTTGACGGCCTTTTGCTTTCGAACGTTAATAAACTTTCAGCAACCTCTTAGATAATCTGTCCTTTCAGTCCCGTTTCTAAGTGGGCGAAAAATTGCTAAAATCCTGCTAATATTTGAAACACCGCTGTTTTTGTTCAAGCTAGGAATAAAATTAATACATCTACATGTATTTGGTTATTATATTGAACTCTGAGGTTTGATTTAGTAAGTGATTGTTTACCTTATGGTACAGTTGCCATCGGTATAAGGTTTACACAATCCAAGTCACCGACCACTCCAAAACTTTAAATTAAATTAAATAATTATTAATAAAATAACTTTTCAAAACAAGCTTCTCTTTAAAGACTGCTGTACTAATACGATATTTATAATGTTTAAGAGTTGTGCCGATTTGAAAAGCTTGTATCACGGTAGTTTTTTCATCTGTTTTTGCTCACGTTAGAAGCTTTACCAAAAGAAGATGATTATAGATAAAGTTTTTGATACTCACTTTACCATACCAAATTGATAGCTTGACTCGAAACATTCAATATCAGCTGGAAATAAGAGTTATCCACTTTAGCAACCGAAAATCATGATCCGTGAAATTCCATAGCCGATTAAACAAACGATTCACATTGTAAACACAGTCTGTGAAGTCGTAAATTAGTATTGATGCATAAATCGATTAGAAAATATTCGAGTCCATGACTCACGTCAGAATATCGATTATTTGCGTGGGCCATGCTGTGAAATTGCAAAACTGCGTTACTTAAAACGCGGAACTAATCACTTGTTATGTTCTAATGTTGGGCTCTGTGGGCCCTACTTAACAACCATGAACATATTTACTAACGTTTATAATTCTTACTTGGTAATTACCTCCAATGACCTCATAATGTCGAACGGTATTTTGAGGCGTATGCTTTACACTAAAATTTAATAGCTGTAGGTGTATCTTCGTCTATAGGGACTCTCCTTTATATCAGGATCTTCTATAGGTGCACTCGGGGACCTGACTACCATATAGATGTTTTGAATTATTAATCCTAACTCAAGGCCTTAAACGCCGTGGGTGTCCAAACTGAGTAGAGCTGAATGTAGGTTGGTAGAGTTGGAAGCTAAATCGATTAATTTAATAGAAGCTATTGAAATAAACGGCGTGTGCCTTCGAAACTTATTATTTTATTGCTCTGACATAGAAAATCAGGCAGTCACATACCGAGTCTGCAATTGAAAGTAGATACTTTAAATTCATTACGTTACATCATTTTAATTTGGTCATTTAAAATATTTTGCTGAATAAGTAAACGCGGTGCTGGTTACAGCCCCAGTTATGATACTTTTTAATAAATTAAATTAAAATTATACATACTATGAAATAAATATTTGTAATATAAAAAAATATATTACTTAGGCTTTTTTGTTGTCAGCCAATACAAAGAATACCGTATATTTTTTTAAAGAATTAGCTTGTTAAGTAGGTAGTCTGGTACTGTTTATGGGCCATATACCGTCAGATGAAGAATAGATTCCTGAGGCGCGTAATAATTAACTATGTATCAAAATCACCTAGGTATGCATAGTTGTTATAACTTGATAGGTTGAGAATAATAAGGCAAGCCTTTGAAAAGTCATCATTATCCAAGCAGACCGTATAAGTTGAGTCTAACTGAACTTTAAGAGCTACAAACGCATGATGGTCCCCATAGTATTAAATCGCAACATTCTAAGAGGCTGTCAAGAAAGATATTATCTGCAGTCCATTCAAATTTGCGTAGGAAAACAATGAAACTCCTATTGTGCTTCTTATGGGAAGGTGGGCAAACGAATACTCCAAGTGCCAACTGGCACTCTTAAACAATGGCTGAGGCTTCGGCAGAATTCTTTGTGAGGACCTTAGCATTCAGGTATTTCATTAATTTCACCTACCATATATGAACTAAACAATAAGGTCAAGAAATCTTTGTGAACTTCTAGATTTTGTAATACCTAATTATCTTGAGTTGATATTTCAGTGATATTATATCTACCTGAATAAAATTTACCAGAATATTATTTTTACTAACCAACTGGGATGTGTCAGATGAGTCGGTGATGAAGAATAAAGACGGATGGAAAATTTAAATGTTAGTAACGGAGATGCGAGTTCAATGATTTCTTTTCGTTTGAAAATGTTCTACGAAAAATTCCCAATGCGTTTTGATTACAAAAATCTCACGAATTTAAAGTACGCTTGCAAAATCTAGTATCGAACTCATGCTTAACAAGATTGCTTTTTCGGAAGACATAAATACCAGGCGTTGTTGCATTCGCAGCACGATTCTGTCAAAATGTAATTTTAATAAATAAAGCTAAAGCTATAATAGGATGTAGGGATGCGTAGGCGCGTAATAGCAATAGCCAGTGTACGAGTAGGTAAGTTGATAGTTTTGCTGAAGATTATGGTTATTGTAATGAAAGGTAGAGCTGCATATTTACAATACCGCCTTTGAAATCAAATCGTAGAAGGTATTATCAACAAATAAATAATTCCGCTAAGTGCCTTTATGATTTTTATTTCAATAGTCATACTCTGGTTTCATTTGTTTTTAAATTATTATGAAGGTTTAATTCTAATATATTGATAGATAAGATAGGCAACAAAATATACAATGTAACGTAGGTTTAACAATGTAATCTTTAATTTAATCTCTTTCTCATCGTGTAAATCATAATAATACTTTTCTTTTCATTACAATAAAGATAGGTTTTAGTACAAAATAATTGGTTTCCTTGCAGGCAATTATTTGCATCTATAGTCATAAAATATTCTTGGTAATTTGTTTACAGCGCCATCACGATTAAAACAATTAAACTAAGCATTGCTGGTACCAATACGTTCTGGAATGCAAATAAACGTGATATCTTTTGTAAATACTTATAGGTATTTACATTAAAACAACCAAAGTAATGTAAAAATACATAAAATATGAGCACGAACCTGGGACCTCTGAAGTAACAGTCTAACGCTACGGCACAGTAGCCATATTATGGAATTTAATCAAACTATTTACAAAACCTGGGATCAAATATAAATCACAAAGTTATTTTCAAATCATACTTTTTAGATTTTTTTTGCCAAAAAAAAGATTGAAAGCTAGTCCTCGAGTTCACAAAGTAATCCATAAATCATCAGGCAATAATAGTGGCTGATTAGCGACATAAAGCCACAGGGTCCGCCGTGGGGCGCAAGTTGCAACTACAGACCCTCACCCATCGCCCGCGGCTCTCTCAATATTCCATTACGTACATCTAATTTGTTCAGGACAATTGGGCAGGGTTTGTATTGTCTGCTTTAAAATAATGCCTAAGTATGAAGTGTTTTGTATTTTGACATCGCGCAATGACTTGGGCTTCAGGACAGATCTTGATGGAACTCGCTACCGAACGCTTCTCTATCTATTAGTACTATGTATTATTTATTCTGTGCTTTAATTCAAATATTGACTTAAATAGGTTTCTAAGCGGAATCAGTCTTCCGAGCCTTGGATGTGGCCGGGACTATCGCGAAGTTGACGATAATGATGATAACTTAAATAGGCTTTGTTTTTTACATGCTATTACAACTTTTTAGTTAGGGTGCTTACCAGAACAAGCCCTATTTCAAATCCGTACAACAGAGTCGCGATTTCTACTTCAGCATCATGTTAATTTGGTATAGTCGAGTCCTTCAACTTATATATACTAATATTCTAAAGCTGAAGAGTTTGTTTGTTTGTTTGAACGCGCTAATCTCTGGAACTACTGGTCCGATTTGAATGATTCTTTCAATGTTGGGTAGTCCATTTATCAAGGAAGGCTATAGGCTATGTTTTTTTTTTTCAAAATTAGGGATCCGTACGAGAAAAACGCGGGTGAAACCGCGGGGCACAGCTAGTGAAATGATAATAATATTAATATCGTTAAACAACAGAACGTTTATTATTATCGCATACCCGATTCGTGATTGGCGATATTCCTTCAAATATGTACTCGGATATTTACGATAATGGTTCAAACATCTCGCGGCAAATTGTGTATAGTTCACCGCCTTTACTATGACTTTCATGTTCTTTTGTAGCTTTAATAGCTTGTTTCATAAGTCGTAAACTTAACTATAGTTAGGAATTACTATCATTACAATAACTTTGTAGTTTGTAGACAGATTTAGGTGTACCAATTTGTATGCGGGCGTGCACAGCATACGCATACAAATTTATTTACAGTATTAAGTACTTGTGTTGGTCCATAAAACGTTAAGAATATAATAATAACTTGTAAATAGCTGAATAAACTATTTAAATAATGAATGTGGAAGTGAAACCTGTAGACAGCTGCTTAAACGATTTAAATACTGATTGTAAACAGTTTTTTTACCACTGAGGTGGTAGATAAGCGCATGGCGCACCTGATGGAAAGTAGTTACCGTGGCCTTTGGACGTGTGTAAAACCAGGGGAGTTACACTCGTGCTGCCGACGAGCTGCAGCTGCATACGAGTTTTTTCGAAACTTTCTTACAGCATGTAACTGCTGATTCCAATTCCCGTCCGGCAGTATTATTGATTTCGGTACGTTAAAATAAAACTTAAGGAAAAGAAAAAAACAAACAGGTCCCGCTTTCGAATCCTGGCCATTACACTACCGACGTGAACCCACTCCTAGCACAAGCAATTTAGCTTAGTTGGAGGGTTTACAGGGAATATTAGTAATTTCGAGAATTTCGGTTGCTAATATTCTTTAAAAAAAAAACCTCAAAAGTCGGTCCCGGCTGTCAACAGTCGTTAGGTTAAGACGGAGACCTTAACAAAATCTTAATATATATAAATCTCGTGTCACAATGTTTGTCCTCAATGGACTCCCAAACCACTTAACCGATTATAATAAAATTCGCACAACATGTGCAGTTCGATCCAACTTGAGAGATAGGATAGTTTAAATCTCAAATTATAGTCCGATTCGCGATAACCGACATCCACGCGGGCGGAGCCGCGGGCGACAGCTAGTTAATAAATAAATATTAAAAAATATTCCATAACATTTCACGCAACGCTATCTAGATCCATGGTAAGCTTAGCTTAACTTAACTAGCTTGTGTAAGCTTAGCTAATCTAGAATGCGGATAAACATACTTAGATTTTTTTTTTTGTAAATACCTACATATTATACATAGAAACACCCAGACCAGTGCAAATGTACATACATATTGATGCATACAAATATTTGCACTGAGCGGGGATCGAACCCGCGCCTTCTGTGTAGCGGCCGCGTTCACTATCGCCACGCCACAGAGGCTGTCATAAAAACTCCTCTGACACAGGTTGGCCACTAACCACACGAAAAGAAGGAGATTGATTTCGGTAAGAAATTCGCTGTAGAATTAAATGAGAATTTTTGTGTAGTTAAAATATTAATTATTTAATTTTTATTTTTATTTAGTTGTATTTTTTTTTGGATACTTTACAAAAATAACTTACTTACTTTACAAAAATTTACCCAGCGCAAGTTTACCTTTGTATCAGCACGATTGACTTGCAATTCTATTTGCATTTGGTTGAGATTTACACTTAGATTTCGATTTTCAAATGTCTCTCAGTTCTATAGTGTTTCTACCCACGCATATCCCATACACAATGCAAAGCTGGTGAAGTGGGTAGAGCCTCGTTTCCCGGGTCATATGGTTCAGAGGGCGCTTGGACCATACCTGATGGATGGACCGACCGTAACTAGGCAATTTGATTATCTTGATTGGGCTTGGTTAAGAGGAGGATGTACAGATAGAGAGTAGCTATAGGGAATATGTTATAGCACATGAAGATATTACGTATGGTTACCAAATACTTAGTATGGGTCTGTCTACTATAATTACATCTAGTTTAACAACTGCCTAAATTCCCAAAGGTAACACTGTTGATTAAGGTACGAAGGCTTTAGCGCAGGATTTCCTTTCGGGGTTCAAACGGCAGTCACCCCCGTAAAAAAGGCAAAATTAACAAAATAGTACAAAGAAGGACTGATAGAGCGGACTCTGGGTGACAAAGTGTAGTGGATGCAAATAGGGTTTGATGCTGATGGTGAAAGACAGTATTTAGTGACGCATCCTAGGGAACAAAGTCGAGATTTAACAAAGAGTCGATCTTAAACGGCCTTTAGATATATTTAAAACATAATTAAAGGACGCATCAAAGTCATAGTTTAGATAGTAACATAATGTATTGTTCGGAAACATGACACGCCGATTCATACTGACCTTTCCGTTTGGATAAGATAGTGCAATTACACAACGTTACTTATAGTAATTTAGGTTACCCAAAGTTAAAGAAAATATTGATAAGAACATAATGTTGAAGTTGTTACCAAATAGTTGAAAAAATATTTACTCCATATTTTTTTTGCATGCTGGAACTTACCGTGAGAAAACCAGAGTCAACGTGAAAGGACTTAAAAAGTAGCAAGTTCCTAATTAGATAAGATTTTCAAGACTTGACTCCAAAAACCAATTGACCAAGAATGTTCGAAAACTTTGACAGGAAACAGTGTTGAGGGATTTAAGATGACTTTTTTTAGTGGACCCACGATGTCAAGATTTTTTTAATAAATTTGCAAATCGGCGAATTTGATAAAACAAAACAATCTTAAAAAACGCTGGCATCTGACGCTTTGTAATTTTGAAAATTTCTTACAAAAACTTAGCCGTAATATCTTCAGTAGGTACATGAAGTCACACAATGTTCTTTCATCGGAATTTTCTCCTGACCACTATTAATTCCAGGCGCTAAGAATTCTAAAATTGAATTATAAAATTCTTGATCCTTAGTTTGATGACCTCGATAGATAGCTTTGATGTTTTGATGCAATTTTGTCAAACATTCAACCTTCTATTTTGTTAATATTTATTTTCTTAAGAAATCTAGTCGAGGCCAGTCTAGATTTTGAAAGAATTGCGTTATGCTATAATTAAAGACCTTTTTTTATATGGGACACGTGAATTTGACTTTACCTCGTCTAAGCTGAAGGCAAAATCTCAAGGACCTCTCTCTCAAGACCTATTCAAAGCTAATTTTAAAAAAATCGTTTGAATTTAAATTACAATGAATTACGAGTAAGTATCAAAGATTTGTATTACTTTTTATATTTTCTTCTTTTACTTCCCTCTCCAAGGTATAAGTGAGTTTAGATTTACTTCTGAAATTAAAGAAACTAAGCCAAAGTGACTGTTTTCGTAATAACTCTCTTAGTAGGATAAAAAAATGTGGCTTTATCAAAATCCACTGTATAATTGGTTAAGAATCGATTATTATAATCATAATGTTATTAGAGTACAAACGTTGATTGTACCACAATGAGATCAATATAGTACTTATTGATGCGTGAATAAATCGTAGGCCACACCGTACCTTTCAACAAACAAACTACCACGCGAACATAACACGATTACTTCCGATTAACTTGATTCGAATCAAAGGAGACCATTTTTTTATAGATAATAACAATCTGATCAACTACCGTTAAACAGATACCGTAAGCCAGAGGAATTCCGATTTATCGAAAATCAGCACTAGGGCTGTGCCTGCGAGTATTATTACTTTGTGTTTATTAGATATACTTAATTCAACCATATATTTTTTATTGGTATTATACTTCGAGATGTACTTTCAACAACTACTTTATCGCTAAATAATTGAGTCGTTCGGACTTCATCTCACTAATACTCAACCACGAATACAAATATTACTATAGTTTTGAGAAAAACACTAGGTATAATTGCATAACAGACAACCCTGATCTATATAACATAACCACAGCGCATCGATCTAATCATGACAATAGGTTTGCCGTCATTTCATTACAGACCATTATCAGTTTCGTCCACTGATATGGGTCTACAAACTCACAATAATAGTTCATGACTGTTCAAAGTATGTATGACAATCGGCCAGTCATGCGGCACGCAAGTTCTACAGAAAAGATCTTAAGAAGAGATCATAATACTTGTACATTCCGTTAAAGTATCGCTGGTTATTTTTTTATAAACCGTTGATTACTTCGAATTTCGAACACACTTTTTCGAAAACCCATCGTGCACATCTGCAGTTGAATTTGATTACTCATTTAAATTTAGTTCATGATAAAATTTCAAAGATGTAGGGTAATTGATGCCAGTGTGGAGTTGTAGTTTGTTAAAAATATGTACAAGAGAGTCTATTAAAGGGCATTAACATGTTTTGTATTGCATATAAGGTAACAAAAACGGCCCTCGGCTCATTTCGAACAGCCAGGCAAGAGGGGACCTTACATTAGAAATGCTTTTTTGTGCTAAAAAGCGTTAATAAAAACAAATGTTACTGTTTATAGAGCACAAAAACACGATAAATCCTATATACTGTGGGTGTGTCCCTTTGGTTTCCGATTCGTCCCTTAAACAAGAGGTTGCGGTCGTATTTAGTCCAGATGACCGGAGTGATCCGGTAACCGCGTTGCCCCACGTTATCACGAACAATGACCGCGTTCACAAAACATTAGCTAAACCATTAAATATTCATATTTTTGTAGTACAATGAAGTCATACGAGACCAGTTCCCTTTAATGAATAATGTTAATACGATTATCATTGTTCGTAAAAAATAAAAATATAGGTAATAGTATGCGTAAGTTATTGTCCTATCACCTGTAATTTATACAAACTGAGAATGTGCAACTGAACAAATAATTAGATGTTTATAATATAGTCTTCAATTTATTAGTTCATTGCATGTTGAAGGCAAGCACCCGGTTTACTTTTGTTATTTTATATTAAGAACATGCTGGTTTGGTATAACTTATCGATTTTCAGAAAACAATTACGTCAAATAGCTATGATCCTTTTCCATCCCTATGCATAGTTGCGTAATAAATAAGGTTACGGTTTTTTAAATCCAAGTGATTGAAAAATTGGTCTATGCCTAAATGTTTTATTTGGTTTGTTTATTGGCATATGATGTGCTGCATAACAGCTCCATTAATACCTAAGTTATTGTAATTATGTGTTACAAACTGTATGTTTTTTAACAATCTTATCAGAAACTGCTAACCTTTCAAATTCCAAGGGCCTATATCTTTTATATTTTACTTTTAACTACATATAATTCTAAATATAATTTTACGAACAATACAATAAAGAAGCACCACGAACTAAGTTTATTAACTTGAAGCCGAAAAATATCGAAGTTTCGCTGAAATTTGTATGAATCCATTATTTTTAGAAAAATACAGGTCAAGCTATCGAAGTAGGCTGTTTCTATATTTTTGATGAATGGTTGTGAATACAAAGGAAAAGAAAACTGAGGTATAAAAATAGGTAATAACAGTTTGCCATATCTCTTCTACGTGGGTGACAATGAATCATAGTTTAGCCAGTCAGTTCCACACTTCCATACTTGCACTGAGAAGTAATAACTCCAAGCATTATATCAATCGTGTCTTTCATTTACAAACGAAAAATGTCATCATTTTACGAATGAACTTTTTCACTCATTAAGATCTAATTATCAGACCGTTGATTGATTTAGTGACGTACTAAGCGAACGCACCTTTGACAAAGTCAGGTGCAATCAGGCTTTTTTCTTAGTTTTTAATGAATGGCTTCCTTAAATATTAGTTTATTTATTTAAACGATTATAACATTCTGGACTATTAATTTATAGCGGTCATGTTCAGGCAATAGCAGTTTTAAACACCTTTGAACATCACCTGCTTTTACAATTTTTATCACAATTTTTTTCTTCTCAATTAAACCGCACGACACCCAATTAGGTCGCTTTTGACAGACCACCTTGGATGGTGTGTGGTAAGATAGGACCAGGAATTAACAACCTTTCAAAGGGTTCCGCAAAGGAAAGGTAGAAATGGAACCCTTTCATAATTAAAAGGTGAAGTTTGGTCTGTATTAAGGCTTTTTTAACTGTCAAAAGCTCATATAGTACGTAAGATTTAAAAAAAAAATCTTGTTCAGTATCGTTAATATAACATACTCCAAGTATTTTTTTTAATATCTCCAATGTACAGACCAAACTATTTTACAATTATATAATAGTATATTTTTATTCTTACTGGAACCATATACTGGACTTAGAAGGTGGCGAATCAGGTATAATGACGCACACTGAAAAAGATCTATGTCCAGTGGTAGACTATATCCAATACATAATACTTCACATACAAAAAATGCTCCAGTTTAAGAACTGAAAAGAAACGTTGCTTGCATTAAAAATGTATTTGAAGTGTATTTTATTTTTGACGCAAGCAACTTTTATATTTCTTACTTCAGGTTTGCTTAAAACATAAAATTACCCATTAACAAATCATCACCTACTTAGGAACCAACTCTGCTTGGCCGGTCGTGTAATTTTATTGTAATGAGTCCTCTCTGTTGTTTTGGTTTTCTGATTGCTACTTATTGCATGCTTCAGTTTACTGCCTGTGTTCAAGTGCAGGCCTTTTATAGTCCTGTTTTATATTATATCAAGGAGCGTTGTGCAACTTGACTCGGCCTGCTCGGCCTGGCAGTTAAACGCGGCCAGGTTGAAAACAGTAAGAGCTAAAAAAGTAAACTATGTCTCTCAATTCAATTCAATCGTATTTTAAAAAACTAGTTTTCTTTTTTGATGAGGCCTTTAAAATAATACAGCTTGCCTGCTTGCTGGCAGTGGTTCCCGGCACCCATATAGAAATTGCGGAACACTTAAACTCGAGTGATTAAAAATGAGTTATATCAGTAGAGGTACACAACACAAAGAAACTATTAAATTCTTGTAAGATTTTCAGATGTAAATCTCTGTCAATCCTCCAAGAATGATTAGTTTGTGTGTGTGTGTGTGTGTCTGTGTGTGTGTTCGGTTGTTTTCCCGGAGGTAAGTGGGGTAGCCAGATCTCACTGGAGAGTTTGTGAGTTCATTGGTAAGACTTAAGGCTTGTTCTGTTTTATCTTCTACACTGACGGCACAGAAACTCTCTGTTCTAACAGGGTCGTAAGCGCGAGAGTGAGGCCCCTGGTGTCGCACACGTCCATAGGCCATAGTAACCACTTTCCATCAGGTGAGCCGTCTTCTTGTCTGCCACCTAAGTAGTATAAAAAAGACGGTTGCACTCCGGGAGTGCCGGCAGAAGTGAAAACGTTTTCTCTCTTTCTTCGTTATATACAGAGAAAAACATAAAAAGAACACACCATACCATACTATACCATACCTATAATATAGCGCCAATCATAGAACCTATCACTAATTTTCTGTCAGAAGAAATTAATGAATTACAGATATTAAGAAAAAATAATCACAAAAAGTAGTAAATTACAAAAAGAAAAAATAATCACAAAAAGTAATAAATTACAAAAAGAAAAAATAATCACAAAAAGTGTCAGAAGCCCAGGTTCGAACCCGGTCCTATCTGAAACCATAAGGACTTACAGTCGAAGCGCTTATACCGCTAGGCTACGAAGCTTCTTAATGCACCTAACAAAATAAACAATATGTAGCTGTCGTTATGTTGTATGACATCAGTCGTCGGTTACGGTTCAAAGGTCAAGTAATCCTGACGCGAGTTTAACACTTTTTACCCATCCAACGCCGCTAAAGAAGTTTTCACTTCAAAAAAGTTTCACAGTAGTCGAATGAAGGGATGAAATACCAGCTATTTCCTACAATATATTCCTACATATCATCAATTAAGATTGATTGCAGAACCTATATTATTAGTTACTATTACTTCCTATCATAAACGCTTTATTAAAGTACAGTATACCTGTTTTATAGATGATAATAATAGCTTTTAAAGTTGAACGTAGACTTGGCCGCACCGCACGCACCGCACGCACTGCAGTCGCCGCAGTCATCGCTTTTGCTAATGGCCTCGCACATCTGTCCGTGCCGCAGTCGGCGCAGTCGTTCCCGTCGCCGCAGGCAACGCACTGATTTTTTTTCATTCAGTTTGCAATTTACATCAAGAGTGGACATGTTTTACAGTATGGCTCTTGACGAACAATTTATTATCAGTTGTTTATTATAGGAAGAAGACAATAAAATACCTACTAGAGTGAAAAAAATAAAAATGTGGATTAATAGCATCAACTACTATGCCGGCCGCAGCGTCCGATGCGCGCAGAGTGCGCAGACCGACGACGTTGGTGACGTCATCAGCTGCGGCTTCGGGAATTCGGCCACTTCAGGTACTGCGGCGACTGCGGCGCGGGTAGGTATGCGAAATTGCATACTTAGAACTTCATAAATAAAGAATTCCGAATGCGGGTACTGCGCGGCGGTGCGTGCGGTGCGGCCAGGTCTGCGTTCACCTTAACTCTAAAATACTATGATTCACGAGGACCGTATACGTGTTCCGTCTCATCTCTTTTATTTATTCATTTATTTGCGTTAACGTTGTTTATTCATTTATTTGAATTGTAAGATAAAAGCACCAATGGATGGATGAATGGAGCAGACACTTTAAGGCCAAATCAAACTTCACTCTACAAAATTACACATATTTTTTTAAAGATCGGTCATTAATTACGTCCTTTTTAATTGTTAAAGCAAAATTCAGACATTAACTTTAGCAGACAAAATCTTAAAAACTAAACATATTTTTACTTTAAATACAATTATTATACACATGGTCGTGAACGCCAATAGTCGACAATCACTTAAAACTGATAGAAAATCTAGCCATAAAAATACGGTAATGGTCTACATAAGTCAACTAGTCACATATTTATAACATCCATACTAAAAATAGTGATAATCATTATTAATAAGTAAAAAATCACACCTTTTAAAAATCACTACCCTTAGCAAAAATCTTAAGAAACAACTGGCGCTAATTCAATATTTACTCACGATAGTGTTGCGAATTTTTAAACATGTATTATATACGCCCTTAGATGACTTTTAAGTAAGTTGTCAAGTAAACAAAATAGTTACTTTTCTTACAATAAAAGTTTTTGAAGTGAAAACTTCTTTAGCGGCGTTGGATGGGTGTAAAATATTCCCCACACCGGGGTTGAGTCGGGGACCGCGTGGTCCCCCCCTTCCCGAGGAGGGCCAGACCGAGAGGGATGGCCCTGGGTCAGCCGGGGTGCGAGGGATATGTCGCATGACAACCTCACCTTCGGCCTAGCACTACGACCCAGAGACGGCGTGCGGTTTAGTCGGTTCGAGTCCGACATAACCTACCCCTCCGGCTCCGGAGGGGTGGGTATCCGAGGGGATTTTTTCCCGCACGTAAAAAAAAAAAAAAAAAAAGGGTGTAAAATATTAAGGAAGCGTCAGGATTAGTTGACCTTTGAACCGTAACCGACGACTGACGTCATACAAGATTAGGTACAGACTATGTATTTTGCAATTTACAATGGATATCATCGTAGCTTAAACGGTAAGCACGTCGACTGTAAGTCCTTATAGTTTCAGATAGTATCGGGTTCAAACCACCTGGCCTTCAGGGATTTTTTGTGATTGTTTTTTCTTATTTATAATTTATTAGTTTTGGTGATTATTTTTTCTTTTTGTAATTTATTACTTTTTATGATAATTTTTTCTTTCTGTAATTTATTATTTTTTGTCATTATTTTTTCTTTTTATAATTTATTAATTTCTTCTGACAGAAAATTAGCAGAAAATAAGTGATAGGTTCTATGATTAGCGCTATATTATAGGTATGGTATGGTGTGTTCTTTTTTATCTTTTTCTATGTATATAACGAAGAAAGAAAAAAAGAAAATGTTTTCACTTCTGCCGGCACTCCCAGAGTGCAACCCGTCTTTTTTTCGAAAGTGTCGACTCCTTAGTATACCTCAACTGGTACCTACATATAAATATTGTAGGAGTTGAACTTATAGTATTCGATTCCATGTTACTTCTTAATAAATAAAAGGAAAAAAAATATGTAGTGAACCCGCGACGGAGTCTTTAATGCTGAAATCAGTAGTTGCAGTTACGCTATTTTATTTCGTATTCGCTCCTTGGGAGGTGCATTTATTGTTAAGTTTTCTAAGAAACTGCATGGTTAAGGGCAGTTTTATATTGCTATTAATTGTAGGTAATCAGTATCGAGTAAAAGCGACGCTCGTAACATCTTACAGGAAAGTGTACACCATTTCTATCGTTCTTTCGTCTATAACGAGCTTTTTTAATATTACGGTGGATTAAAGATAATAAAAGACACGTACTTAAGTACTTATAGAAGAATAACATTTTTATAACCAATTCTATCAGCGGCTTTTTATATTGAACGAGTTGAACGTGCGGTTATATTTTAGTAATTGAGTTCTTTATGGCATTTATCAAAGATTTAATAAATAAAAATGTTTGAATTAACGGTAAAAGTATTTTCATTTATCTTTAGTTAGACGATATCACAATAATAGATGGCCTCATCTTTAGCATCTTGACTCTTGACAATCGATATAAAAGAATGTTTTCAAAAAGAGAACAGTATTTTTCATTCAAGCATGATTAATCATTTAATCTTCTTTGTTATTTATTTTGTCTCGTGCCAGTTATATTTTATATTGGCAAAGTAATCAAAATACGATGCAATGAGCAATAAAAATGAAACACGTGCTTTGTTATACAATACGTTCGATTACTGATAAGTGAAAATAAATGCAGTTAATGTATTATGTATTGAACGACACGTAGGTATATTGAACAAAAATAATATTGTACTTATAAATCTTATAGCTCGTTGACTGTGTCATGCCCGAGTATAAAGACGGGTTTTATGTTACCAGTCAATCAAAATTTGACTGGATAACATATTTTTATGACTTATATAATAATTTTTATAAGGACGAGAGACAATGATTAAAAACAGTCACTCTAAAGTAGAAGCAAACATCTAAACGCAAGCACGAATGCCACAGGACATACACTAATCAGCGAGTGCAAACGAGAACAAAGTTTAACTTCTGCCATACAACGCAGTACACTTTTGTATTGAGCTCTACCTCATTTTATAATATTATGTAATTAGTGGTAGTTCAAAAGTTATATGTTCAATAAGCTATTATCCTACGAAATTTGTGCTCATTTTATAACGAGCCTCAGGGTGCAGATTGAATATCTAAACGGTAGGCGCAGTTTCCTCTGCAGGACACAGCACTAAAACGAACTCACTTTCACACAAAAAACTATCTCACGACTTTCTCCTTAAAAGGGAAGGCAGCCCACACCCCGCCATTTGCTTCTGTCCTTACACACCTCATGAACTTCCTCTTCCGTCATTAAAACTTTCATACAAGTCCGTCGATTTCGGATGATACCGCTATAATGGTAAGCTAATATTACGGAAACAGTTCCACAATTACTGTTATGTAAGTAAGAGTGCAAAATTGGATGCGCAATTAAAAGTTATAACTAGATTTTATGCCATTTGAAATACTTGAAATACTTTCGCATATTCTAAGTAATAATCTGAATACTAGTGCCGTTTAATATAAACTATTTATCATTACGTATTAATTATAAAATCGTCAGCTTTAATGCGTCTGTATTTTGCTCTGCTTATTTCTAGGAAATTTCAATACGGATTTTAATCGTATAATACTATTGAAGAACATACAATAGCTTTCGCAACGGTATTAATAGAATCTATAAACATTCGACAGCCCTAAGATTTAACGAGCGATCAACAACCCATACATTGACTGACAACCCGGCGACTGATCCCCTCTCAACAAAATAAACTTAGCCATAAACCGAAACCCTCATGACGATTTTAGTGCTCCACTAATAAATAAACTTATATAGGATTGTGGGGAGACGAAACCGACAAAAAACGCACAATAATAACTATATTACTAGCGTGTGCGCAAAAGTACTATTAATAACAAAAGTTTTGTGCGATTGTACTGTACCTTGTACTAACGGCAACCTACGATTATCGAGTGATTGAATCGACTGACAGATGGTAACACAATGGGGTACCTATATAGAATGCTTTATTGTTGAGCCAATTTCGATCAGTCCGCGTATTGGGGGCATTTTTGCGTACTCATGCGCGGTATTTGCGAACATATTGTAATTTATCGCATAATTAAGACAGCTCCGGATTAGAATCAATAGGGATATGACAGCTATAACAATGTTAATAACGTTTCCATTAAATGTCACCAAAGTATAATCCTAAAGATAAATAGAACGACAGAAGACAATTTAAAATTAATTCGTCAATTAGGAATGTTACCTAAAAAACCTTTTATTCCCCTATTATCCCTGTCAATCGCAGGGACGTAGGCACTCCAAAAATACCACAATATACGAATGATGCACGATTATTAACATAATTCGCCATGGCAAATAGTTTTGTAAATAGGTCTTTAGTACCTTTTCAAGTGGTTTAATTAGGTAATCTCAAATTGTCAATTCTGTTAAATTTGTTTGGGAAAGGTGTCCTTTGAACATTTTTATATTATTATGTGTGTGTGAATATCATATATAAGAAACCTATTCTGCGTTCAAATTTCTAGCATTGCAGTAAAACAACAAGCAGAAAGCACTTGCTTAAAATAGAGTTCCTGTTAATAAAGGCGATCGTAATGACCGGATTCCACCCAGACCGTAATGCCGTTAACGAGTAAAACCCAGTTGCCCGATATTGCGATATGTCAACTCAAAGTTTTAACAGCCGACGCGTTTGACCGAGGAACGTAACTCCGTCTGCTTTTAGTTACGCATGAGTGTGGTTTCTTCGATATCACCCCGAAAATATCGAATGCTTTGTAATCTGTTTCAGCTGGATCAACCTAGACACAACTACAAAATATAGTAAGGAAAACAAAATCGGTAATTAAATCTATTATTTTGCTTGTGAATCTTTTGAAACTCATTTGAAAATCATAATTCATAACCCAAAATCACAATCTAATCTATCTCTATCTTGAGTTCTGTAAACCAAGTTCTGTAAGTAAACCGGTTAACAAGTCGTTTACCCAATAAAAAACTTTATCAAGTGGCCCATCACTAGTCTTTGGGCACAAGATAGGGTCGGAAATATCTGATTGTCCGATCAAAAAACGGAAACGTGAGTGTGACACTTCTCGTACTGAGTGCACCACAGTGGTAAAGGGTGAAATTTTCAAAAAGGAAGCAGGTAGAATATATCTTAGCTGTTATAGAACTACCATAGCAATTTTGTATGCAATAACTAAATTTGAAATTATTTATCTATAATTTCAGATACATTCAGTTTTAGATGATGCAATATGTACGTATACTATGAAATTTATTAGTCTAAATTTAAACATGTGCACCAGTCATTTTTTGGAGAGCAAGCCGGCAGGCATCGGGTTATGGGGACCCCGGGGCACTGGTGCACCATGGAGATAAGACAGTATTTAGTGCAAGCTAATAGGTAGGTACATCCTTTTTACTTGTATTTAAAAAACACTAAACAATTTAACGAATGATATCTAATGAATGAAAGGAACAGAATGTAACAGTTTTTTGTTACCTAAGTGTAGATAACAAGCATTCGGAACTTCATTGTTGCCAACGAATAGTAACGAGTGTGTATATCGATTAAGTAATTATGCAGAATTAATTACATATAATTACCGGTTCTCCGAGTGCCGTTTCGCGTAAATATATTGTCGATGTAGAAAGCATAACTATTTGTTCTTTAGGTGAAATCAATGCGAGTGAAGAAAAACGGCTAGTTGATTTAACGTTGCGTGATGGTCTTAGTGTTCGAGAATGAGGTACCAATTATAAAATAAGTACAGAGCAACAATATGAGAGTATTACAGAGAAGAGTTAGTGCTACATAACCGCTAGTACAATGAGCAAGGTGTACCTGATCCGCCTATGGTCGTAATTAATGCTTCTGTTGAGATTACAAACAATTCCGGTTTTAAATTTCACTAGATCTGCGTAAACTTTTTTTCTCAGCGTCATTTTACCAAATTCGATTTAATGTTGCTTGTTGAGAAAATCACATTCCACCAAGTTTTACTATACCTACCTTAAGTTCCGGTTTCTAGTTGGACAACAGAACATTTAATCTGCTTATACTGTTGATTGATGGCACTTGGTGGAACTTGCTACACATCTTCAATGAAAACACTTGTACTAATTCACATTATTTATTGTTGAATTCCTGACCGGTTTCGCCTTACGGCATTATCAAAGGTTGATACATGTTTTTTGGGTATCAGATGTCAATTAGACTAATATATTGACTGTGTGGGTAGACAAAAATAGTGGGATACCACTTTATAAATTTTCCCAAAATTTAGGGAGAATCACAATATGAGACCATTACCATAAAACAAGTCATGTTTGAAGTATTATTATAATTAAATGTCAAATTAATACAAAAATGTTAGAATAAAACAAGTAACGACTAAAAAAATAAAATAAATGAAGTATAAGACCTTATCAATAATAAATTAATAAATTAAATGTCAAAAACGATTGTATAATGTCCTCAATGTCAAAGTATTATAAATTATAAAAATAAAATAAAATAAGAATATTAACTAATTGTCATGTGATTCAGATATTGATATGACATGTAGATTTTACCATTTGCTGTATTGTAATAAAGGTGAACGGCTTAGTTCCAACTGTTGGTTTAGGATCATGTTCCTATCCGAATTCATTATTTTATTTACCTCTAGGGCTTCAAGGGCTTCAAGGGCACATTTAATGGATCTTGCAATTATCACTAAGCAGTAAGGTACGTTTTAAGTGCAATTTTTGTCGAAGTAATATACTATCATGCACTATTTCTCTCATTTCCACTATCAGTTTACCGAGGGCTTCGAAAGTCTCATAGTACCTCAAAATACTCAAGACGTAAGACGTGTCACCGATAATCTTGCTTATCCTTAATGATCGATGGTTCAGTTGGGTGCTACAAGGCCCGACAACACTCAGTAAGTGTTCTACATTTATAATATTCTTTAAATATTAGGGTCATCTACTACGGTTGTAGTAATTTCGCCTCAGAGAATATTAGTCTCAGTCAAAAACAGTAGTAAACTTGACTCAGCATTAGGTAGGTAAAATAGTAAAACAATCTGTTTTTTACCAAAAAAATTCAAAATCAAAATACAGCCATGAAGCTCGTCAGTAGCAGCAGCAGATACTTCTACAATAATCCCGACCATGCCTCTCTTTCTCCTGTCTACTATAACAATACTGTGATACCGTATACCGCGGTCGTCAAAAATCTAGGGCTATATATTGATTGTAAACTGTCGTGGACGAGGCATATCACTGAGGTCAGCAGAAAAGTCTTCGGTACGCACCATTCTCTTAAGCGCCTTCAGAATTTTCTTCCTTTTAAGACATGAATCTGCCTTGCTTAATCTCTTCTCCTTCATCTTTTAGACTATGCTGATGTCACCTTTCTCGACGCAACTGAAGAACTCTGGAACAAGCTGGAGCGGTTGCAAAATTCATGTATCCGGTTTTATTTGGCCTACGGAAGTACGATCACGTTTCAGAGCTCCGAAAGCAACTGAAATGGTTATCAATTCGGCGGCGTCGAGATATTCACATTTTTTCCTTACTCTTTTCTGTTCTTCATAATCCTCGTGAACCCTGTTGAACTTTATTTTCTCTATTACTTCGAACTCTCTCCCATAGTTCCTCTTACTATGATAATTTCTTTACGGTTTCTGCAGTGCGGCTGTAAAATTCTCTTCCTCATTCCATACGCGATAGTCTTCTTTAAATATCTTGAAAAACGCACAAGAGACTATTTCCTTTCTCAACAATAACATACATAATATGTATGTAAATGTATATTTATATAGTTTTCATTATGTGTATATATGAGTAATTTATATATGTGTATGTAGGTCTATAATGTTTATACTTATATGTATGTATATGTAATGCCTTCCGTCAGGGGTATACCTTTTGTATACCTGCTCATATTATTAAATACTAGCTTTTGCCCGCGGCTCCGCCCGCGTGGATGTCGGTTATCGCGACCAAATATAGCCTATGTCCTTTATTAAGGTCTAATCTACGCCTATAACAAATTTCATCAAAATCGGTTTAGTGGTTTAGGCGTGAAAGCGTAACATACAGACAGACAGACAGAGTTACTTTCGCATTTATAATATTAATATGGATTGACAAATGTACACAAGACCTTGCCTCTCTCATTGGATTGCGATTCCTCTGTGCACTCCCAGGTTTGCTGAAAGAGAACTCAATCTGAGTTCAGCTCGCCTTTGTACATAATATTTCACTTGTTTGTATAAATGCCATATAAGTGTACATAAATAAAAAAATAAATAGTATACCTGATTGAGCAAAATTACAGTTAGAAAGCTAGGTGCGCATTAGGCTTGATTCAGACGCACTATTTAGTAGTTTCTTACTGTAAATATACGATTATAACTCACTGCAGTCGATATATTACATTGTAGTTGTACCATTTCTAGTCGAAGAAGTTTTTATTTGAGTTAAGTTCTTATAGCATCGTTCCTCATTCGGATGCCGGCGATTAAATAAAAAAAAGCGTCACTGTAAAGTTCCCTTTAATTAATTCTGTTTTTTAATTACTACTTACAGACCTTTTTGAACATGTTAGGTCTTATTCGCTTGTATAGCACGGTTGCTTTTTCAGCTTGTATTCGCGTCTTGCTAGTATTTTAAACTTAACTCACTGAAATGGGCAATTAACATTAAATCGCTTTAAATATCAAGACTCAAAAAATTCAGTCAATCATTTATTTATACTTCGAGATGCAGTTTGCCTACCAATTGCATTTAAATTATATATTTGCAGTGCGAAGCGGCGCGGCGTACACGCTCGTACCATACAACGGCACTTTCCACATGCTAATGCAGTGTCAATAATCTCGAATTACAAAATCGTTACAGAATGCTTAGTCACGGTCATTACTGTTCGTTTCATTCGTTCACAGATACTATAATAAAGTACTAATTCTCATTTGGTTGGCATGACACTGCATTACTTTCCCTATTCAATGTTATTGATGATAAAAAGTTAACGAATGTTAAAGTTATGTTATAATTTACTAGCTGTTGCCCGCGACTCCGCCCGCTTTGATATCGGTTATCGTTAAGTGTTAAGCTGACGCTATTGAGCATTAAATTCGCGTCCCTACTCAACTTTGTCCTCGACTATGTACTCGCCTCTCCCAGCCACTCGATTCTCTTTTTGTCTCTCTACTTGACTCTCTCCACTCGCCTATCTACTCGCCTCTCTACTCGAATTTCTACTCAATTCTCTATTCGATCGCTACACGCCTCTACATGCATCTCTCCACTCGCTTAAATTTCATGAGGATATATTTAAAAAAATACTATTCCCCTATTTACCCCCTTTTTTCGCGATTGAAAAATAAGCTCTAATTCATCTCTGTACAAATGTCATCAGGATATCTTCAAAAATTACCAACTTTCATCTCCTAGCCCTATCCCCCCCCCCCTTCTATGCCATTTTGCGCGATAAATGGTAGCACAGGTCATTTCTCAAGCTCTAATCCACTTCTATACCAAATCCATTAGGACACCTTCAAAAATGACAACTTTCATCCCCTAACTTATAACTAAATTGTTTTTTTCTGTATTGGTCTTGGGACTTGTTGGTGATATTAATGAAATGGAAACGAATGTTAGTGAAACCTGTTTGCTTCATTGGAAGGATGGTAGTTGTTTTTTTTTACAGTTCCCTAAATGTGTGTAGTTATCGGTCTTTGACATTAAAGTACTATAAAACCGATAACAGTTATATGTAAATTCGTTAGTAGTAGGTACTTTATATTCTTAAAGAATTTATTTATT
The DNA here is from genome assembly GCA_949126895.1 of Eilema caniola. Classification (NCBI taxonomy): domain Eukaryota; kingdom Metazoa; phylum Arthropoda; class Insecta; order Lepidoptera; family Erebidae; genus Eilema; species Eilema caniola. Next base: position 14,582,970 of record OX421477.1, read on the forward strand.
ATTGATTTTGTGCCCTAGCGGGACCCAAAGTTGGTTGGAATTTCTACAAATACTTCTAACACACGAACATTTGAATATGCGTTGTATGAATATGAGACGTTGAGTACAGCATGAAGAAATTCAATTCACTAATAAACTTAAACATTTATATTACTAAGATAATTCAAGCCATCTTGGTATCTCTCATACATATTTCATTAGGGCTATACCGCCGCCAACATCACCCTAGCCACACTATTAATCTGCAGTCTCAGTAAGTTTAGAATTTACTAACCGTCAAAGTTCATTGCCATAACATCTGCCGTACACTATACATATTGCGCATGAACATAAACACCAAGTTTCTAACTGCCTTGCGGTACACCTTGTTAAATTTACAAAACGACGTCAATTCACGATGAAAGTGAGAACTTTCAACTGAGAGTTTGATCGTGTGTGTTTTGAACCAATTACGAATTATTGTCAAGTCACGTTTTCTAAAGAAAATAAGAGTAGTCATTCAGTCATTCATTCAATGAAGATGCACAGTCGAAAATAATTCACCATATACAGGGTGTAATCGTTAAGTGTGTCCAGGCGATTATTCCGTAACTATTACATATATCAAAAAACTTTAAACTGATATCGAAAGTACGTTACCTAATGAGTAAAATGACATCAATAACTTTTTAAAAATCAAACGAGAGGTATCTAAAATTTTGACATTAAACACTCCCATACATTTAGTATGAGATTAGTAGAAAGGTTTTAGTTTCCTTATTTTAAGTGATCTAGTACCCATTTTACCTTAATAATATTTTATGATTACGTATAATATGACAATGATGAGTTTCAAATACATACATGTGTAAAATAATTATCTTAGGTACCACTTGAAATTAGTAATAAACCGTGTTTTAATATCGCATTAAGTAATTTGAGCTAACTGAAAAGCACTACAAAAAAAAAAGATACTCTTTGGTGTTCGTTCTAAATTCAAAACTTTTATCTCGGGTTGTTGATCCCACCAATTTATCGTTGTTTTTTTTTAATTTGCGTTAATAATCGTGATTGTTTCATTTATTGATTGCAAAATGGCATATTCCAAAAGAGAAAAGAGAGATATGCTAAAAATTGACTACAAGTATGATTGTAACAAAAGAGCGGCCATTATCGCCTACAGAAGAGAGTACCCAGACAGAGAAGTCCCTTCTGGTGTACGTACCTAAAACCTTTCTACTAATCTCATACTAAATGTATGGGAGTGTTTAATGTCAAAATGTTAGATACCTCTCGTTTGATTTTTAAAAAGTTATTGATGTCATTTTATTCATTAGGTAACGTACTTTCGATATCAGTTTAAATTTTTTTGATATCTGTAATAGTTACGGAATAATCACCTGGACACACTTAACGATTACACCCTGTAGAGTAGAAAACTTTTGAGAGTGGTTTTAACCTTTTATGCGGCTCGAGCATTCGAAGGTTTTGCAATAATATCGTAGGTATGTTCCTTTTTCACTATTATTAAGAAAAGAAAATGCTTTGTTTCAATTTGTTTGTTTGATGGAACTAATAATGTAGTCTTTTGATGCTTAATGTGTTTTATTATACCAGCTAGTAACTCATAAAACGTTATATAATATTACGCTTTTAAGATCGCTTTGTAGACGTTAAGGGATATTTTACAATTTTTCATTTAACTTGTAACGTTTGTATGTTAGTTTTTAATCTAACATCTTATTAATGTGTATCGAATGTTTTATCTGAATGACATCATCAATCCACAGTCAAACTGTGTTCATGTTCCAGTCAAGAAGTAGATAATGGAAACCTTCAATGCCTGCCTGCTGGTATTATTTAATTTTCATACTATGTTTTGTAACAAGAAAATTATTTACACGGCACAACTATTACGAAAAGACGTGGGTGTACGGAATACAAATTACTTATGTTAATAAGAGACAATTTGCGAAGTAGAGCAGTCAACTTTCACTGAGGCGAGGGTCCCGAGGGACGTGCGACGGCATTAAAAGCAACTCATTACTTGCGGTCAGTGTTGTCCAATGATGTAGATACTTTTATGGGGTTGTATTCTTGAATGATAATGAATGAATGATTAACTAATATATTATTACCTATTTAAAATACGAAGTTAAACGGTTTTATTGAAACTATAATAAATTAATGATGCAGATAATTTCTTCCCCTTAAACCGTAGTCCCTACGTTTTAACTTGGCAGTCTCTAATGTTTTAATGCTTATGATAGTCCCTACTTTATTTGGACTTTTGAATAATAATGGCAACGTTCTCGTATTTTAGGACTGAGCCTAATTTGCTTGCGAGCATCCTCCAGTCGTAGTCTATTAAATGTAATTGTCCCTAAAAACCTAATTTATTCAATAGGGCTTTTGTTATAAAAGCGGACTAATATTTTGTTTATTCTTATTCTTCATTATTTCAATTAAACAATCGCTTAGCCTAACTTTACTCTTTGGTGCAGTCAATCAATGGCCATTCATGTGACAAATTACATTAATATTCTGACGGATTGGTTATTTGAGGATATTCAACTTGAGTCATTCAGTGTGGATATGTGTATCTGTGTGGTCTTGTTGGAAAACCTGCTAGACGAAGCGGGACATCTTTCTCTTATACTATTTCATCTTGATGACACAGTTCAAGTCACATGAAGTTTAAACTGTTAGGATGAGAGTAAAAGTGGTTTGTGGAATCGTAACACAAATCCATCAGCGATTTACTACATTTAAGTAGGTGTTATGAGACTTCGTGCTATTTTACAGTATGAATTCCTTCTCTTAGTAGAACATTTTAGTTCTGTGATCTAGAATAAAATTCTATTAATGTATAGTACAACTAGAAAAAAAAATCCAGATACCAAGTGAAAATTTCTAATGAGATCTCTTATTGACTCTCTCTATTATAGGGCACAAAGTAAGAGGCAATTTTTAATAAGTTATGGAGACCGCTTGCCAACATGCTGCCTGCTTGTTCACAGTTTTGACGAAATTCATCTTTAGTGACTCCATAAAAAAATAGTCACTTATTCAGTACTAAATCAATATTATAGAACACACGTGAACGAAATTGTTTCTCGATATAATAATCAAGTCAAAATAATTCATCTCAAGTCAAGTAGCTGCAGTGAATGACCTCGGGGTTAAAATGTCACTATAAATATGAAATGAATCTTGCACATATAGAAATAAGGTCGATAAAGCGACAAGTGCTTTATCTGTAAATGAGTTAGCTCTTTGAGAGGTAAATATGCCCGTGGGCGAGGACATGGTACATGATTCATTGCTCACTGACGTCCCACTCTCGAATATCAGCGTGGACAAAAACTGCAATGATTTATTATTCCTTAAAGTGCTCATTTTTATCACTTTCGTTGCTTGAGAGAGTTTTTAACTTGATTACAGTTTGAAAGAAATAAAGGACTTTCCAGAGATTACGGTTCATTAGCTTAAAGTTTGGGAGAAACAACATCCAGTACCTACGTAGGAAGTTATTAATGCGTTGCAATATTATACGTAAATGTGGTTGTTTTCTAGAAAAAGTAAGACGAAACAGTAATATACAGTAGATTAAAAAATTAACGGTGGTATTTATGAGAAGTAATTTTAGCCGACTGTTTTCAGGTTAATGCGCTTGTTGAGAGTGTTTTAATGCACATTCATGTTATCTGCGGGGATCTGCACGCATTTAGCGTTTTTGTATGAGATTGGCTGTGTTGTTCATCCGCACAGTGAGCATTTTCCACTCATGTTAAATTACACTTTTACCCGTGAACCATTTGTTTAGCATAACATTAAAATTTTTGTAACATTACTGACATTCTACACTTTCGCTATGATATTGTAGCATTTCGTGCTCATTCTGATACTGAGTATATCACCCACGTTAATGTTTCGATTCAAATGATGTAGATCAGCTGTTTTATGGAAATGGACGGTTCTATAATTAATTTTAAATGACCAAAAACTTTATTAGAAACCCTATAATGGAGTCGGTTCGCAATGAGGGGTTAATCAATCATGCTCTTTAATGTTTATGTTGACACGCTAATGGCCAATATCTATGTCACCGATACATCGGCGTCAGGCAAGCAAACACTCGGCACGCCAGTAACGGGAGGAAACCACACACCAATAATTCGCAGAAATGCAAAACTAGATGTCCAGCTGAGTATAATATGCATACACATTTGAAGATCAATCAGTTTCCATTTCTCAATATTATGCATAATCAGAAACGTAGGTACCTATTGGAAAGTTCCAGGGTCAATAAATTTAAAACCTTTTAATTCATTTAAAAATGCGACAAAATGATTTATTCATGTCCGTTGAAGGAAGAAGCAGTTGACAATATATCAGCAGGGCTAACATGCGCGCGTCGTCAAATATCTCGAATCGAGATGAGATATCATCTCGAGTCTTCTCGAGCGAAGTAACGCCGACATATTTTGTCGCGTCAAACTTTTTCAATTGTTGTCTATGGCATACACATTTTTTAAACATTTATCCGATAAAATCGGCCCGATACGGCCATTTGCTCGAAAGCACAGACTAGTTAGGGATGCTAGGTATGAAAAAAGAGAAAAAATAGTGCAAACCATTTTCGACCTTATTGACATGACATGCTATCAAATTTTTGAAGTGAAAACTTCTTTAGCGGCGTTGGGTGGGTGTAAAATGTTAAGGAAGCGTCAGGATTAGTTGACCTTTGAACCGTAACCGACGACTGACTTCATACAAGATTAGGTAAAGACTATGTATTTTGCAACTTACAAGAGACAGCGTCGTAGCTTAAACGGTAAGCACGTCGACTGTAAGTCCTTATAGTTTCAGATAGTATCGGGTTCAAACCACCTGGCCTTCAGGGATTTTTTGTGATTGTTTTTTCTTATTATAATTTTTTTCTTTTGGTGATTAATTTTTCTTTCTGTAATTTATTACTTTTTATGATATTTTTTTCTTTTTGTAATTTATTATTTTTTGTGATTATTTTTTCTTTTTATAATTCATTAATTTCTTCTGACAGAAAATTAGCAGAAAATAAGTAATAAGTTCTATGAATAGCGCTATATTAAATTAAATTAAAAATAAAAAATGTATGTTCTTTTTTATCTTTTTCTATGTATATAACGAAGAAACAAAAAAGAAAATGTTTTCACTTCTGCCGGCACTCCCAGAGTGCAACCCGTCTTTTTTTTTTCTTATATTCGTGATCAGCGTCATCAATTAACGCGAAAAGACACGTAACAAAGGAAATGTCATTAAGGTCGAAAATTGCTTGCAATCGCACAAAGGTACTAAATTTTGATCCAAAATGAACCGAGCACAAGAAAAGTTTACACGAGATAACTTCTCGTCGACCAAATGATAGACGAGAGACAAAACATTTTAAATGTCAAAATTCGAGTAAATAAGAATAAGAATAAGAATAAGAAACGTTTATTTTCTCACCACATATTTAGAATTATACAATTTTGTTGACTTAATCTATATGCATAGTTTTCCTATGTGGGAGACTGGTGCCTAAACTAGGAAGAATCCTGTATTTCAGGCCACCAGTACACACCCATTAGACTTCTAGTCCTGTACAATGTTTGTTATTCGTGAGTGACTAGTAAGCTGCTAAGTATGACAGCACTATATAAAGCGATTTAGATTTAAGTACAACAATATAAATTATTCGTTATAAAGGTAATGTCAGGTTTAGTAGATATTTGTCTAAAAGTGAGTGGATGTGCTTGTGTGTGTGTGTGTGTGTGTGTGTGTGTGTGTGTGTGTGTGTGTGTGTGCGTGCGTGCGTGCGTGCGTGTGTGTGTGTGTGTGTGTGTGTGTGTGTGTGTGTGTGTGTGTGTGTGTGTGTGTTGCGTGTGTGTGAGAGAGAGAGTGTGTTTGGACGGTTTCCGGAATTTTAGACGGGGACTGATAGGAGACATTCGGTATTGTCATAATCTAGTCCCATGAGCCATTCGCTGGTTATTTTTTTGCACAGTGCTTTGGTTAAATTGTATATGGGTAGTATTTTATTAAGGTTATTATAAAGATAGCCCCCAAGGAAACAGAAGAACCTATTTGTAAAATAAGGGCACGTATGTTACAATTTGCAGACATTAAGTAGAGATGATTTCTCGAAGTCGAGTTATGGCGACATCTGACAGATCGCCATGAAATTTGCCATGTTACCAACAGTCGATATCGACATAAAACGGCAAAATGTCTCGAGATAGCTATCTCGTGGCGCACATGTTAGCCCTTCATGCTACCAACAGTCGACATATCGACATAAAACGGCAAAATGCCTCGAGATAGCTCTCTCGTCGCGCGCATGTTAGCCCTGCAGGATAAAAAAGGTGTAAATTTAATGAAGTATAGACATAATTAGCTTCGTAAGCGGTATTGTATGACGATGATACGAAAACGTGGTGCGGAAGAGTGTGATGGAAGCGTCACGACATCGTCAGGTACGCCTTCGTACATAATGTTGGTTTGTGAGCTACTGTGTCGAATCAGGAACGGTGAACTTCGCCAATAACGGGGTACGATATCACTACTACAAAGGGTCTTGCCTGTTAGGGGCATCACGACACGAAAATGTGTCGCTAAATAATCATTTGAAATTAGGTATGTAGCTGCTGGCACTGCTGAGTGCTGGTAGTTGGTGATGAAATGATTTCTTTTTTTCTTATTCGAATTTAGAATGGCTTTCAAAGGTAGTTTAATATTTTTATGCTATCAATAATTTAACTTGTATCGGCTTATAGTTTAATAGTTTTAACTCAGTTTAGATGAAATCTCAAATAGGTAGGTATGTAGGTATGTCAGCATTCCATAAACCTTTGTGGTTTATGGAACGCTGACATAATTTGTATTCTTTGCATGATAATTTAACAGTAAAATAAAAAAAAATTAAAAAAGGTAGGTGATTCAGAAATGTTATTTTAGTAGGTATCTAAGCGTAGAGATCTATAGCTCCGCCGGGAATTAGGTCTGCTGGTTGACATTGTGTGCCCTTATAAATCTGGTTAAATCTATACTAATATCGCAGTGGAACGAATTCATCTTCGTTAGACTGCTAATATTAAAAATCTGCTAATATTAAAGACTGCTAATATTAAAACTCTGTTAGTCTGTCCGTGTGTATCTGTTACGTTTTCGTAACTGAACCGATTTTGATTAAATATGGTACAGAGAAAGAACAGAGCTTCGGAAAAGACTGGCTATGTACGGTCGGAACCGCAGGCAACAGCTAGCATTATTATAATGTACTGTTGTTGATGATTCGCAATATGTGAAATTATCTAAAGTCACACAGGTTGTGAAATAACTAATGAATCATGTTAACTATAGATCCGTAGTGAGAAAGGTTATGGTTGTGATTTTCTGATTACTAATTCATATTTGGAATTCCACAATACCGGTATGTGTCATAAATACCTACGACTTGGAAGATGCTTCCATTGCTTATTCGGATCACCTGTTTAGTATGTTTAGGACCTAGCAAAAGATATTTATTAATTTACTATTAATTGGTTTTGAACATAGGTACCTACTTTATTACTAAGTACTATGCGTTTCAAATGAGAAGATAATCGCGACCGCGGCAACTTCATTCCGTATTCATGAAAAATGTACAGCTAACAACAAAATTTCCATTTCGGACAGGTTCATACGTGTATGGTAACAACGACCTAATTATTAAATTCTTTTCATTTAGCACTTATCAAATTTTTTAGTAATTATAATTATTCAAAAATTCAAATTACCGCCCCATTAAAAATAAATAAATATAAAAAGAACCGATAATTTAATTTTTACTTATTGTGTATGTACTTATCCTACCCTATCCTTATCTATCTTGAAAAGGGAATATGGTTCAACAATCATCATAAATATTTAATTGGAAATATATTAACAACAGTGAAGTATAAAAATGTATTTGCTGACCTTACGTTACACAATGAAGTTATCGACACGTATCAAAATGTCATTATGACAGTTATCAACTTATTTGAAACGCATAGTACCTGCCTGTCAGGCCTACTGTTTTTTTTTGTAATATAGGTATATAATATATAGAACCTTTTGTCTTTCCCATAACTTGACCAGCATTTATATCTATAATGGAGATTTTTCTTTAGTATGATAAATTGTGAAAAATAAATATTGAAGTAGGTAGTCCTATCCTATCTATTATCCGTGTGAAAATTAATGGTGTTATTGGTGGTAGGGCAATCGATGTGTTTACCCTTGAGTAAATTAATGCCTACTCAGGTAGTTGAGTGCCCCTATGACACCTATGACCCGCACTTGACGCGCTTGGGATCAAATGAGATTGCATTCCAAAAATGCCTCGTCAGTAGCCGGCTAGTCTAATAAAGCTTAGCGACTTGCTATTGATATGGCTACGTAAATGGATTACAGACGGACAACAATTATTATAAGTTCTGTGATTACAGGCATAGTCAAGCGTGACGAAAAAAGTATCGTCTTCCTCCACACTTTGACCATATTGAAACATTCTAAAGTAGGTATAATTGTTTACGTTAATAATTAAGGTACAAATCAACTTCACATGACAAGAAATTTTGCTCAATTTCATCTTCACGAATTAAATAAATAAATATCTACACAAAACATACATAAAAACATTAAAAGTGAAAACACAAATCATGCAGCAATGTATATTTTCTCAAATCTAATAGACTAACCTGTTGAAAACACTGACGATCACCATAGTAAACAATCCAGAATAATGTTATTTCGATAATACGTCAAACGGTATACCGATTAAAGTAATTAACACTCAATAATCCCATCAAAAACCGAGCACATTTTCACTCTGAAATGCACATCATTCCATAGTCAACATTCGGTATTTAAATTTTCAAAATGAATTCGATGTGTGAACGGTCACATCACGAGGCGCGGCACTACCACACGCATTGAGTGACAGAAAGTAACTGAGGCCCTGATTGGTTATTGTAGTCGTCGCTCGTCGCGTCAAGCGCTTCGGCTCCGCTCGGTGCGCCGGAGATGCAGCGCGTGCCCGTGCGCATGCACCGAGACAAACGAAATAATAATAATGCCAACAATTTCATTATTTTATCAAAAAATCTCTTTGAGTTTCGGATGTGATTTTCAATTTTATTGTTTATATGTACACTAGGTACTTGATTCTAATTTGAACAGAATTAGTAGGTGAGTAGTTAGGTACTTTTTATATTACATTAATTAGTACTTATATCTACCTACTTAGGCAATATTTTCTATTAGGTGCCTATAATTATAAGCATAAGTAGGTACCTGCCTGCTACTTATTATGTTAACCTGTACCTACTTAACCAGTACCTAGGACATTTTCTAATTTGAAAATTTGTTGTCAAATTACGGCCTAATATTACCTACCTATTATACCTACTTAGGTAATATTTTCTATTAGGTGTAAGCATAAGTAGGTACCTGCCTGCTACTTATTATGTTTACCTGTACCTACTTAACCAGTAGCACGTTTTCTAATTTGAAAATTTGTTGTCAAATTACGGCGCGTGAAGAGACAAGTATTTTTGAACTACGTGTAGGTAGTTATTGTACCTACTCACTAACTCTTCAGTTCTATCTGTGATTCTATGATATGATTATAATCTACGGATCTACCGTGAGAAACGTTAACTTTTGTTTCTGTATTCTGAGACATTTATGTTGTTGTAAAAATATCGAAGCATTGCCTAATCGCATTTTGTAAAAATAAATAAACATAAGTACAGTCAACTACGAAAGTATCTTAACAAATTCTAATTTATTGATCACTGTGGCTGCTAATCCTCTCATAATTTAATGAAATTAAACATTAAAAATATTTACTTAGTGCTATGGGGACTATAAAACTACATAAAACATGAAAAATGAATACATACATACAACTTTATAAAAGATTTGTAAATATGTTAGTGTTAATCAACTTACGGGGCTGACTGTACCTAAGGGGGATAATGTAGGTACCTATTAGATATATTCAACGGCAAAAGTAGCTTAATACTGAAATATTTAAAAACCAGAAAAATCACAAAAGTACATATGCAGCATGCAGTATAAAGTCAAACCTAAAGGATAAGCAGGTATAGTAGCAAGCGGATCCTGTGCTCCAAGGTGACAAGTCTTAGATGCAATCGGTAACGATGCTTAGATGATGATGCTTATGAGTAGCCTGTAATGGTAGGTAAGGTAAGTCAATAAGTAGATTTAAAATAACCCTTTCATGGCATTAACGGCAGTCCGGGTAAAAGAAAATAATAATATATTTCCAGAGCCAGACAATGTGTTCCAACTTCCACCTGTAGTATATTAGTCATAGTCACCTGTCATAAATGCTACAAGCCTCCTCACTCAGCTTCGCGTCGCATACTAATGCTATTAGGAATCACATAAATAACCACGTATGAGGGTTACATTACTGCTTATAACTTCGAAACGCATGGACCGTAGTAACGACGAGGTATTTGTATAATCTCGAAGCCTAATTAGGTACGAGGATCGGCAGCACGAATCTGAAGCGAGTGCGACGCTCCCTGTTCCCAACTATTTAGGTAATCTGTGCCCTTGCCCTGGTGTTACAAACGTCTATTGGCCACGGTAACCACATTCCACCAGGTGGGCCGTGTGTTGTAATAAAAAATAGTGATTATTTTATAATAAAACATGCAGCTAAAAATACAAATTGCAAGATAATTCTAATAACATCTATATCTAAAACAACAAGTTCTAAAAAACAATAAATAATTAAAAATTCACACGATTATAATTATAACCGAAATATGAACCCATTATTAACTATAATAATCCCTTACTCCACAAAACCTTACGCAACAGTGTTACGAGTACGACAATAGCCAGTTCTCGACTTTATCGAGATCTCGCTATCCTAATTTAACAGTGAGATGGAGAGATTGCCTTTCGACAATAATTGAACAGGGAGGCATTCGGGAGAATCGGGGTCACTGTGCTGGTATGTAGTCACCTGTGTTTAACAGTAGGGAGTACTTCAAAATACCAAAATCGTTCTGAAGCTGTTTAATTGGGGTCGTTGATCTTTCAATACAAGCTTGCAAACTGATTTCCGAATTTTTTTCATAAAATGTAGCTTGTTCTCGGATAAAGATCTCGGATTCTTATTTTAAATCTCCGATGTGATCAAGGGACAGGGAGGAAGTCGGGAATCGGGATTAGTATGCAAACACCTGTGTAAAACAGTAGGCATTGGTTTTGAAAGCTTGAACAGCTTTATTACCTACTTGTATCTGATGATTTTTAATGCAAGCTTGTGCTAATAACTTTAAAATAATATTTTTCACTTGGTCGGATTTCAGCTATAAACATAATTGTGATCAAATTAAAATAATTGCGTTCTCACAATTTAAATAAATTTTATTCAGGTACCTTATCTATTACACTGTTACAACGCAGCCAGCAAAATAACTAATTGAGACTCTTTAAAACATACGAAAATTAAAGGTAGCCATTGATGATACGTACGTCGTGTTGTGAATATGAAACATAATTGTACGCCAATAAAATGTACGTCTTCCAGCCCCCCTAGCATGACCACATGTCGTAGATATACGATAAAAGATATCGTATCATATAACACCAACATTTTTACCGATTTCGCGAGCATGGCCAAAGTAGCGATATGATATGATAGGATATGATAAAATTTATCACGTGTTATGAAATGATAAGCCTCGCGATATGGAATAACAATGTTGCCAGTACTAATAAAAATTTTCAATCATCATTCACTTGCCACTCACTCTTTTTTTGTTCTTTTGCAACTTTTATCACCTTTTTTGACATGCGTGTGTAATCTGTGGACCTGTCCGACCTGTCTTTGTCTTATCACACCTTGTTTATTTACTTTTCTTGGAACCGGATCGCCATAACACAAAAAAAAACCGTCAACAGAATAAAAGTTTATTTACCTATTGTAATTACCTCGCCGTTTAGAACTTAGAAAGTTTGCATTTTGAAAATTACATATACTTTTGTCTGTCTCTCGGTTAACTCTGTTCAAATTCGTTGACTTTTAGAACTCGCAGTATAGCGCAGCAGCTGAAGCTACTTTCTGATTCTGAGTACATGCAGACCCATCCCCGATTGGCGCATGGGGAGTTTAGTGCGCCACAGGGTTGACTGACAGAAAATCGTCAGTGGGAAGAACTCCGGGCTATGTTGAGTGAACATGGCTCGGATAAGTCTATTGACCAATGGAAAGTGGTAAGGAGAGTGATAGGATAAAGTCAGTCATTGATTGTGATATTAACCGAAGTTATTATGGCATAAGTACACTTTATTCCATTTCATTTCTTCTTTTTACGACCTTAAATATATTGACCTAAAATATATAGAAATTCGTTGCTAATTTCTCTAATTAGGGTCCTCTTTTCCTATTTCACTTCTTTGTCCTCCGCGGCAAGTTAATTAATTCTTATGTATGGTCTAGCCATATTAAAAGATTTTAGGTGAAGCTTAACTTGTGAAGTTTTAACTGAAAAAAGGAGTTGTAATATCTTATTATTTTCTGTATTTTTCATATACATTTACACAATAATCATAAAAATGATTCTTACCTTTTAAAATCAGTTAATGACTAGTGATTGCATAATAAACTGGTGACTGTTATATTTTATCGAGTATATCACGCACTCTAAACCTCGTCGATAAAATAATACGACTAAATGTCAAAAATCGATAAACTTTACTTTTTATATCCACCAATAGTTGGCCATGCTCGACTTTTCGATAAATAACCGACTGCCATGCTCGCTCTTCTATCTATTGTAACGTATCATAACACGTGACGTCACTGGGCACGGTTATGCTCGCTGTTTCGATAAAAATTTAACATGGCGGCGATATTTATCATATTTTGACAGTTGGCGTGGATAAAACGCTTTATCATATCGTGTTATGATGGTCATGCTAGGGGGGCAGCTTTGGATTTCCCACCTTCACTGAATTCTATTAAAGGTACACCGAGGTACTACAGGTACTAACACGAGGCACACTAAAAGATTTGCACTTCTAGCTGCTTATATAACTACATATTAGAATTTCGAATGTTATATTGTTGAAAACGTTGAGGTTGCAACTCTTAGTAATAAAAAAATATTGGCAGAAAATCATTTGCCAATTGTTTTTTTATTACACATCTAAGTTCTACGTACGTAAGGAAAATTGAATTAAGTCGAAAAGATTTTAGAGTGGTGATTTTTTATGATTTTAAAAGTGCTCTCAACTCTCCCCAGGACTGTGCCGCTCGTCTTCAAAATGCTTTTAGGAGAGAAGCACTTTATTTGAGCACCGTGAGGCTATGGTTTTTTGAGAGAGGTCGGGTTTCTTTACATTTCGTGAAGGACGGCCTTCCACTGCAGTCAACGAAAATAATGTTGCTACTGTTAAGCGGCTAATTGAAGAAAACCCGCGGATTACCTCTGAGACAATTTGAGGACTATTGTGATTGGTATGAGCCAAATTCAGAAATTTTTACACGAGGAATTGAAAGATCGAAAAACTTGTTGTCGTTGGATCTCTCATAAACTGACAGCGGAGCAGAAGCGAGCTTGCGTAGAATGGTGCTCACAGATGCTACTGAAGTACGATCACAGATATTCTAATGCTCTTTATGGCATTGTCACAGGAGACGAAACGTGGATTTATTGTTTTGAACTCGAAAAAAATAAAAGCAATCTTGTGAATGGATGTTTGAAAATGAGAACAGGCCAACAAAAGTGAGGCAGGCGAGAAACGGTGGTTAAAAATGATTGGGTTTTTGAAGTGAAAACTTCTTTAGCGGTGTTGGATGGGTGTAAAATGTTAAGGAAGCGTCAGGATTAGTTGACCTTTGAACCTTAACCGACGACTGACGTCATACAAGATTAGGTACAGACTATCTATTTTGCAAGTTACGATAGATAGCGTCGTAGCTTAAACCGTAAGCACTTCGACTGTAAGTCCTCATAGTTTCAGATAGTATCGGGTTCAAACCACCTGGCCTTCGGGGATTTTTGTGATTGTTTTTTCTTTTTATAATTTATTACTTTTAGTGATTATTTTTTCTTTTTGTAATTTATTAATTTCTTCTAACAAAAAATTCGCAGAAAATTAGTGATAGGTTCTATGATTAGCGCTATATTATAGGTATGGTAGGGTAAGTTCTTGTTTATCTTTTTCTATGTATATAACGAAGAAAGAAAAAAAGAAAATGTTTTCACTTCTGCCGGCACTCCCAGAGTGCAACCCGTCTTTTTTTTTCAGCTACAGGTCCCATACAGGTCCCAATATTTGAATTCGTAACGTAAACGTAACCAGAGAACGGAGTAATGCGATTGGCCGCATGCCTACTGTGAACCAATCGCAATGCTGTTCTGTTCTTTCGACACGTTTACGTTACGAATTCGAATAGTTTTCATGCTCGGGGCACTGTACAATTCCACGTGAAAATCGTGAGAACGAGACGTGAAAGAGTGTTAATGCCGAGTGGTATTCAACCATTTGTTTACCAAGGGTGTTAGAAAAAGTTCGCAAAAAAAAACGACCTAAAAGCCGCGTTCTCCTATATCATAACGACCCTTCTTCACACACAGCCAAAAAACGAAGTCATTTTTAGGTTCCTCACTCATCCTGTACATAGCCCTGACCTAGCACCCTGTGATTTCTGTATTTTCCCCAATATCAAAGATTTGATGAGTGATTTCACTTTTACCAACTCCGAAGAGGCAGTGACAGCGTTCAATCAGCACGTACAAAACATGCCTGCGGATCTGTGGTCCTCCTGTTTTAAAAATGGTTCCATCGTATAATTTTTTTTTAATGTATAGAAGAGTATTTTGAAAAACAATAAACATAATATTTTGGTTATAACAAGTTTTTTTTTTAAGTTACGCCAATCTTTTAGTGTGACCTACGTATCATCCTGTAAGATATCAGAAGAAATCTAAGAGGTAAACCCGCGGCGCGTACGTCCAAATTAAGTCATGATGTGCCTTTAAAGCATTCCAAACAAAAGTATCAACAATGGCTACCTTTAGAAACACACGGGAGAACTCAGAATGATTTCATTTAATTTTAATCTTCGCAATAATAGTCAATTTAATTTTACTTTCATTTTACCGACACGCGACATAAATAAAAATAAACACAGATTTTATACTAGCATTACAATATTTTCTATCAATTCTCATCTCATTTCTACGCCACATTTATTTACGAAAAATTACAACAACATTTCTTTTGTCACTTATAATATAAATTATTACTTACATAAATGAAGAAATTAGTCATCACTTTATATCTAATTCGCACTCAACTGCATGTAGTACACGTAAACTGGTAACTGCACATTGATATGCGTATACGCATCTGTGAGTCAGACGTCATCAGACATTCATTGGTAAACGTGTCCGGAAAGCCGCCGTCAATCTTGCAAAAAGCTATCAATATACAATCTCAAACGTGTTCAAAACAATAACATCTGTTGACTAACTGAGTACAAATTAGGCACACAACTCCCATTTATGATCTTGAACATGTGCAGTATTAATATAGATACTTGTAGGTTATAACTGCAGGTGAATCATATTGACACTGATGAATAAATCGGTCAAGTTCGCATAGCTTTTATCATTTGCATATGTTTGGATTGGATATAACAGGATATCCTGTTGATATATGAAGGCGTCGATGTATCAGTACTACTCACTCCCGGTGAATGTAAACACCAAAAATATTTTATTGCCCTTATTCGCTCCCTTCAGGATTTTTTACAGGAAACCACATCCGCCCGCAGACGGTTATCATCATTACAATGTCTCACAGGCAGGGTTATTTCATATTCATCCCCCAAAACCCATCCCTTTCTAAGCAGTATTCTGGTTCCTTTCAATGCAATCATCTCTGACGCTGATCATCAATTTCTTAAAAATTTAGATATATAAAAAACTTTGAATACATTACCAACACAAGTATTTCCGTCGTAATTTTTTTCTTTAAAACTGTTTTTTTCACATTATGATGGTGTCATCAATCTAAAGACTTCACTTAACTTATCAACAGACAGAGAGAAGCAGATGCAAAATTTTAAAAGCATCGGAGTACCAATCTCATTATACGAACTTATAAGATGCTATCCATAAGCAGAATATTGAAGAACAAAAAACATTTTTTTTATCAAGAATTCTAAGTAAATCCAAACAATATTTGGAATACTACACAGTACAAGGTTGTGGTACTTACGCAATACAAATTCTTACCTTTACTTAGGTGTCATTAGATGGAGTCATCGACCTCAATTTGTTAACTAAATAACCATTTGGCGGCTCTGTACAAAAGCTCTGTCACAAAGGTCACAGAGTCCAGCCCATAATTAACTCACCATGGGACTTCAATCGTTTTTCAAATACCCATTCGCCTGCCAGTAACCGTTTATAATATGTACCGTTAAGGGTCTCTTGACATTTTAATATTTGTACACGAAACTCGTAAGAGGCTGTTGATATCCGTTGACTTACCTGAAACAAGTAGGCAACAATTTAGGTATTGGTTATTGTTTACAGTATTTGCACAAGATTTTATATTTTGTTGTTACGCTCTTTCTTTTTTGTAAGTAATAAGAAAACTTGTCAAGTTGTCAAGCGTTTTGGGAATCTTAATATTCACAACAATAAAACACTAAATAAGGAGTTACGTTACAGCATTTCCTACAGATATAGGTAAAGCTGTAATGTGTGTTCGTGTGTCTCACGAAATTTATTTTACGGATAGGTACTAGTAGACTAGATGGCTTGTTATTTTTGTATAGAGTGGCCAGAGTCATCATTCATCAAGTCTTCGTCGGAGTTCTATTAAAATACATTAAAATGTTCTTGTAGAGAACTGCAGAAAGAAAAGAAATTTATAATTTTGGGATTAAAATGGCCATGGCTGTCTAGAAATTTCTAACATAACAGCTCATCCTGACAATTATTTCATGACCGTACCTATTACGCCTATTTACATTACCATTTATTATTATTACGCATTTAGGACAGTGAAAACCTGATACGTATCTTTATTAACATTCTCAGTTATCCGGTTTTCTAATTCAGTCATAAAAACTACGAATTAATTATAATATTATATTATTCATAATGCATTGACGACGCACGGCCGGTTTTCGCGAGAGGTCGTCACAGCAACACCTGAACATCCATTGTTATCTTTGCAACAAGTTTCAAATTTCTCGTTTCGGATCACCATTCCGATGAGAGAATGATCGGGTTTGACCTGAACAATTTTAATTTGCATCTTATTGCCATTTGACGTTTTGAAAGTGAATTGAAAACTTTTAACCAACTGTGTGAAATTGAATAAATTTTTTACTCATGTGTGTCAAACGTGATTAAAAACGTTTTATTTTAAATACAATTAGTAATACCCACGCTAGTGGCTTAAATGAACTTGAATACCGCGTCCTTTAAATGCTTAAGAATCAGCTGTGGATTGATGATTGATGTTATTCAAACTCGCAACTTTACACTTCACCATACACCACCGCATACCTCACGAATAATGCGACGGAGCTAATAATAATAAATCACGAGATAAATTCCCTTGCATCGAACTTTCTAAAACCAATTTACGGAGTCACGTAAGTGGACAATAATTCGGTGTAAGCCCTAAGCTGCCCTAGAGCTAAACAACAATTTCGTACACGCCTTCTACAGAATGGTATGAACCAATAAAACCAGTAATTATACACATATGAAACGGAAAATATACGCTATGGGAGAAAGTAAATAGGCCGCAAGTGAAATTGGCAATTTAAAAGCTGGAATTGGACTTTGATTGCTGTTAGGTGGATGTTTTGATTTTTAGTCAAAAACGTAGTTGTAGAGTTTAACTAAAAAGTAGATTTCAAGTCGACCTACTTTTGGATAATGGATAGGTTATAATTTTCCTCGAGGCAATCTGAAACCAAACCACCGATACCTGTAATTTTTTTATATAGTCCAATAGCATAGCAAGTTGTATAATTTCTTAATTCAATCACGTTGCGCGTGCTCATGTACGCACGTTAAAAAGTTTTTGGTTATGTTTTATGACGCATAATTATAATTTAATGTTGAAAAGTTTGTACGCTTGGACGTACTGATCTCAGGAATTATTTACCGGTTCCATATAGAAATTCTTACACGTTATACAAATATACAGCTCGTTTATCGAAAAGTCATATCCAAAAATAGTGAAAAATAGAACAAATTAAAAGTTTCGCAATTCCTTTTGTACTGTTGAAATTATAATTTATTAAAATGTTTACAAGTAATAGTTATGGAGAAAATGATTTATGTTGTACAACTTCCGATATATGATGTGATTGATTTACGTTATGGAATGATTCTACCTGAAAACTGCAAGAGTAAATACTATTTTAGTATTATGTCATTCACAAGTGTATTGAAAAACGTCGTGTGATACAAGTGTGTATTGTTGATTACCATCTTCGGCTCTCTTAAGACAAGACATCGCTGAGGCGGTAATCACCAACTTTATACAATTGTACCATTATTTATATTATTTCCAATTCTATATATACCTATTATATATTATTTACTTTATAGTCATCATGCTATACTTATGTTGCTCGCACCATTTTAGTTATCTATAATAAAAAATTGAATCGCTAAATGTGTTGCTGAGCGCAAATCTTGAGAACAGCTGAACCGATTTCGCTTATTCTTTTTTTTAGAATATTCCTTGCAGTACGAGGGTGGTCCTTAGGCAGAGACATATTTAAAAAATTGCCTGGAAAAGTTTAGACTTTTCTATACTCCCATACAAACGGTTCGTAATAAAATAATGCTTAAAAATCAATTTGAACTTTAATACCATGTTATAAAGTTTAAGTGTTGTGGAGAGGGAAGGCAAAATAATTGAGCGACGCATAATGGCTTAGGGGTGCTACGAGGCTGCAGTATGCCACGGGCAAAGCCGAGGCGAGTTAGTTATTTATTAATAAGTATTAAAAATTATAATTTGAAATGGCAGTGAAAAGTGATAACATATCCAAACCAAATATGTATGGCAAGTTTTGAGTTGTTACTTTTTATAAAATGGGTCTAGAAATCAAATCATCATCACCTACGTGATTCAGAAATGTAATAAATTAATGTAAAGTTATTAATTTAGTTTAGGTAACAACGCAATCCCGATTTATATTCAACCGCCTAAAGCCAAGCAATAAGTGAAGTCCACGGGCTTTAACACGGCAATGAAGTTAACTAGTTTAAAAAAAAGATGAATTCATGTCTCCAAAAAAAACTTTACGGCTTTACGCATGCGATTAGGGACAATGACCAAAATATGCCGAGAAACTGACCGTTTACTGTTTAGCGCAATTCATATGCGTCTAATATAAAAGGGGGTGCTTTATTTGACTACTTAATGCTTTTCGGACAATACAAGTACAATAGGTTTTTATTTCATACAGTGACCCAGTGGCATCAAGAAAATATTCTCACAACTCCACAAAGGGGGACAAAAGGATGCTGTTATTCACACAGTTAACTCTTTATTATGTTAGAGGTTAGTTGGACTATTCCTCTGTTATCTTGTGTACGATGCTTTACAGTATACAGGTTGATGAAATTTGGAATACCTAATACGAAAGTGAAAAATTAATTTTAATATTTTACGGAGATTCTTTTGTACAGGCCTTTCTATATTGATTTGTTTTATAGTAATGTTGAGTTGTATTGTAGCATTTTTTATGAGCAGAACATTTTAGTGCAATTCAAAATTAGGTCAAGTTGTAAGACTGAAAGCAGGTCACTCTATACTTTTATTGGACCTGTTTATTCAATGAGATAAAATAGCCAGGGCCGTCTTAAGGCTATATAGCGCCAGGGTGCGAAGCTCAGACTGCGCCCCCCCCCCCCCCCGGTCAACAAAAAAGACGGGTTGCACTCTGGGAGTGCCGGCAGAAGTGAAAACATTTTCTTTTTTTCTTTCTTCGTTATATACATAGAAAAAGGAGTGCGTTCGCGCAGCGGAATGTTGTTGAATTTAAAGATTTTAATTATGCAGATATTTAGTGTATGACGTCGTGTAATTGTGTATGGTAAAAAAAAAATTGTGCATGCAGCCATTGTGGAGAAATTCGCTAAAAACTGATTCCGCTGGGCGAACCTCCTGTCCTGGCGGAACTTTTTTCTAATCCATGGACTTAGAAGAAAATAAATGTGTCCAAAAATTAGTGTGTATTTGTGTGTAATTGTGTATGTATGAATAAAATTAGGGCATGCATAAACTTCGGAGAAATTCAAGTTTCCGCTACGCGAACGTTTGGCCATTAGCTAGTTTTCATATAAAGCTCTTATATAGAGAGCTGCAGATTTTTACATAGGTTGTTTTGAATTTGTTTAAATTTGTTTAAAAAACAGATTTAGAAGAAATCGTAGGGTTTAAAAGATAAAAATATAAACGGGAAATACGCTCATTAGGTCTTAGTTCGTGAAGTAGCCACTTTGGGGTCTAGATTTTCACGTTTATACAAACCTTGTAAGTGTCTGCAACATGTTGCCAAGTATCAATGATGGTTCGTTAGTAATTAATGAGTTATAGGACAATTTACCATGAATAGACCACTGTTTGCAAAGCAGTCAAATATCAAGACGTTCTAAAGTAATTGCATAGTAAAATGTGTTCCAATAATTAGTGTATTAATTCAACTACTTGCATGCAAAATTTCATCTCATTAAATTCAGTAATTAAAGAGAAACAATTAAAATACTGACAAAGCATCGAAAACCTACATAACCCGACCAAGTTCGGATGGCTACAAAAAAGCGACCGTGCCATATTTCTAAGTAACGTTCTTAACCTTCCAGTATAGTATTTATTAATATGGTACAATTGCGTACACAAGCGTTAGGAAAAAATAAAACAATTGCATTTCTAGAATGAATTTTTTTTTTTAATAATTCCGCCCCTATCTGCGATAAGAATAAATCTTAAATTAACAAGTTCTAATTAAACATCAGCTTCTCACTATCACTCACTCAATATACCTACCACATAATTATTTTAAGCTTCACTGTTACAACATTAATAACACACTGTCAATATTATTATTACGGAGAATTGGCGATACATAGCAAAACAACAGCGCATACGCACATTGTCCTTGAGTGCAAATTTGTGAATGGGGATAAAACAAAACCAGGTTCAAGTTCAACAGCAAACGAATACGCGCAGGCCGTGGCTTATGTGAGTTATGAAAACATATTGCGCTCTCTTTTCTTCAAGGATGGAAGTACCGTTTCAAGAGGGAAGCCGCCTCTATCGCTCGTTGCGCGCAGCGCGTTGTCTGTTTTTTCACACTAGCATAATATTTTTGATCAATTCCTAACTACAATACTTAGACTATTTAATCAAAGGACTAGCCTTAAGTGTACCGCTTCGAACAAAATAATTCTGAATATTTTGGTGGGGTGCGCGGGAACACGCCCACATACATAAGTCCAGTACAACGGTAATATCATATAAAAAAAGCTATAAAGTAGCTACGTGAATAGTACTTACTGTCATAGTCAAATACACTTAAAAAATCATGTGTAAAAAAATAAATGACCTATAAATTATATCAAAACAATTGTGTTATCACCTGTATCAATTAAATACCGGTATTATACTGTAAATTTTAGAATGTTACCTAGATATATTGAACGGCCGCTTTTTTATATCTATCCGAATTTGGTCGGGTTATGTAAGTTTTCGATGCTTTGTAAGTATTTTAATTGTTCCTCTTTAATTAATGAATTTAATGAGATGAAATTTTGCATGCAAGTAGTTGAATTAATACACTAATTATTGGAACACATTTTACTATTCAATTACTTTAGAACGTCTTGATATTTGACTGCTTTGCAAACATCGTCTACTCATTGTAAATTGTCCTATAACTCATTAATTACTAACGAACCATCATTGATACTTGGCAACATGTTGCAGACACTTACAAGGTTTGTATAAACGTGAAAATCTAGACCCCAAAGTGGCTACTTCACGAACTAAGACCTAATGAGCGTATTTCACGTTTATATTTTTATCTTTTAAACCCTACGATTTCTTCTAAATCTGTTTTTTAAACAAATTTAAACAAATTCAAAACAACCTATGTAAAAATCTACAGCTCTCTATATAAGAGCTTTATATGAAAACTAGCTAATGGCCAAACGTTCGCGTAGCGGAAACTTGAATTTCTCCGAAGTTTATGCATGCCCTAATTTTATTCATACATACACAATTACACACAAATACACACTAATTTTTGGACACATTTATTTTCTTCTAAAGTTCCGCCAGGACAACGTTCGCCCAGCGGAATCAGTTTTTAGCGAATTTCTCCACAATGGCTGCATGCACAAATTTTTTTTTACCATACACAATTACACGACGTCATACACTAAATATCTGCATAATTAAAATCTTTAAATTCAACAACATTCCGCTGCGCGAACGCACACTAGAAAAAGATAAAAAAGAACATACCATACTATACCTATAATATAGCGCTAATCATAGAACCTGTCACTTATTTTCTGCTAATTTTCTGTCAGAAGAAATTAATAAATTATGAAAAGAAAAAATAATCACAAAAAGTTATAAATTACAGAAAGAAAAATTAATCATAAAAAGTAATAAATTACAAAAAGAAAAAATAATCACCAAAAGTAATAAATTATAATAAGAAAAAACAATCACAAAAAGTCCCTGAAGGCCAGGTGGTTTGAACCCGATACTATCTGAAACTATAAGGACTTACAGTCGAAGTGCTTACCGTTTAAGCTACGACGCTATCTATCGTAACTTGCAAAATAGATAGTCTGTACTAGAGATGCGCCGAGTAGCACTTTTGCCGAGTAACGAGTACCGAGTTTTACTCGGTTCGATTTTTTTCCGAGTAACTCTGCTCAATTAAATCCACGTTTCAGGCGCGTAAACAAGTACAAACAGATTCGCGCGGCACGAGCGGCCAGCTCGCGTTGATACAACCCTCACCCCGCCCCCGCCTTTCATCTATCAGTCGCTTGCTAGTTTACAAACAAATACGTCACGTTGCACGTCATAGTAGATAAATAATTGAAAACGTTTGTTAATTAACAATTGACTGTGATGACTTCACGTAAAAGATTCCGAATTTGGACGTTTTACGACGAAATTGAGGAAGATAAAACGAAAGTGAAATGCACCTTATGCAAATCTCTTATTTCACGTAGCGGTGTTGGACAGAAGGCTTCTACGACAGCAATGTTAAGCCATGTTAAAATAAAACACACAGAAGAGTTTAAATGTTTGGAAAATGAAACTTTGAAAGAAGAAGAAAGAAGAAAGAAAGAAAAACCTTTTATTGTAGTGCAACACCGATTACACAATTAATTGTGTACCTACTGACACACGCAAACAAGTTATTCAGGCACAATTTTTCTTCGCGCTACACCAAAAAAGGAGCCAGTTCAACATGATATCAGGCACAAGTACCTTACGCTGGTTTTCAACTGGCTCCTATGTGGAGGGCATGCGACATGAATAATAAATAGAAAGATATTAAATTTACAAAAATCTAAAAAATAGAAAAAGAGAAGGAATATGAAATAAAAAAATAAAAACCAAAAATAAAAACACAACAGCAGAAGCCAACATGCTTGAAATATCTCAAAATCGTGAGCCATTTGCGTCAACGTAAACAACCTAAATATATTGCTTTACCTAAACCGAGTATACTCGGCATTAAAACCGAGTTATTCGGCCGAGTACGAGTATTAAAAAACCCGCCGAGTACGCCGAGTACCGAGTAGCAACCGAGTACTCGGCCCATCTCTAGTCTGTACCTAATCTTGTATGACGTCAGTCGCCGGTTATGGTTCAAAGGTCAACTAATCCTGACGCTTCCTTAACATTTTACACCCATTCAACGCCGCTAAAGAAGTTTTCACTTCAAAAAACGCAATAAATTTTTGATGTTTCATTTATTTTTCTCTAAGATCTGTAATCTACAATAAATATACCTAAAATGAAAAAATAAAATTCAAAAATTAAGGAAAAGAAATGGATTTAATATTTCTCTAACGTTTCACAGCATTAAACAAAATCAAACTTTAATTTTCATGCAATAAGATTCAACTACAACAACAAGAATAACCGACACTCAGAGCCGCATCGCGAACTTACATTACAATGTACACCCTAACAGCCCAATTATAGAGGCCATTTCGCTTAAAGTGCGGGCGCCAGGCGGCTAGGTCAAAGGGCCTCTTTGGAATGGAGATATTGCCGCGTGCGTGTTAAATTAATTTAATTGTTATGTGTGTATCAAAATAAGAGCTATTTTACCTTGCATATCGTGAGCGGTATGACACGTGCCGAAAGGCAAAGGTGACAATAATAGGTACAATGTTAAATTTTAATATTGGTTGATGCCTATATTTTTATGCATGTAGGGGTTTAATTGACGTAAGTGTACGTAACGGGGGCATGGCGTTAACATTGTACTTATGAGTTAAAGGTTAAATTAGGAAATATCGAAATGTTTAGAGCTCGGCCTGCGCCCCCTCGGGCTACGCGCCCGGGTGCGGCCGCACCCTTGAACCCCCGGTTAAGACGGCCCTGAAAATAGCCCTCGATCAAAGAAGTAACGATATTGATATTTCGTCGAGTCTCCTCGCTTGATAGCATTAAAGCGTAACGAAAGTGGAACGAAGAGTATTGGAAAATTGTTTGTCGTCGTACTCGTTGTGCTTTATGAGAATTTAGAAGTGTGAAATGCTGCATTTCTTCTCTTGTATTTTTGTTTTATGTGACGGAATATCATTTAGGGTACCTACTAATCCCTCCTACATGACTACTACATGTATAATAGACCCTTTCAAAATATCTGGGACCCAAGTTAATCTAAGCAAGACTTTGATGCAGGTTTTTCTTTCAGGGTTAGAGAATTAGACGACGCGCCAATATTTTTTCAAATAATTTTCTTTAATCTTGGCAGGTCAAGGCCGCTAATGTTGTGATTGCGGCCAGATTTTACAACATCCTGTAGGTAATAATGCCTGGTCCACAAAGCAAGGTGGAGCGGGTTACAAGTGTGTAACAAAGCGAATAAAGGGGACAAATATGAAAACAACGACGTGACGAAACTACCCTTACGTCTCAGGCGGGTCAGTGACCCTTATCTTATTTGTCCCATTATTCTGGTGAATTTGTTTTTTATGAAAGCAATTGTGGTTTGGTTACTGATAACGATTTTTTTTTGTTGAACGTGTGAATATTGTTATTTTATTTAAAGTAGGTATAGTGTTACAATAAAATAAATAGATGGATAGATAAATATTTTATTGGACATTAACATCAGCAGCTGTTATGTAAGTAGAGCAAGTTTTTAATTCTACAATTGACGATAACTTACAAAAATTAAAAAATCAATTGGTAGAGGAGAAGCCTATATCCAGCGGTGAACTGCAGTAGGCACCTTGATAATAAATCTATTAGTATGTACCTACATAAGATATACAAGTTTCCAAAAGTACTAGGTCCATACCTAGTGATACCTGTACATGTAAGTACATTCACTAATGATATGAAAGACACAAGACACCAAACTTATCCATTAAGTACGAACATAAAACGAGTTTTATCACAACCACAGCGAATAAATCTTTTAAGTTATAAACATTACATACTGTACACATCATTTAAAATCTGATATAAATAGACTACGTAAATAAATCGAGTCTCTCCAAGATCTTAGGCGCTCAACCTCACCTGCAACCGGGTACACCTTCTGAATCTTCTGATTGGCGGACAAATCTCTGATACAGTCGTAGTCATAAAAGCCACATCCATTATAAGGGCTAAAAGAGTGGACCCCGACTCCAAACTGCTCCTGGTTACTCCCGGGACTAACGTTGCACTACAGTAAAATAAAAAATCTAGACAGTCTATACAATCTTTAGCTAAGTACAGTTTCTTCATCCGAAAGTCATTTCATCCTGCACTCCTACCCCTCTTTTCCATGATTTAATTAATTTTGACTCTTACGGAAGCGTCTTCCGACTGATCCTCTACCTCCGAGAGGAAATTCTACGCCATGACCGTCAATCAGCAGGTAGCTTAGGCTCCGACGACCTTGTTTCAATACAATCAAAATATGGATTGGATATTTTATTAAGGTAATTTAAGTTTACAAATTGAATTACAAAATTTTAATAAGATAATCAAATTACAATATTGTGATGTTGAGCGTGTTCTTACCACAAACACGTATATACCTTTAGCAAGCTTTAACAGAAAAAAAGAGATATTTGTGTTAAAGTTTCGGAACGGCTGCCGCCATAAGTACTTGGATAATAGCCTCTTGTCAATAATCGGCCCATTTCGGCTGAAGGACGGAGTAAACTGAAGGTCAGGGTCATGTTATCATAGCTTATGAATGCTTATAAGTGCAGATGTGTCATGCCCACCCTCATAAATTATGTAAAGCTTTGTGTCAAAAACCTTTTCAAAGTACCACTGTAGCAGTGGCTGCATCATATTGCTATTTAATGTTAACATTAAGTTAGAGGGTGGTACTTTTTAAGCGATCATATTGAGGCCATTTGTACTGGGAAAGTAGGTATTTTACAATACTACCAATAGCTAACATTGGATAACATAATAATTATTGATCGATTAATTTGCTCACAGGAAGAAACTAGAAAAATGTGACTAAACATTTAACATTAGAACTAAGTTAAATAAAATAAAAATAACAGAGAATCGAACATGGCGTTTTAAAAGGTCCTCTTTAGTCGCTGACGATACAGATCTACTTTAAAACCTCTCATTTCACACCCGTGACAACCAATAAAACTATCAGAACACAGATGCATCGGCCATCATAACTTGAGCAATTACTCTCAACCACGCTCCATATAGTCCAACTAAAACTTATGAAAGACATTCCTTGTTCACAAAGCGAGGTGAAAATGGAAGGTATTAAACCAGGCACGGTTCGACAATGGCTCTTTTATGTCTTTGTCTGATCAGTGCCAGTGCCAAGATGAATACTGAGTTATGGGGTCTTAAGCAGTGTTCATATTAAACAATGGAATTATCTATTTTAACATTTATGGACATTATATTTTAAGGCTATTTGATTTTGGATGATTTAGGTATTACATTGGTATTCCGTACTTCTAGCACAGAATAATTAATAGTACTAACGCTTCTAGGTAATTTTAGTGAAAGGGATGACTATTATTTTTCTGCTCGGAAACTGAAATCTAATTACTTCAAACGTAAGTACTTAGCTATCAGTCAGCTTTCCCAATGTTTCTTAGAAAAAAGTCTCTATACACCAGAAAATAATCATCCCACCAAAAACATTTTCATGTAAAAATGTTGCCAAGACGAGTCTACGTAGTTTACCCTGTGAAAACGTTATCAGATCTCGTATAAAGCCAAGATCTAAAGACTGCATGCTCTAAACCTACAAGCTCTACACTACACCATACTACAAATCTTAGATGAATTAAATTGAATTTAATTTGTGAATTAAATTGTTAATGAATTAAATTTTTAATTCATCTAAGCTACAAATATATGAAAAAGTGGTCAGATCTCATGTAGAGCCAAGATTTTTGATCTACGCGCCTTAACTTTATCGGGCCTACCTTCACAAATTCCGAGAGATAAAAATAAACTAGAGATTATACATAGTTTTAATACACTTACGTTTTATAGAATAACCACCTAAAACTTGATTTGCGTCGTGAACTATGTAAGTACTTACTACTTACATATTTGATTATTAGTTCCAACGTATGATAAGGAACTAATGAGTCAAGAAAGACAACACATGTACTGACACGTAATAACAATATTGCATGTTTTCAATCACGTATTTAAAACCGTAACAAAACAAAATATCACTTCCACGTAAGTGATCATTATTTTATCTACTTAAAAATCTTTTTCTCATGAGAAACCCTAACGATCACCGGATCGAGTAGTGAAGTGGCAGCAGCTGTAAGTGTTGATATTGTGGTAACTTTAATGGTTATTTACCAGGAACCGCGGATATATCTCTATAGTCAATTATCTTCCGTTTAGTAATGACTCATGCGTGAACACGCCCTGCCACCAAACATCTTTGGCCTGTTTCGTCTAGGGCGACAGGTAGGGGTGTACTCGCCCTCAAGACCACGTTCAAAGAGTTCGGATATCATCTGCATCTATCCATTGGTGGCCCTCTTCTTTTTCAATCTAAATATTTTTCTTCATCTGAGCTGCATTTCTCGGCTGCATCCAAAGCTTGCATTTTCGAACCCGGGATCTAGTCTCCCACTTCTCTTTACCATGATTTGGTTGAATTGACTTTGGCTGATCGCCCAGCGCCGAGAGGAAATGGTCTGGCGCAGACCCTCATCAATAATATATTTAAAACTGCAAGTTGGTACATACACCTGCTGTACCGGCTTGCGGTTGAAGTTGACTTAAATTGGTTTCCATAAATCGAGGTGTGGCTCCAAGGTCCCATACATCTCCGGTCCAATCTCAATATTTTTTTGGCTAATTTGCCAATTTTTTTTTATACCACTTAGGTGGCAGACAAGCACAAGGCCCACCTGGTGGAAAGTGGTTACCGTAGCCTATGGACGTTTGCAACAACCAGGGGCGTTACAATCGCGTTGCCGACCTGAAGGAACCTTCTAATGCCCTTCTTGAAGAACCCCATATTGTAGTCGCTTGGGAAAACCACAGCAGGAAGTTCATTTCACAACCTGAGCGTGCGTGGGATAAAGTTCCTTTCAAACCGTACGGTGCGCATCGTTTCCGGTCGCAATGTGTGAGCATGAATTCCCTGCCTATGGCGAGTGGTGCGATGATAGAATGTTGCTATGGGCATCATGTCAATCAATTCATCTGAGGACAGGCCATTGTTTAGGCGGTAGAACACACACAGAGAGGCAAAGCCCCTCCTGAGGCTGTGAGTTTCCACGTCGCCTTCGAAAAATCGAACACGGGATTGTCGACGAGCCTCAAGCCTCAAAGCCCGTATTTGCACCGAGTCAGGTCGAGAATAACTGTTATTCACCTTCACCTACAATTGATTCCCCCATGACTTCTTTCGCGATTTATCGTTATGTATTTTTCTACAGCTATCGTACCGTGACAAGATATGTTCACGGATTTACCTTTTAAGTCTAATCATAAGCTATTGAACGAAACTGTAAATTGGAATGGTCCAATAGTTTTGTGTGTTGCCCGAACACATAACAATGAAATATTTACAATGCTGCTATCATTATTAATCATCCGAGCGCCTGACTCGGTTACACTCAGAGCTTACACAGACTGCAAATGTCCGTGGTGCATGAACATCGAAGACACTAGATTCCACCTGTGGACTGAATACAGTGAATACCCCAAGTAGTTATTGATCAGATTGAAGGTCTTGAGAACGCACAGTCTAGACAAGGAAGACTTAAGGGATCTGAAGAAACAACTGATGATCAAATTTATGAAGGTCACGAAAGGATTCGACGGAATGACGTGAGAGAGCTGAATCGACCGCTCTCTGAGAGGGAAGCCTAAAAAACTTATACGCAGAGCCACGTCACGTAATCTTCTTTCATACAGTTGAAGGATTCGAGAAATTTTGTGATGCACAAAATGTGCTTCATAAGAAAATTATGTTCATCTGACTTCGTCCTTATTTGTGTTACGCGTTAAGCTGGACTTGTTTATATTTTTTTAATGATTTATGACTTTCTTGTTAAGGATTCAAGCCTGTATACTTTATGATTTTCTTGGTTTTGCCAATATTTTTAAATTTGTCGAACATTTAATGAGGCACTCTTAGCACATTTTATTTAATCTCAATAAGTAAATCATGAAGATTCGAATTGGTGAAATTCAACCTTAGTGTCTGTGGATAGAGTCCTATGTAATAAAACAACCCTTCATAGCTTCTCCAATGTTATTGTACTTACGTAACTAATACTAACTCATGCTTTCAAATTAGTCCGCGTCCTTCGAAAAGACTCCCATGAATCTCCATGAATAATATTAGAAGTTAAAAATACAAATCAAAAAGTTCGTTCTAACATTCTACGCTGTTGCTAACCAACTATATCAAAAAGATCAATTAATACTCTCTGTTGTTCCAGATGAATGTTCTAAATGAATACAAGAAAGCAATTTGCATTTGAATCTGAAGTTCTTGTTGATTCTTTATAAAAACAAGTGAACTACTAAGCAATAACAATCGTTAATTAAAATATTCCGGGAATAACAACAAAGGCGATTAAGATTGAAGCTAAGGGAAAAAGTTTACACAGAACAATAAATAATAGTACGAAGTGTCTGTAAGTACCTACCTATAGAAATTCTCACTCAAGCCAATTCATTCAGTTAATTAATTGGATTGGATTTACTTTTACAATTACTTTTTTTATGAGTAGAAACAATTATGGCCTTGTTGGTCATTACCATTTATCGTCATCTTGGCGGGGGGTCCGCTTATTTCTTCTCTTCTCTTTTTCTAGTTAGACTATTTCAGATTGAAACGTTCCCGTTTCCATTATAACCAAACTCAACAATATTTTAGCATTCCCGGATGCGTTTATAATTTACTAGCTGTTGCCCGCGGCTCCGCCCACGTGGATGTTGGTTATCGCGACTAAACATAACCTATGTCCTTCTGCAAGGTCTAATCTACTACTATGTCAAATTTCGTCAAAATCGGTTCAGTCGTTTAGGTGTGAAAGCGTAACATACAGCAGACAGAGTTACTTTTCCATTTATATTATTTGTATGGATGTACTTAAAATGTACCCAACGCTGCACAAATATTCACAGGTCGGTGGTCAAAGGGTTATTATTGGACCGCGATTACTTTCGGAAATTAGGTAACATATACTTTTTAGTGCCTTATGAAGTGTTATGTTACACTGACCATAGCTTACCTTTCGAGGGCTCTTCAATTACAAAAGGTGTTATAAATAGGGTAAAGCCCTTTAGGTACCTTCCGAACAATAGGAAGTATTAAACCCGGATTACACGGTTATAAGTGTAAACTCGACAACCGGTGGTAAGATTATGCAAAATGCAGGCGAGCGCTTTGCAATTGTAATGTGCCCTATACAATTAAATTATTTCAATTCTAACTTTTTAGAGTGTACTCAGTGGCTTATGGACGCGAAAAGTATTCGCTTTCAGTATTGTTACGATGAAAAATATTCAATGGGTTAAAATAACTATTACAAAGTAAATTAGGGTACAATAACCACCTTTTTAAATAAATATTGTGGGTAATTGATCCCCAAAAGGACTTCATCGAGAAATTTCCATCGTTCTAACGTAATGTTATCATTATTTTTTGTTTTAATGAAGCACGTGAATCGACCAACCCCCCCAAACTTCAAGTTGCAAAGCTTCAGACTGCGACCTCGCCTGTCGACCACCAATAACAGCGAACATGATCCGCTAGTATTTTTACTTACGAGCGTATCTTCTGCATTATCATTTTTATTATTTGTATAAGTGATAATATCTTTATATCTCTAACACTAAGAAAAATAACTTTATGGCTTCACTGAAATACTACATTTTGGTCCAAACTGGTGTTTATGCGGGGCATGCTTTTTGACAATACGTACCTATTCGTCGCCATTAGCATACAGTTAGGTGTGTAATGTTTTCTCGGAATTTAATAAAACTTAGATCGTTTATGGGACTTGTGTTCCTTTTTATTGGATGTCAAAATTTTATTTTATTTTTCCTCGTTATTGAGAGATTTCATTTCGTATTTTTCCTATTTAATTTCGTTTTTTGCTCTGTGTGACTTGTCAATATATTGCGGTAGGTTATGTCGGACTCGAACTGACTAAACCGCAAGCCGTCTGTGGGTCGTTGCGCTAGGCCGAAGGTGAGGTTGTCTCGCGACATATCCCTCGCACCCAGGCTGACCCAGGGCCATTCCTCTCGGTCTGGCCCTTTTCGGGAGGGGGGACCACGCGGTTTCCGACTCGCGGGAAATTATGATTCAAAAAGGCTAACCCTTAAATGCCATCGGTTTTTGGTTTTTAGGAAATTTTAATTCTGTTTTCCGTACATACTCTATGTTATTATTTATTTTACTTATACATGTATATTACATTACATGTAGGTACATAGCTGCATGGCGAATACTATTAATAATAATAACATAAAAAAAACTAATAATAACATTTTTAAATAAATAAAATAAAAAAATATAATTAAGTAAAAAGCTAGAAGTTAAAAATATTTCTAAAATTGAAAAATTAAATGTAAAGTATTAATTATTTTTGCATTGCTGCAACACCACACCGGGCTTAGGTGACGATTCACGTCACCTAAGCCCGGTGTGGTGCTTTCACGAAATTTCTACAGCCAAGTCATTTGTGAACAGTCAGTGTGCAAACTATTGTCCGACTAGAATACATTTGTTAATTCGAAATGTTATTACTCACATTACCATAATCGAACCAACCAGCCATAAAGACTTTGTGACAGAACCAAGGGTGGCCGGTAACCAACATTCAGCAAATTTGGACAGGTTAAAATACAATTAATTTAAAGACCTTGTTACAACGGGATTAGGTTTATATTTCAGTGGTGGTATGTGTAATTTACCAGCATTTTTGGGTAGTTCAATGTGCAGAATTCGAAGGGTTAGTTCAATGACCTGATTGGAGTCGAGATAAAATTTTGAGGTGTTAATTTGTGTAGTTGCGTTATCAGACGTTTGTATCAATGTTTCGAAATTAATTTACCCCTACTCAGTTGGTTTGTTGATCTTGGGGACATTGATTTAGGGAGGGTTAACTTTGCAATATTTTGGTATGAATTATGTATAACATATTTCATTCAGTAATAAGGTATTTGCATATTTTGTACGTAGGTACAATGTTGGGTCACAGGTTGGGTGGTCAGTTGAATTGAATATCGTACTTCATTAAACAGTACTTACTTACCAAATACAATAGTGCGGTGTAGTTAGGTATACCTACTAAACTGTAATCTTCTGTATGTCTTACCTGTAATAAAAATTATGAATTAATGATTAAAAAGTTCAGACGAAGTACACGGATATAGATTTAGATCAGAAAAGATGAACATTCAAGTCGGGATATGAACCCGCGACGAGTCCTTTACAGAGAATACTTTCACCAAAAATCTTAGTAGATATAGTTAGCTACTTTAGTTGTCTATAAATTTGTTAGTGTTCAAACTGTTCAACTAAACTAGCTGCAGTAGCTTAGTGTTATGGGTAATGGACTGCTAACACGAAGTCTCGGATTCGATCTCAGGTTTTACCATGGCACACACCAATGACTTTCCATGTCTTTCGAAGTTATGTGTGTATTTATTGCAGGTTTATAAGTGCCCGGTTAATGGCATTAACCAATATTACATTGGGACCTGAACATAAACTGGCGAAATGTGGGTGCTAGCACCTCTGCCTACCCCTCTGGGGATTTAGGCGTGAGTTTAGGTTATGTTACGTTATGTTATGTCAAACTGTTCAACAAGTTTTGTCTTTGACTGTACCTACATCCTATATACGCTGTACGTTTTGACATAAAAGTATAGTAAGCTTTTGTCCTAGGCCTTACCATTTGAGCCCCATTGGGCAATATTCGATTTACGACCTCTAAAATTTACAACCAAGTATTGTAGTCCACTTCCACAATCAATTTCCCCATATAATTTCAGTTGGCATTGCAAAAAAAACATACTTTTTTAACCTCGTAAATGGGACGTGTTCGGGCTATAAAAATGGCATAAATTTTTCTGTACATAATAAAACAACTGTGCTCACATAGAAAGAGGCGACATTTTTATAGAGTGATAAAATATGGACAATACTTGACCATATTTTTTAAAGAATCAAGAATCACAATAATTGTTCATTACGGTCATTGGTTTTAATTTTTAGTAATCAAAACTAATTCATAATGTAAAAATCTGTGATGTTTAGATATTTATTTTTGATTGTTGTTTCGCCAGAGCGTCTGAACAGCCCCCTAAATAAGTGGATAGTCATTGGATGAATTTATGGGATTTGAAGTGTATTACAGTCATTTTTTTTTTTTTTTTTTTTTTTTTATATAGGACACGTCAATTTGACTTCACCTCGCCTGATGGTAAGCTGAAGGCAAAGTCTCAGAAAAGAGGGTCACCATTACAAACACGTACCATGTTAACAATGGTGGCACTCAGCTTGACGGCCTCATCAGATGCTTTTTCACGCCCCGCTTAAAGGACCCGGGACTGTTGGAAGAAGGAAACACGTGAGCTGGCAAGGAGTTCCAGGTCTTAATGGTGCGACAAAGAAAGGAGTCACCAAACCGCTTGGTTCTTGAGGGAATATTCTGCACCGTATACGGGTGACATCTAAGCCCTGCTCGTGTTGTCCTATGTAGGAAAGGAGAGGGCGGGACCAGTTGGAAGAGCTCATCAGAACATTCACCATGGTAGAGACGGTAAAATACTGCCAAGGATGCAACATCTCTACGCATCTGCAAAGGCTCAAGGCTCATAAACGTCAAATCCCATACATTTGGAATTCTATTCAACAATTACCACTTGTCTAGAGTAGCAGATCTGGAAATTTAGTACAGACACAGACGATGTATCTCAAGAACCTATCCCATGTGTCACCTGAACAGGCCCAGTATTTCACGCGGTTAGAGCCGCGGACAACAGCTAATTAATATTTGAAATATCGTCGGAAGTGTGAAGCTAATATTGCGTAGCCCAGTATTGCGTTGCTAGTATTACGAAGCTAAATTGCGTGTGTAGGTAATCGCGTAAGTGTTAAATAGGCATTACCTTGTGCAGAAGGAAGTTAATCGATGTTTTAATTTTATGTATTTATGTATCAATTCAAACACACCGCGGTTTTATTCTTGATTTATTACATCAACATTAAAATTGGCTGAGGTGTTAATGCATGCTAAACAATTTCCGTTCCCAATTTCACCCTAATCCGCACCGTATAGGTACTTTTCGAAATTAAATGTTAGTATTTCACATATATAAGTTACATCGTGAGTAATCGGAATGTTGTAAGATGTAGCCTTGACAAATGCTATGTTTAGACAAACATAGGTATCCGTAACTACCATGCTTAATTTTTATGTAAGAAATGAAAGGTATCTCAAAACAAAAGATACCTATTTAGGGATATCTGTGTTCGTGTGAAAATAAATATATTTAAATATAAAATTTTACTGTAAGGGAACAAAGGTGTCACAGGAATGAAAGGAAAACCTGAATGACGCCAAGAAAAATGAAAGTAAAGTGAAGATAGCGCGAAAGCTTCAGAAACAGACGTTGAGATAAAATATGCAAATTTAGCTACAAAAACGGTCCATTGAAGTTTTTTTATTTAAATGTGTAAATGAATATTTCCATCGTTTCTTGCAGGCTTTATAAAATTGAAATAAAAGAGCCTTTATGTAAGTTCCTATTTTAATTACTGATGAATGTCAACTGATGAGTAATGGAAATGTCAGCAATCATTTGCATGCCGTATGGTTGAATATGGTGATACTTCCACAACATATATCAACATCACTATACCCATATTTCGCAAATTATGAATAAATGAAATGAAATGAAATGATTATTTTTTAATGTTTTATTAGTTTGTTCTATCTATAAGTAAGTATATCACCTAATAGTTATCTAAGTAGTTCTTGTATATTAACTTCTAGAATATTAGCTTCTAGTATATTAACTTCTAGCTAATATGAAAGC
Source organism: Eilema caniola (assembly GCA_949126895.1). Taxonomy (NCBI): domain Eukaryota; kingdom Metazoa; phylum Arthropoda; class Insecta; order Lepidoptera; family Erebidae; genus Eilema; species Eilema caniola. The sequence continues at coordinate 14,618,841 of OX421477.1, forward strand.
TTCTAGCATATTAGCTTCGAGTATATTAGCTTCGAATATATTAGTGCATAAGCTTCCTACAATTTACGTTATGTATAACCTTCTAGCGTATTAACTTCTATTTTTAGATTCTAACTTAAGCTACAACCTAGAGTTATCAATAAATGCAATAAATGTATTGTAGTATTAAGTATTATTTATGACATACAGCGGAGACTTAGTTTATACTTCGGCTTCGGAACCCTTAAAAGGAGATATTTGTATTGGCCTGTTCTTAATGGCAACTGGTTTAATTGTTAATTGTTCCGAGTTACCAGTATACCATAAGCTGTTTGCACAAACTCTCGTGTTTATTTCAAGCTAATAAAATTGATAATTTTATTCAAGGGGTCGTTATTGTAAGTTGAGTGGCCCACTTCAAATTGCAATCCATTGTCATCATCGCTTTTATTATTTGCGACCTTTTTGCAATGTTAGAAAAACAAACTTTTTGTGTTTGTGCGTCGTTAGTAAACTTGTCTGTTACAGTTCTGACAGGACTGACAGGGCATCATTTAAAATAGCATTTTGTACATTAACACTTCTTGGTAGAGTTGGAAATTGCATGTTAGGAACCTCCACAGCATCGTTAGTAAGTAATTCGATATGTTTCTGAAACAAAAAAACCAGTCGTATTAACTTATGGGATCGGTGGGGACCAGATGGTCGGTCCACCATATTGAGTGTTTTATCTTATCGAGTCGATTAATATATCATCGATGTACGATACTGCTAATAGATTCCTTCATTAATTATCAATTTACCGAACACTAGTAAAAGAGAGCCATATGTTTTTTATCGATATTATGTATGGTTAACAGCTTCTAACACATTTTGGCCATAACATTTTATGACTAATAATATTTCTTTTGTATGTAAGACAGAGAAACTTACGGAATATTATTTCAATGAGCATCATCAAAGTTATACATGTGTTAGATTATTTTTATTACTTGTTTTCTAAGGATCATTATAAAAATAAACTTTTATGTTGTTATAATCTCTGAGACTGTACAATATTTTCTTATTCTTCATTCAACAGTAAACCTTATAGCCTATGACATAGTGTCCGCTTAACGGCAACAGGCATATTAATAAAATATCTCCAGTACTGTACGTATTGTTTACATCAGTAAATGATCGTCCATTCTTGAGATATCTTTCTAATGTAAAATAAAACGTCAATGCCCATTTTTTTCTAGAGGTCGATCCCCTTAGTACGAATACAATACTGGCTATGTCACTGGTCACTGGACAAAAACGTAAACTTAAAATCTACAAAGCCGAACAGCATTCGAAAATTGAATTATAAAAAAATGTTATGCATTCGAATTTCGAATCAATTTGAATATTATAATTATTTTAACTAAATAGTAAATTACGCACTGCTTTTAACTTAAATCACTACGCTGACCGGATGTCCATTTCAATTATCTATTGTCCCACCGTTTTTTACATGGAATTTCTTTTAAGTCCTTTTTGATTATAGGACGACATAAAACTAGTTTACTCAGCCCCATTATTCATTCTTAGAGTACTCATTAAAGTTTTACGAGCCCTTTTATTTGCGGTGCTACTAAAATCTTGAACATATTTTCCAATTACTTTGGCTACGAAAAAAGTAAAAATACTTGCTCTAATGTTTTTAGCTCATAAATTATTCGGGAGTGATAAAGTTTAGGTTTGATCTTATTTTCTTAAAATAGATGTGACCTTTTGGAGTGATATATTGAATATGATAAATGCGACATAATTATTTCGCTAGCGAATTATTTTCTTCGAAGCGTTTGTGCTCGAGATTGAAATAAGAAACTGAACGTTTTGCTCTCAGTACTATGAGCACTACCACAGCAATACGAGTTAGAGTTAACTGAGGGTTCATGAAATAAGGAAATCTTTTATTAAAATTATTTATGTTATTTTTTATCATGTGACTTTGTATCCGTTACACATAAAAAAACGGAGTAGTCGATGCCATACTCATTTCACAAACAGCATGTACCCATGAATTTTTATACAATGCGGAGTCGTATTTCAATGCGTGGTTATTCTTACAGGTTATGCTGTTTTTACTTGGGTAAAACGAAAGCACACTGTGGTATAACGAAGTTGAACCATTCGTTCATATTTCAACTATTTTCCTTTCCATACTTAATTTCATTAAGTTTTTAATAAAAGAATTCGAAGTTGGTCATCTGAAAACAATTAAAAGCAATCTTCGTTCTAAATTCAAAAGTACGCATTGAAATAAAACACAGCAGGCTCTTGAAACAACTCAGAGGATAATAAAGGAAGAGGTTGAAATAAAAAGTATATTCGGACGGAAACAATTAAGAAATTTTGAAAAATTCGTTCCGTTTTAATTAAATCAGAACAAGAGTTTTGACTCTTGTTCTGAGTAACGAACCGTAAAGTCACGCGCGGCGAACAAACGAACTTTACCTTTAGCATTCTAATACTCAGTTGTTGACCTCTCTCCCTATATCACTTCTGAGTTTATATAAGTTATAATTAGGTAATTTGTTCCTGAACCTGCGAGTTGTTCAGTGAAATTTATTATTTTCGACTTTCGGCTGGAACAATCAAACAATAATTAACTTCTACTCACTTAAAATGTGACTAGCTTTTGAATAGCTACAACTTCAGTTCTGTATTCAAAATGTAAGTAGTTAATATCTTATGTCACCGACTTTACTTAAGTTGTATATTTTTTATTTGGCTACTGTGGTGACTGAGTATTTTGTCTGCAAACCCTGGTCATAATTGATTAAAGAGCTTCACCTGTTATTCTTTTTTTATCAAAATAATCTCGTTGTTTTTAATTAGGAGGTACACTAAAATCATTACCTATGTTATTTGTATGTACCTGAAAGATTCACAAAGTGGTGTTTTATAATACAATCACGATTTTATAAAAATATGTGTCAAATTGCCTCCTTTTTTTGTCAAAAATATAAAACTTCATAGTCCGCGACCGGTCGTCATTTTAATGTTCTTTTAGTTATTAGATACTGATAGATGAAGCTCTATAAAACACATCTACATCTAATTAAGTGAAAGATTACGGTCTCTTGCGTAAAAGGATAAAAATATCGCTCGAGTTGACCCTGGCCTGGCTCCTCATACTTATAGCCCACCATGTTTACTTACTCTAATAGCTGTGATAAAAATAGGTTTATGATTAGCGACCCTCAATCTAATTTGAGTTGCCAGAGATTACTATCCCAGGTTATCGATATTTTAATCTTCCATAAATCGTGATGGGAATATTATAGACTGAGTAGGAAGTTTGCATAGCAATAAATTTTATTCACTGATTTAATTATAACTAAGCCTTATTATCTATGATGAATGTCGTGGGCGGCCAGCGCCTCCTTCTGCGAGCAGGTCATGCTCGTGAAGGAGACAGCAGAGCGGGCGCGACGCAGCGAGCGAGAAAGACTCGCGGACATCGCTGGCCGCGGAATGGCAGGGCCAGCCGGGGTGCGAGGGATATGTCACGAGACAACCTCACCTTCGGCCTAGCACATCGACCCACAGACGGCGTGCGGTTTAGTCGGTTCGAGTCCGACATAACGTCCCCCTTCGGCTCCGAAGGGGGGGGGAGGTATCCGTGGGGATTTCCCGCACGTAAAAAAAAATAAAAAAGTCTATATGTCGCCGCCAACTAGCTTAATCAGCCGTTCAATTGCCGAGGCTCGTAACGTTTATTACATCATTTAAATAACCCGGCTGGCTAATACTTAGACCATTCGTAAGATGGGGCACCACCCCGAAATAAGATAGAAAATTACATACCTGCATGCATACATATACTCACGCCTGTAATTCCTCGAAGGGTGGGCAGAGGTGTATTCACCAAAAATTAGAGATAGGTTTATTAAGAAAGTTACGCACTCCGACGTCGATGGCTTAGGTTAGAAGGTCTAATGCGGAAGCAGAGGTCCCGCATTAGCCTTCGTGGTTATTTGTTTAATAACCATGCGGAAATAAGTCATTTTTCTAGCCGTTTGATTAAATGGCTAAGCAAGTAATTAAACGTCATCGATCCAAGCTATTTGCCTAGCCTACGGCTGAACACCGTTCAGGCGCGCCAACGCTCCGTTCAGTAAAGAGCCTAGGCGGTTAATTGAAGGGCTGATTCATAACTGGCTGCGACATATATATGTCTCCTTCCCTATCCAGCACATCCCGTGCAGGACTGAAGTTAGTCCCTCATACAGTGCAAACATTCAACAAAGAGCGATTCGGTATTTCTTTTTTTGGTACAATCTCAGAATACAGAGCTTAAAGACTTGGTTTTTTTACCAACAAGTGTAAAAAAAAACGATTAAACTCATTGCGATCGTTCGATGCGATCATAGTGACTCTCATTCTCATTTCTGACACTTCACTTTAGCAGGCTTTGGCTTACACTGTACGGCGAGGTGAAGTCATAATGACGTGCCCTTAAAAACTAAAGAGTTGTTGTTTAAAATATACACTTTTTAGCTGCAGCTTCTAAAACATCAAAGTCAAGGTAATTAGTGCACCGTGGTCGAGATTACTCAAGTTGCCGAGCGCTTTCGTTAATACATTTCTTGTTGTTGTATGACTTGTACGACTAACGTTAAGTTGTGTCTGATAATTGGAACAATAAGTGAAAATTTAAAATATCATACATATGATTTTCATTGCGTACTTGCGTAGACACAATCAGAATAGTCGTAAATTGACATCACTGAGTATTCCAGCTTCAAACACTGTAACATTTTATAGTTGAATCCCGGTACAAAGCTACACCGTGTTAAGTAGAATTGAACGTGTGCGTAGACGAAAACGGCCACTAACAAAGCGACACGACACTGCAGTCGACATGTTGCAATTTACGCTGCGGTGTGCTTGTTTGCATCGAAAAATATGGATGTATTTTCACACCACAAACGATAAACTACAAACGATGGAAATTGACGCCTGTGGTTGCCTGTGGTGGCGTAAAGTGCTATCAGGGTTTCAATTTTTTTTGGACGAAGCACTCCATAATTAATGGGTATGCGACGCGGACGGTCAGTAATTAAAAATTCATAGTCCAACACTGAAAACTGCGAGGTGGAGGTCCATTTAAAATTCCATATAGCTGTTGGTACATAGACCTACCCACTGCTACGATATGACAATTTTACGTCACTCACCATCACATGTTTGAAATTCTTTTTGTTATTGTACAACATATTCCAGAACTCGCAATGCGTTCGGTTACGTTTGAAATTAAACTCAAACCTCTTGTCGTCACTACAATAGATGTAAAAATTTTGAATTTCGAATTCAAGTACCTATGCTAAGTTCATTGACAAACACGCGTACGACAAAAATTAATTAGTTCCATCAATCATTGCATGAATAGTGTCGGCCGGGGTACCGGCCCACTGATAATAAAAAGACCAACTATCGAAAAAAAATTGTAACGTGATTCAACCATTGTGTTTCAACCCTTCCATTATTGAATTGATAAAAAGTACCGAGTTGTGACGCCTGCGCCAGGCGTGCTAGCGCTTGGGCGGAGATATAGTGGGACAATATTTTGAATGCGTTCCCGATATGATAAGTGAAGATTTATTTTTGTGTTCGCCATGGCATTCGATGTAGGTAAGTGATCTGGAATGTCAGTCGTACGTTTAAATAAAGCTGATCTATGATTGTGATTAATAAGAACCTTGAATGATTTAACTAGAATGTCGACCCTTTTAAGAGTGACAGGTACAAATTCAAATAGATAAAAATCTAATATACTGGAGATATTATAATGAAGATATTTTAAGATATACTTAATGGAAATAGTTTTAGTAATTGAATTCATGCATTGATTTTAATAAAATCATTGAAACTGAATTAAACTTAGAATACTTCGTTGCGAATGGACTTTTTATTCATTTCTAACCCTTCCTGGCATCATATCAGTTTGCGTATAGGTAAGTACTTACAATAGTCAGATGTTCGCGGTACGATACTTATCGATATACCCTTTTGTAAGTTATTAATTCGTCACAATTTAGGCACAAAATCGATAGGTTCGTATTATATATCATTTTCAAATGAGTGACGGTATAAATTCTATTGAAAATTGACAACTTGAATCCAAATATACCGGTTTTCTTATTATTACTTTGACGGCACACGCCCCTTTAATATTTTAGTGACAGTACAACACAGTACAGACATGCGTAGTAATAATTTACATATCTATACGTGTTACTTTGAATATGACAGCAATCTATCACATTTGGTGACAATGCGCGTGCGCCCTCCACGACCTTTCGACGTATTCCATTTTAGAAATAAAATGAAAGTTTTTTTGACTCATTTCAGGGGTGTCATGTTGTGTATCTTGCAAAATGTTGTACATCAAAAACAAAAATGCTTTCCACAAATATATTTTCCGTTTTTAAGCAGGATTCAGCGATCCTGTTTTCGTTGTTATTTTTTGGGGTGAGTTGAGTATAATAATGACATGCTGTCCAGATCATTTTATTTTGGCCTTGTTTAAAGTTACACAGTGCATGTGTACCGAGATTTTCTAGAAATGCTTTAAGAATATTTTTACAACTTTGATATGAGATATTATTATTCTTAAATATAATATAATTTAACCACTCGATCACTGTCAATTTGTTGTTGATAGAAATGATTAATCATTTAGCATCATGCGCCCGTACATACTGCACAATGCTTATTGAAATATCTAGAATTATTCATTGAGAGAGCAAACTTTCACTCTGTGCGACTAATATTTAATGTAATCCTTGAAACCATAAAGGCTGGATAGGGTATGTAGTAAGGTTAATTAAAACAGATCCAGTTTAGGTGGCTAGATTAATGATAACCAAATAATATTTTTGATGTAATGAACATGTATTTTCCCTACTATACCTATTACTGCACATCCATAGAAGCAATGTCTTTGTTTTATTTATCTAGTTCATATTCTCATAATTAGCTATTATCTCCATTCTTTCAATTCTGAGCACACCATGACAAATGTCAAAATATGTCTGAATATTAAGCGAAGTTCGTTTTGGTTGGTGCATAAACTAAATATTTTGGATGAATATAAGTAATAGCGCCATAAACAAGAACCAATATAAACATTTTTGTATATTATCGCTGTCATTTAGTTACGGGCGCGAGTGCGATTGGCATAACAATGCGTTGTCGGCGCAACTTTGTCAAATAAAAAAGTTCATTTGCATTTTAACATTTTTGTTGTAATCACGAATGCACAAGCGTCGAAGTCAAAATTATTATTTTGTACTTTAAATATTACGCATTGAAAAATCTAAAGGGGGATTTTATTGTTTTTCAATTAAAGGTTTTTCGTAAAACTACTTTAATAATTGACTCGGCGTCTTTAAAAAAAATATTTGTGTAAAAAAATAACATCAAAATTGTAAATAATTCTAGCGGACGACAAGCAATGAAGGCACGTGTAGGGTTGGCACTACCTTCAATTATTTATCACTTTCTCACATTCTAAACTGTGGTAATAGACACTAAGTTTTTTATGAGGTCAATATTATACCCCATTTCAACGAATTTAACATTTCGTTTTATTGTGTTATGGGTTCTACAATGTGGATATTCATGTAAGATTTTTTTTTTCGTAAATACTTATAAAAATATTAATTAATCCGAAACCAAATTTTAGAATAGGAACATCCAGATCAATGCGAATATACATATTCATAGTTGGCGAAATGTAGGTGTTAACTGTTAACTAGGGATCTATCGGGGATTTACAGGCGTGAGTATATGTATGTATGTATGAATACAATTATATACTCTGAGTGGGAATCGAACCCGGGACTTCTGATTTAGCAGTTGAACGTTCGACAACTACGCTTCATTCAGAGGTCGTACGGACCCAATTAAATTGGTTTCCAGTAGAGATAGACATAATTCGCTCTGTTTTTATTCTTTCTTCACGTATCAAAAGGGTTAATAGCTTAAGAAAGATTAAAAGACTGTATAATTACAAATATTACAATGCAAAACAATGTAAATTATTTTCATTGTGTAACACCTCTATTTCTAATTAAACCCGTCTATTTAGAACAGGTTGAAAAGAAAAAGTAAGTGTTAAACAATAAATTTAACCCTACAATGTATGTGGTAACTTTTGTTTACACTGTGAGAAAAAAAGATCCCTAAATTAAGTCCTTCTTGCTTTAATATTTTTTGTTATTATATTATTTGTAACAAAAAAATATACATATGCGTCTACTAATTGCATAGTATGTAGTTATTTTTTCATATCAGCACACTGTGTGTTTGCGGAAGCATAACACCGTAATTTGAATTAATACCGTTACTTTCTACAAAAACTTTAATTAGTCTAATTTTCTAAGTATTTTTTTTATTCCTATTAAATTATAAGTCTACGCTTACCTATAAATTTGCATTTGTGAATTTGTACTAGTCTTTAATACTTATTTTTCATGTCGCAGACATTTTTTTCACTAGCTGTTACCCAAGGCTTCACCCGTGCGAAATTCTAATCTCATTCCTCGAAATATGCGACTTTATTCCAGGGATAAAAGTAACCTATGTGTTCTTTCAGATTATAATCTATCCCTTTACTAGATTTTGGAGAAATCCGTTCAAGCGTTTGAGCGTGATAGAGTAACAAACACCCAAACATCTAAAACAGTTTCATAAACTTTGTTTTGTGTTTTATCATTTTAGGCAACTGCTTCAAGTTTGCTGCCTCTGACTTCACAATGTCCATTTGCATATTTTTCACTTGTTATATTAAGTTAAAGTTATCTAGATCATTGCATACTTAAGATTTATACATATAATGCTTTCACAGGTATATAAAGACATCCAAACTGTAGTAAGCCGGGGATTTGGATTAAGGGTTCGCTAGGTTAGAGATAGTGAACTTCAGGTATTACAACAAGAATAACTTTGTAGCTACCAATCTCATCCAGATTCATATTTATCCCTTAACCCCATTCTGTAGTTACGACAAAGCAGTATCCCAACATCAAAGCAGTAATGTAAGTGGGTCAAGATTTACGCGACGGAATTTTGTATTGAAATAGTGTAAAAAAAGTGAAAAATTCACCTACATAGATAAACAAAACTTATCAAGCAAAATCTTATCTAAGTGTAAATTTTTAACCAAATAGAACGATTTCCGCGTTAGTTACAAGAATGGCTCGTTGAAAAAACAAAATATTCGTATATTTTCAGATACACCCCAAAACGAAATAATTATATTTAAGCAACACACACCATAGGATATAGAACATGCATACCTCGCAGACTTGCCGGTTAGGACCAATTCATCATCATCACAGCGTTGCACCTGGTTGCATACAAAGCTTGAAGTTTTGAGTCCAGGACCTGCTTTCCTGCTCTTTCTCTTGTATTGGCTTATCATCAGAGTCTACAATCATAAGGGGAGCCCTGCGCTAGTGCCTCGGCCGTTAGTAACACTACACGATTAACTACCGGGTGAGGATCGTTTGGGTCCAGGAGACCTCACTGGGCTCCCAAGCTCCATATTCCATCATTACGTGTCTTTTCGCGTTAATAGATGACGCGGATCACGAATATTAGAATAAGAACTCGATACTATATCATGTTAATAAGGTTGAAAATTGCTTACACTAGTCTTTTTCAAACTATAGGTATAGATTGTTACCAACCTCAATTCTTAATTAGCTTTTAGTCTCATTTCCGTGATCAAGATTGTGTAGAGATGCCAAAAAGACTATTTTTATAGATATTTTGAGAAAAAAATGAAAACAACCTTAATGACATTTTTTAGTCGGTAGGAGTCCGGCATAGCATCCATGAAGGATTTACCCAAACATAAACAAAAATGATGGTATTCTTGTAAATGACGTCTGTTATTTGGCAATGTGGCGCATATTTCCTCACGTTGTCTGTTATTGGCTCAACGTGAACAGCCAACAGTAAATTTTTCGAATCTAAATTCATTGATGTGGGTAAAAAATATTGAAACTATATTTATATTCGGCGGCGAGACCGGCCGCCTATGAATTGGGTACGTGAGCCGGCAAATCAAACAGAGCTTTGTTTCACCATTTATTTGTATCTATTGTTTCCCTTGAAATATTTCGCTACCCAAGTTGTGAGGATCGGATACGTTGAAAAGGTTAGATTGCATAGTAAACTTTAAAATTTATGCATGCTTTAAATAGATCTCGTAGGTGGTTCGTTCGTGACTGATGAAAGGTAATAAAGCTGAAGTTTCTTTATTTGAACGCATTTATCTTTAGAACTACTTATTTAATTATGCAATTCGTAGATTTCAACATCGAAACGTTAATATTAAGGTGGATCTTCCTGGGATTTTTGGTAGACAAACCCATTTGGTCTACAACATTACAAATAAATATCTGAAGGCACATGGGGTTTACTTCGGGGTCTGGGGCCTCTTAGTAGCCCATTGTAAGCTTGCACTTACAATCCGCGTGGATATGCGGGCAAGGAGATAGGACAACCTAATACACGAATCACCATACTTCAATCACTGACTACACATTTTACAGCTAGACACACTCGCGATCTATAACCAAGTATATTCAACCGAACTAGGAGCGTTCTGCTAGACACGTAGTGCTCGGTCGAGGTTCACAGCGACACTGATCCCGATTCTCCGCGCGCCCCACCAAAGTCAACGATCTGTCAAACTCAAATTGACCGAATGAACGAATGACGTCACACTCGACCATAGAGCACTAGAGTCTTGCATTACGCCAGAGTGAATTTCATTCACCCTAATCACACAATAATTATAACGCGCCGTCACGGCCAGACTGACATGTCGCTCGTCCTCGTGCGACCAATGCCAGAGATCCGTCTGTGAACAAATGTATGAGGCTTTAATTCTTCTCGCACTGACACGCTCGTCCATCACTGACTTCCATCGCCGCATAGGCCTAACATCTCTCGTTGGTGTTCTTCGGCCACAACGAGCAGAACCGGGCAGCCACTCATTGGTGCCCCTTCGACTATGAACTAGTCGGACCGGGCGACCACTCATTGGTGCCCCTGCGACCATAAACCGGTCGGAACCTGGGCGACCACTCATTGGTGCCCCTGCGACCATAAACCAGTCGGAACCCGGGCGACCACTCATTGGTGCCCCTGCGACCATAAACCGGTCGGAACCCGGGCGACCACTCATTGGTGCCCCCGCGACCATAAACCGGTCGGAACCCGGGCGACCACTCATTGGTGCCCCTGCGACCATAAACCGGTCGGAACCCGGGCGACCACTCATTGGTGCCCCTGCGACCATAAACCGGTCGGACCCCGGGCGACCACTCATTGGTGCCCCTCCGACCATAAACAAGTCGGACTCCGGGCAACCACTCATTGGTGCCCCTACGAACACCTACACTATCCTGCAAGGCTAGCAACAATACATAGTTCGAACATCGACCCTCGAGGAGCCAGTCCGAACATGAAAGTGAGTCTGGACCTACCTACTTACAATATGCATCAAGATCTGTGGAAGGTGGACTAGTAGTAATGATGTGAGAATTAATCGCTGAGAATGTGTCGTTGTCGTGAATTCTTCCTTCGTTCTGACTATAGACCGCCGTCTCGGCCAGCTCGTTGTCAATTTCTGCTACAGTGGTATGACTAATCTCTCGAGATCGGATTGAGGCATTGGGGTTCGAAGCTAGGAGATGAAATGTACTGAAGTCTGCCCAAACACGATGTGTCCCAGCTCTATCCGCCATATTGGAAGCGAGTAGCGTCTACATCCTAGCCCAAGCCGCGGCCAGGCTTTATTTGAATAGGTTTCCAAAGGTAGTAGTAGCAAGGAAAGGGAAACCAATAAACCAACACTGACTATACTCCATTTAGTGCTCTATCCGCATACACTCGAAACCGATTAATTAGAACAAACTTATGGTTCAGAATTAGTTAGGAGCCAATTTTGTTACACTTCGCTTTCCTGTACCAAACTACCATACGCGCTTCGTTTCAAAAGAATATTAGCAACCGAAATCATCGAAATTACTAATATTCTCTCTAACCCCTCCAACCAAGCCAAACTGCCCGTGCCAGGAGTGGGCTCACGTCGGCTGTGCAACGGCCAGGACTCGAACCAGGGACCCCTCGATCGCAAGGCCGACCCCCCAACCACCAAGCCACCGACGCTTCTCTCGCAGAGGCTCTCGTAACCGCTCCATTACCCTGTCTATTAACGAGGGCACGAATCACGACTACGCTTCCCCGGACCATTGGCGGAGTCGCACGGATTGCACATCTACGCTGTTACTTTACATCACTCAATCATTAATATGGAGCGAAATAAGACGCATGGAGGAGCACACCGCCCTCCCACAAACTAGAACGGTTTCATTACCACCCTGGATATCATCCGTGTGTTGATCCATCGAAGTCACTATTGGATCAACACGATCGGCTGTGGAGCGAACATATCTATCACACTTACGGGGAAGCTGTCATTTTCATCTAGCTCATTGATTGCCTATTAAACAGAGTAGCCCTATAACACCAATACTACCCTGTAAAGTGAGAGAAGTCACCCAAGCACGCGTCTGTTTGAAGTAGTAATCCTCAACCTGGATGTCTCTGCCAATGCTTGTCAGTATCTGGAACTTTAGGTCTTCTCCTGTTCTAATCATATAACATAGATAACCCATATCCATGTAGTATTTCGAAATGGCGCACATTGGGAGAGGCCCACGTCGAGCAGTTAACCATAGCAGTTAACCTTGGTTGATTGATTGATCGATGTAGAATTTCGTCTATGTGACCACGTACGACGAGAAACCGTTACTTGAGATAACAATGAAACATTACTTGCTAATAGAACATCTTTCCCTAAATCTTAGGTACGCGAGGGTATTGAAATCAAAGACGTCCTAATTTCACCAAATGAGACATCTCAAAGCAAAGGCACACAGCTTGTGACGACTTTATCACTCATACCCGAGAACACAGTACCAAAGCACTTTATTTTCACTCCTTGTACACCACTTACTGATGTGACGGATTACAGCCCCCTTCATCTGATTATAGTCTGTACGTCAACTTCTGACATCTGATCAATGATTCGTACTTAGACCCAATTTTGCCTGAAATTTCGTAACAGTTTGAAATTTACGTGTTAACGCTTCGGAAGGCATCCCGAGCGGCATACCATCTTGTATCCGCTTCCGGAATGAGTCCGCCATATTGCTCTTACATGTCAGCCACACAAGTCACAAGCACTAGCTAGTTACTTTAAGATTATTGTAAAATATTGCAAACACTGTCCCAACCTTAGAATAAAAGACAGTTAACTAAAGAATCTTGTCTAACTAAAAAAACCCAAACAACACGAAATCCTCAACATTACGCACCTCACCTTGTGCCCGTGATTGCAGTGAGTCGGGTTCAGTTTTCCTACCACCAGAAACCTTCTACAGTTAATAACCTAGTGTCAATTTGTTAGCACTCAGACAACGCGGAATCAGCTGGTAGCCATCCTGGTGGTGGTGGACCCGTAATTATACACTTTACTCCACTTCATCATAATGGAGGGTATATGACAATAAATAGCAGCAACCGACGCTCCTAGCAATCAACTCCAACTCATTCTATCGACAATCTCCGAACCCTTTTCTCGACCTAGTCGGTCTCGGCTCTCCAGTACAAACGCGGCGCGACTGGATCTCGAAACACCCCGCGAAGCGACCGCCATCCGATCCCCACAACCAAGCGGCGCACCGAAGTTCTGCAGCTACACCAGTCGGACCCCTGTGAGCTCCGATCACCCGCAGCGACCGCCACAGACGCTCGCATGACAACCGGGATATATGACGCAACGGGCCCTCCGTAGCACGTAGACCAGACCAATGCCAGCAGACTCATACGAGCACACAAACACCCGCGCCGATCGGGGATCGAAACCGAGTCCTCGCGCAGCAGCCGCACCGACCACCGCCACGCCACAGAGGCTTTCACCAGAATGTAGATCATATAATCGCCCATTAAGACGAGAGACTACTCGGGGCAGTTTATCGGCCGCAATTCGCCAATTTGGCGACGAGAACTATTCCTTTAGTCGACCCGAAATATTTGGTTACCAAACTGTTGGTTCGTGTATTCTTGCTAAGTATCCGCCACGCCTTTTCTACCTAGGTACCTACACAATAGTGTGGCCTCAAAGTGAAGTACACCACGGTGAGTCTACCCACTACCCACTAATGAGAAATATTACACGAACAAAACCCGTTAGAGCTGATACCGCATAGCTCCTCTTTGCTACTCAGCATCACAGAAATTAAACTGACAAGCCAGCACGCGATTATTAACAGAGTTCAACCTTCTTCATAGGAAGCTATATCTTACACCGTACAGCTACATTCACCTATCTGTCCACCAACATTTAAACACAGCTTGTGTACTCCGAGGGACCTAAACATCTCAAGACAAGACACACCGGGTCAGTACCTGCTACCGAAAAGATATCGAAACCAAAAAAGCAAACGCAAAAACCAACACGTTTTACATCGTGATATAATCAGAATCGTCCTTCGTTAGTTTTTACTGCAAACTACTCACTTTTACGTAAATTAGGTCACTTAAATAATAAAAGATTATATCGAGAACTGGTTCCTTTTGTCTCACTACCATCGAGAACTGGTTCCTTCTGTCTCACTACCTCCCCACTCAATGGAAGACGATTTAAAACGAGCCTTTGCACTATGTTGACATGGCATCTGCGTACTGACAATAATGAACTCACCTTTTAATATAGGGTAGTTCGTTAAAACTTATCGTTCTCACTTCTTGGACGTACTGATTGCGTCACCGCATTCTAAGCTAATCTAAGCAATCACAGTAACCTTTTGCAGCGTACCCTACTCAATTCGAATAAGTCTTCTCACCGTATCAACAACAGCTACAGATAGTATAGAATCTAGCATAGTTAGATATTCGGGATATTTCGAAACTTTCTCGTGTAATGACAACTTAACTTAGCCCCTATATAATTAGGTGCAAACTCCGCTACCTCATAAACCTCTGCTCACGGATTGCCAGAACTGCTATCGTCTCTTCTGGCACTATATGGAATAGTAGAAATAGTATGAGACTTTTTATTCAAACACGAATTTGTACCCACGAGTAATACCTTTACAACAATATCTTTCTCTGGAGGGTGGAATGCGATATTCCGCTACCAGGAAATTATTTGGTTATACCACTTGTTTTTAAAAAATAAGCACTCACTATCTACGATATAAAAAGGAACGGGCTCACCGGGTCTTGTAATCGGGATGCAGCCGACAATCAGGACAGTCACCGTTTCACGTTATTTCATGTAAACCCGACTAGCGAGTCTTTTGGTTGCCACTGCTATTCTCCTCAGCTTGTTGCCCTGGTATCCCACTTCTGATGAAGGCACATGGGGTTTACTTCGGGGTCTGGGGCCTCTTAGTAGCCCATTGTAAGCTTGCACTTACAATCCGCGTGGATATGCGGGCAAGGAGATAGGACAACCTAATACACGAATCACCATACTTCAATCACTGACTACACATTTTACAGCTAGACACACTCGCGATCTATAACCAAGTATATTCAACCGAACTAGGAGCGTTCTGCTAGACACGTAGTGCTCGGTCGAGGTTCACAGCGACACTGATCCCGATTCTCCGCGCGCCCCACCAAAGTCAACGATCTGTCAAACTCAAATTGACCGAATGAACGAATGACGTCACACTCGACCATAGAGCACTAGAGTCTTGCATTACGCCAGAGTGAATTTCATTCACCCTAATCACACAATAATTATAACGCGCCGTCATATCTAATAATAAAAACCTCAGAGATAGATAACACAAATAAAACAAAAGTTTTTTTTACATCATCTATGTGGCAGACAAAGTTGTGTTGGCCCGATATCGGACTATTTAATATAACAGGTACCTACCGTTCCCCGGCCAAAGACTACCACAGGAGTTAATTAAACAGGTGGGGATGTTATGTGGGAATCGAACAGACTACAACTTTCAAGCAGAGACTAAAACAGCGACTGCTAGCGACTTTCGACCTTAATGATATTTTCTTTGTAAAGTGCCTTTTCGCATTAATAGATGACGCGGATCACGAATATAAGAAAAAGAACTCGACACTCGATAAGGTCGAAAATTGCTTACACTACTCTTTTTCAAACTATAGGTATAGATCGTTACCAACTTCAATTCGTACTTAGCTTTTAGTCTCATTCCCGTGATCAAGATTGTGTATAGATGCCAAAAAGACTATAATTATAGATATTTTGAGAAAACAATGAAAACAACCTTAATTACATTTTCTTAATTGCATGTTTTTCGCATAAACAGATGCTGCTGATCACAAATATAAGAAAACAAAACTCTATACTTTGTCAATAAGGTCGAAAATCACTTGCACTACTTTATTCTTACATTAGTTTAGTAGGTGAAGATTATTGTAAGGAATAGGTGCAAGCCACTTTGGATCTTATTGGCTATGTACATAAGAGATATGGACGATTAATTACATCATAAAATAAATAAAACCTTAGTAAAAACTATGGAGTCTATATTTTTTGTGACCACGGCACTGTCATTTCGCCGACGTGTGTGAACAGAAAGGTCCTGCCGTGGCACGGATGCTCCGTCGTCCACGAACGGCACGAACCGCGGACATACCTTTAGGGTTCTCTTTTCTAATCTGCTCCGCAACAAGATTTAGATTAAGGGCTAAGTAATTTTAAAAAGCTGATCCTGGTAAACTTTTCTCGATAAGTATTCACTACTAAGTTGTTAAATATTTTTGCAACAACACATTTCTTTTGAAGAGATGTTTAATAATATGCATTTTTGCGCAGTTGGAACAATGGAATGTCACAAAGAATTATAAATCAATCAATTCATAAATCACGGGATATTTCCTGCTTTTTAAAATTAATTTCGGGATTCGAGGCATATCCACATTTCATAAAATCATTGTAAGTACCCGCATAAATAACTTTACCTAATTCCGAGCTACGCTTGTTATACATTTTGGTAACAGGGTGATATGATCTAATTGTGCACATGTAACTTTTTACTACGATCATTACATCCAAGGGATTTACTTGACCCCGCGTGCTTGTAGAAAACCTACATAATGCGAAGCAAGCGTGCGGAAGGCACTTCCGCTTGGCAGTTTTCGCTTACGTAGCGGGGGTTCTGCTATATGTAGGTAAAAGGTGTATGTTGATAATATATAATGTTCTAACGTTCGATAAATGATAGCGAATATTTAAGTGCATAAAACAAAAAAAAGTTAATTCTTAGAATACATTATTGTAGACGTTTTCTAATATTTAAATTTGAAAGAAGAAGTAGGTGTCACTTTACAAGAAAAAGTTAATAAAGGAAACGCTTCAGAAATTCGTTCATGAAATTTTTATTATTTAAATGAAATAAATGCATTTTTGGACATGCTCTTAATAGAGAAATGGAGAACCGATACGAACTGTAGGATTGTTGGATCAGATATCGTAGAAATATATACAGATTACAACCTAAAGTATACTTAATTATAATCAATTATTTTATATTATTCATATCAAAAGGCAACCTAAGCAAATGACAGTTACTAAAGCCAACGTATTAATACTCATCACCAAATATCGATGTACCTTACAGTGATAAACCTCACAGACCTTAAGTACCTACTCCTAACAAGCATACTAGGATAGTTACTAGGTTGTATTGTATTATATACCTAAGTACTAGAAAAAAAAAAAGACGGGTTGCACTCCGGGAGTGCCGGCAGAAGTGAAAACTATTTCTTTCTTTCTTTCTTCGTCGCAAAAAGAAAAAATAATCACAAAAAGCAATAAATAACAAAAAGAAAAAATAACCACAAAAAGTAATAAATTACAAAAAAAAAACGTAATAAAATACAAAAAGAAAAAATAATCACAAAAAATTTCAGAAGCCTAGTTCCGAACCCGGTACTATCTGAAACCATATGGACTTACAGTCGAAGCGCTAACCGCTCAGCCGAGATGCTTCTTGACGCACCTCACAAAATGAACAATCTGTAGCTGTTGTAATGTTGTATGACGTCAGTCGTCGGTTACGGTTCAAAGGTCAACTAATCCTGACGCGCGTTTAACATTTTTAATTCATCCAACGCCGCTAAAGAAGTTTTTACTTCAAAAATCTTTGAAAATAAACTTCATAATAGTAGTAGCGTATAATAAAAATAACTCTACTAACTAATCTCTTCGGAGAGCGGTCTATATAGGGAATGATGCTAAACACAATTAAAATCCTATGCAAAACTCACCCTATTATTTAGAGTCCAGAATAATGTTTGGTGTTTCTTGTTTGGAGGACCGCGCTCATGCATTCAATGAATAAATTGTGTTGATCCAATTTGCATACATACATACGTACAGTGTTCGTAAAATGTTTACTTCAAACATGCTGTTGTGAAAAAATATTTTTAATACCTACTAAGTATCTTGCTTACTTAATATTTTATTATAACCGGTTTATTATTAATTATTGTTGTTTTAAGATATCATATCAGTTTCTAGATCTGTTAATAAAGTTACTTTTGTGGTGCAGCGGTAGCGTGTGTGTTGTAGGGTCAGCGCGCCGGTTAGCGACCACTTAGCTTAGATATGCAAAACAAATGTTAATACTACTGCATCCATTTCTTATTTCGGAATGTCGAATCGGACTAAAAGACTCAGTAGTCCGATGATTTATAATCA
The DNA here is from genome assembly GCA_949126895.1 of Eilema caniola. Taxonomy (NCBI): domain Eukaryota; kingdom Metazoa; phylum Arthropoda; class Insecta; order Lepidoptera; family Erebidae; genus Eilema; species Eilema caniola. The sequence continues at coordinate 14,637,637 of OX421477.1, forward strand.
TCTACATCATCGGACTACTGAGCCGAAAAGGTCTAAGTAGTTCGATCATCGGACTATTTAATCGGACTACTACTATGATAGTTTAAATTGGTCGTGAGTATAGTATAGTTGTATAAAAACAATAAACCACTATACTTTCATCCATAATTTATGAGATATGAGTCAAAAGTCACAAAAGTGCTAGTAAGCGACCATTTTTGTCACTTTGCGACCGCCAATGCATCAGTTACCTACCGTCCGCCATTTTTAGTAATCAAAATAGATAATAAAATAAATATAATTGATTAAAATTATTTTTGTTTCTATTTATTTACATTTTAAAAACAATAAAAAAAAGACTCCTCTTCTAATTCTCTGTTTATTTGGGGTCGAAGCAACATGTGTATTTCTTTCATTCATCTCTAGTTTGTGGTCATCACAACATTCACTCCCTTCTTAACCATATCATCTTTCACACAGTTCATATTCCTCCTTTTAGGTCTGCCTCTTCCCTTGTAGCCATCCACTTCCATAGAATCAAGAATCAAAGAATCATTTGTCCCAGTCTCTTCTAATATATTCATTCATAATCTTCTGCACTATTATCACTCCACACATACATCTTAACATTTGCATAGGCTACATACAAATGTCTTTCATCTGTCACGTAAATAGGTATTACAGGCAATTATAATAGATAGCTGGTGTAATTTTTTTTTCGGTTAATGTGTTTTTATTTATATGCATATATATGATCGAATATTTATTTGGAATTGGAGGTCGAGGCGGGAGCGGCCAAATAGAGGGCTGCTCAAAGGCTTTCCACGTGTCCATCTGAAGTTTTCCTAGCAGAGGGCTCAGTGGATAGCAGGTAAGGGACGGGCTGGACCTCCGGGCGCATGTAACCAGGTAACCGGTACGGCTACTTCTCACTTTAGCAGAAATCGGACCTATTCAGCGCCCCCAGGGGAAGGTTGGAGTTCTTGCAAAACCGTAGTTTTTTTTTATACCACTTAGGTGGCAGACAAGCGCACGGCCCACCTGATGGAAAGTGGTTAACGTAGCCTATGGACGTGTGCAACTCCAGGAGCGTCACACTAGCGCTGCCGACCCTGTTAGATAAAGAGTTTATGTGCCGTCAGTGTAAAAGATAAAGCAGGTCAAGCCTTTGGTATTCCCACTGACAGCACAAAACCTCTCCAGTTAGTTCTGGCTACCCTACTCACCGCTGGGAACACAACGCGTTGTTATTATAGCCGCGGTATTCTGTAGCGCGGAGGTACTTCTCCAGTTGGACTGCTCAACTGGGCGGAAATACTGTCGTGTTCTACTTCCTACAATAGCAGGGTCAGCCAGAGTGCGAAGGAAATTCATACGAAATCGTAGTGGTCGCAAACCAACATCGTAATTATAGTTATAAATTTTAGTTACACCTTTGTGACCACCAAATTTTACAAATTTTTGATGAGTTTTATCAAATGAGAGACAGTTTTATCAAAGAAATATTCTTAAATGTTGCAGCCCATAAATGAAACACAAGAGTCATAATAAAAAAAACAAAAGCAGACACAATCAGTCAGAACGTGTCTACCCCGGTCGCAAACTAAAGTATTGCATAAATATGAAGTAAGCGACCACTATGTTATATTATTATATAAGATTATAAAACAGTACCTATAATATAACTAAATTATCACTTTAAGTTAACTTTTCTAGTAATTAAACAACAAATTTGAATATAAAACTTATAATAAGTATGTAACAAAACTTACATTTTAACACGAGTCATTCGAAAGTTTTTTTTTTAACTTACCGTACATCCTTTTCCCACAGATTGCATATGCGGATTAAACGAATTATTCCCATTTTCTGGTGAGAGTATTATTTAAACATGTAGTAAATTACTACTAATTTGTGTTTGTTTGCCATTACAGCAGGCTGTAAAGAAGTGATTTCTGGACACACAAGTATTAGAAAAAACCAAACCAATATTCAGCAAATGCTCTTCTGTGACTAATTTCGCGCACATTTTAGTATCGAATTTATGTTCCAACCCAATATGTACTGAATAAACTAATCAGAATTTATTGGAGATAATCCCAGAATATATTCCTCATCTCCAATATTGACCGATAATAATAATCTCTATACAGCTTATAGTCTACGGCGACACACAATCTAATAAGTATAACCGTTTAAAATTACAAAATATGCTTTTAAATTTAATTTCACAATGCGTGAGCGCACCTAAAGTAACGCGATAAACCGATAGTAAAATGTAAATGGTGTGTGAAAAATGTGCATTATCGTAAATAAAGAAGATAGTTTGACAACAAAGGTGCTCTTCAAACAACAATAACAGCACATTTTTCGAACCCTTTACGCTCTGAATTAAAAGCAATAAATCTTATCCTATGTGCCATTGGATCTGTTTCGCTTCGTTGTAAAATAAAATTGATAGAAAGGTTTTGTAGTGATAGTTAGTATTGCTGAAAGTTTGCGCGAATAAAACTGATTTTATCGGAGTTTTTTGTGATTTATTTTGTGTTATTTCCCGACGTTTCGATTGTTTTTCAGAAGTAATACTTTTTGTTATGCGACATGGCGTTTATTTCCACTTAACTCACTTTTAAATCTTGTACAACGTTTTGGTAAAACATAAATCGATTAATCCAAAGCGAAGTCTGTTTATTTGTTCGTTGCCTACTCAATTACGGAACGAAGAATTGAGGAGGTAAAATTGTTAAACATTTATTAAAACAATGATTTCCGACACGCTTGTTACAATCGCACATTTACAATATTTGATTGCAAACTTCAATTGTTATACCAGCCAATAACTAATCCAGGAGTACCTACTGTATTTGTTTTTAGTCTATTTCCCATTCCTGAACTCTTCGTCTGTAAAATCGGTTATTCCGATTGAAACTATTACAATCGCGAGTTGGAATTTCATGTTTGGAAATCATATAAGTTTTAATAAATATTCAACCATGTGAACCAATCCAGGTCGCAGTTTATTTAAAAGCTTTTTAGTTTGTTAAAACGCTTTTAAATAAACAACACGTTTAACACTGAAATGATTAACTTTTCAGTTCATTTCAAAAGGAGCATTCGTAGCACTGAAAAACTTAGACAGGTTAATGAGAAAACACTGTAACAATGACTTTCGTAACGAAACTTGCATTCACAATTGTTATTTAATTTAAGAAATTTTTACAAAAATAAAATCTAGAAAAGTTCATACGAGTGGATGTTTAAATAGTATAAGATTTAATGTTCCACTTTAAAATGAATGTATTGAAATAATTACATTTTTTTTTTATAAATAGGACACGTCAATTTGACTTTACCTCGCCTGATGGTAAGCTTAAGGTTAAGTCTCAAGAAAGAGGGCCACCATTATATACACGTGCCATGTTAACAATGGTGGCACTCAGCTTGACGGCCTCATCAGATGCTTTTTCACGCCCCGCTTAAAGGACCCGGGACTGTAGGAAGAGGGAAACACGTGAGCTGGCAAGGAATTCCAGATCTTAATGGTGCGACAAAGGAAAGAGTCACCGAACCGCTTGGTTCTTGAAGGAATGTTCTGCACCGTATAGGGGTGACATCTAAGTCCTGCACGTGTCGTCCTGTATAGGAAGGGGGAGGGTGGGACTAATTGGAATAGCTCTTCAGAACATTCACCATGGTAGAGACGGTAAAAAACTGCCAAGGAAGCAACATCTCTACGCATCTGCAGAGACTCGAGGGTACTCGTGACCTCAGGATTTCCGATAATGCGGACCGCACGTCGCTGCAACCTGTCGAGAGCATCTAATAAGTACTTTGCGGATCCATCCCAGAGATGTGAGCAGTACTCCACGCAGGAACGAATTTGTGTCTTGTAAAGAAGACACCGTTGCTCCGGCGTGAAAAACCGTCTCACTCTGTTCAGGACTCCGAGTTTACGCGAGGCTGCTTTGATGATACTCTCGATGTAGTTTTTGTTGTTCAGTTTGCAGCGAACATCCATACCGAGGATATTGAGATTGTCCCGCAGTGGCAGTGGCGTGCTCTGAAGAGTGGGAAGGGGAAGGAAAGAAGATACATTTGCTGTAAACGCACATGCCTGCGTCTTCTTGGCATTGAACTCGACCAAGTTCTCAGAGCCCCATTGGGAAATGTGATTCAGGATCCGGTCAAGCTCAGTGACAAGAACCTGCCTTTTTTCCGCAATATGCGTCTGCTTATCCGCAGGACGTCCATGATAACTCCCGTGTAGGGTGCTATCATCCGCATAGCAATGAATGCTGCCGGTCGACAGCATGTCATTGATATGCAGAAGAAAGAGAGTTGGCGATAGGACAGATCCCTGCGGTACGCCGGCATTTACCTGCAAGAACTCCGAGGCTCGTCCATCACAAAGGACGCGAATACGACGCTCCTGCAAGAAGCCGGCAACCCAGTCGCACAGTCTAGGAGGCAGACCAAAGGCTGGTAACTTGGAAAGAAGCGACTTGTGCCAAACTCTATCGAAAGCTTTGGCGATGTCTAGGCTAATTGCCAATGACTCGCCGTGCTTGTCCATAGCCTCACCCCAAATATGGTTAACATACGCCAGAAGATCACCCGCTGACCGTTTCGGCCTGAAGCCATATTGCCGGTCATTAATTAGGGAGTGATCTTCAAGGTGACGCATGAGCTGTTTGTTAATAATGTGCTCGAACACCTTGCACAGCACTGAGGTGACGGCTATGGGTCGATAGTTGTTTGGGTCTGAGCGATCCCCCTTCTTGGGGATCGGCTGTACATTCGCCTCTTTCCAAGCCGAAGGCACTGTACCAGAGCTGTAGGACAGCCGGTACAGCCGCGCAAGCATTGGAGACAACTCCGCTGCCCATTTTTGCAGAACCACCGCTGGAATACCGTCCGGACCACTGGCTTTCCGGACATCGAGTGACTGCAACACTGCTCGGATATCGCGTTGCCTGATACGAATATCAGGCATTGCATGGTCACTGACGGGCAGTGTCGGCGGCTCCATACCACAATCGTCGACTCGGGAGTTGGCCGCAAAGAGATTAACCAGCAAATTTGCTTTCTCTTGCGGCTCATGGGCCAGGGATCCATCGGGATTGCGCAGGGGGGGCAGCGAAGGCTGGCAGAAGTTGGCTTGCACGGCTTTGGCCAGTCGCCAGTAGCCACGGCTGCCCGTGGGATGCTCTACTAGCTCCTGACCAAGCCGCGCTATGCGCTGGGCATCCGCTCTGACATAAGCCCTCTTGCAGGCCTTTGTGGCTCTGTTGTACGCCGCCTTGAAGTGGCCCACGTTGGGATCGCACGTAGCGCGCGCCCTGATCCAAGCGCGGTACGCAGACTGTTTATGATTAACAGCCTCCGCGCACTCGCGCCCGAACCAGGGGCGCGCCCTGCGGACACCGGCGACATCAGTGTAGGGGATATAATATTCCATGCCCAGACTGATCTCACCGGCGACAGCAGTTGCGGCCTCAGATGGGTACTTACCTTCAAAGCAGCGTTCAACCCACGGGATGGACGCAAAATAATCACGCAGTCCATCCCAGTCCGCTGACGAGTAGTGCCAGAGACGCCGCTTCCCCTGCACGGGACGTGGGGGCGCTAAAATGGGCACCTCGGAACGGACCAGACAATGGTCGGATTCACCTAAAGCGGCGCTCACTGAAACACTGTACTGGTCCGGGCGACTCGTCAGCAGAAGGTCTAGCAGAGAGGGCTCATGGTCCGACCTTTTTGGTATCCTAGTGACCTCGTGTACCAATTGGGTCAGGCCATGCGCCAGAGCAAATGCATGGGCGGCTCTTCCCGCGTGGGTTGTTTTGGCGGAGCCCAACCAGATCTCGTGGTGGGCGTTAAAATCTCCCAAAAACACCAGTTCAGCGTTCGGAAACCGCTCCTGCGCATCATCTGCCGCCTGACTCAGGTATTCAAAGAGTCGAGTTGTCTCGGCATCTCCTGTATGGGAGCGGTAGAGGCACACATAGATCTGACTCGTAGAGCCATGGTCTATGTGTACCCAAAGGGTGGAAAAGGATGGGTCCTCTAGGCAGCGCAAACGGCGACAACAAACATCCGCCCTAACAAACACGCACACCCCGGCTTTTGCGCGGAAGTTCTCCTCAAGGACATAGCCGGGGTAGAGTAAGTAGGTCGTGTCATCAGGGCGGCCTATTTGTGTCTCCGTAAGAAACAGCATTGCTGGTTTCGCCGTCTCCAGGTGTTGGTGGACGGCGTTGAGGTTTGTATGGAGCCCACAGATGTTCGTGGACTCCACCTCAAATAGCAAGCTCGAGGGAGAGTTTCTTGCCGCTGTGTAGACCAATCTACTGTTATTATGCGCTGCCATGAGAATGAAGAGGAGGGAAGGCGTGAAAAAAGAGGCGATTGTTGTCGCAGCACAGCGTGACAAAGCGTGGGATATTGGTTTTATCTATGAATGTGAGGTATCGCGAGAGCCGACGCGCCGAACGGAAGAGCCCCCGTACCCCCCCGAGTATGGTCGCCGGGCTCCCTCGTCCGGTCACCAACCGGCACGACGAGCCATATCGGGATTATGCGCGACCTGGTGGGGCAGCCTCCCAGGGTGGTTGGTCCCGGTCCCAACCGAGATTGGATTACTATGGAGGATTTTTCGCAAAAGTGCACGGTGGTATTCACCCGGTCGAAATTTGTGACAAATTTGTGCCATCAAATTTCTACCATTTTAAGTTTCGATCTGAGATATTTTATGCGCTATTTCCTGTCCTCGTAAGTAAAATATTTTTCAGTTTTTTTAATCTTTATTGTTCGGGGTTAGTAAAGAATAGGTATTATACCGTCAGCATAGGAAACAATGATCCGTGCGAATCCTACTCGAAACAAGAACACAACACAAGATTTTTGAAGTGAAAACTTCTTTAGCGGCGTTAAATAGGTGAAAAGTGTTAAACTCGCGTCAGGATCACGAGTTAAACTCGCGTCAGGATCACGTGACCTTTGACCCGTAACCGACGACTTTGTAGGACGACATGACGTCATACAACATTCCTAGCTACAGAGTGTTTATTTTAAGGTACGCTAAGAAGCTTCGTACCTTAGCGGTAAGCGCTTCGACTGTAGGTCCTTATGGTTTCAGATAGTACCGGGCTCGAACCTGGGCTTCTGACACTTTTGGTGATTATTTTTTCTGTTAGTAATTTATAATTTTTGTGATTATTTTTTTCTTTTTGTAATTTATTAATTTATTCTGACAGAAAATTAGCAAAAAATTAGTGATAGGTTCTATAATTGGCGCTATATTATAGGTATGGTATGGTATGGTTATGGTATGTTCTTTTTATCTTTTTCTATGTATACATATAACGAAGAAAGAAAGAAAAATTTTTCACTTCTGTCAACACTCCCGGAGTGCAACCCCTCTTTTTTTTTAGATCTTCAAGAGGTTGGACACTGTCAGTCTCTTTAGGCCGCATTTCCATTGTCACGGCGATGACGACTGTTTTTCGCCGGGGCCTAGCCGGCAATTCATGTACAAGCTTTAATCTTATGTATGGCATATGTTAATCTTCAATAATAGTAGATTGTTCAACAAGGGACTAAAACAAGCCATAATGACACGAGATGTTTTAGCCACCCAAACGAAACGAGGGTGGCTAATAGTTCGAGTGTCATTATGGTTGTTTAGTCCCACGTTAAACACTCTACTTTTCACTTTGAATGCGAGGAAAAAAAGCGACGTTTTATACAAAATTATAATATAAAAAAAAAAAGAAATAAGCCAATGTCTTTTTCAACCTAAATATATTAATTAATCATATCGATAACGGGGTAAAGCCTTCCGTGGCGTGGCGGTAGTGAACGCGGTCGCTACGCAGGAGGCGCGGGTTCGATCCCCGCTCAGTGCAAATATTTGTACCTATGCATGGATATGAGTATTTGCATTGGTCTGGGTGTTTCTATGTATAATATGTATGCATTTACAAGAAATAATATCTAAGTATGTTTATCCGTATTCTAGATTCCATAATACAAGGTAGTAAAGCTACGCTTACCATGGATCTAGATAGCGTTGTGTGAAATGTTGTGAAATATTTTTTATTTTTTTATTTATTTATAATAACAAAGTTTCTAAATTGCACAATTAATTGGTGTAAGTAATTGGTGATTACAACGCAAGCTTATTACGAATAATCTATTCAAAATTCAAATTGCAAAAAAAATTGCCCCGCGGTTTTTTTTTGTAGTTAAGTGACGTACCGTTTTATATGCTTGCATTATATTTAGCCAACAGATTCAAACTTGAAAAATAATTTAAAACTGATTGGAAATGGATAATAAAATGAACTTATCATATCATTAATACTTACATAATAATTAATTAAATTAATATCATTAATCGTGGTTCACGAAATTAAATGGGATTTTTTATTTTTTCAAATGTCATTTTGAGGTTATTTCTGTACACAATCACTAAAAAGGTGATAATGCTCCCATTCACAAACACCGTGATTGGCTGTTTAGGAGTTATCAAAGTAAATTTAAAAAAAAATTACTTTAGTCCCTAGAGATTAATAATGAACTTTAGTCCCGATGTGCAGGGACTAAAGTAACATTTTAAGAGCATGAGAAGTGAAAAAACACTTGTCAACCTTTGATAATGCCGTAAGGCGAAACCGGTCAGGAATTTAATAAATAATGTGGAATAGTACAAGTGTTTTCATTGAAGATGTGTAGCAAGTTTCACCAAGTGCCATCAATCAACAGTATAAGCAAATATTAATGTCAAATTTAGTATCGGTTTTCTGATAGTGCCCTGCGTCTTATGAATTTATTTCTTAATACTTTGTTTTTTCGTTCTTTGCACTCAAAGACTTATTTGTTTTTCCAGAGGCAGTTATAGCGTTGGACTTTGCACTTAAGGAATTGCTACCTCGAAATAACGTTAATGTAAGACCATAATGTTGTTTTTTAATCATATGTAATTTGTTTGGGGCAAATCTTGCAACTCGATTTTGAAGCCGATATTGATGTATATTTATGAGCGCAAACAAAAAACAAAGAAAGAACTTTCGCGGTACAAGCTTTTGAAATCAGCATAACCCCTGCATAAATTTTATTATTTTCGTTTTAGTACAGACTATTTAAAGAAAAGCTTATTTTCAGAAGGTTTTTTATTAATAAATTTATTTTATAGATGAATTCTGATTTCAGTGATAACATAACCTGCAAAATTTCATGATGGTCGCCTGAATAGTAATACATATAAAAGCATATTTTTGAGAAATATTGCAACGCTATTGCGTGTCTATTCTCTATAGACTGCAATATAATACGCAACAAGGATTATGACATTGTCCATATTATAACAACGAACATCTGTCAACCAGTTCCAACAAACAGTTCGCAGTCCGTACAATATTGTTTAAAACAACAAAAACTTGTTATAACAGCGTCACACTGCCTGAGCACATACAATCGGACATCCGACACGTGCTCCTTATTAAATTATAAAGAAAATAAACCGGTAAAGTCAGTAACCCAACCAATTGAAGAAGCGTATTGTTGTCTGCATTATCTTTTGCTGTAAGTACCTTTTAAAATTCTTCGATTTATAGCTAGGGGAAGCTACCGGAAAGGACCCGCCACGCGCCCGACCAGGTGGGTGTGATTTTTTTCTGTGCCTTATTGAGAAAGGAAATGACTTTTGAAGCCAATTTCTTTTAAGGGTCTTGTGAATGAGTAGAGTTATGACAAAAAAACATTCAGATAATTTATGAACATTAACTTAAAGGAAGTCTTTATTAGTGTAGTTTATGGTTTTATGAAGTAATTGGTTGGAACTATTGAGGTAGGTTGGTATTTCTGTGATTTTAAGATAAGATTTCTATTCGTGTTTGATTTATTATTATTTTATATTATATTATAATTTTATTTTTTTATATTATTATTATGTATATGTGTCTATTAATCGGTAATAAAATATAAATATATAAAAAAAGGATATTACGATATTGAATTGCATTATCTTAAGTTCAAAGAAATGTAATTCATTAAGCAGTCTCGAAGCGGTGAGCCGGTATTATTGGCTTTAGCTCAATTCACCTCACTTCACTTTATAAACTGACTTCTGAGGAAAATAAATTGAATTGTTCAAAGCCATGATAAGATTAAATAACGATTCATCACCTTCCTTGGACAGGACATTGTGAGAATACGTAATCATTTGAACCGACATCATGGTTTTTGAGTTGTTGTGTTTGATCCGAAAAAATGCATTTATATAAATTCATACATCTATTCTGCTATTCTGCTTCTATTCTGTTTGTGAGATTGATTGTCACACAAAGTTACAATACGTTTCATTTTCATGCTTATTGGTAAATTGTAATACTTTTACAAACCTAAGATCATTATTTTACCAGGGTCAATTCCTTTTGCATCTAAAACTTACGAATTGCATTGCCCTCTTTAGCCCTGAACATTACTTATACACCGGCTGGGGCCATCTCAAAATGATGAAGTTATTTTAAAAAGTAAGCATAAAGATCACAGGTAAGACTATTCAATCAGGTGTCAGAACTCACAGGAGAAAAATATAAATAGGTAGGTGGATTTAGCACCAGGAAGTGCCATGTGAACTGTCAAGATTGTAAATAGAACAACAGTTCCTACAGCATTTTAAAATGTTCCACGTTCAGTTAGCAATCGCGTGCTTCTACAGTTTCTACACCGATCGATAATGACTTTATATTTGTGAAATAGGCCACATTGTTTCTGTTTTCAGTGCACGTAGACTACTGTATTTATAAACTACTACCACAGATAACTTAGTAGTCGGACTAAATTGCTACGAGTATCACCGCTACGTAATAATCATGTGAAGGCCTAAGTCATATTGGATTCAGACATTTCGGACACCGAGGAACAGACGATTTTACAATAGGTTGTAATCGAACTTAGAGAGAGAATAGAATGGGAGTTCAAAGACAGGCGTTAAGAAGACCATAAAAGGAACATCATTTAGTGATCGATTCAAATTCGGAAAGAAAAAAATTCAGTAAGTACCTAATTGTATTACTCCAATAGCCTTTACCACAGAATAGATAATAGTACTAGCGTACCTCTACTACTTTGTTCTGGTTGACGGAATGAAACGGCTGCCGATTGTCTTTCCCATAAATAATAACATTAGTTTTCTAACAACATTATTGTAAGGAACAAGCAGATGTTCGTAATTCGTATTCCTTAACCACCCGAAACTATTCATTTTCGTAACTAAATGAGGCAGAACGTGTGAACTTCTTTGTTCCGTTACGGCGATGATAATGACTTATGCGCAGTACCTACAGTTCGGAAATATAAGTATCTAAGTAGCTGATCCTATTTGTTTGGGAAAATTTCGTGGGTCGGACAACACAGGGCTGTGGATCCCGGGCTCAGCAAATGCAAGCTTTTAGCTTCGGATGCAACCGGATTGGGCGCTTATGTTAGCTTGTATCGAGTAATCCTCAATAAACCTATATGTAATATCTACTCCAGCCATTCATTATACACATAATTACTCTTTGATATTAACTATTGCATCTGTTATCTACAGTTTGTTTTAGCCGCCAGAAAAAGAATACACACAGCTTTTGTTTTTTTCGCATTCAGGAAATATAATATTATTAATATCATCTATATAATTGAATATAATATATAAGAGGATTAAAAATAATAACGTAATCATCATCACTACATAGTATTAAACAAAGTCGCTTTCTCTGTCCCTATATCCCTTTGTATGCTTAAATCTTTTAAACTACGCAACGGATTTTGAAGCGCTTTTTTTAAATAGATAGAGTGATTCAAGAGGATCTAATGCCACGCGGGCGGAAAAATATTGGCGGTACGAAGTTCACCGGGTCAGCTAGCAATTAATATAATAGGATTGAATATAATATTTAATAATTCATTGTCAGGTGCATGTAAGTATCGATTGTTATTTTTTTTATTGTATTTGCATAACACATGTACAGAAAGGATGTAAAAGATACATTTGCATAATATGTATAGGTCCGCCGTATTACAACCTCTTCGAGGTGTGCAAATATTGGGATATTATTTCGAACTATTAGGTAATATGTGGTCTTGTCTATACGTTATTTAATATTATTATTATTTGTAATTCTTATGTGCTAGATGGACTGATGATGAAGAAAATGAAGATGATTAAGATGAAGATGATGAAGACGAAGATGATGAAGACGGAGATGATGAAGATGGACTAGGAAAAGTAAAGGAATACAAGCACTAATATGTTATATGATAAAATTATTCTTATTTATTAAACCCTATCCTGATGTCTTATATGAAGATGTAGAATAGACTTGTGATTACCACCAACAAAGTAGAAATGGAAGCAAAGAGAACTGTCAATAAATCTGTACGATGCTGTCAGTTAAAATGCACTCTTACTTGGGGCCCTACTCAATAAAGCCATGTCTTCAAAACACATGGTTTCAATATGATTTGAAAGAAAAACAGAAAATCTAAGCTTTGAATAGATTGACTTTTACGAGACTCCCGTCTAATTATTTAGGCTCTTTTTTATGTTAGGCAATAGGAACGAAACAGAAGGAACGATCTTCATTCAGTCCCGAATCTCGGTTTCATTGTATTCTACATTAGGTGATACTTCTAATGTCATTGTGCGAGTTGATTCACAACAACGTAGTTCTGGCATATGCCTTAGTTTTAAAATAATTTTCTATATAAATGTCATAATTGCTACGTGACCCTCAAATCTGTAGGTATAAAACATCTACTTAATTGAATTTCGTTGCTATGTCCTTAAACAATTCATTCCACGCATACAAAGCCGGGGGCTTGCTGAACGTAACACGTTAATTAATTAAAGCACATTCCTAAGTTGACTTTTACGATGAAGTAAGTACAACAACTGTACATTTTTCTTTATAAATGTGTTATTAGAATTTTTAAATTAGATTTAGATACTTACTTGCTTACTTGTGATGAAGATAAAAAAATTTATGGCCAGAAAGTCGACAAGCTTGCAATGGGAATACGCATGTTTTAGTTTTATATTTCTTAATGATTATTAACATCATTATATACCTAAATAATAAAAAAGAAACAGTGCTAAACTAACAACATTCTGTTTAAAAGTTTTAAAATAGTAAGCTGATATCAGCTTTTCAAACGACCGCCATGTTAGCGCCTTTGTCGTGACGCCTACATAATGTCGTGGATAGCTGTAAAAGTGTTTCGGATTGTAACACTATTAATATTTTGTGTCTTACTTCAATTTAATAATGCAACAGGACAATTATTTACAACAACTAGATACTAGACGATACGAGCTTATAGTTTTTATAACGTAATATGACGCTCCACTCCGAGTCGTAACGTTATTGGTCGGAAATTCCTACCAATAGCGTTACGTTTTAACTCATTTGAATTTCTCTCTCAACTTACGCACTTTTCGATAATTCATTTCTTAATCAGATCGTTATTATATTTCAAAATACGTAAAGTATGTAAATGTAGAAGAAAAGACTACATGTATAAAAAGGTGCCAAAATCACTCCGGCGCTCTTTTGGCTATACCCCAGGCCACGGGGCCAGCGACGATGTCTTAATCCATCCATCCCATCCCATGCCGTCCTATCCTATCTCATTCTATGCCACCCGATAGTCATCTCATCTCATCCCATCCCATCTTATCTCATCTTAATCATTTTCTAAAAAGGAATCCATGTGAAACTTCCACATGGATTTCTTCCTTCCTTCCACAGTGGAAGTGATAATTTTAGTTTTGTTTGATACGATCCCCTAAATGAGGGTTGATGCCTCAACAAGAGGACAAGAGGAATTCTTTTCAATCTTCTGCGGATTCGAAGTTGAATAGCGATTCTTTTTGGATCCCCTTAGGGATCGAAATAGGGGATCCAAACGGAACATCCGGTTTTGGGGGCCCCTAACTAGTATTAGCCCAGGGCCTCCTTATCTCACGGTCCGGCCCTGCCCCCTGGACACCTGGTGCCAAAATCGCTCTTTTGGCTATACTTCAGGATACTGGGCCAGCGACGATGTTACTTGGCATTAAGCGTCTTTAAGCGTGGTTAGGAAGTCGGCTTACCGATTGAAAGGTCATACGTTCAAATTTTGGCCAATATATTACCGATCTCCTAAATAAGCTCAAAGTCACTCAACGAGCTATGGAGAGGGCTATGCTCGGGATTTCCCTACGTGCTCGCGTCAGAACAGAAATGATGATATCCGTAGGAGAACAAAAGTAACCGACATAGCCCAGCGGATAAGCTCGTTGTAGTGGCAGTGGGCAGGACACATAGCGCGCAGAACAGATGGCCCATGGGGCAAGAATGTTCTAGAGTGGCGACCGCGTACAGGCAAGCGTAATGTAGGACGCCCAACGGCTAGGTGGAAGGACGACCTCATCAAGGTCGCCTGGAAGCGCTGGATGCGGGCTGCTTTAGATCGGTCGTTCTGGAAGTCTATGGGAGAGGCCATGTCCAGCAGTTTACTGTGTGTGGCTGATATGATGATGATGATATTACCGACATGAACTCACTCCTAACCTAATTCCAAACAAGCAATTTAGTTTAGCGGGTGGGTTCATTGGGAATACCTTATATTCTACCGTTTACTTATATTCTTTAAAAAACAATAAATATAAATTTGGTCACGCCTATTTGCAAGCACAACTACCTACCTACCTAACTTACGAAATAAATTTATCTCGATGTTGCCATTGCCAGACGCGCTCCAAGGAAATCCACCAAATACCTAAACACAAACAAACTTCAAACCAAACCATTATCTTGGTCCCAAGATAGCGATTATTCGATCCTAATACTTGTTTAAAAGACAATTTAGTAGCGTTGGAAGTAAGTTTAAGCACCTAACTTGATACCTACATAATGTTAAATGCTGTTATTTTGCGCTTATCTATACAAGTCTCTCCCTCCTAACAACTCATTTTTATTATGCTGCTTGCTGTGCTGAGCCGTCTGGTATCAAGAATACTATATAACTTGCTTACTTTTATCACAAATATTAAAATAAACAGATAATATAATAGGTACCTACTACTTTAACTTTTATACACCTGCTAACGGCTCGTGGCTCCACCCGGGAATGAATTCGGAAATATCCTACAGGGGCTACAACAGGTATTACATGTATAAATAGGTAGGTACTACAACTACTTGTGAATAATTATTCTATAAGCCGTTTGCAGCGCCACCTACTAACGTGAACAAACAGATAAAAACATTATTTGATAAGATTCAAGCAGGTTGCAGAATTGCAGGTGTTATACCTAAATCGATGCAGAACTTTTTGAGCTTTTGAAGCATACTTCGGTATCTACCTACCTACTTACCTACTAACTTAAGATTTTTATTAGCAGATTATATTTACTATTTCCCTAGGTTCAATAGTTCATTTTGTCATTTAGACATCATATTATATTGTGAATGTTTATATATGTGGCCACAACCGGTCGAGTTCTAAAAAAAATCAACCAATTACTATTTTGTATTGTATACCTACCTACTCCTTAAATAATTCAGATTAAGTTTTGTATAGTGCCATCTAACGAAAAAATCTCAAACTGGTGAAGTAACCATTGATTAAAGGTTTGACATGAAAGTTATAAACTAGATGTCGCTACACACATCACTTATATTTTGTACAATAGATGGCAGTGTTACAAAAATACGTTTTATAAAGTTCTTGGTAAAGAGAATTTTTTCCATTTAATTTACAAGGCATCCAAAAAATGACGCCCCCAAAAATATTACAAAATAGCCTTAAAACCAGTTTGGTACTGGTAGGGTGTGAATTTAACAAAATATTACACGATAATTCTGTGTCCTCGTCATAAGTTATCCTGAATTATTTAAGACTAGCGATCTGCCCCGGCTTCGCACGGGTGGTAAACACGTTCCCGTGGAAATTCAATATAGCCTATGTTACTCAGGGTGAATGTAGCTTACCAATGGTGAAAGAATTTTTGAAATCGGCACAGTAGCTTTTGAGTTTATTCATTACAAACATACAAAAATACAAATCTTTCCTCTTTATAATAGTAAAATAGTGTAGATGTAGATAACCTATTGTAAAATTGTTTTGATATTTTGTAAACTTATTCTTCAGAAGCGTCCAAGGCCTACAAATAATAAAAACTTAATAGATATTCGACAGCTTATACCAAGAGACCGAAGAGGCAGCCACCGTAAATTATTTTATAACTAGGTAGAACCCACCTAGTTGTCATCCCGGACTTCGACTGCGTGGGACTTAGGTTATTATGCGGAACCCCATTTATTTCATAAATAATAAAATAGTCTCAGAATTTTGAGTCTAAGTAGTAGTAGTATTAGTCTAAGTTACGCCCTATGCGGTCTGGACTTCATTTCCAGTGTCAGTGTTGGAAGTCATTGAATCGCCTGCAATGTTGCAAGTTGGCCAGATGCCATGAAAACTTTAGTTAATCTTGGCTTTTATGGGAGTAACTCCAGTCGGACCCATCTATCAGTAGGTATATCGGGTGACAGGTGAGGTTGGCTTTGGCCCCATACCTATATTCATTATAGTGAAGTATATTATTCAACAACATTTATGACCTCATGTGGTCAACTAAAGTTTTAAACACACTGAACTCAATAAAATTAAGTAAGTACTTGGTTTAGGTGTGCAAATTACCTACCTACTAATTATGTGCGTATCCCTCGCACATGTCGCGAGACAATCTCAATTTCGGCATAGCACAACGACCCACCACAAACGGCGTGCGGTTTAGTCGGTTCGAGTCCGACATAACCTCCCCCGCCGGCTCCGGATGATTGGGGGGGTGTTATTCGTGGGGATTTCCCGCACGTAAAAAACAAACCTACTAATTATGTATGTATGTGTAATTACTTATTAGTTAATGATAACCAAAAAGAATACTCTATCACTGTTTCATTATACGGGAGGTGCGGAAAAAAAAAACTGGGTGTTTTTGAGATTTCAACTTCGGGCCTGGGGTCCGATTGCTGTACTCTCCCTTTGGCTTCATTTATTGTTTTTATGAAAGCGACTGCCGTCTGACCTCCCAATGCATAGATGAGCCTCTCCCGTCAATCAGCAGATATAGACTTGCTAGTGAGGTTTTCAATGTCTAAAGTAAATACATTTCAATATAACAAACCTGTAGATCTTCAAATATAACAAACCAATGATAACAAAAAAAAGAACAAAAGAGTGACGCAATACTTTTACAACTAAAATGTTCCGATCCGATACACCCACGAAGCGATCCTTGAAAATTGTTTGATGTAATGTTAGAGGTTGTCTTTTGTTAAAACTTTTAATTAGAATTTAACAGAAGACTGTTAACGAACTTGTGGCGTATCACTATATTGTACTAAAGAGAAGGCGTTGCTTTGAAACTTGAGATTTATTGTGTTTATTTCGGTTTTGTAACGATGGAGTGAGTCAAAATATTTGCAGTTTGTTGCTCGTTGGGACAAAAGTGTTGCATCCAGTAACACCATGTGACTTTTTCCTACCTTAAACGCATTGAATAGTTTCTTGAAAATTTGTTTTTCACGGAAGTGCCTGCCACGTACGTGACGACCTCGTCAGGTATTTTCGATGCTTGTCCATTGACCAGCTGCTGGTGTGCCGGTTAGAGGTGAGATTGGCAGGTGATTGGTTAATTTAAGATTTATGCACACACAAAACATAACATACATAGGTATACGTAGGATATTGAAACTTTGGTACATTGGTACTGCTTATTTCTACAAACAAATTTCTCCCAGCAGACCGGCGAGATGAGATCGTAACGAGCAAGAAAATAGGTGTAACGTGTGTATAATTGCTGGACAGAAATACACTTAGGTACACACACAAACTTAATATGTTAAAATATATACCTAGTAGTAAAATGGAAATAAATATATGTATATGTCGCCGCCAAGTAGCTTAATCAGCCGTCCAATTAACTACCTAGGCAGTTAACTAAACGGCGCCATTCAATTAACGGCCTGTATGATATTCAGCCATCTCGTTAATTGCATCATTTAATAACCTGGCTGGCTAATACTTAGGCCAATCGTAAGGTGGGACATTACCTCGAAATAAGATATACAAAAAAAGATAGAAAATTACATACATACATACATATACTTACTATACTTGTAAATCCCCGAGGGGGTAGTGGTAGACAGACGTGTATTCACAGAAAATTAGTGATAGGCTACGGTGATAGGTTTATTGTGATAGCTGCGCTTTTTTTATAACCACGCAAAAATAAGTCATTTTTGTAACGGTTTAATTAAATGGCTAGGCAAGTAGTTAGACGTCATCGATCCAAGCTATTTGCCTAGCCGTTGAATTAAATGGCTTTACACCATCAGCGACTGATCAAGAGTTCTGACCGCCCTAGGCTAAATATGAGGACGCGCCCCCGCTAGGTGTGTGTGTTCCTTTACGTGCAGGACATCCCCACGGTTACCCCCCCCCCCCCCTTCTGGCGCCGGAGGGGGAGGTCATGTCGGACTCGAATCGACTAAGCCGCACGCCGTCAGTGGGTCGATGTGCTAGGCCGAAGGTGAGATGTCTCGCGACATATCCCTCGCACCTCGGCTGACCCAGGGCCATTCCTCTCGGTCTAGCCCTCCTCGCTGGCCGCCCACGCATCGCCCATCACCGCTAGCAGGGTGGAGAGCATGAGCACTCTCACCCCCAGAGCCGTCACAAGCGCCTGCCTCAGCGATTCTACACTCGGTAAGCGTGTGCAGCCCCGAGTCCACGCTCGCGTCGCAGTGATGGCACTCGGGCGTTGGCTCTATGCCTATCAGATGCAGGTACCGTCCGAAGTTACCGTGTCCGGTAATGACCTGCGTCTGACGGTACGAGAGGCCACCGTGAGGCCTCTCTAGCCACTCCCCCGTGATGGGTGTTACCGCAGCAATCACGGCGTGCCCTGCGCGTGGTTGTTCAAGTCGTAGCTCCCACTCGGTCACCATGGCCTTGTGGAGCCGGAATTTCTCGGCCCGAATTTCTTCGGGCTCGGGATCGAATCCGCGCTCCCGCGCCTCCCTTCGGAACCGATACAGTGCCGAAAGGGTCTTCGCTTCCAGGATCCACGGTGGCGACCCGGCCAGGAGACTCGCCGCTTCAAAGGATATCGTGCGGTACCCCCTGATGGTCCTGGCGGCCACCGTCCCCTGCGCCGCGTGGAGCAGAGGCAGGAATCTGGCCCTATACGTGTCCGCCCATACGGGGCACCCGTATAGGGCCATGGACCGCACAACACCCGCGTGGAGTCTCCTGCAGGAGTCCTCTGGACCCCTCAAGTTGGGCAACAGCCGGCTCAAGGCATTCGCCGTTGTCACTAACTTGGGGCGCAGACTTCGGAGACGTTCTCCGAAGTCCCATCGACCGTCAAGCACGAGCCCCAGGTATTTCAACCGGGGCTTAATGTCGATGGGAGTGCCTCCCATTGTAAGGCTGGCTCCCGGGTCTGGCCTGTGCCGAGAGCCATGAAAGAATATGGCCTCGGACTTGTGCAGAGCCACCTCGAGACCCAGCCGCCGGATCCGTTCGACGACTTAAGCAACTGCGGTCGTGGCCCTCAGGGTCGCCTCGCGGTGCATAGTCCCGCTCACCGTCACCAGCGTGTCGTCCGCGTAACACGTGACGGTGGCACCGTACGCGAAGTCACCGCGAAGCACCCAGTCGTAACCGATGTTCCTCAGCAGCGGCCCCAGGACCGATCCCTGTGGAACACCGCATGACATCTCACGCCTACCGACTCCGGTCGAACTTAGGTAGACGACGGCTCTCCCCGTCAGGTACGCCCTGACTATGCGGCGAAGGTAGAGAGGCACATCGTGGTACACGAGCGCCTGTCTGATGCAACTCCAGGGCAAGGTGTTAAAAGCGTTGGAGATGTCTAACGACACCGCTAACATCACCTCGCCCCGAGCGACCGCATCCTCGGGACGGCTACGCCTTCTACGAAATCGGGCCCACCGGCGGTCCGTGATCGCGCAGGCTTGACGCAGCCTCGCGATCTCCGCATTCCACCAGTAGATCCGACGCCTCGGATTATAGGCTGCAGTCCTAAGCATACCCGCATCGCAGACAAGTGTTATAGCCTCCCGGAACCACGCCGCTTCATCGTCGATGTTGACAGGCCTGTCCGGCTCAATAGCCCAGGCCTGTACGATGGCGGATTCAATTGCCCCAGCACCCAGCGCGGCTCGCGTTGGGCCGTTGCGACCGGCGTATCCCCCGCGGGATGGAAGACATCCAACCAAACGTATCGGTGGTCCGACAGAGTCTCCACCTCCGCGACGACACGCCAGTCCCGCACGCGGAGTGACAGGGAAGCGCTCGCGAACGAAAGGTCTATGATCGACCGTCGCTCACCCGACACAAACGTGGCTTCGGCCCCGCGATTCTAGACCGAGACTGTCGGCCCAGCCCTCCAGAGCCCTGCCTCGCGCGTCCGTGCGCCGGGAACCCCAAGCCCCCGACCAGGCGTTGAAATCCCTGAGCACAAGAACCGGATGAGTTATGCACCAGTGCCGCCGAACCATCCAGATCGACCACCCAGGCGGGCCTGAGGTGTCGGTGAGTGTATGGCTCGGCGACAGGGGCAACGTGTATGGACCACTGTGCCATGCTCTGGAGCAGAAGTGCCTGCAGGATGCGGAGCTGGGGATCCATTATGGAACCATCTCCGCATGCCGCCTGCGTAAGTAGCCTGCCAGAGTAATAGTGTGAAAATTTCAACAAATGCACAACTATGCTGCACTGTTTAAATTAGGAATTTCCCATACAAAATGAAGTTAAAATTAACGCTTTCCCATACAAAATGAAGTTAAAATTTGCGCCGGTTATTTTTGTTCTACGTGCGCTTTTTAAATTTTTTAAATTTACTTTTATAATTAGGAACTCTCAAGTGCATTTAGTTTTAGTGTTTTCTAGTGTTTTTCTTCTCGGTCTAGTTGCAATATGTAGGGTAGATGCAATGATGGTAGATTAGTGCATAAGAAGACACGATTTCAGCGCGCCCGCCCCCCTGATCCTCGCGCCCTAGGCTGCAGCCTAATTAGCCTAAGGGTTAATCAGGCCCTGTACACCATTCTCGCCGTTTTTTGAATGGCGGCGTTTAGTTAAATGCCTAGGCAGTCATTTGCACGGCTGATTAGGCTAGTTGGCGGCGACATAATACACATATACATAAACATACATGGTTCAATAAATAAGCAAACATTTATGCTTATATGGAAGAATTACCGTCCCTCCTGCACTCCGCGACTTAGCGTCACTGAGTTCAAGATAGATAATGACTTCGAACTTTGTTTTTAAAGACAGAAAGAATAAAAGTATGAGGATTTTCATCTCGCGCGTGATTTAATTTAGCACTACTTCTTCCTCCATCTTTCAGTCTAAGCTGCCTAACTTATCTCATTGATATCAAATAGATAGGTAAACTTATTTTCTTATAATAGGACCAGAATACCCTGAACCGCAATATCTCCTATATTTTACAATATCCGATAGGCTCGGTGGAACTATTTAACTGATCAGGGCTCTGGATATTATGGTCGCTTAAAGATGTATTTTGTTGTAAGTGATATTTTCGATCACATCCGTAGGGAGAAAAGTGACGTTGTAACGAGACATTGGCTTTGACAGGTAATACCGTTGTCATTTGCGACAAAGGAAATTATTGGTGTATGCCTATATACGGTATATGCCTTCGGAATTTATTTGGGAATATTCAGTAATGTTCTTTTTATCATAAATCGCATGGCTTATAAAGGTTCGGGCTTAAATTCATGTTGAAGGTTACGATCATCTTCTGATATTGAATGTTTGCGTGATAGAGAATATGGTTAGGAAAGGAGTAATTGAGCAGTTGACGTGTGACAGGAATGTGGATTTAACAGGCAGGAATCATATTCCTGATGAAAGGGACCTTTGATCGCATTCCTATGTGATTAGTTAGACCGAATCACGGACGTTTCTATACGTCCGTGATTCCTCGACTCCTGTGACAAGTACCTACATAGAAGTGTATTCGTATAAGGATTCGGAGAAACATGATGATGATGTTGAAAATGTATACCATTTAACCATTCGGTAGGTAAGTTCTGTATACCCACTGCTGGAGTTTATTTGCAAGGTGGGATGGAAATGTTTCGTATGTATAATGCTTAAAATTAAAATGGCAAGAGTGTATAATTTTTATACTCATAGTCACATCGGCCTACGCGTCCAGAGATTAGGGCAAAGATTTGCACGGTCGACCTACCACTAAGTTACCTTGATACGCTCCTTTCTTCGTCTTATTCACTCAAAACGTCGCACGTACGGTTGGCAAAAGTACCTACATACACCTGTATCGCAATCTAAATGATGTATAGGATTAATTTGTGATTTCACTAAGGTATACCCAGGAGCGCTCGTAACTTGAAAGAAAAGATAATACGATATATTTGTCCACCTGTGCCCACGTACATGTTATAATTGGAGAACTGGCTGTGTGTGTGTGTGTTGTGACATGAAACTTTTTCAGACTGTGTGGGAAAGCTGACTAGGTACATGCTAAGGGTGTGCGTTGTTTTATAGACAATTGTTTAATATAATTTCGTATTACAGAAAATGTTTCGCATAATTTTGTTTCATAGAATAATCAATATACAGAATACTTACTTTAAAGAATTTTAAATTATTGAATTTTGTTTCATAGAACGTTAAACATTAGAATAATCATTTCATAGAATATCAAATCAAATATTCTTAATCATTATATTTTTTATTTAATAGAAAAGTTATTACAAAGAATAACATATTATCATATAAGTATATGGTTTTTATAAACTAAACAATTGATGCGTCTACAAGGTCGACGGAGCCTTCTGGGTGGTTTATAAAATTGTAAATGTTACAGTTAAAAATAAATGTGATTTGGAATATTACAAAGGTGGTTTAATATTCTTTAAAAAATATTGCTACAGTTTGATAAATTTGTTAAACAAAAAAATGTGATTAAAAATTCGTTCAATTGTGTTTCTGTGAAATATGTTTCATTGTAGGAAATTGTTTTTGAAACAATAATATTCGAAATCTTAATATATATAAATCTCGTGTCACAAAATGTTTGTCCTCAATGGACTCCTAAACCACTTAACCGATTATAATAAAATTCGCACACCCTGTGCAGTTCGATCCAACTTGAGAGATAGGATAGTTTAAATCTCAAATTATAGTCCGATTCGCGATAACCGACATCCACGCGGGCGGAGCCGCGGGCGACAGCTAGTAAAAATTTAAGAACCAAATATTATATGAAACATTTTCTGCGAAACGAAATTCTATGAAATTTCTTTCTACGAAATAAGGGGCTCCCACATGCTAATCTTACAGTCTTGTTATATAGATACAAGCTGTTGCCCGCGGCTCCGCTCGCGTGGAATTCGGATTGCGGCTATAAATTGAGATGATAGCTATCCTATCTTTTAAGTTGGACCATATTATAAATGGTTACAAAATTTTATTGACTTCCGTTCAGTAGTTTCGGAGTTTATCGCGAACATACCTACATCGTGACACGAAATTTTTAAATATATAAGATAAGATATAAGATTTATACCATAGTTTAACCGCGTATGAAGTATGAGCCGTTAGACTGTGGTAATACTTTGCTAATATCACTGTATTAGCGATGTTGATGTAAGTTCGTTTGACTGTGCTAATGGTGCTAATATTATGAATGCGAAAGTTACTCTGTCTGTATGTTAGCTTTCACACCTGAACCACTGAACCGATTTTGATGAAATTTGATATAGAGGTACATTAGACCTTTTTTTTACTTGCTGGAAATCCCCACGGGTACCCCCCCCCCCCCCCCTTCGGAGCCGAAGGGGGAGGTTATGTCGGACTCGAACCGACTAAACCGCACGCCGTCTGTGGGTCGATGTGCTAGGCCGGAGGTGAGGTTGTCTTTTGACATATCCCTCGCACCCCGGCTGACCCAGGGCCATTCCTCTCGGTCTGGCCCTCCTCGGGAGGGGGGACCGCGCGGTCCCCGATTCGCCCCCGGTATGGGGGGGGGGGGGCGCATCGTCCTACGATGCGCGCCGCCGCCGTAGCCTGCTTCTGCTAGGGTGACGAGCGGCTCCACCCATCACCCTCAGGCCCGCGCTCATGGGGGGCGGACGTGCATTAGACCTAGGGAAAGGACATGTATAGGCTATGTTTGGTCGCGATAACCGATTTCCACGCGGTCGGAGCATCGGGTAAATTAAACTAAATTAAATTAATTCATTAAAAGTATTAATTAAAAGTAAATTAACAACCAGAATTACAGTCAGGAACTTGCAATTTAAAGGTCACGGCCATGCCCGAGTGTTAACAGTACTTTAACATTGTTCCCAATTGCAGCCTGCTTCTTTTAATCTGATTTGTTTATACAGGTTTTTGTGGGAGCAGTCTGATCTTCCGCCTCCCAACCATGCATCAATCAACCTCGTGGGGACTCTCGTCCATAAATCAGCACAAATATGGGCTTGCAGTTGATGTAGGTTTGGTTGATGAGGCTCCAAAATTGACTACCAAAT
This sequence comes from Eilema caniola, assembly GCA_949126895.1. Taxonomy (NCBI): domain Eukaryota; kingdom Metazoa; phylum Arthropoda; class Insecta; order Lepidoptera; family Erebidae; genus Eilema; species Eilema caniola. The sequence goes on from OX421477.1 coordinate 14,662,272, forward strand.
AAACTTTATCAAATAGGGACCTATCTGATCTGCCAAATGCACATACCAGTAGTCCAGTGTTTCCCAAACATTGTTCTGTCATGGCCATGGCAAGGGCAGGAATGGTGCGACCCGGTATTTTATTTTGATGGCCCGGTACCAGGTCGCGACCCAGCAATTGGAAAACGCTGCTATAGCATGCGTATCCATTGGGGTAGGTACGTCAAATGATCATAGGGTATGGTTGGTACAAAATATACGTAATATTGGCGAATTTAGAGGAAAATTTGGAACCATATCTAGTGTGTAATAGGGGTTTGTGAAGCTATAAGTTTTGAGAAACCGTGTCCTTATCTATTGTATTCATAAGAGAAGTCGGTATCACGTGTTAGAGATTCTCATCCTATAACAAAGCCAAGATCATAATTGCTCTCAGTAAAATCACTTTACCTTATTTGAAGGACTAGGGTAGTGTCCTGAGTCAACGGATCATCACCAATACTGCTTGATGTTGTAATTTTTACTCAACAAATATGCATAGTAAACTAAGATATTGACTAAGTAAACTGAAACTATGACTTTTAATTATTTGTAATGCCCAAAATAGGTCAAAATATAAATAATCGAAATAAGGCAAAATTAATAAATTTTTAGATTCCTTATTAAAGTTTAAATCAATCTTTATATGCATTGTACATGTGTAAACGCAACGTGGACTGAAATAAATGCGATATTCTCTTACACTGCATACATTTGCCCTACGTGCTAGCACACTGTGACGTCACAATGTACTGCGATTTTGTATGGAGCGTTTTCGGGCAGCTCGAGAAATCGGATTTTCAAAGTCAAATATCTTTAAAACTATTTCTTATAGGAATATTTCACTTTACCAGTTCATTATTATTGTAAAATGTATAGTTTATTATGATAAAGATGAAAAATAGGACACAACCCTATTGACAAACTAGTGTAATTACTTTGTATTGTTTGGTTTTTTGTTGCATCGGGCGGTTATCCGACAATACAGTATCTAAAAAGAATATATTTGTGTCCACTGGTAGTTGTTTTTGTCAGTTGTGTTGTGTTATGACATGACTGACCTATATTATGGGCACAGTTAAGGGTTAACAATTACGCACATGTTTGGGGATCAGACGGCAGTCGCTCACATAAGTAAGCGGACTCCGAGCACTGGGGCCACTGACCTGTAATAGTACTCGCTGGACTGGTGATCGGTACCCACATACAACTACCCATATATTGTGTACAATTGAAAATCGCCATTTTGGCGCTGATAGTTGCGGCACGCAGTAGTGAGTGTACTTGGAACTAATACTAATGACGGAAAGCTTTTTTTATGGTAAACGCATAAATAAAAACAACGAACAAAGTCCATTTGCAAACTAATTAGTTCTCAGTACACTCACGGTGGCACTTCAAGTCGACACAAAAGGTAAGCTGTCATTTTCTATAAAATAGCCCGTCCAGCTAGTTAAAGAGGTCAGTGTCTGGGGTGAAAACCTCAGTTGTAGCCAGGCAAATCGTTAAGATTGTCGATACCTATCCAACAATATCAGGTACTTTATGTACACTTTACATAAATGTAAAAAATCCTTGCTAGTAAATGCTTACCTACCAAAGTGAAGCAAATATTAAGATTGTGTTCAGTGTTTCATAATAATTTTCTCTACAGATGTAGGTATATTTCTATGTAAATTCCTACTGTTTGCATGCAACCCTTGGAGACCGCAATCCCCGCAATTACAATAAGACTATCGCAAGTTCAGGCAGTAGGGATGCAATTAGGTCAAGGACGCTTTGAGAGGAACGAACATTACAAATGGCAAAGACTTTGAGGTTAATTTTATGTACAGCTTATTGGTTTTTGATTACCGACTTCGACAGTCTGAATTAAGCTTCTATTCAGAGGGAATCAAGCGAATGAAACCAACTTGTAGATAAGTAAACATTGGCAATCATTCGTTTTATTTATGTTTTCTGGGTAAAGTCTGAAATGGTAACGCTGCATTTGGTCCGTTTGAAATTATTTGAGAAACAACTTTCATGCTTGTCTTTGATGATTGATAGACGAATTTTATTTCTTTTGCATTACTCTGTCGCCCACGAGCTCTAGTTAGGTTTGTGTAATACAATTTAAACATTCTGTGAAGATTGATTGATTTGAGACCTGGGCTGTGCTACCGTCTCTCCAACGGTGCCAAATTGACTATCGATAAATCGAAGCGCTGAAGGGTTTGTACGAAAACGCCACCATGTCAGTCCACCTTCAGGATCAAAGCTCAAAACCTCTCCAGTTGCAGCGAGGGGTGAGACAGGGAGACGTTATATCTCCGAAACTGTTCACCGCCGGCCTGGAAGATGTTTTCAAGCTCCTGGACTGGAGAAGACTCGACATCAATATCAACGGCGAGTACATCACTCACCTTCGATTCGCTGACGATATCGTAGTCATGGCTGAGACCTTGGAAGACCTAGGCACAATGCTCGATGGCCTCAGTAGAGCCTCCCAACAAGTGGGCCTCAAAATGAACATGGACAAGACGAAAATTATGTCAAATGTCCATGTCGCACCCACTTCTTCTTTAAAGGTTGGAGACTCTACACTTGAAGTTGTCGACGAATATGTTTACCTGGGTCACTCGTAGAACAGATGGCCATTGGGGCAAGAGAGTTCTCGAGTGGCGACCACGCGCCGGAAGACGCTGTGTAGGCAGGCCTCCCACACGGTGGACAGACGACCTGGTGAAGGTCACGGGACGGGCATGGATGCGGAAGGCGCAGGACCGGTCATTGTGGAAATCCTTGGGGGAGGCCTTTGTCCAGCAGTGGACGTCTTTCGGCTGAAATGATGATGATGATGATGATGTGAAGATTGATTAGTCGGTCTGAATTAAAATCGCTGGGATCTTTGAGCGATAAACCATTGACAGATTTTTGAATCGATTCATTACCTTGCACCACGCTTCGAATCGTTCAGATAAAACTGGAATAACCAAGTTCATTTTGACCCATGGTTCTGGGCAAAGTAGCATACAAGATACACTCCACCTCCACCCACGCGCTCACTTGTATTTATAGTAACGTAAAGGTTTTTTCGACACCCTTACTCATAAAGTGGTGTTTATCACATGGCTTTTACACTCATAAACTATGCTATTAAACACTTGTGCTTTTTTTTTCTTGATCGCACTAGTGTTTTATTTTATATTCCATCAAATTAAGTTGGTACCTCGCTGAAAGATATTATATATGCATTCTATTTGCTCTTAACTTAACTGGGTTATAGTTTTATTTTTAAATCTCGGCAAAAGTTTTGACTTAGATACGTTTCGTTTCAACGTAAGACTAAAAATAACACTATTAAAAAAAAAAAGTAGTGTACCACCTTGAATATGATAAATTTTCAACAACTTATTTACTTTAATTAATAATTCAACGTGAAACATATTTATAAATACATAAAAATTAGATTTTTTACATTTTGCGTTTTGGCTGTTTAGCGTAATTGCTCGTGCCTACGCTCCAATCTGCGCGCACATAGATAACACGCCGCGCGCTGAAAAAAATATATTAGCGCGGCGTTTTCAACAAATTTTCCGTCTGTGCTGTGAGCATTGTTTAATAGTACGAATAATTGATCAACAAGTTTAAAATGTCAATGTCTAGTGTAGAAAAAGACAGTTACGTTGATTTGACGCCGCCGGAAATATTAAGTGAGGCACGAAATGCCAGTGATAGCCTTTTGCCTCCAAAATCCAGGGATAAGTACATGGCAGTTTATGAGACCTTCATTCAATGGAAAATTGGCAAAAATGCGCAGTCATTTTCCGAAAATGTATTGTTGGCTTACTTCAATGAACTATCAAATAAATATAAGCCTAGCTCTCTGTGGAGTATATACTCCATGTTAAAAAGCACCGTTATAACAAAAAATGGTATAGACATCAAAAAGTATACCAACCTAACGGCATTTTTAAAGAGGAAGTCAGACGGATATAATGTTAAAAAATCCAAAATATTGTCTACAAATGACGTGGAAAAGTTTTTAAAAGAAGCTCCGGATAGTCAGTACCTGGCAACGAAGGTAAGTTCCTAAACTAGTGTTTAAAAAGCTATGTAGTCGGTTATGTAAAATGTACTAATTGCGAAACAAGCATTTCTTTCTTTCATAAATGTAAAATGGAATGAAATATTTTAATATGAATATACTGCAGGGAGACCTAGCTCGATCGATTTCTCGAAATTTAAAGTAGGTATTATTAGTTGAGTAAATAGTTATTTATTGTTATTCTATTATGGCCTGTTATGCACAATAACCTGTTTTGTATTTTACAGGTCGCATTAATATTTGGCGTGACTGGTGCGTGTAGACGCCAAGAGCTACACGATATCACTACTGAAGACATAGAACAACATGGCGAGATGATGTTGGTCAAAATCACTCGAACTAAGAACAAGATTCCGCGGTCATTTGCTATTCACGGCCCCTTTTACGAGATAGTTAAAAAATACCAAGCCCTTCGTTCACCAAAGGCTCAAAATGATAGTTTTTTTCTAAATTATCAAAAAGGCAAATGCACAGCACAACCTATCGGCATCAACAAATTTGGAGCCATGCCAAGAGAAATAGCAAGATTTCTAGATTTGCCTGATGCTGACTGTTATACAGGACATAGTTTTAGACGCACTTCTGCAACATTGTTGGCTGATTCGGGCGCTGATATTTTAACCCTAAAACGTCATGGTGGGTGGCGATCCAACACTGTTGCAGAATCTTACGTCGAAGACTCAATTATAAACAAAACAAATATAGCCAATAAAATAACACAGGGCATCAATTTAGAGCCGCCGCCTTCGAAGAAGTTTTGTCTTGAACCTCAGCCATCTACTTCCAATGACCCAATGTTTTTGCCCCCTCATTCCGCAACTGAAATATTTCAGATTGACTCTTACAGCTCCTACGACAATATTGCAACATCACAAACAAACATATACCGATGTCAACTACCATTTTAATAACTGTTCATTTAGTAATTGTTTTAATAATTAAACATTAATAAATATAAAATTTGTTTTTTTTACTCGTAAGTGTGTCGAAAAACTTTGTATGACACACGTGAGGTATGGTCATAACACTCTCGGTTTCCTTGCAGCCCTCGTCTTCGGCTCGGGCTGTGCAATATCACCTCGAGTGTAATGACCAACTTACCACACTTGTATCATAAATAACTATATCCATGTTAAGTATCACCGAACAAATACCTAAGTCTTTTTTTTCGAAATTCACTAATGTTTGTTTTATCAAAAAAACTGATGTTGCCTATGACAATTTATCTAGCAAAAACTTAATTGTTCATTTATTGTTGCTATGAATTTATTTATAGGCGCTCAAAAATACATGGACTGTTTCTCCATCGCAATGAGGGATTTAAAGCCGCTCACCGCAGTGTAGTTGGATTAGGGAATGCAAGCTCGTGAGGGTGTTTATTCGTCTAAATTCTTAGCCCTTGCGGATTCAACACTAGTTGAAAATACAAACCTAAACGCTGGAAAAGCCCTTTTTGGATTCAACACTAGTTGGAACTCCAAAACTAAACGCTGAAAAACCCCTTTCGGATTCAACACTAGTTGGAACTCCAAACCAAAACGCTGAAAAACCCCTTTCGGATTCAACACTAGTTGGAACTCCAAACCAAAACGCTGAAAAACCCCTTTCGGATTCAACACTAGATGGAAATACAAACCTAAACGCTGAAAAATCCCTTCCAGATTCAACACTAGTTGGAACTAAAATGTGCTTTTAGTCCCGCGGTCTCGTATTAATTCATTTCCTTATTGATTAATCAGCTTCAAATAAGACTTTTAGTGCTGAAGTGCGACTTCCTTAATCTCGAGAGATCACGCCCATTTTTCGACCATGACCAATCTCGTTAAAAAAGGCCGAGACTTCGCGAGATAGTGATTGCATTCCCTAAGTTAGATGTATAAAGTATAAAATGCCTGAACCCATCCCATCTCTTTAGGGATACCTACAGGTGAATGAGCATATTATAAGGTCGAAATGTTAACGATAAATCTCATACCTACCTAGTTCTAAATACTGATTCCCACCCAATCCTAAGTGTATGAGGGCTGGCAGTCCTGTCAATCAGTTCGGATTTGAACTGATTGACAGGACCAGGGGACACTATTTTCATGAGTGCGTGGGAGAGTGACGTGTTGTTTACTTACTTTCATTTTATTGGTTTAATGTCAAGTCAATATTGTCCACAAGATAATATTATACAATTCAATTTCACTTTATAGCAGACAGCAAAAAGACACAGAGACTGTTAATCGAATAAATATCACTTACACGAGAACAATTCGACATTATAAATTAGAAAATCAAACAACATCGCAATAGACTCATCAAGAGCGTGCGGTTACATTTTCTTTTCTCACCATTAGAAAACAGATTTACCTCTATTTACTCTGTGGAAATTGTTATTGCTCGTGCGTTTAGCGTAAACTGCTATTTAACATTTATAACAGGTTATAAAGAAGCCGTGGTCTTCATTTATTCTTAGTTATTTGCTAATACGGGCTTACCTCCATCGGACCAAGATTACATTGCGGGATAATATTATTAGGTATAGACTAAATTTTGTACCTATACTTAGTTCAAGGCTCAAAAAAACTCAAAATAAACTCTTTTGCAAGCCGATACAACTACTGATTCTGAGCTCTAACGTAGGCTTTCCTCTAAGCTGGAGTCAGACAGCAAGTCCTTCCCGTAAAAGCCAAGATGAAACATTCATAGAAAGAAAGGTTGCGTAAGATTTGAATGCGTGATTGGTGCTCTGATTAATATTCTGAGTACCTACATCATCACACTACATAGTTTCGAGCTTAAAAACTGGTATCAGCGTTGTTCATTTAAACTGTTTTTGCAAAAGTATTATTTTATTAAATTATGATATTAAACCTAATAAAGTGTAATACATTAATAACTCGAATCCAGACATAAACCAAATACATTTATATAAAGTTGAGTTCTGCAAACACGGGAGTGCACAGAAGAATTCCTTGTATCAGGAGTGGATGCATATCGGTAGGTATTAAGTGTAATTGGCCAGGATTCGAACTTGGGACCTCTCGATGTTAAGGCCAACCCCATCGACGCTTAATTATGTGCATATCATGTGATGATGTGATAACAACCACAGCGTGGCTAACGGTGAGGTAGATGTCGGAATTGAAATGACTCAAACCACAAGGTGTTACGCCCGTGAACAGCTGGGGTCCCTAAGTCCCTAATGCCGTGAGGACCTCAGGTGTACCCTTAAAAACATCCCTACTTGCTAACTGATACATCTGCTGATTAGCGAACGAAGCCTAATGGTTTCGAAGCGCGCGATTGATTTATAAAATTAGGTATCAGTTGTTGTTATGATCACTTTTTCTTGTACCATATTTCACGCTCAGTACACCGAACGGCATATCGATGGCACACCGTTGTGTAAGGGGGAGTTAAATACCGAACGTGCACAACCAACTTATAATTGTGGGAATGAATGGAGCGTACCAGTTACAATGACTTGTTTGATGTTTGCTAAGCGCGTGAGCAATTATAATGTTAAATGCGATCGGGTGGAACTTTGATGGAGGTTTGCGTTGGTCAGTAGGTACTCGTATACCGACTTGTAGGTGACGTGGGTTTAGGCCGGGAGATCCACCTGCAATAGAGACTCCCGCGAACAAGGTGATGTAGATATCGCTCAACCAGAAGACTGGTCCGCATTTAACATTGGACATTGGAAGCGTCGGTAGCTTAGTGGTTAAGGAGTCGGCCTTACGATCGAGAGGTCCCGGGTTCGAATCCTGGCCAGAACACTACCGACGTGAACCCACTCCTGCACAAGCAATTTAGCTTAGTTGGAGGGGTTAGAGGGATAATTGTAATTCCGATAATTTCGGTTGCTAATATTCTTTAAAAAAAAAAGCATCACACCCACACCTTTGTGGGTCGGTGCAGGTGTACCGTCGTCGTTGAGAATGGAAGTAGGACACGACGGTATTGCCGTCCTAATTGAGCAGTCTGACTGGGAAAGTACCTCCGCCCTACAGAATACCGCTGCCATAATAACCTCGTGTTATGTTCCCGACGGTGAGTTACGTAGCCAGAGCTCACTGGAGACTTTTTATGCTGTCAGTGGGAAGACCAAACCAGTGCTTTGTCTTCTACACTGACGGCAAATAAGGTCTCTGTTCTTACAGGGTCGGCAGTGTGAACTGGTATACGGCTACGGTAACCATATTCATCAGGTGGGCCGTGTGCTTGTCTAGCACCGAAGTGGTATAAAAAAGTGGTGTTTCAGACGGTTCACACGTTAAGTCGTGGCGAGTGCACACAGCAGGTTGTTTTAGTGTAGTGAGAGCCTCATATAGCTTCCTCAAGTTCGTGGAAAGTGAAGAGTAGGTACATTTTTTCCTGTCTAAACAAAAGGTCCCAAAAATATAATTGGAGTGTCTGTTTATAATAAGTATTGAGATGACCGTTTTTGACTACGTGCATATGAATATAATACAGTACATATACAACATTTATTACAATTTTTTTCTGTCCGTCCGTCTGTTTGTTGCGGCCAATCTCTGAAATGGCTGGACCGATTTTGACGGGACTTCTATTGGAAGGTAGCTGATGTAATAAGGAGTAACTTAGTCTACTTTTATTTTAGAAAAATAGCGTTGGCTCAACACTAAGTGATAACCGACATCCACGCGGGCGGAGCCGCAGGCAACAGCTAGAAGGTACACACATAAATACATAAACTCACGCCTTTATCCCCGAAAGGGTAGGCAAAGGTGCTAGCACCCACATTTCGCCGGTTTATGTTTAGGTCCCAATGTAATAAGTGGCGAGCCTATTGCCATTAACTGGGCACTTACAAACCTGCGATAAATACACACATAACTTCGAAAAGCATCGAAAAGTCATTGGTGTGTGCCATGGAAAACCTGGGATCGAACCCGAGACCTCGTCTCAGCAGTCCATTACCCATACCACTAGGCTACCGCGGTTTATTATGTATAAAAAGATGTGTTACCCTCGAGATACAGAACCCGACAAAACGTGTGAGTGAGCTCAAAGTGACTAAAGGAATTTATGATGCGAACACACGGAGGATTCGGCAAAAATAGAAAAGAAACCCAAAGTGCGCAATGGAAAGGATAAAAGGAAATGCATGAAAAGGGTTAATGGATAGCTTCCTTTATAGCAAGGGGATGTGTTACACATACATTCGTATAAAGAAGTGCTCGTGTCTCAGCCTCCCGCGACAAAATATTATGTTGGTTTATTTATAATAATGACCTTCTATATAAGTCTACAGGCTTTCACGCCCGGCGTTGCATGTAGAATATACTGCTTCGAGGCGAGGCAAGGTCTCCGAAGTCGTCGTCGCCCGGCCCTGCACAACTGAAGATGTCGACCGCAGTGATCGACGAAATGTCTGGAACGCAAGTTTCACATCGACCACGGCCAAACAGCCCGGAAGCAGTATATTCTAAATGACCTTCTATGCCCACGCTGACGAAGTAACGGACACAGTTAACGACTTCGTCTGTGTGGACATAGATTCGGAATTTAATTTTCTTGTGATGAAGCCTAATTCGTGTTGCTTAACAAAATGAGCCCAAGTTATGCCTTATGATATTATTATTATTATATAAATACAGAACTTAAAATATAAATAATAAAAAAATAAATAAATTCTTTTATTTAAAAGCAACATAGGCTCATAGGGTTAATTACAATCTTCTTACTTTCTCTATGTTAGTTTTAAGTATAATTAATCATATTATCAAACATTATTTAAGATTATAATGAAAATTTAAAATCCAAAATGAAGTCAGTATGTCATAAAATCAATCAAATTGTATTAAGTGTGTCCAAATTAATTATTATATGGAATTGAATTTAAAAAATATTTATTAAAAAATTATCATACATAAATTAAATTAAATTAAAAAAAAAAAATTAATTTAAAACTAGAAACTAAAACAAGCTAAACTAAATAACCGGAATATAAGGCATTACTTATAATTATTATAATAGCAGAAAACAGAAACTCTCTGCGTTTACTGGGTCGGCAGCACGAGTGTGACTCCCTTGATGTTGCACATGTCCATAGGCCACGTTAACCCCTTGCCATCAGGTGGGCCGTGAGCTTGTCTACCACCTCAGTTGTATAAAAAAATAGCATATTTAATATTAATTAGCATAACTTATTATACCGGGTGTTAGGGGACCGGTCCCGCAGCCGAAGGCCCGTGGTAGTACTCTGGGTATGGTACCTACATATCATAGCATATATTTGATTTCGATTTGGTGAAAAAACATTTTTAATTTTTTTTTCCTTTTTTTACCATTATTTATTCTCCATCGTATTAGGCACAGAACAGTATTAGGAAAGCTCAATGAAACGACAATGTCATGAAAAAAACAACACTACAGAAAAAAACAAATGGCGCCAAGCGCGTGCTTTTCTTAGTAGCGATGTTTTTTTATGAAATTGTCGTTTCATTGAGCTTTCCTAATATGATGGACTCCTCTCGATCACCAAACCAAAAGTCATACACTGAGTTACATAGCTGGCCTAGTCAGTCCTGATATAGATACCTTCAAGTTTTCTCCAGTTGCAACCGAGGAGATCAAAAATAAAATTTTAGCTATTAAATCGAACGCAGTTGGTTGTGACAACATTAGTCGACGTATGGTGGTGACAATTATTGATCAATTGCTCCCAGCAATTTCCCACATAATCAATTATTGCCTCTACTCTGGCACGTTTCCTTCTGCTTGGCGTAAGGCCTACGTGATACCTTTGCCAAAAATAAGCAATGCCATACTTCCTAACCACTTTCGACCAATTTCCGTACTCCCATTCTTGTCTAAAGTGCTTGAGGCCTGTGTGCTAACACAACTTGCTTCATTTATACATCGGAACAAGTTGTTAAGTCCGTTACAGTCAGGCTTCAGACCTGGCCATAGCACCACATCTGCACTACTGAAAGTCACTGGTGATATAAGGACGGGGATGGAGGCCACTAAGGTGACCGTACTTGTTTTAGTGGACTTCTCCAATGCCTTCAATACAGTCAGTCATGATATCTTGCTGTCCATCCTTTCCTACCTTAAAATCTCCCCGGAAGCACTGGATTTCTTCTCGAATTATCTTCAGGGGCGCCAACAGTCTGTCCGTAGTGATGATTTATCATCTAGCTGGTGCCTTCTGGACTCTGGCGTCCCTCAAGGCGGTATTCTCTCTCCCTTATTATTTTCTATTTTCATTAATCTTGTGACTTACAATCTTCGATGTGCGTATCATCTGTATGCGGATGATCTGCAACTGTATGCACAAGCACCTGCGGAGGGCATTACAGCAGCGATCCAAGACGTGAATAGGGATTTAGAAACTTTAAAAAACTGGTCGGCTAAATTCGGCTTAACCGTGAACCCATCCAAGTGTCAGGCTCTTATGGTAGGCAGTAACTTGATAACCAGCAGAATTGACACTGCGAGTCTGCCACCAGTAGTATACAACGGCATAATAATACCATTTAGTGCATCGGTAAAGGATCTCGGACTACACCTCGACTCCTCCCTCGACTGGCGAGTACAAATCACGAACTTGAGTCAGAAAGTCACAAGTAGACTTAGAGTTCTGTATCGCCTGAAGAACTTTTTACCTGTGAAGACGAAAGTGCTGTTGGTGCAAACTCTGATCTTTCCGCTGATTGACTATGGTGATGTGTGCTACTTTGACCTGAATGCAGACCTTCTCAATAAGATAGACCGTCTTCTCAATAACTGCATTCGATTTATTTTCAACCTTCGTAAATATGACCACGTGTCCTCCTTCCGTTCCCAGCTTAATTGGTTGCCTATCCGTCATCGCCGTAAGTTGCGCTGCCTTACCACTCTTTATAACATTCTTTACTCTCCTACATCTCCTACTTACCTAACTTGTTCCTTCCAACTGTTATGTACAAACCACAACAGAAATCTTCGCTCTTCGAATAACTGTCTCCTCTCATGTCCTTCCCACAGAACTAACTTCTTAGGCTCCTCTTTCTTTGTTCAGTCTATCCTTCTATGGAACGCGCTACCTCCCGAGATCAGGACGAGCACGACCCGGGATATGTTCAAGTCAAGAGTTCGGCTTTGGCTTCTCAAAGAGATAGCAGAGACATCATCTCAACATTGATATGTTATCTCTTATTGCTATAATATATATTTATGTTGCATGTATGTTTATATATATGTGTATATGTTTATGTATTGTACTTATATGTATGTGTATGTGTATTTAATATATCTGTAATGAATTTTTAAAATATTGGAACAGTATACTTCTTTTGTGCCTACCTCGTTATAGCTCTGCACCACCCTAGGTTGACTGGTAGAGAATGCCTACGGCATTAAGTCCGCCATTGTACATTGTGCATAAAGTGAAATAAAATAAAAAAAATAAAATAAATAAAATAAATAACGCTGAAAAATAAAATATGTTATTAATAAATTATGCCAATAGTAGATACATATTATTATACCCGGAGTACTACCACGGCTTCGGGAGCGTTCCACTAACACCCGGTAATTATTATTATTAGTGAAAATCCCTTCTTAAAAGGCCCAGCCATTTTAGAGATTACCTGTATTTACCCATTTTTTTTGGCACAATGTGCTGAAAATTATTCTATACATTTATGTGTATTGAGTAAGAAGCTATGTCCAGCAGTGAACTGCAGCGGTCTAATTTAATAAATGATTGAAGTAAGTAGCTATAATTTCAATATTACAAATAGAAATTTTAATTCTATTAATTTGTATACATAACAGTTCATCTTTAAGGATTATAAAAACACAATTTCATCAATACAGTTAAAAAATGTAACTTGCACATTATCCACCTACCTTAAAATATTTAAAATCCGGTCTGGTTCTAAATCACGCTATCAAAACATTCTCACAGCGAGATAATATATTCACAATATTCGAACTTCTAACTGGTGTCCGTGTATACTCAGGAAGTCAGTCAGGGGTCTGATCAACCTATCCCCTGTACCGTGGCAGGGCGGCACATAGGAGAGACATTACTATACTACCTCTAAGCCGGCACTAGGTAGTATGGTAATAGGTATCACCGGGTGCTATTGCGAGCGGTTCTCTTGCTGTGCGATAGTCTGACGATAATTATTCATTATGTATATTTCCATGTGTTGGACGACCCCACTGTAGTATACAATTTGACATCACTTTTTATCATTTTTTTTTAAACGTTATTCACGGTCAACCTTAAAGTGATGCATAGTCACATTGAGGTATTTGCGTAATAAAAATATTCTGTACACAAATATTTCATTTAGATTCGGGTTCGTTTCTCGGGTCCAGCTTAGGTTTTCTGTTAGAAAATTCTCAGTCCAAAAACGGTAGATATAAAAGAACAAAAATTATAGCTACTTACTCGTACACATATTCGTCACCTCAGCAGTATAAAAAAATGCTTTTATACTACTGTATAGTAACTGTAATAAGTACGAAAAACTATATTAAAAAATATTTTTCTTATACTACTGAGGTGGCACACAAGCACACGGCTCACTTGATGGAAAGTATTTACCGTGGCCCACCGTGGCCTATGGCCGTGTGCAACACCAGGGGAGTCACTGTAAACACAGAGAGTTTTTGCGCCGTCAGTGTAGAAGACAAAGCAGGAGTAGCCTTAGGGTTTCCCACTGACAGCACCCTCTAGCTACCCTACTCACCGTCGGGAACATAACACGAGGTTATTATGGCCGCTGTATTTTGCGGGGCGGAGGGACTTCCCCAGTCGGACTGCTCAATTGGACGAAAATACCGTCGTGCCCACCCTTCTACAATATCTTTCGTTGCTATTTTAGAGTGCGAACAACGCATCTATAGTTTATAATATATCATTGGCCTTAGCCAGCAAATTATCCCACGCGTGATCCGACATAAAACATGCCAGAGTTTGTTGTTGTCGTGACGGGCGCCATGCCCCATCCAACGTCGCGTCGCGCGTCGACGCCACGCCACAAATTCTCTGCTTTCATTTAGTTTTACGAGCGCAAACAATGTTCAATGTCCCTTCTTACTGTGAAGCGAGGTCGAGCAGAATGTATGGAGCGGAAGACTCGAATTATGATGACACCTTTGCTCGTACTTTTATCCTACATTATTTTGAGCTATTGACCGCGAAGAACTTTTTCCACCTTACTGTGGCGATGGGGAAGCTTTAAAAGTAAGGTTATGATTTGGAGCTTATAGGATAGGTACATCCTATAATAACCTACATGTAAGTTTGTAGAGAATTTATTAGCAGTGATCTTTGCAGGTATGATTTCGGGAATCGCATTAAACCCCTACGTATAAGACTTACATATAGAACGAAGACTTTTTAGTTACCCATTCAAAGAAAACACTATTCTGTTTTTTCCAAACATATGAGGCTGTAGCTGTACGAAAATAAAATATTGGCACTAACTCTCGAGAATTCAGTGTGCGAGCACCCTAATAACTAGAATCAGTTCGAATATCTAGGTAAACACCTTAAATTATTTCTGTCCCTATCAGCACGTACAACTAATAAAACATTCCTTTCAAATAGAATTGAATTCGCACCAATAACAGTCCATTGGGTAAAGGCGTTGACTTACGATTAACGGGTCACAAGTTCAGATCCCGGCTTGCTGAATTATTGCTTTGAACTCACTCGTAGCCTTGAACAGAAATGTTAGCTTGGAGAGGTTATAGAACTTTATTAAATTATGCAAGAGGAGGGTTCTGTGTAGGAACATTGGAGTCGGTAAAGAGAAAGATCCATAAGTACAGTCGTCCTCAAAAGTTACCGAACACTAATAAATTTACAATCGATAATAATCCGATTAACTAATGAACCGATAGAAGTACTATTATTTGTAATCTTTAGAAGTTAAGTTAAGAGATCATGTTTTGTTTACTGTAATTTTATTATAGGTATTTATAAGTAATACGTAAAACTTAATACCTAGTAGTATTTTTAACGGTCTACATCTACCTATTTAACGTCCATGTCGCGTCATCTGCTTTCAATAAATAGAATTTGAAATATGTACTTACCTACTTATACATAGAAAATATTTTTAATATTAGTGAGTAGGTAATTACGCTGCCAACAACGCCTGTTCTGAATTTCAAATTTGAATTTAGAAACTTATTTAATCTTCGCAACACCTTATTTCGCAAGCAAAGATATTTCTATAAAGTTCCAGGCAATCTAGGCACTTATGAAAACATTTCATTAATTTGTTTGTCGTGTCCCAACCTGACGCACTGGGGCGAAAAACAACGATCTGTGATGTCCCAATAAAAAGTTATTTGTAAAATTATACCGGCGCGGCGCGGCGCCATGGCGGCGGATATTTCGTCGAAGATCGATACAACAGGAAATAGGTAGGTAACCGTCAAGGATCCCGGAAAATTACTTTTATGCATATTTATTTACTTAGGTAGCTTTTTATCATGTAAAGTGTGCAAAAAACAGAAATATTGCTTAATAGTAGCATCATTTCCTGTTTTTCATTACATCGTAATCGTAACGTGATGGACGATCTACTCGTGTCGATATTTTTTTGTGAATGTGCTATCAGTCCACTAGAATCCACCCCTTCAATACACCAGTGGAGCCAACAGTGGATCCTAAATCAGCTCTAAATGCAACAGGATACACTGACTAGACTAAATAGACCAACGGTGGATCACAGTGTACCTCAGAGTGTGGTTTGCTTCATTGGTGGATCGTGGCGAAGGGTCCTACTGGACTGTTGGTTACACATTCACACACAACACAAACACACCCTTAGACTTTGCTTTGATTTAGGTACAGTCAGCGTCAGAACGATCTTGACTACAAATCAAATTGTTGCATCGATTTTAATGTTTTGCATTTTGTATTTTTTTAGAAAATGAATGTATTTTATTTAATAGTTTACAATTATATTACAGAATAATACTAAATAATATAAATCATGCTATATAATACATACAAAAATAATATAAAAGAGGGGGAGAGACTGCAACTTTAGGCATCGAAAAATTCCTCCCGATTCGATTTTAATTGTATTAGGTATTGTCCAAGCTTGTGTACCTACCAAATATCAGAAGAATCAGTCAACAGGAAAAAGAAAACCAAGATATTTAGATCATTTTGAGTATTTTGTGCGTCAAGATCGATCTGATGTTGACTGTGCTGGGCGGGGGCGAGTCGGGGACCGCGTGGTCCCCCCTCCCGAGAAGGGCCAGAGGAATGGCCCTGGATCAGCCGGGGTGCGAGGGATATGCCGCGAGACAACCTCACCTTCGGCCTAGCACAACGACCCACAGACGGCGTGCGGTTTAGTCGGTTCGATTCCGACATAACCTCCCCCTCCGGCTCGTTGGGATTTCCCGCACGTAAAAAAAACTGTGCTGGTTTGGTGAAATTTAATAAGTTGGTACGTTCAAGCTTACCCGTTCTGCTGCTGCTCCTGGTTTTCATCAGCATCATTACTGACGATGGATTCTAACATTTGTATCTTGAGCATTTTAGTACGTCACATGACAAGAGGGCTGACACGTCACTTACACACTTAACCAACACTTTGATACACATTCACTTTTAATTCTTCGTTAAAATTAAACTTAACACTAGAACAGTTGCTCTGGTTTGGTGTATTGATGACCTGTAACAAGAAAAGAATCAATATTAGTTTATTATCATAAACAACTTTAAAATTAATATACAGGTCGAATTTAAATGTACGGTTTGAAGTCGGTTAAAAACGGGGATTCTAAATTCTGTACTAGTGTTGTCTTTATGTTACGCTTCTTTACGTTCATTATGTGGTTATATTAAGGTTTTCAGGAACTGAAAAAGGCAAATTGAATTCTGAAAAAGTCGGCATCCACGACGGGACATGAATCTGCTTTAGACTTATTTTAGGGGGAACCCGTTGCTTACTGCTGCTTGCGGTTTTGGCGATTCTGTCTGTGTCCAGTCTAAATTTAGCCTAGGAACCATCAGCCGAAATCCTTCCTTACTACGAAAATATGATATATATCATATCATAATACATCTTGAAAAAATATATTTTAGATCGTTATATTTTTGTTTGTTCTAGCTATTGAGGTGTTCTTGCGGCAGCACGCAAATACACAGAACAAAGAAAAGCATATAGGTACGTAGATAATGTTATGGACCTATCTGAGCGGTGGCAGCTTAATAATAGCTCAGGCATCGAACTTGTTATCGATTGGTTGCAGGTTCGTACGGAATGTGTGACCCACATTACTAATGGGCAATGGCCTGTTGTAAATAAGATACTTGTGTCATGTGAAAGGTAAGATACAGCAAAAACCATGGGTAATTCAGATTTGCACAGATTTGCGTAATATCTTTGTCTTAAGACAAAATAACTTTGTGTACCATTGGTGATGAGCTGAATTCTCTTATAATATTTTTTTCTCAATGATTTATATGTATTACTACTAGAGAAGATGTTAGAACAATACATTTGTTGGTTCCTGGGTGAAGTTAGCGAGGATGAATTCAGGAAAAACATAATAAGTCGTCGACTAAGTACTTTTTTTTCCTTGCGGAAATACCTCGGCTACCACTCCTCGGCTGACGGAAATGGTTATGATGCACTTGAATCGACTAAAACCACGTCGTCCTGGGCCTTCAGATAGGCCTGCTGCTTGTGTAAGGTGGCCATAAGCCATTTTCCTCGTACCCCGGTTGACCCAGGACCATCTCATATTTCGAGATGGGCCCCTTCGGTTGTCAGAACCACGGAGCCCTGTAAAAAGTAGAGGAAATTCTTGAATCGGTATTTTGTTTTTTTTTTAAGATTTGGAGAGACAGACCCAGAACATCATAGTGCGAAGTTTAGAAAGGTATTACCAAGACAAACGCCGTGATGATGCTGATATTTTTGATTACTCTTAATATATTTCACCTGAAATTATTAGGCAATTTATTTTGTTCTGACTTTGTTTCCCTTTGATCGACACTTGTATTACTGAGCTATTTATTGTTTTGTTACAATAGAGGTCCATTTGCATGTACCTACCCACCCGTTTGAACTACGCATGACAATCCACATTGTTTCGAGTCTTTGATAGGACGGAGAATCGTTTGATAATTTTATTCAAAAGTGTTACTGAGAGGGGCACATGCGCATATGCTTCCAATTGGGTTACGTATGGAGGAGGTAACTAGAGTTTAGAGGCAATCTAGATAGAATTTTATATTGATTAATTGCGTGATCATGATTCCGCAATGAGTGGGCTTCGAATCCACGACGCAATAACTTAAAGGCTACTTATAGGCTTGCCAAGATTGTACTCTATCGGTTAAAATAAAAACTGCATGCAAGACTAAGCCCCATAAAAATTGAAGTAAAATCTGTGCTTATAGACGAAAAACATCGCCGGAATCAGAACCTCCTTCTTTGAAGTCGGTTTTAACAAACAACTTTCATTATCACAAAAATTTGGTTTTAATTATGTTTGTTAAAAAAACTTGGTCCACGGCGCTTCTGAAAAATCTTGGAAAGTAATTAGGAATGAAAGTATACCTTCATTAAACAAGGAAAGTTTCTGATGAAGTTACTTTATCTCATATTACAAGTAACTACTTGCGGTAGTAGGTACATGAGTTTATAGTAGGATTATAGCTTTATATACTTAACGTGATAATAATAGACTAATGCGTTATTAATTCTACGTTTGGATAATATAAGTTAACTAGCTGATCCGGCGAACTTCGTACCGCCAATATTTTTCCGCCCGCGTGGCGTCAGATCCCGTTCCCGCTGCACCCTCTACTATATTAAATATGTATTATACATATAAAACTTCCTCTTTAATCACTCTATCTATGAAAAAAAACCGCTTCAAAATCCGTTGCGTAGTTTTAAAGATTTAAGCATACAAAGGGATATAGGGACAGAGAAAGCGACTTTGTATTATATTATGTGGTGAAGACGGACTTCAAGGTAGGATTTCATAAATTAAATATTCTATGTATCTATGTTTATCTTTAGTTTAGAACCCACACTACAAGCAAGTTCAGATTGCGTCCGAGTCTTGGAGCCCGGGGTCTATGGAAGCGACTGCCATCTAACCCTCCAAATCTTGTAAAGGATTGTCTCTCAGAGTTGAAGGTTGATAATCAGGTATACCGGCTAGCAGGAATGGTGTGCTCCACACATGTTGGTACGGCCCTGTACATCCAAATTATAACCTAGTTAAGCTATGCTGTCTTTAGAGCTTTTGGGTTTCAGTCTTTATCCTTAAATTTTATTATTATTATTATTATTATATCAATATCTGGTTCGTGGTCCCTTATCTACTATAGGTTAAACTCTTATTTGCTACCTTTATAGTACAAAAAGACGTCAAATAGGTAGGTAGATAAAGACCTACGCATAATGCAACATCGTCCCCACGAAAGGATGCATCAATTTTTTTGGGACTGCGCCCTAACTTTTTTCTGTACGACGCTTTTTTGTCATTGCCGAAGACACCCCATGGTTTGAAGAAATAATGTTATCCTTACCTGTCCTGAATCACACTATTGAAGTTTGAGGACGTTCTAACTATATATGGAAGTATCAAAGTAGTTTTGTTGGGGAGGTCCGTTTCTACACAGGAAGTGTGACCTTGAGGGTACACAGCCTAGGTTGGCAAATGAAATACTTATAAGGTATGGATTGGTTGCTTCAGATGGTTAAGAGCTGTTTGATGAAAGGATGTGCTTCGCACTCAAACCCACTGATGTAGAAGTTTTAACCTCCCTTTTATAATACCCATCTCTGTGGCGTACCGGTAGAGGGTTCAACTGTTAAGTCAGACGTCGCGGATTCGATGACCGCTCAGTGTAAATATTTGCATGCATGAATATACATATTTCCATTTTTTCTTTTCTTTGCTTTATTTTAAAAGACAACTCCCACACTAGGGAACAAGCCCTGTATCGCGGGGGACTTTACAAACATACAACTAACGGACACAAAGTACACCCAGACTCAGAACAACTATTTGTGGATCACACAAATTTTTGTCCTTTGTGGGGATCGAACCCATAACCTCGTGCACAGCCGGCGCATACTGAGCCACGGTCTGAGTCTGAGTGTTTCTCGGTATAAAATGTATGTATCAAAATATCAAATTCCGACCTCGGTGTAACTACTGGATTCGATGGTTTGTTCCTGGTTTCCATCCCACATGTTTTTGTTACGTCTCGAATATATCGCTAATAGGTTGCGCAGGTAGCAGTCACTTTACAAAAAATTTAGCTATTCTGTCGTTTTGCAGTTGAACTAAAAGCAGACTTTAACTGAGTTCTCAGAAGCGAGTAATAAAGAAAACCACAGATTGAGTAGTTTTTTTACGTGCGGGAAATACCGAAGGATACGACCCCCCCCCCCCCCCTCCCCCTTTCGGAGCCGAAGGGAGGTTATGTCGGACTCGAACCGACTAAACCGCACGCCGTCTGTGGGTCGATGTGCTAGGCCGAAGGTGAGGTTGTCTAGTGACATATCCCTCGCACCCCGGCTGACCCAGGGCCATTCCTCTCAGTCTGGCCCTCCTCGGGACAGATTGAGTAGTATTTAACAGATGCAATTCATATACCATAGTTGTTATCTTATGCGCATGTACAGTCGACAATGGAGATACGGTTGCACCTTTACATACGACTTTATATAAAAAAATGCAACTATCTTTTGTCAACTGTACCTACTTACTTTTAGCGTACTCTATTTTCAAGTAATATTAAAATGAGTATGTATGACAAAGAAACATTTAGAAACGTGAATTTGCTCGAAATGAGTACCTACTCTTGTTTTAACCGCAATTCCGCAAAAACCGCATACCCAAGGTGCGGTACAGCACTCACGGTCGGGCTATAGCCTAAGTACAAGATTTGTAAGAATCAGTGCCCCGAGCACGAATAATATTCAAATTCATAACGTAAACGTATCGTAAGAACAGAGCATTGCGATTGGTTCACAGTAGGCAGGTGGCCAATCGCGTTGCTCCGTTCTCTGGATACGTTTACGTTACGAATTCGAATATTATTCGTGCTCGGGTCACTGTACTTAATTTAGCCATCAGGTGACAAGTGTTTCCTAAAATCATAGCAATACATACGGAAAGTTCGTTGGATTTACGAGGGGTCGTTTCAATATGTTCAACAACTTTTCAAATCAATGAGTAAAGTTCTGTTTACATTGTACTAAAACTTATATTAAAAGCTTAAAACACACTCGTTTATTTATTATTAAAATGGGCCAGGATATTTAAATAGGCTTGTTGGTTGCCGGAAATTAGTTTCGCGTAATTTCTATACTAGCCACATTATTTGTGAGTAACATAGGCTAAATATGGCAAGGCAAGGCAAGGGAGCAGAGCCGTAATCATAATTGTCAATCCGGTAGATTCCCATACAATATTTTAACTTCATTTAAGTAAGGGTTTCGTGTCAAAGTCAAAGATTTTTATTCAATCTAGAACAACATGATTGTTGCTTATTGACGGCGCGACAAACTCCACTGCGGCATTTTTTTCAGACGTCAATTTACAATATTTATATCCTTGAAATGTGGACGAATCTACATTTGTCTCGTGTCTAATGAACAAAGCATAAAAATAATCTTTATAATAAAATAAAATTTATTAAAAAAAAAAATGGTGATGATAATGCAAAGAGTAATTTACTAACTGGCTCCCCATTTTGCTAAAGCAAAACCAATGTCGTACCACAGCCACTGCAAAACATGACATTAAATTTTGGACTTTAAAACTCCTTTTTTAAAGTTCAAAATTAAATGAAAAGAGTTTCATACCACTTATTCATTCGCTCTGCAAATCCATTTCATTTAGACTTTATGGGCATTGACTTAAAGTCTAAAATTGTAAAGCAGTGCCCCCGGTATAACAGTGGTTTTGCTTTAGCAGAATCGAGGTCCTGTTGTCCATCCATTGAGTCCTGATCACGGAGCCGGAGGACAGAAAATGATTCAGTAGGTCCTGATATAATATGCCGTTCGTTGGTAGGAATATTGACTGCGAAATTCGTTAATGGGAATAAGGGCCCATCCATAAATTACGTCACATGTTAAGTAGTGACAATGTTAAAGGTAATGTGGAATCTAAAATTAAAGGATTGCAAATAAAAACGACGGAAAGAAAGCGACACTTTTGATTATTTTTTTCAAAATTCCTTCGTCGTTCGCAAAATATATGACGTTACACGTTACACGAGTTTCGCAAATGTGACCAGCTGACAAGGACGAGGGGAGGGGCAAAAATCATGAAAATTCGCGTGACGTAATTTATGGATGACTACTTCCAATGCAATACAATACAATTCACTTACGAACGAATGCTCATTCTGTACTATAAGATTAAAATATATCTTCCAACATGATAAAACATGAGGTAACATTTTGCGATATTCTTTTCTGAATATGAAGCCCTTTAGTCGATAGGGAACTTTTTGCTCCTTCACATGTTCACGTTTAATGGAACGGAGGCCTTTTTTTAGATGTACTTTTTGGGCTAGAAAAAGGTGCATGTAAAGTGGTGATCAGTCGCTTTGATGATTTCTTAAATATCGTGAACAGGAACCCCCGAGCCGTGCCGCCCGGAATCAAAATAACATATTTCTCCTTTTACTTGCTCATAATGTTGCTCTAATCTCACCGAAATTAGGCACATAATGATACCTATTACTATTATCAAACTGTGGTTTTTTGATTGTTTTTTGTTTATTTTTTATTTGTTTTTGATTGGGTTGAGTTCCAGTGTTCTTAAAAAATAATACATAAAGATCGTGTCCAATAGAACAAATAAATTAATATACCTACCTATTGCATATTCATTTCATGCAACTTTGTATTTAAATAGAAAATTTCATCTTGTAGGTACTTGTAAAATAAACAAAACTTTTACTCAAATATAACTTTTGTTTTGGCTCTGTTTAAAACTTTAAGTAAATTAAGTAAATTCACCATGTTTTACACAAAAATAAGAAACCTCATTCTGTTTAGTTTAGTCTGTGGCCAGTGTTTTTTTTTTGCCGCACCGCGCCAGGTACCAAAAAGTTTCGCAATTCGTTTTTACTGGTTAAATTATAGTTATTTATTAATTAAAATGTCTACAAGTATGTACTAGTTATGAAGACAACGATTAATGTACCTATTACACCGCCCGACATATACACATATACTGTACAACGTCCGATTTATGATGTGATTGATGTAAAGTCCATACCGTTATGGAATGTTTATTAACTGAAAACTGCAGGGGTAAACGTCTATTTTAACATTATATTATTCACAAGAAAAATGAAAAACGTCGTATGAAACACGTGTGTATTGTTGATTACCGTCTTCAGCTCTCTTTAGACACTCGCCAGCGGTAATCACCGACTTTACACACTTGTACCATAATCTACTATATCTATGTACATGATCTTTTATTATTAGCCTGCGTGGCGTGGCGGTAGTGAACGCAGCCGCTTCGCAGGCGGCGCGGGTTCGATTCCCGCTTAACGCAAATATTTGTATGCATGAATTTGGATATTTGCATTGGTCTAGTCGTTCCTCGGAGAGCATGTTAAGCCGCCGCGCGTCGTCGGTCCCGGTTGTCATACGAACAAATAAATATAGCAGTCATTATGGGTGGTTAGGTCCCTAAAAACAGTCCAACATTTGGTCTAACTGCAATGCTTAGATATCGCTTTTGGGTTATGGAGGTCAGATGGCAGTCGCTTCACGGAAAATATCGAAGTTCAGTCAAATACGCAGTTAGACTGGTAAAGCGGACCCTAGAATCCTGAGGTATACGGTCCGGATGCGCACAAACACTGAGATGAAGAAGAAGAATCCTTTATTATAGGACACACTAGCCAAACCGCCACGGGTTCGCCTGTGACATTCCTACTTTGAAACCCCATATCACCCCTTCAAGCCATGTATATGCCCGCAATGTAATATTTTTCAAATAATGTATGGGAATGTGTCGACATTTATAATTACTGCTTCGCTCCCTTGTATACACCTTCACCTCATCCCTGTACCTTGTATACTTGATGATATATATCTAGGTAAATGATATATGTATAAGAATTATATTATCTGGGGTAGGATTTTCCTCGAAAAAATTACGATAAAAAGAAATAAAAACCAACAATAAAATACTATGTATATCTATAATAGTAGTTTATGATATTGTTGCATAATAAGGGTTCTTATAACACGAGTGTGTTTTAAAAAAACGAGCCGTAGCCGAGTTTTTTTATATTATCACACGAGTGTTATAAGACCAAGTTATGTATCATATGTGTCATACACTACTTTATCTACTCTCATACATAAACTAATTTACTAATTTATTTTACAAAGAAAACCAAACTTTGTTTATATTTAAATGTAAGAAACAAGCAATTTAAAAAAAAGAAATGCGTGTTCCTTTTTTTTCCGAATCGGCGGATTCTTTTTTTAAAGTAGAGTTTCAGTCCAGATGGAGGTTGTATAGGTGTATCGTTATGATTAAAAAGTTATTTAATGATATAGGTGTCCATAAGACCTGTATCGTAATAAAACTTTTTTTTTGGCCTGTGCGTAATGTTTGGTATAAGAGTTTTGATTTCAATTTTATAATCTTTGTATTATAGTATCAGAGTAGATAAATATACTTAATAAACCATTGTCATCCTATAATAACATTGTAAATGCGAAAATATAAGCTCTGTTTGTCCGTTACATTTTTTAAATGAAAATTGGTGTGGTACGAAGAACAATTTAAACTTGGGCACAGAATAGATAATAGTATGACTTGGGATAGATGTGACATAAGCCTGTTTGGTCGCAATAACCGACAAGACACATACCTACACGGGTGGAGCCACGGTCAGCATCTAGTAATTTATAAAGGGAATAAAAATATTTTTTGAACCAAAGTGACATCTTCAGTGTCCCAAAAAATTAAGTACCAAAGGGATGGTGCGAGAGAAATGTCTCAGCCAATCTTACCTTTGGCAATCTATGATCCACAGACGGCGTGCTTTGTAGTCGTTTCAAGTTCGACAAAACAACCTCCGCCGGCTTCCGCGAATAATAATATAATGTAATTTATTTCTAAAAATCAGTTTACAGTTTTACATTAAAACATAAAAGATTTTGTAGATGGCCAATCGTAGCCGGAGCCCACACTACAATTTATGGAACTCCGACCACTATTCGCTTTCATCGATATGACAAAATGCCTTATTACCTTAACGTATGTAAGACTAGAAGTTATTTGTATAAAATAAACATGAATTAGCATCCGTTGCCGAACTAGGTAGAAACCTGAATTTCAGCAGGATAGTATGATCGAAAAAATTATCAAAAGGATGTCAATTTTGCTCTTCTGCGGTGACGTTGAGAACAGAACTCTGAACTCCGACCACACGAACCAGAAGAGAGAATCCGGCGCTAACCTCTCTCCTGATCCACCCTTAAGTTTTGAATACAGCAGTTATCAGTCTTTGTTACAAATTATTTGATCTGCACTAAGGCACAGTCACAGTTTTAGGTTCGGGAACAAATTATAATCGTATCTTTATCTCATGTTGCAAGCAATTTGCAACTTCCCGTGAAGAGCGAGACATCCGACAAACAAAGTTCTTTTTGTATTATTTATAGTTTAGATAAGAAAGAATACTGACATCGCGGTTTAAATTTTTTCAATATTTAGGACAGAAAATAATCTACACTTCAATATGATACTGGCAATAAAAACTCCAATGAGAAAAACATACTATTTAGGATTAGAATGCCTTAATTTTAAAACCATTTTCATTCATAAATATTATTTCTAATGTTCAAATTTAGCATGGGCGGTCTAAAGCGACATCTAGTTCACTTTATGAATAAACAAATAGATATTCTTTTAAATGTGGGTAAATCGGACATTGCCTTTTTAATTGTTAATCTTACCTTCCTTTTGTAGTAATGTGTGACGTTAATCGATTCCACATTTTATAAAACAAATTGTTAGAAATATTAGTGATAAAAATTGTGTTAATACGTTAGAGAATTGAGATTAAGTAAGTAAACATTAGTTCAATTAAAACATGTAACTAGTTACGTTAATTTCAGTAATGTTATTGGTTTCTAATTAGTGCCGTATGTGTATCCGTACAAAAGTAATTGGGGTAAATGTAATGTGCCTAACTTTGGTGTGTTTATTACTAGAGTAGGCTTTATTAGACAGAGAAGGAGAAGTGCTTTGGGAGTCACGTTTGAAATCATTTGTGACTTTGGGATATAAACTAGCAGTGTTGTGTAATGCAGAGGTAACGTAATGATCTAATTTCCTCTAAAGAGCTTTTGTGATAGTTTGGGATGGTTGTTTGTTTGTTGCGCATAATGTTATCCCCGTTCTACATAGGAGTTAATAGAGGTTATACCACATAGATTATACCATCTGGTAGGACAGGTAGTATTCCCGTCAAATTGAGCAGTCTGAATGGGGAAGTACCTTCACCCTATAGAATACCACGGCCATAATAACCTCGTGTTGTGTTCCCGGCGGTAACTAGGGTAGCCAGAGCTCAATGGGGAGATTTTATGCTGCAGTGGGAAGACCAAAGGCAATTCCTGCTTTGTCTTCTCTACTGACGCCACATAAAGTCTCTGTGTTTAGAGTCGGCGGCACGAGTGTGACTCCTCTGGTATTGTACACGTCCATAGGCCACGGTAAGTACTTTCTATCAGGTGGGCCTTGTGCCTGTTTGCCACCTCAGTTGTATAAAAAAAATATTCCGGATATTGTTGGTATAAAATCCATTGTAGGTATCCTAGCTACTAATTTCGTGAAATTGTACCTCTTTATACGTCGTGTTTTAATATATTGAAAAAATAAACATTGTGGGGAAATTTTAAAGGAAATGCAATTAACTGAAATACTAGTTTAAAAAAATTACGCATAACAAATGGTGGATAAATGTTGCTCGAAAACCGTAAGGTAATGAGAAAAACGGTTCAGACAAAAGTAGTTAACCTAAAATTGTAGGTAATAACTTACAACTCTTGTTTGAATTTTTTCGATAGGAGGTTTAGTTTTGCTGTAAATCGCTTCACACCATATTTCACCTTTAAAATGTACACGAGTGCGTTTAATGTATTTTTCAAAGTGTTTTAACCATATTTTCTTACATTTGCAACAGGTCTCATGCTGTTATTAATTATTTCCCATTTTCATCAGTTTTGACGTTATCTGCACTGGCCTATATGTTTTCTGTAACCATTTCATACATTGGCGGCTTCTTACTAATTGTTCTATACATTGCCCAGGCTCACATATATAATTATAAATACAACTCATATTTATTTTTTAACACGGTACTTTATAGTCGCTAGAGAGCGTCATATAATAGTTAATGATAATGATCAAGAGGCTTCTAACAATATCTCATTTGTCAAGTTCTAATAAATAGTTGAAGGAACAGACCAAAAAATACTCAAACAATCATACATAGCCTGTCAAAATCGTACACCCAAAAAGTCTACGCCATACCTTACGAAAGCGGTGGGTGCAGTTACCGAAAATATCACAATAGTGCACCCAAAACGAATAGTTGTTTATTGTTCAAAAAGTGCAGGTAGTTTTTCTGAATCGCGCAAGTAAAGTATCTCAAATTTAAACGATATATTACAAAATAGTCAGTACCCATGATGGTCTGTCCGTTTCTTCGCATGAAATCAGTCCCAGGGAGCTGACCTAATTCCCATAGTGACTAGGTCTGGCTATTATAGCTGACCCTTGAATAAAAGTGCAACAACATCGCTACCTCATTTGATGATGGTTGGTATTTGGCACAAAGTGCGTATTCAACTGTCTCAACACCAATGTCGAAGAATTTTTGACAGACTTTTATGGCAATAAAATAGAAAACCGACTGCTGTTTAAAAGATCGAAACTAGTTTGATAGTGGACTAAGAGCCCGTGAACGCCAGACCTTCGTCATTTTATAAAATCTGAATGTAGTCTGTCCGTGTCTGATTGTATGATATTCAGAGTCTGAAGATGAAGCCAGAAGGTGACCATAGGAACTTCTTACCACCCATCCTATCGAGTATGGGCCCCTTTTATTCTGTCTTGACTAAAACTAACAAATTAAAATTATAAATAAAAATCTTTTCTAAACAAGCTTTACGTCTATTGTTGTACTAAAACGATAATAATTTTATGCAATGGTTGGGCTGATTTGAAAATCGATTAGCGTTAACAGAAAACAGAGAAAAGACTTGCACGATTCCCTCCACCCGATCCTTTTGATTCCTTTCATTATGATACCCTCTAGTCGTTGTGAACATGAATGCATCCAAAATGACTCAATTGTCCAGCAGGGCCCTGATTCTGCTATTATTCTTTCATAGCAAAACCACACTGTAACAAATGCCATGTAACTTTGGACTTTACTGTGAGTGACTGCGAAAATGTTATGAACTCTTTTTCTTTTCATTTTGGACCTTAAATCAACAGAAATAAAGTCTAAAATTTAATGACATTTTATGCAATATCAGCGGTATGACAGTGGTGTTATTATGTCATAAAATTAGCTTAATCGAAGGCCCAGGTAGCTTGTCTGAATCGCGCAAGTAACTCTTCCCAAATTTTAACTATATATACAACATTTTCGGAAGTTCAGATGGGCCGTCCGTTTCTTCGCATGGAATCAGTCCCAGGGAGCTGACTTACTTCCCGTAGTTTGTAACTTTGTCAGGACAAATAATACCTGACACTGTGTAATCATGTTGGTCCCAGCCTGGCATAATTGACAGTTTAGTATGGCACTGTGTTCATACTAAATAGTCGCAACACCAATGAAGAAGAAGCTTTGACGGCCTTTTTGCTGTGGATGAAAACTCCCTGAAATTCTGTTAATCATTTTGGAACCCCTTAGTACCCCTAGTAATACTCAAAAATAAATAGATGGCACAAGTAGACTCATTTAAAGAAATTAAAAAAGTTTAAAACGCATATTTCCCTACTAAGAATCACGTAAATTTTTTCAGATCTTAATCACATGATAAATAATCGTTGGTAATGTAATAAATAAAGATTTCATGACAATAGTGCTTTTTTAGGAAGCCGCCTTTTAGCGGCGTGCTGTAACTTTTACAATTACTTTCACAGAACAGATTACTGCAGAATCTGGCAGAATCAGTATAGATTAGCATATTTACAGTTTTATTTAGTCATATTCAATAATGTGTTAAGTGTATGTTTTATTTTCGATAAGTTAATTTTTAAAAGAAAGTAATAGTATAAGTTAATTTTTAAAGTATTTTTTTTTTTAATTTTGCCAAAACAATGTCGCCATCTAGTTACAACTCTTACAAACAAATGCTGCCTGCCTGCTTTACGAAGTTACGAGAATAACCATTTCTTGTTCATGATTGTGCGTCTGTATAAGAATTATATTATACTAGCTGTTGCCTGCGGCTCCGCAGAAACAGACAGACAGACAGACAAAAATTGTAAAAAAAAATATTTTGGTGTATGTACATGCATATGAATATAATATATAATGTAGTAAAAAACGGTTATTTAAAATATTACAAACAGACTGACACTCCAATTTAGTGGTATAGTAATTATAGTATGTCTAGTATTCATATGCATGTAGTAAAAAACTGTTATTTCAATATAACATACAGGCACTCCGATATTATTTGTATGTATAGATGTTTAGATTATCTGTGGTATTTACGGAACAGTAAAATACACACAATTCAAGTTCCCGACCACTCTTAATTGTCGGGGAAAACCACTCTTAATTTGTCTTCTGACTACCATAAAAATAATTATTCGTCAATCATATTGGTAATTGATTTATTTAAATGTCAAGATTTCAATCTAGTTAATGTTTAGCAACTTCTGGGAACTTCTGAGCTATAATTTCCTGAATTTTTCTAACTTCGAAATAGTAGTTAGAATTATTTCCATTTATGAATTGAGTCACTGATCTCAACAACACATTCGACCATTTTGTTGTACCTATTGCCAAAGATACCAATCAATGGTGAACCAGAAAAATAATTTAGCTTGGCTAGGGGGTTAGGGCGCATACTAGAAAATTCCCTTTTTTTAAATTCCATTAATAAAGTTAGCAGGTGTAATAGAATTTAGAATGCGGATAAACATACTTTATAAATATATCCATATTAAACATAGAAATACCCAGAGCAAATCTATTTACATTAGTCATGCATACAAATATTTGCACTGGGCGTCCCGACAAAAATGTGTTTAAAAAATATTAACAACAAAAAAGGCCGTCAAAATTTTCTTCATCATTGGTTTTGAGACGGTCTGTATGCACTCAGTGCCAAATACTGACCTTGTCATCGAATTGAATGCTAAATTTGTTAGGTACCTAGTTGGGGTGCAGGTCACATGCCTCAAGGACGAACCTGACCGGAGGACATAGGTCAGTTCCCCAGGACTGATTCAATGCGGAGAAACGGACGGCCCAACACAGTCACTGACTATTTTGTATATATCGTTAACATTTCGGATACTTTACTTGTGCGATGCAGAAATACTACCTGGTTTTTTTTCATGGAACAGTTTCGAATATATTTAGAAAAAAAAATGGTGCCGATCTTATTTGTCAGGGACTCGAGGCGCGCACACACACACACACAGAGACAGCCACAGTCCCTCGTGGCTAAGTGGCGTTCGAGTAGGTTAACACATTGAAAGGTTAAGCAATATTATCCAGGCTAGTCTGTAGATGGGTGACCGTTCTTAAAACGTGTTTTTTAAAAAGAGAGTCAACTTAAGGGACCTTCTGTCTTAAGTTAGTAAGTAATCAATTAACCTAACAACATCATATGGTGACCATATATCAATTTTAAAAATATTTCATGTGGTAAATTTGGCAATTGCACTAAACAATCTTATTTAATAAAATTGCGCTTGTATAACTTGTGAGGTACAGTATGTTTTCATGCGATGGCCAAGTTAATGCATTTTACTTAAAACATAAAAGATTGTAATATTCATATAGTCACTATAAGATGTTGTTAGGTTAGCTACTTACACAATAACGTAATACAGAAGGTCCCTTTAGTACGTACCGTACTGAATAAATTAGCTGACTTGGTATTACATATCTCACAAGTTTTTACGGTAGAGGAACTAAGTTGCGAGACTTGGTTTTTATACCAGTTTTGTTTTTGATGGTATTAACTTTATTCCTAAAGTCTTGAACAAAAAAAAAACGGAGTTTCAAAGATTTGTAACTTTCGCTCACTTTGAATGAGACTGAAAGTTTATTACAAATCTCGACGGCAAAAAAGACCATCAAAGATTCTTCGTCATTGGTGTTGCGACTATCTAGTATGAACAAAGCACTCAGTGCCATACTGAACCGTCAATAATACCAAACTGGGACCAACATGATTACACAGTGTCAGGTAACATTCTTCCTGAAAAGGTTTACAAACTACGGGAAGTAAGTCAGCTCCCTGGGACTGATTCCATGCGAAGAAACGGACGGCCTCATCTTAAGTAACGAAAATGTTGTATATATAGTTAAAATTTGAGAAAATTCACTTGCGCGATTCAGGCTAGCTACCTGCTGGACAATACAGTTATTTTGGGTGCATTGTTGAAGTTTTTATCTACTACGACCGTCTGGTACAACAATGAACGCCAATTAGATTTCGCCTCCCTATTTATTTCTAAATGTCATTCGAGTAGGTTAACACATTGATAGGTTTAGTAATATTAGACAGGTTAATTTAAGGATGGGTGGCCATTCTTAAGACATGTTTTAAAAAGAAATTAGTAACCGAAATTGTTAGTGTCGCCCTAGCCCCTAGCTATGCTAAATTACTTGTATTAGGAGCGGGTTCACGTCGATAGTGTAATGGCCAGGATTCGAACCTTGCGGCACCATTGGCGCCATTGGTATAACACTCAAAATGGTCGAATGTGCCTCCACAACGAGGGTCGGGGACCACCTCATGGAAATAGTTCTACTATTTCGTAGTTTAACTGAAAGTCATAGATGGATGGTCGCCCTCAGAAGCTTCTTTCACTTAATCACTAACGACCTGTACATGGAAATAAATCAATGAATAATTTATTTCATGCCAGTCAGAAGACTTTACCATTTTTAATTTTTGTTTAATATATGTGTAAAGTTTCTGAGCGTCGGCAACACGGATTGTGTTAAGCTAATAACGATATGGCAACTGTGCCACGGGATAAACAATTACTTACTAAATCAAACTCCATGTTCTATGTAAAAACTAAATACGTAAGGGTGAATTAATTTTTATTCCTTCCTAATATCTTGATAAAAAAATCCGTTAAAATTCTGTTATTCTTTTTTTGAAATTGAGTTAGTTTTTATTACAAATCTTGACAGCAAAAAAGGCCGTCTAAGATTCTTCGTCATTGGTGTTGCGACTATCTAGTATGCACTCAGTGCCATACCGAACTGTCAATCATTTTTCTGGGACCAACATGATTACACAGCGTCAGGTAACATTCGTCCTGACGAACACACACCACACAAACTACGGGAAATAGGTCAGCTCCCTGGGACTGATTTCATGCGAAGAAACGGACGGCCCATCATAACTACCGAAAATGTTATATATATAGTTAAAATTTGGGAAGAGTTACTTGCGCGATTCAGACAAGCTACCTGCTGGACAATACAGTCATTTTGGGTGCATTGTTGATGTTTGTCAGCTACGACCATTTGCTATAAAAACGAATGTCAATTGTTGCAAGTGATGTTGCCTCTATATTTGTGTTTTATAAGTTGCACAAGTATTTATATTTATACTAGCTGTTGTCCGCGGTTCTGCCCGCGTGGATGTCAATTATCGCGGAACGCGATTCTCAGACTTACTGAATATTCATAAAAAAATTCACAAGAAGTCGAGCCGTTCTGAAGGAGTATGGGAGCGAACATTGTGGCACGAGAATTTTATATATTAGATATCTGTCACCGCCAACAAACTTAATCAGCTCCCGCATTAAGCCTTTGTGGTTTTTTTAACCATGCAGATATAAGTCATTTTTCTAACTTTTTAATTAAATGGCTAGGCAAGTAGTAAAACGCCATCGATCTAAACTATTTGCCTAGCCGTTTAATTAAATGGCTGAACACCATTCAGGCAGTTAATTGAATGGCTGATTAAACTAGTTAGCGGCCACATATATATATACTCTAATATAAGTAATATGAGTTTTGACGAAATTGAAAAATATTATGTGCCAATACAGTGAGTCGTGATTCGTCAATTAAAAGTTGAAAGTAACCTTAAGGAACCACTAAGCTTAATCATAGTAGTCAGAGTTCAAATAATTACTATGAAGAGTTTTCAGGTACATAAAGCTATATTTAAAGATTCGGCTTGTTTAGGCCCAACCTGTTGGGCTTTCCCTTTGTTATTCGTGGTAGACAGTGAACCACCAGTGGTATTTTAATAAAACACAACAATCTGGACATTTTAAAACATCCGGTAAATTAATTAAATTAGACCGTAATGTACATTTTTATGTAGCTTTCTTTTTTCTCCTTTATAAGACTAACTGCTGAACCGATTTCGATGAATGAGGTCTCAAATCTCCTGAATGTCATAAGCTACATGAAATGTGATTAAGAACTATTTTTGATGCTAAAATGTGTGTTGACAGCAAAATACTCAAATTGACATATCGCGCAAGCTCTATCTCTGTCTCTGTTAACATTTTATAGTATTAGTTACGACATTACAAAAGGGCCCAAACTCGATAGGTTTATTTAATTTAATTTAGAAGTTTCTATGGCCACCTTTTAACTTTATCTTCAGACCCTGAATATCATATGAAACCAAAGAGTTTGTTAAGGCAAAACAAATGAGCTCAAACTCGGTAGGTTTGTTTTGTTAAGTTTAGGAGTTTACGGACACTCAACTCCACTCCAGAGCCGGAGGAGGAGGTTACGTCGGACTCGAACCGACTAAGCCGCACGCCGTCTCTGTGGGTCGTTGTGCTAGGCCGAAGGTGAGGTTGTCAGACGCCATATACCTCGCAACCGGCTGACCCAGGACCATCCATTTCGGACTGGCCCCCCTCGGGAGGGGGAACCGCGCGGTGCCCGACTCGCCCCCGGTGTGGGGAGGCGCGCAGATGCGCGCCGCCGCCGTGGCCTGCTTCGGGTGACGGACGGCTCCACCAGTCTGTGGCTGTGCGGGCTGTGGTCGTTCTGCGCCCACCGACACCCGAGCCGCCTACGAACGTGGGCAGCGATGTCCGCGAGTTTGTCTCGCATATCGCGCCGCGCCTGCTCTGCTGTCTCTTTCACGAGCATGAGCATACATACAAGTTGATAAAAAGCTTGTCAAAATAAGTATAAATGTCATATTATAATAACATACCTAACTAAAAAGTTTTATATAAAATAAGTTATTAAAAAATAAAAAACCCGACTGCTGTTGAAAAGATCGAAACAAGTTAGATAGCAGGGGGTACCCATTTGCCAATCAGTAACGAAAAAAGTTATTGGTAATGGGAACCACCAGCTATTAAAATTAATTCGACCTTTTCAACAGCAGTCGGGTTTTTTTTTTATATATTTTTTTTTAAACTTTTTAGTTATGTTATAATATGAACTACTTATTTTGACAAGCTTTTTATCAACTTGTATGTATGCTCATGCTTGTGAAAGAGACAGCAGAGCAGGCGCGGCGCGATATGCGAGACTAACTCGCGGACTTATTTTATTGACATAAAAAGTCTGTCAAAAATTCTTCGACATTGGTGTTGAGACAGTTATGTACGCACTTTGTGCCAAATACCAACGGTCATCAAATGAGGTAGTGATGTTGTTGCACTTTTATTTAAGGTCAGCCAAAATAGCCAGACCTAGTCACTACGGGAATTAGGTCAGCTCCCTGGGACTGATTTCATGCGAAGAAACGGACAGACCATCATGGGTGCTGACTATTTTGTATTATATCGTTAAAATTTGAGATACTTTACTTGCGCGACTCAGAAAAACTACCTGCACTTTTTGAACAATAAACACAACTATCCGTTTTGGGTGCACTATTGTAATAATATCGGTACCACCGTTTGCTGGCAGCTGGCGTCTACTTTTTACCTAGTTATCCAAATGTACCAATTCAACTACTTCATAGAACTGGTCAAATGATGTAACGTAAGAAGCGTCTTCATAGTCCGCCCGTGTCACTGAATATAATATTGCACTTTCTAGTGTTCATAAAGTACTGTGCAAAAAAATAAATTCGAATAATATACGCCGTATTTATTATTAAATAAGTACATTTATGAAATTTGTAAAGCTGTTGCTTGCCCTAAAGTAATTAACTTAAAAAATTAAGTAAAAAAAACTAAAAACAGTACGTGGTCAATGCCAAATCTATTGCAAATCTGTTTAACACTTTTCATTTCATTTGATATTCTATCCAGTCTGCGTCGGCAGCCTAACTTACAATTGTGTAACAAAATCCCAAACCAAACATTATTGGATACGGAAACAAGACCACTGAGACTACACAGTAACATTCATTCTCATTAAATAGTCAAACCCGACAATGAGTTTGCGAATTCTCTTACAAACTTTGTATAAATTATTTTGAACTATAAATTTAGACACGCTTTGACGTTGTTAATACGTCAAAGCGTGTCTAAATTAAATATTAAACATTATTTACAATAACTTTACTTGGAACAAAGTAAGGGGCCTTGGCAGGAAATTTATGACGTCATAACAGGGTTATTATAGTCGTTTTACTGGCGAGGTGAGGAGGCTATAGTGAAACGAACGGTCTAGTATCTTGAATAGCTGTTGTCCATTTTGTATTCTACTTTTAAGATTAAATTTTTATTCACTTTGTATTTCGAATTAGAATGATCCCCACGGAGGTTATGTCGGACCGACTGAACCGCACGTTGTCTGTGGGTCGCCGTGCAAGGCCGAAGGCGAGGTAGTTAGTGCATATCCCTCGCAAGCTATTAATTGCGGTCTTGGTTTTGGGTGGAGTGGAATAGAGCCAGCCCATCTCTTACTACGGATGTCTTAGAAGTATCCGACAGTAAACATTCAGCCCATGAGTAAGTGCCCGCTTATCGGTATTTTTAAAAAAAAAAATAACCAGCTCACCAGTTTGCAAAATTTGGGTGTTAGTACACCTCTGCCTTTTTTTTTAACGTGAGGGAAAATCCTTCTTGGATGCTATGCCGGACTCCTACCGACTAAAAACCCTCACGTACCGCCTAATAGCCTGCGGTTGGTAGCCCCGGGTAAGCCCTCGGAAGGATGTCCCAGGACCACCAACAGACCTACGGCTGCGGCCTCACCTAGGTGGTTCGGGTGTTATCCCGCGTCAATCGGCGTGATCTCTCACGTCACGCTGCCGTCATGGGCCTGCTTCTGTAAGGACGGTGAGCAGCCCACTCACCGTCCTCAGGACCCTGGTCACAGAGGCCGATGGTCTTCGGCGAAGACACGTCGGCGGCCCCCAAGCCGCCGACTGCGGAACTCGGGTGGGAGAGTTCTCACCCGCTCCCGCCCCGCCGCCTCTTTCGCGAGCATGACCTGTGCGCAGAAAGAGACAGCGCAGTCCCACTTAGTCCCGCTGGAGACCATGGCTCGAGCGAGAGAATGTCCACGTCCAGACCCACCTCGAGGACCTGGCGCTGTTCCGCCCACGCTGTGCACTCCACCAGCGTATGGAGCGATGTGTCGTCGCTACGGTCCTCGTAGTGCTGACACTCGGCCGTGGTTTCCCGGTGTCTTCGCCACAGATATCCACCGAAGCTACCATGCCCGGTAAGTATCTGTGACAATAGGAGAGGTAGGTAGGAGAGAGCACCATGTCTCCTCTCCAGCCACTCGTCCATGACCAGTCTGACGGCCGCGATTGTGGCGAATCCCCCCTTTGGTTGCTCAAGTCGCACCTTCCATGTCTCCACGGTTTCCTGGTGGAGCTGGGACCGCTGAGCCTCGATTTCTCGAGCCGCAGGCCTTTGGCCCCGCTCCAGCGCCTCCTTGCGCCATTTAAGCAGAGACGTAAGGGCTCTCGCTTCCAGGTCCCATGGAGGGGTCCCGGCTAGGAGACATGCCGCTTCATCTGAGATCGTGCGGTATCCCCTTATCACCCTGACGGCCATCGCCCTCTGCGGGCTCAGCAATCTAGCCAGATTGGTGGCCGTCAGGGTTTCCGCCCATACGGGGGCCCGGTATAGGGCCATACTTCGCACGATCCCTAGGTACAGTCTCCTGTAGGGGGCGTTGGGTCCCCTGATGTTGGGCATCAGTCGCGCGAGTGCGGCTGATGCTCCCCTCAGTTTTGGGACCAAACTTCGGAAGTGATGTCCGAAGTTCCACCGGCCATCGAGTACGAGTCCCAGATACTTCATCGAAGGCTCGATGCTGATGCTGACGCCCCCTACCTGTAGCCTGGATCCCGCAGGTGGCCCCATCCGAGGTCCGTGGAAGCACAGAGCCTCGGATTTGTGAAGGGTGACCTCGAGACCCAGCCGCCGTATCCGACCCACGACTTGAGCAACCCCTGCCGTGGCCTTTAGTGCTGCGTCTCGGTGCGTTGCTCCCCGCGCCGTAACGAGGGTGTCGTCTGCGTAACACGTTACGCGAACCCCTCTGAGCAACGGAGCGCGCAGCACCCAATCGTAACTGATGTTCCACAGGAGCGGTCCTAATACCGATCCCTGTGGAACACCGCACGACACATCTCGCCGACCCGGCCTTAGCCAGCTCGGATAAGTAATGGCCCTCTCGGAGAGATAGGCCCCGACAATTCGACGGAGGTAGGGAGGCACTCCATGGTAGATAAGCGCCTCCCTAACGCAGCTTCAGGGCAAGGTATTGAAGGCGTTGGCGATGTCAAGAGACACTGCCACCACCACCTTACCCCGTGAGATTGCTTCCTCGGTCAGGTCTCTAATGCGCATGATCGCGTCCACGGTGGAGCGCCCTTGCCGGAAGCCAATCTGGCTATCCGCCAGATCAGGCCCCACGCGTGTGAGGTGCTTGCCGAGGCGTTGTGCAATAATACGCTCGAAGAGCTTGCACACCTAGTCAAGCAACACGATCGGCCGGTATCCTGATGGAGAATTTGCCGGCCGCCCCGCCTTTCGGATCAAGACCAGTTTCCCTGTCTTCCAGACCTTGGGAAACTGGCCTTTTTCGATGCATGCGCTAAAGAGCCCATACACCTCTGCCTACCCCGTTGGGGACTTACAGGCGTGAGTATATGTATGTATGTATATCAATTTTTTAAGAAGGTGCTTACGTCTAAATTTACAGGGCGATGTAATCAATAAGGATGAGTCTCCTCTATTCCGGACACTGGTCACAGGACTGTGAAGTGGTGATAACCTGGTGGTGGACGTATGACCGAGAGGTTCGGATCCTTGAATCCATTTCAGACATCAGTAATTCAGCTTAGCTGGAAGGATTACTTGTAATTTTTGGGTCTATTTACCCGACTGCCAAGAAGGGTTATGTTTATTCGCGCGTTTGTATGTATGTATGTATGTAAATAGGTTTGTAATATTCTTTATTATCTCAAATGAAAGAAGTGTTCTAGGGTACGTAAAGTATGAAAAAAAGCTACATGGTGGATCTGTGGCGCCAAAACGCATGTTTTCAAAAATATTTTCACTCAAACTTAGTGAGTAGGGTATCAAAATGAAGGAAATTAGAAGGCGATTATATATATATATACACTATTTCCATGCCAAATTTAAACGGAAGGAGGACTAAAGTAATAGACAGACAGAGAATACAACAATAATAAGTACTGGATACTACATCAATATGCAGGGCCATATTATAGCCCGGCTATACAAGTCTTGCCCGCGTCATAATAACATAGATAATAGGACGGTTCTAATTAGTACCTGTTGGTACATATGGAACATCAAAGATGTATGTAAATCAACAGGCTGTAGTGGTCATGGCGAATACATTTGCGCCTACACAACACAGTTCCGGGATGCTATCATGCGAACATGACATCACTTCTACTAATTAAGACCGGCAATCATAACTGTGTACTGCATTATAATTTGTGTGTTATTCGTAGGTGTATTAAATTTCGAACATTTTAAGATGTCAAATATTTATTTTATTGATATGATTAAATCGATTTAGATTGAAAAAATGAATGTTCAAGACATGATTTAAACCCGCGACTGGACCCATGTAAGATTGATAGGAATAGTTAGCATAGGTACTAATTGCTTTAAACTTTCATTAAAAAATTTGACCAACGTTAAAAAGTGAACGAAAACACAAAATATTTAACCCATATACGTATTTATTTATTTATTTTTTATTCGGAACATCTTGTACCTCATAAGTAGGTACGATACATATAGTCATTGATATAACCTCGTCAGCAAAAACGAATTACACTTCAGTAGTGAAAAAACATTTTCCGTGGGGTTAACTGCAACAGCAAGCTTGTACACATATAGCATTAAAAACTAGTTTTAATAAAACTGTTGTAAATAAACTAAAAGGCTTTGCTTGTAGTCCGAGCTCCTGCGGTTCACTAGTTAAGTCACTGCAAAACTACGTATAAAATACATAACTTTATTTGTAAAATTGCACACTGGGTTATTGACTTTCCATGTAAAGCGTGTAAAGCAAGTTACTTAAGTAGCCAATGGCTAAGAGAAAATCCTTTTATAGGTTAATTGAATTTCATACGATAATTTTTTATAAGATGTGTGTGCACTGCGATTTCGCTCTAGAAAATTGTCGGTGCCTACATTTAGGAACATTAAGGCTACATTTCTTTTAGAATGATTGTATTCTAATTTTGTAATATTCTTCTTAATGATACATTCGCCATACTGATGCACACAAATTCAAATACAAGTGTATTGTACCTAGGGGGTAAATATGCAGTGATTTAATCGGTTTTCCTACATAAAACTTGCAACAATAAAAAGCATTGATGGTGCAGTTAACTAATTTTACAGTAGTTAATTCCTGCATCAAGCACCCGCCGCAACTGTTCTGTGTACATCTATATAGTGTAGTTATTCACATACAATAATATTTTGTTGCTTTTGTTGCAGATGTTCTGTTACGTGAAGAATTTATACCTACAGATAATTTAATTCAGAGAGAAAGAGAGAGAGAGAGGAAACAGACAAAGAGCCGGCTACATTATATTGCGTATTGGTGGATTGAGAAATGGAAAATTACTCCAAAATAGAAAGTCATTCACACTACCCAGAGTTACCTAATATTCCATGCCCGCGGCACTTATTTGTATCACTCCTGAGTAAGAAATACCTGACCGCTCTTTATTTGGTAGAACCTTCGATATTTCCCCAAAATTGGTCGCTATTGGTTAAGATAAATCCTCTTGGAGCCTGGAGTACATTAAATGAATTGGTTATACAGTATCTTAGCTCACGATACTCCTCGCAAGGACTTCAATTCGGCAATTGTGAGACGGCAATATCCACACTAGCACAAAAAATATCTGAGAATATTTGTACTGATATACGAAACTACGAAAGAGATACAACAAAAAATGAGAGGGCGATTAAACCAAAAGATGGAGAATTTGACCTTCTGGCTGAAAAACTTCAAATCGTTTTCGATCTTGTATCAAGTGAGCTAGTCAAGTTAACTGAAAGGGATGTGACTATCCAAATTGTCATTGATGGAAAAGCAATACATATAACAAAGTAACTCAAGTGTACTAAGAATGATTTAATAGTTTATAATTTTTAATGTAAATACCCGTGTAAGATATTGATTGTTATTAATTTTATTAAAATATTACTGAACATTGACTGCGAAATGAAATTTATTAATTTATGGTCAGTTTTATGAGCAGGATCGCAGCCATTTTGAAGTTATTGTTAAAGATAAACTTGATAATTATCACCGAACTCAATATTAAGAAAGGAAATCATGCCTTGCACTCGGTTTATCCTTAGGAAGCCTGCACAGGACTCAGGAGCCTCGTCCGTCGATCAGTATGTACCCACCGGCTTGCAAGAGAGGTGGGTTCGGCTGGGGCCGCTAAGATGGTGGAGCCCCAAAAACACCCCGATAATATTTATATATTCATGATTATTATTTAACAAAGCAAAAAACCACTGCACATTATCTATATAATTTAAAAAAGACTTAATAAGCTGTTAGTCACTAATAGCCCTGTCCCTGTGTTCGTTCCAATAAAGCTCATGTCCTCAGAGAGACAGTTTCTGTGGCTTAAGTATTGTTTTCCGTGACAGAAATTATCATCCTTCCTGCGTAAAGAACTTCAAAAAATAAGTCCAAACAATAGACTTTGTCCTAATAAAGCTTATTTAGTTAAAAAGGCGTTTTATTTTGTGATGTCTAGCAAAACATACCAAACAATTTAGTCAAACATGTTAATCCGCTGTAAGGTGATTTTAGAGAGTACTTAACACAATTTGTCAAAGGTTTTTTAATTATGTCATTTCGCTGGGTCAAAGGGCATTTATCAACATTCCTGGAAAAGGGATCCCGATAATATAATTGACCTTGTCAGTTCCATTTGATAAATGTACTTAAGAATTTATTCGAAACTACTACAATAGGTACCTACTAAATAAGTTGCATGTTTATAATTTGGTAAACTACATGTGTATGTGTAACTTAAATTATCGTTTCGGTGATATTACTAGGAGAAGATGGGAATAAAGCAGGTAGGAGAGTATTAAGCCATATCCATATTTTAGTTATTGAACAATTTTTCAACAGAATGCAATATCTCTAGTACTAAGCGCCTGAAACTAAATTTGTTTCTTGAAGTTACTCACAAAAGTATACGTAGGTTATATGACTAACAAAACTTATATTTTACTATAACATCGAAAGATTTACCTTCATAGATTCGTACGATGTACCTAACTGTACAGAATACATGCATGAGTGATGTCGGCAATTAAAAATGAAAACTTGATGCATGTGAAGCCAATCGTAACGAACGGCTCGATATCACTATGTTACTTCATAGATAAAATAATTATTTTATAGCTGACTGAGCTGATATGGTTTTATTTGTAAAGTTTAAGGAAATCGAAATAAAATATAATTGTTTCAGCAATACGCAAAGGAATCAGTTTCTTTTTCGGATTAAAAATTAAACTGACGCGTGAACAATGGGGATGCCCCCTGCGCTTTAATCCCTACAGAGGGCGCCTCGTAATAGCCAATGTTAGCTGTCATCCACGTAGATTTCATTGTTTGTCTCTTCAAATCTGACAGCTATGAGTTTGTTATTGTCACAGAACCGTAGAGGGAGTATGTAATAGAGAAGTCTTCGGCGTATACCGAATGAGATAGTGCTAGTACGACATCGGTGTTACCCACTTACACCAAACGTATTTACCTGAAAAATAGGTAAATTCATTGGATACAATACTAAATAAAATTTGGTATGGAGGTAGCTGACACCTCGTATTAAGACAGACTACTTTTGTAGCGGTAAGCTGGTAATATTATAAATGCGAATGCCCAGTGTGTGTCTGTGTGAATGTTTGTAACTACAAACCTCTATAATAATAACTCTCCCAGTCTGATTTTTATGATGTATTAAAAAATATAATATGTTTAATTATGTATATACATATTTAACTAGTATTCGCTCGCGGCTCCGCCCGCGTGGATAACGGTTATCGTGATTGTGTTGCGTGTTGAAACATAGCCCAATGTCCTTTCTCAAGGTCTAATCTACCCCTTTACCGAATCTTATTAAGATCGGGTCAGTATTTTAGGCGTGAATACGTAACATCCAGACAGACAGAGGTACTTTCACATTTATAACAATACTAACTTTTACCCGCGGCTCCGCCCGAGGCGGATGTCGTTTATCATGACCCAACACGACCTGTCCTTTCTCTAGGTCTAATCTACCCCTATATCAAATTTCATCAAAATCGGTTGAGTGGTTTAGGCGTGAAAGCGTAACATACAGACAGACAGACAAAGTTACTTTCACATTTATAACATTAGTATGAATGGGTAGAGGTGAGGAATAAAATTTTGATATCTGCATGACTCATCATCGAGCTTCTTTTAATAATATATCTTAATCTTCACAATAAAATAACAAGTTATAAATAATGTTTTATTTCACATAATTCACTGACCTTTAAACAAAACCAGTTTATTATAAAAGTTTCGTACCTTATTATTCGTTTCAGATATTTTTTTAACTGCGTAATGTACCCTAAGTTTTAAGTACTTCAAACAAATAGCTTTGATCAAAAGCGGAAAATGACAATCTAAAAAAGGCTGACTTCTGAAATGTTCAGTAATTTGGCAAAAAAAATCTATTTTCAAACATTTCTTAAGACACTCTTGTGTAAGAAAGTGAAATCTTTCTTTACTTAATTCTTTGTTTTGACGGAATATTTTTTCACCGATTTCACAAATCGCTACAACATCTTTACTGGGATAATGCAACCCACCCTTGTCTTTTTTAAATTGTAAGCTCG
Source organism: Eilema caniola (assembly GCA_949126895.1). NCBI lineage: Eukaryota > Metazoa > Arthropoda > Insecta > Lepidoptera > Erebidae > Eilema > Eilema caniola. Next base: position 14,705,911 of record OX421477.1, read on the forward strand.
GATACTTTTCTGTTACTAAGACAGATACACATTCAGGGCATTTTAACTCTTTTTTGAGATTTTTAACAACAAAACCTGCGATATAAATTATAATCTGTTTAGTGAATTCTGTGAGTTTGCTTGGATCCGCCAAATAATCATGATCATTCATGGTAGTTATTAAATCAGTATCTCCACAGAAGTCGTTCTCAATGTCAGAATTATTTAAATCATCAAATAATCTAACTCTATCAGTTGTTTTGTTGATAGCTACTTCAGGTTTCGTATAGGTCAAAATATTTATGTCCTGTAATGGAATACAATTTCCCGTTGTAATGTGTTTCAATTCACCATGTACTAGCATACGTTTAAACGCGGACCTAAATTGCTTCGCGGTGGGGTTGTTGTTAAAACCGCCTTTAGCTCTAATCGCACTAAAAAAGTATTCTAAATGGTCTTGGCTAAATTTATATGTGCATAGAAATCGTAGCGAGTCAGTGTTAGCATGGTTATCATATATGTGCAAAATACTTCGAATACAGATCATAAAACCCCAAAATCCGGTTTTCCTGTTAGTTTTTAATATAGGCTGGCCCTCTAATGTAATTTGTATTAAATATTTGTACATATCTTCAAGAAACATCTTATGCTCTACAAAGTTGCCCTCGAATAACGGTTTTTTGAAAGAAAAAGCATTTAAGTTTCTAGAATTCAACACGTCAAATAAGTTGTTTATTCTCCTAATGAACTCTATTGTCGCTTCGGAATCTTGAAAGCTCTCAATACGAAGGTCATTTCTACAAAATTCAATTGCATCGGCAACTGAGTTACTGAAAGTCTGCGCTGCCAATTTTACCTTCATGATTTGTTTGGTAAAATTCTCATGAGCTCTTGTCAACTTATTACCCAAATGTAAACCTTCGTTTTCCTGTAACTCAACTAAAAGTTTAACATATTCCCACGAAATAGTGCGACCTTGTCCGTCTATAATACTTCCTTTTTGTGCTAACGTATTTCTTACTAACTTTAACATGTGTGAAGGATCGGGAAATACCACTACTCTTTTATCTCCAATTTCAAAGGAGGGGTCAATTTCAGAAGCTTGTAATTTGCAACCTAATATTTTTCCCATTGCGAAATTAGTTGGGCATCCATCAAACGTAACTGATATTATTTCAACACCACATTCATTGCTCACTAATTCGATACACGTCTTTACTAAATTAGCTTTTTGCTCTGCAGAAATACCATCTATTAAATAATAACCTAACGGTATTTTCCATGATCCATTTACACATGTTAACATAAAAACTAAGGCTTCTTTGGCCAATTGGCCACTGTCCATATTATTGCCACAATTTACGAACCCTAAATAGTCATTGCCATCAAATTCCACGAATTTTCTAATGGCCATTTCGTCAAAACATAAAGCGCAAAGTAATTTATTTGACGGTTTATTTTTACTATTGGCTCTATTGAGAAGTCTGACGGCGTCTAGTGATTCTTTGCTGAATCCTGGATTGCCATCTACGCACTGATACCACCGTGAAAGTGTACGTGTGTGGGGAAGACATGTGTTAAAATATTTCCGGACATAATCGTAGGCCCTAGGACTTATAAAATGCAGAGTTAAAGCAAATTTTCTTAACTGCGGTGAATATTTTCTTTCTGCGATTCCTTTACAAATGAACCTTTTTAAGAAATCTTTATGCGCAGGATCTATATTGCATAGCAAATCAGCTTCTTCTTCATTTATCATAAAACGAGCTTTGAGCTGCTCTATGATACTGGATAATTCAGCGGTCTTTCTTTTTAATCTCCAAGCTTTGGATCTCAATACAGCCATTTTCTTTTTTCTTTCTTCAGCTAAGAGTGTCTTCTTCTTTAAAGATCTCTTCAACTTTTGTTTCCGAGGGGTTTCCACATCCAAGGACATAGGGATCGAGCAAGATGTAGGTATACAATCGGCCTGCAAAATAAAATAAAAAAAATGTGCACATGTTTACAGGGGCTAAATATTATTTATTACAATTAGGTACTTACAAATAGAATAACATTTTATAGATAAAGAATCTATAATTAAAAAATACTCACTGAGGAACTTTCAATTTCCATAGTCATTGACACTGAACTTGATGGTTCTCCAATAACTTCATGGTGATCCTACAAAAAATAATATAGATCTTTAACATCTATTAAAATTAACATACACACTTATATTTGAAAACTTGAGTGTATGTACATTGGTAAACTTACCTCAGGCAGTTGACTAGTACTAGGCTGCTCAAATGGAACGATACTCTTTTCATTATCTTGACACTAAAAATAAAAACAACTGTAAGTATGCGCTAGTTATCATTGATGATGATGACTAATATACTTTGGTACAAGTATATATTTATAAGTAACTAGTTGACCCGACAACTGTTGTCAAGTCTTTAAATTATTATTTTTTTAAATAAATGTGTTTATTATTGTAATGCTTTATGTATGATCTACAACATTCTTCTATGTAACCTTATGACGTTTGAAATAGAATTGACAGAATGCATGCTGCAAATATTCATGATGGTTAAGTATTCTTAAATTTTATAATGTTCAGAACAATTTTCTTCACATTCAGCGATTCATTTTTATTTTATAGAAATTATTATTTATTACTACTAGGTACTTATAAATAGAATAATATTTAATAAAAAAAAACTATGGTTAAAAAATACTCACTGAGGAACTTTCAATTTCCATAGTCATTGACACTGAACTTGATGGTTCTCCAAAAACTTCATGGTGATCCTACAATAAATATTATAGATTTTAAACATCTATTAAAATTAACTTACACACTTATATTTGAAAACTTGAGTGTATGTACATTTGAGCAGCCCAGTACTAGTCACCGGCAGTTGACTAGTACTGGGCTGCTCAAATGGAACAATACTCTATTCAATATCCTGACACTAAAAATAAAAAATAAACTGTAAGAATGCGCTAGTTATCATTGATGATGACTAATATAATTAGGTACAAGTATATAGAGAGGCCCATGTTCAACAGTGGACTATGTGTGGCTGTTATGATGATAATGATGATATATGTAAGAAAATACCTGACCCGACAAACGGTGTCGTCTTAATTTTTTATTATTCTAATCTACAATTGACAGAATGGGTGCTGCAAATATTGTGGTGGTTAACTATTCTTAAATTCTCTAATTTACTGCACAATTTTCTTGAATTCTTCTTTCATAAGAACCTTCTTATGACAAATTCAAACACAACAAAAAAATTGCGAAATCGGTTCAGGTGCTCTCCAGATTTATTTTGAGCTTAGCACCACATTCAGCGATTCATTTTTATATTATTGATAGACTAGCTGTTCACATACCTTCGCCCGCATTGATAGTTACTGCTCCTTTCCAGTAGGACGTAGCATGATGTTTTATCTATAGCCTATGTTACTCAGTAATAATGTAGCATTGATTGGTGAAAGAATTTTTGAAATAGGTCCAGTAGTTTAGGAGCCTATTTATTACAAACAAAAAATACTCTGTTCTTTATAATATTAGTATATAGAATGGCTTACATGAAATATAGAGAGTGATGGAATCGAATTTGGATTCAAATAAGTCCTTGATTTTGACTTATAAAAACAACGGGATTCAAAGTGCTTAGAACATATCCGTGCATTCTTGTCAGGTTCCCAATTTTTTCTGCCTGTTGCTTGAATCCATAAACCTCTGATGGATATTTCCTGTGGAAACCTGAAAATACATAAAAACACAGGTATACATTAAATTGTTGGGTCAACTTTTCCAAAGACTGGTCACACTGCCCCGATTATACTGACATTGATGATGATGCCCCAAGACAACATGGCCGTCATAATTATACAGGACTACATAAATAAGTCGGTTAATATAAAAATAAATTACGAAAATTATACTTTAAAAGTTCATTAAAGTATGTAAATGAAGGCGCAAAGATAGTGAATACTAATTTACGAAGTAATTTCTATAAATTAATATAGGTAAAAGAACATAAATCAGGTTACTTACCGATGAAAGGTTATGTTCGGAGTTTTCCGTTCTGGGCGATTTTTACACTGTATGACACAACAACGCCCCATTATAAGGTCGTAGTTAACACATACAAGAACTTCTAACTTCACAAAACAGTCACAATCACAAATTTTTAGACAAAACAGTCAAAACACTATCGAACACAATGTTTGTTTGTAGCCACCGTACGAGGTTCCAAACAAATGAAAGTGCATACGAAAAGCGAGACAAAAAACTGTGCGTCTGTCTCGCTTACTCTTGTTGAAATATTATATATGTGTCACTTTCACTCCTTGTCAAGATTATTTAATGTCTTCTCTATACATACTCCCTCTACGCACAGAACAGATGGTTGTGCTGCCATCTACAATTAGTTTTGCGTCGGCATCCCCATTACATCCATCCTGCCTCACCTCGATTGCGCAAGATTGAAAACGCGCGGGCGAATCTAGAATCTACTAATTACAAAGTATGAATTTAAGAGGCACACACAACATAATACAGTAAAATACGGAAATCAATCGAATTAGTGGAATTGTTTTTTCACAATTTTACCATGCGAAGCCTGAATCGGTCAGTCAGTCAGTTACTATGTAATTACCCATATTGTACGTTCCATTGCGATCACTATTATTTGTTAATTACAAGTTTAGTCCGGATTTCCTCTTCGTTTCATTTATATATACCTAGTACATACATAGTTTGAATTTATTAAAAATATTTATTTTGTTCATTGTTCGTTTTGTGAAAACAATACCAACTCATAACTAATTTATTCAAAAGTGAGTACATCTAATCATAAATTTATAGATTACAAATAAAATATCAGTTCAATTTGTTAGATTATTGTGTCAAATAAATATCTAGTAAAAATAACAACCAGGGCCCTGATTCTGCTATTGTTTCTCTCATAGCAAAACCATTGCGGTACCACAAACACTTTAATCAAAGCCATTTAACTTTAGACTTTAACACCTCCTTTAAGACTAAAATTGAATGACAATCTAGAGAGAATGCACAATGTTATAAACTCTATCTTTTGAAATTTTGGACTTTAAAACTCAGCCATAAAGTCTAAAATTTAATGATATTTTATGTAATTTCAGCAGTATGACAGTGAGTTTGTTATAAATATCATAATATTAGCAGAATTCCCGGTCAATTGTGTGTCGGACCTCGCCATACGCAATGTAGTAGTGACGTTTGACGTCGAGTGACGAGTATGACGATGAGCTACCAATATCAATAGCAAATTCTCAACAGAAAAGGTGTAAGGGCCCCATCAAGACTTTTGGGCTTGCCGCAAACGAGCCACCGACCACAGCCACCGGTGGCAGTCGCGTGCTACCGCTACATCTGTATAATTTTGTAACAGTGTCAGAAGCGAACGACAGCCACCGGTAGATAGATAGATACATAGATAGATAGAGAGATAGATACAAGAGAAAATACAACCACTTTTTATAACCCGTTCTCTTCGGAATAGCGCGACAGTGGCGCGTATCAGCGTCTGTGGCCCGTAGCGATCACAAGTAGCGAGTTGCAAAAACTACTGTAATCGTGTGAACTGCTCCGTGCGTCCTCCGTGGCGTAGCGGTAGTGAACGCGGCTACTACGCAGGAGGCGCGGATTCGATCCCCGCTCAGTCCAAATATTTGTATGCATGAATATGGGTATTTGCATTGATCTGGTCGTGCCTCGGAGAGCACGTTAAGCCGTCGGTCCCGGTTGTCATACAAACATCTATGGCAGTCGTTATGGGTAGTTGGAGCCCTCAAAAATCCAACAACTGGTCTAACTGCAATGCTTCGATATCGCCTTGGGGTTGTGGAGGTCAGATAGCAGTCGCTTCACGGAAAAGTTTAGCCAAATCCGCAGTTAGACTGGATCCCAGACTCCAAGTTGAAAAGCCTCGGATGTGACTGTCATTAACGCTAGAATGAAGAAGAATCGTGTGAATTGCTTGTCGCCAGTCACCGGTGGCGGTGGTCAGCGGCCCATTTGTGCCGAGTCTTAGGGGCCAACCCAACACGCACTTGTTGCACTGTGTCCAGAGATCTAGAATATCCCGTCCGTAGGTAATCGCGGCACGTAGACGGTTAAGTGGCTTCGCTAGGAACTAGTGGCTAGTTTTTATAGTCAATTATGACTTTTGTAATATTATGAAACTACAAATGAAGTGTAATTGAACTGTGAAGTATATTTCATTTTTGAGAATCATCGTAAATAAACAGAAGTGCACGGTCTTACTAATAATTTTAGGTCCAAGCCAACCTCACCTGCTATAAGGGTATCTCCTAAACAAATGGACGAGACACTTTTCGTTTTCGGTTTTCGGTTTCCCCTTACGGCATTTTCAAAGGTTTACATTGATGTTTATGAATTTATGTAGTCTAAACCCTAGTAACGTAAAAAGCTACGTAGTATTTGTAAGTGTGTATAAATTTAAGACTAGTAATGTACATACACATCAATGTAAACCTTTGAAAATGCCGTAAGGGGAAACCGGTCAGGTTCAATAATAAATACTGTATAAAAAGTACAAGTATTCTCAATATGTATAACAACAAATTTCACCAAATGCCATCAATCAACAGTATAAATAAACGAGACTTTGATGCTAGTTTCTACTCGGGGTTGGGCGGTTGTCGCTCCCGCAAACGCCATATAGAATCTAAACTATATTTTTTCATTGTACCGCTCCAGAAAAACCCCTAGATCACTACCGGCCTGATGTGGCACCCATTTATATACTTACAATAGTAGCCAGTTTCGTAGGCGGCTTATGGGACATTGGATAATTACTCGTTCTAATCCAGTTACGTAGAAGTATGAAAAAGTACTTAATTGATACCAGTAACAATGACGTATAAAAAAGCCATCAAGGAATTTTGGTTCCCTTGACGACCGAAGGGACCCGGGAATTTTGCTCTACTATTAGTTATTGATCAACCTCCAATAATAATACCTATAACTCTATACCTACAACAAACCCGGGATACAGCTGTTATTAAGGGCTAATAGTGCCCTTGGGAAAAACAATAACATCTGTTCAGTACTAACAATACTAATTTATATGTTAAGGCGGCTTTCCACGGTGTGCAGTTCTGCAGATTTTATCACTGACGGCAGACAATCATGGTCAGACACGCACCGCGCATATTGTTTAAGGCGTAACTTATGCAGAAAAGGAATGAGGAGAAAGGTATAATCAAAGGAAAATCGCATGAGTACCTTATCCGTACCCGGTTGTTGCACTCCCGTTTGTCGCCTTTCTTTATAATTCAAGCTTTATATAATGCGTGTATGACTACTACGTAAGTAGTACTACGTAGGTAGTACTACGTAGGTAGTACTACGTGTTCGTTTAGTTGCAAAATCGTATTGATCCGCATTCGTCCGCAGAATCACGCGCTCTGGAAAACAGCCCTAAACATTTGCTTGTAAGTTGTAGCTGATCCCCAGGGGATGAGTATGTTTTAGCACGGACAACGATATAATATTAGTTTTATTAGGGTATCCGTGGTAGTTGAATTATTGTTATGTGATGTAAATTCTAATTGAAAGATATGTTATCATGTTATCAGAAGCTTTTGACTATTAGCAGTAATGGGTTCGACTGTTTGACCCCCGTTTTCTGCAGATATATTGTATGCATGCATAAATCAATAAAAGGCCATTAATTAATTAATTCTGTTTATGATTAAAACGCTCAATCATAAAATTTCGTACAGAGATAGTCTAGAATAATATCAAAGTTACTTTTTTCCCTGGAACAGTTTCCTATTGGTTACGGGAACGAGATCACAATAAAAAAAATTGATGCGGGTAGAGCTACAGATAGTGTGTTTATAAATCGAATATAATCGAAAATAAAAGTTTGTTTACGCAAATTCTACTGGTGACGTAATCCATCTTTAGGAGAATTCCTTTGCACATTTCGGTAATATCAAGCCGGAGTTCCCATGGGCCTTAGGTAGCTTAACCATCAGAGTGCTCCGATTTCCCAACGGTATTGTACTTGTCATGAGCTTTAATCCTAGTCCTTGTCAGTTTAATTATTCATTACAATTACAATTATAAATTAGTTATTTTCTTTGAAACTTTGGCCCAGGCTTTCAGATCAATCAGATGGCAGTTGCTCACATAATAGTCATAGTTGAAGCTAAAGAAGAAGAAAGAGTAAGCAGACCCCTGGTTCAGAAATGAAAATCGCGGACACAAGCGGAAACCATGTTAAAATTATAATGATGACTAAAAAACATATTGAAATCGATTATCTTAAGTAAATAATAAAATACAGTAATGTGTACATTAATTTGTAAAAATATATCCCCCTCCAAACAAATTAAAATAAAGTACAATTTAAGAATTCATGTTGGCAGTGGTGAGCGAGGCCTTTTTAATATGTATGACTGTACTCTGTGCTATATGTACAAGAGTGTATCCTTTTGTAGCTCACTTCCTTGGAAGTGAAAGCTGACCTTAAGCATATCAAGGTCAAGGTCAAACGTTATTTGACTGAGAAATAATGGCTCATTGTTTTTAATAGGTTGTTTGTTTGGTTATATACACTGCAACACAACAACTACTCGTGTTTTGTTATACATAAAAATTATTTGAATGAGTAAAATGTTGATGTATAGTCAGTATCAGATCTTGACTAGCAAGTACTGATAGCAAGTACGTATGATTTTACTAGCTTTCAAGTTGATTGAAGTTTAACAGAGTTCGGACGATAATAAAACGGCCGTACCATACTTTTCTTGAAGCAGTTCAGGCCATTTTCGATTTCCTATAACTTCGTTGTGGATAAAACTAGTAGACTGAAGAAGAATTATAACGACCGATCATCAAAAATCTAAGGCACTTATAGCAGACATAGAACCTTCAAATCTAGAATATAATTAGTGTTTAGTGTACGAATCAAGGAAAAACTCAAATATTTTCCAATTTCGGTCTAGTTTTCTGGATACATTAACTGCATAAATAACTTTGTAAGCCCATATAAATATATAGGATTACAAAGTTACATTTCCAGTTAATTAATCAGTATACCTGTATAAATGTATAGTGTATAAAAGGTAACTTGTAAAATGATCAACAGAATAAAAAAGCAAGAATGGGAATATTAATTAAAGTAAATTACCCGAAATTGCATAAGTGGGTCATTAAATATTAACAATAAATAACTAAAGCAAAAACTTACATGCGTTATAATATATGCGTAGGGTTATAAATAACCGAGTGGAAAAGAAAATAAAGGAAGGCTACCTACAAAATAAGAAAAGCTCTTAAGACAGAGAGAGGGCTTTAAGAAAATTACTTGTGAGATATATTGTGTATTCTTGCGATGGCCGAGTCTATATATTTATTTAAAACGTTAAAGATTTTTCATATTGAATGTTTAACATTTTATTATATATCACACATAGGAAACACCTAGACCAAACCAAATAAATTTATTCATTCGTACAAATTGCATTGAGCGGGTATAGCGCCCCGCGACCTTGGCCTATCCCTAATTAATATACTGTTCTTTTTGTTTTCTTAAAAAAAAAACAAGAGTACCAACGTCTTTAACTTCGGACAATCACGTATTTTCAAAATAAGGGCATTTTCGAAGGCTCGAATAGGTCATATTCATCCGTAAATTATACTTAATTGCAGACTTCAATTGCCCCTGAATTTGAATACAAATATTATTATATGATTTGACTTGATGTTAATTAGTACGCCGTTATTTAAATTATTATGTAAATCAAACATTACTTGAACGACGAAATATCTGCAAAGGGTAGAGAAATTCCCTTTAGAATCATGATAGATGTAGGCAGGTATACATTCCGCGATAGCGAGTGTTTGTACCTATATGAACATGAATATTTTACCTGGTTTTTGAATTCGTCTATTAACTATTGAATCACATTATTCAAACGAAATGATGTGTTACACAATTATTTGATTAAAAATCTACTTAAAAGGTTTATTAAAGCTTTTAGTAAACGATTCCAAGTTTGAAATGAAGAGGTGTAATCACCTCTTCATTTCAAATGGTTGAAACCTAATTTAATAACCTGGAGAGGGAGACGGTGCGGGTTCGTACCTCAGATAGTACCTACTTAACCTATGGATAAGTTTTTTTCGAGGAAATATACGAAATTATTTTATTTAAAGTACGCCAAAAAAGGGAATCATAATGTTTAAATATAATTTAAAACAAGTAACTATTTGAAAATAGTACATTATGGTAAAAGTGTGTAAAGTTGGAGAATCCCGCTAAGACGCCATTGAGACCCAAGCCGCTAGGTGAGAGTCTTAAGAGAGCCGAGGACGGTTATTACCTATACACACGTGTATCATACTATGTTCTTCAACACCCTTGTGAATAAAATAATACTAAAATAGATATTTACCCTTGCAGTCTTCAGGTTCTTTCCATAACTTTAAGGGCTTCACATCAATCACGTCATAAATCGGACGTTGCACAACATAAATAATTTTCTTCATTACTAGTACTTATAGATCTTTTAATTAATACATAAATTTTGAAAAGTGAATACGTGTTGTGAAATTTTTCTTCGCAATAGAGGGAATTTTTTCTTTTATTTGTCGTGGACTAAATGGGGAATTTAATTTTTTTTACAGAGAAAACAATAGTTATTTATTATACAAGATTGCAAAGTTGCTTTTTAACCGCGTGCTCAATTTTGATGACCGGGCAGCCGAAGGATTCTAAAATTAGAATCCTGAGCGTTAGCGAGGGAATCAAAAGAGCACGAGGTGAAAAATCTTTGCACTCGAGTGTTTTTTTGTTGTTTTCATCCCACCTCAGCGAGAAAATTGTTAAATGTAAAAAAAATAACATTTACAATCACAAGATCTTTTTATTTCAGTTTAGGTACTACATATTATACGTTATTATTACAGTATCATCTTTAAATTATTATAACAAATAATACTTAGGTATTTATTAGGAAACATTGAAAGTAACGTTGGTACAGTTACTTAAGTTGAGTGTAATATTTCTATTAGGCAGTGTTGCCAGATCACTGTTTCAAATTCACCCCAAAATGGATACGGAATCCCCCCAAAACTTAGGATTTTTTTCAAAATCCCCCCAAAGTTAGTAATATTTAAATAGTACCTAAAAAGTGTAGCATTAACAGCATTCGAATATGATTTTCGGCTAAAACATCAAGGACATAATTCCTCACAGGTTTTCGTGAAAATAAAAGGGAGCCTCGAGCTTTACTCTTCGTCCAGATTTCCACAGGAACCTATTATCGGATGAAATTTTCTTAAGTTTACGCGATTATCACTCATTGAGACATAACCAATTTTAACGGACTCAATCGCGACGTTTCAGCTACTTTTCAGAACCCATGTTCCTGGTTTGACTAAGGATGGCAGTTGTCATCTAGTTGAAAGTGTAAGTTATCTCAAAGTACCCGAATACCTATAATACCTAATCGAATGGAGTATAGATTCTCATCTCAGTTTAATGCTATTTGTGACATATGCTTAGTATTATGAAAAATTGTGAGATATTTTTGAAAATAATGGAATTAAATAAGATTCAGATTATATTTTTAAACATCACAGATATCTTCAAATCACAAGTTTGCAAGTTAAAATCCCCCGATTAATTCCAAATGTATTATTTTCCCTCCGACAATCCCCCCCAAAAAATTGTCCCCCCAAAAAATCCCCCGTAACTCAAAAAACCCCCCAAATTTGGGGGGATTCCCCCCAATCTGGCATCACTGCTATTAGGTACTGTAATGTTGGTGTTAGTGACTTGTGTATTATTTTTCGGTAGACTATCTGTCATACTTAATAGTTGAACCGATTCATCGGATTCCGTTGTTGTAAATGTTGGCGAGAGAGGGCGATGGTTAGGTGTTTTGTAACGGCTCATTTTTGATGTAGAAGGGCCAGTCCAATCTGACTGAGGCTCTTTCAGTGTAATAGCTCCTAGGATGCCTTTACATATTTTAGACTTATTTTGGATGGAATTTTCTATGTAGGTATCCCTCTAAAACCGCATTGGACTTCCAGCCTCCATGGCGCTTAAGAGACAGGAGATCAGCTCCTGAATCGGCCAAAAGTGTGGCTGAAGTTCGTCGGAAACAATGACCCGTGTACAACAGTGGTTCTGGTAGTTCAAGAAATGTTGCTATTTCTCGTGGGATATTGCCAATTTTATTAGCACCCATAGGCTGTCTAACACACTTTCCGTTGCGATATTGTAGAAAAAATTGATTGATTGGAGTGTTAGGCGGGCGTAAGGCTTGATATTTCTGAACAATTTTTACGTATTCCTTACGAATGACGAAGTTGCGGTCTCTTTTTGTCTTCGTATTAGGTAAATGAATCAATAGTAAATCATCTGAATGTTTTTCAATATTTTTGCCATTAACGTGTTCATTTATTCGTTCATTAGTTCGACATGCTCCGTTTATACGAATAATAAGAACAACCTGTAACGTAAAGAGTATTGTTGTAGATATTAGATAAATTAACAAAATTGCATGTATAAATACTGAATGTGCTTACTTTTGCCGCCAAATATACGGATTCAGGTGGTTAAGAAACTTTTCAATTTCGGATGCTGTGAAAACCTTCGATTTTTTTGGTTGATGACCAGATGAGGCTCTTTTTAAAAATGCTACTAATTTAGGATAGGTATTGATATGTATGTCTTTTTCATTTTTATTGTTACTTTTAGCATTGAATACATACTCCATAGAGTGCTTGATTTCTTGGTCTCGGATAATTCAATAAAATATGCCAGCAAAACGTTTTCTGAGAAAGTTTTGGCTTACGACGATATGTTTAATACGTGGCGACTAGCTAATAGTCGCCACGTATTAAACATATCGTACTGTTTCAAATACTTCTCGCGTGATGGTTGAGGGAGAAAACTCATTTGCGTATTATTCACAGTTTCAGTCGTGACTTCTTCGTCGCTAGAATCACTCATTTTAGGTTTTTCACTTATTTTCAAGTTTCTCAAGTTTAATTATTAGCTGTACGTGAAAATAAAAAGGCAGCCTACAATTTCTTTTTGTTTGGTCGCCCTCTATTCAGCAAGCAAGGTAACTATGCCCCCCCATACAGCCTCGTCTTCGTTCGTAGGGCGCGCGCAAAGCAAATCAAAAAAAAAAGTGCACCAAGAAGGTTCCGAATTTGAGTTTTTAAGAAATTAAAAAAGGTTGTATGATAAATTCGGCACCATGGAGGTAGAAGTAAATAGGTTTAATGATGTTTCGAATTCACAAACTTAGTGCATACGATGTTCTAAATATAATTTACTTTACCCTCTAGCGGTTAAAAACGGCTTTTGCTATCAGATATCGAAGAGTAAAAATATTCTTTCCTAGCTGGGGGGGATGAAAAAGTGATTATTTAAAATGAGTAGAATTTTTGTTTATACACGTGCAAGTTGAAATTATATATTTAAATACGAAGTTGCATGAAATGAGCAAGTAATAAATATATTAATTATCCGACTGCCAAGAAGGGTTATGTTTTTCACGCGTATGTATAGATTTTTTTTTGTGTGTTGTATTACCTCATATTTTCTGAACCACTGTGTTAATTTCAATGATTCATGTCTCAAATGAAAAGTATTTATTGCCCAAGTGTTCCTGCATCAAATATGAACAAAAACTATTTTTTGGCATCAAAATGAATGGCGAAAAAAATTGACACTCAAATTTCTAACTCGCTGGTGAATTAAATCAAAAAGCCAGTTTGATTGAGTAAGTGTGTTGAAAAATATATTATAAAACTTTGTTCTTTCTTGAGGTTTGTGTTCGCCGATCGAAGTGTGTTAAGATATCGCTCTCTTTCGAGTTATATCGTCATTTCTATCCTTTTAACCTTGAACTTCACTGGAACAGAGAGTTAATCATAATCTTACAAAAGATTTTGAAGTTCAATCTGAAATTATTCAGGCGTTATTTATTTTTCACCAGCCACAAGTATATTTCTCATTAGAACTCAAATGAAATGTGAAGTGATTGGTGTTTTATTGCCAGAGTAAATTCTTTAGTGATTGATTATATTTCGAATTGGACTTTAATTGCAAATATACAGTTGTAATTATTTTAAAATACCTTTAGAAAGCTGAGTATTTGATTTGTTAGACTCGGTATTTGCAGAATTTCGCTACTAAACGTGGGATAACCTCTGCTTCACCCTACGGGCATTTACAAGCATGATAAAATTAGAGAAAAGTCAATTAGGGATCAACTTTCACCTTTAGGTAGATAGAAATATCAGAACAGGTGCCAAGTCTTAGCGGTTTTCAACATTCTTGAGTTTATTTCAAATTTTGTACATTTATTACAATTACTAAAACAGAACTTGACAATAATGAAAATTACTGAAAATTATATCATGAATTATGCAAAATGTAACTAATTTCAATTAAGTTCATAATTCTTTTAGGTTTGGTTATTCCCAAGGGCGTGGGGCGCTTGTACGAAGTCGGTGTGGTTAGATAAATGTGAAACGTCAAAAGATATTTCTTAACTTAGGTACTGTTATGTATTCAGTGGCTTGGGAGAACTTTACAAACACAAATTCTGAGATGTTTCTCATGTCACTTTTTGTTTTTCATGTTACGTTGTGATAAGGAATTACAATAAAATTATAGTAGGTACATGAATTGTGCAGAACAAAGACAATTTAGTGCAGTGTGTAAAGTTAAAAATATAGTGTGCAGAGCAGAAACAGTTTAGTGCAGTGATTATTAGTTTATGGCATAGTTATAGTATAAGTTAATAGATATTATATTAGATCAATGTATCAAATATAAGTTTTTAACAAACGGTAGGGCATTTAATGTACATAGTTTTAAGAAAAAGCCAATGTTTATGTTTACTTTCGTAAGAAGTTTGTTTCCGAATTTTAAGTTAAAAGTAATTAAATGCTGTTATAAAGAGCGCATAGAACATAGGAATATAGAATTTATATAAATACAGTTAGTATTTAAGAAAATAGAGGCACGCGAAAATAAAATAATAAATCATTAAGCCGCATATGTAACTGAACGAGCCGACAAAAGTGAAGCAACCAATAAGAAAACAGTAGTTAGGCGTAGGGCCCGCTTTATATACCACCGATGTGCTGGAATATTCCACATTTTCTAGATCACGCGATAGCTTACTCTGCTACTTGCCACCAGAGGGTGCTTGTGATCCAATTAGAAAGACCGCACCTTAACACCCTATAGGCGGTCAGATCAGGTGGTCAGACTCCGTAGCCACTAAACTGATACCTATTTTACGGAACACTCAGAGCTCACACGGGAATCGAACCCGCTACCAACTACTGTGTCCACGCTTTATAGCAGTGTGGGATAACTGAGGGATTACCAGGGTTACGGCACTAGTCCGACAGAAACACTGTTGACTGAATACAACTTGTTTACTACGAATTTCCCAATACAATATTATTTTGAATGAAATATATATTTTAGATTGTACAATAAAATATTCCCCAAAATTACGTCTCGCGATCTTTGCAACCTAGCGCTCTGTCGGGCCACTGCACAGCAACTGGCCGACTCAACTTTCATGCGATCTAACTTGCACACACACACACACATACATACAGCGCACACATCTGTGTCCCTACAATACTCCCCCCAAATTTTTACATAAAAAATGTTTTTACAAATATAATCACAGCAAAAACAAAACAAAAAATGACTTATACAAAAATACATAACACAACACAACACATAAAAATGCAATTATACAAAAGTACAAAAATATAGAATAAAACACGATAAACATTACTCAATAAATACAATATTATTTTGAATGAAATATATATTTTAGATAGTACAATAAAATATTCCCCAAAATTACGTCTCGCGATCTTTGCAACCAAGCGCTCTGTCGGGCCACTGCACAGCAACTGGCCGACTCAACTTTCATGCGATCTAACTTGCACACACACACACACACATACCTACAGCGCACACATCTGTGTCCCTACAACCCTCTATTAGTTGTGGCCTGAATTGTTATCTACCCCACTATCCACGTCTACTCCACTTACTCTAGCAGTTTCACACGTCGCCACTAGGTGGCGCCGCGCTGCTGCCAAGTTAATTATTTTTTACAACATCACAAATAGTCAGGCGATGGAACTGGGTCGGGAAAGTTGCACATGAATTATATTATATTTAGGGATATACCTACGACA
Source organism: Eilema caniola (assembly GCA_949126895.1). NCBI lineage: Eukaryota > Metazoa > Arthropoda > Insecta > Lepidoptera > Erebidae > Eilema > Eilema caniola. The sequence goes on from OX421477.1 coordinate 14,722,172, forward strand.
TACTAACCTGCCACATACAGCATACCTACGAAATAGCATATTTATGAATTCTGGCATGCGGCAAAACATGTGGCTTCGATACCCGCTCCGTTTCATTCTAAAATTCATTCAGCCAGAAAATATGCCATTATAAAATTTCCGAGTTAGCTTATACCACTTTCACTAAGTCCCATCAGGACTGATATGTTTTTAAAATCATCATCATCCTAGCATTAATCCTGGTTTCATCACTCGCCTACTCTACAATTTGGTTTTTACCTGAGCGACCGTCTAACCCCTCAACCCCGAGAGGATAGTCTGCATTAGAACCATGTCCGGCAACTAGTAGGTTTAATCTAATGTTTTAAAAGTAGGAGCCCAAATAACTGGTCGCCGAAATAAATTGTGACGAGATGTTGAAACAAATATCGATGAAATATAGAAGTATAGGCTAGCATGAACCTTTTACAAAGTTATGATTTTGAGAGAACGAGACCCTTGTCAACTACAAAACATACAAGTAAAATGGTTCACAGGATACCTGTGTCATTTCGTAATAAGGTTTGTATTGAATATCGAAAGCTTATATTTTTCCTTTCTACCTATATACATAGATATAGTTATATAACGATAACCTTATATATTGCTGATGTTACACTTGTGTTTTGACTTTTGAAAAATAATAACATGAGAAAATTGTTTTCCTTGTCACTAGCCGATGCCCGCGACTTTACCCGGGATGGAATTCTAATAATAAAATTTAATCGCTCCCGCAACCCATCGGAACTTATTCCAGAGATAACGAGTAGCCTATTCTAATACTAATTAGATGAATGGAGCCGAAGATAAATAAATAAATCTTTGGAGCCCAAGCCAAGCTCATCTGCATGCCATGCCTGAAGTTTCAAGTCAAGTAAGTACATTCTTGTAAACTAAAGTGTAGAATATTAATAATACCATTTATTAAAACTGGAAAAATGCAGCTGGAAAAAGCTTCAGATGCGACAAGGATTAACGCAAGAAGAAGGAATACAATTTATTTACTACCTTCATAACAGAATTAACAATAGACATAACTATTTGAATTTGACCTCTGTTATTCCGAAAAACTGTTCATCCTTTTCCACGAAATCCTAAATAAACAATTTTGGTAATTTAAATTCCTAAAATTAATTAGCAAATGTCACATCGGCACACGTGCGGTTTTTAAATGCATGAATTAATTATTCTCCGAGCCTCCGCAGTGGAAGGCATCTATGTTATTACATTGGAGTCCTCCTTTGCGGCATGGAACCAGGCTCTTTGATCGTCAGTTGGCGTATATGTAATGGGGGTCTTACCTCAGCTGCGAGTAAAGTAATGCTCCACATTTACGACTGCTTAGAGTGTGACCCAGATTTAAAGGGTATTTTATCAACATCATTTTGACAATGCATTACCTATTGGTTTTGCTAAAAATGCCTTTTATCTGGTCATATATTTAACAAAAAATAAAATATTTTTTGTTGTTTTCAATTTTCTAAAATATGTATAATGTTGACACATAGTGTGGATTAAGGCTAAAATGAGGCACTAGTTAAAAGTGGGTAGGGTTTTTTTTGTGTTAAAAAAATATTTATGTAAGTTTTATTTCACTTCTCTTCATTTTTATCAATATAGTAAAATTTAATGGCGATGACCATACAATTTTACGATATACGATATGGGTAACTTAACATCGTAAAATTTGAGTTACTTTTTAACCGAGGCCTAAAAATATATTGTCCGTATATTATATAAGTACCCATATTATTATCATTATCGTATTTCAGGTAGTAGAAGTTTTTGCAGATCTATCGAACGTCTCAACTTATCAGGGTGTAAGAGAAACATTTCTTAACAGAATTTTTCAGCTTCGTCTAAAAATAAAATTCATCCATTAATATTGTACCAAATCAATATTTAAATGGAGAAAACAGCGAGAACCTTTTAACACTTTGTTTTTATATTTCTACTTTGGCTCAGGAAATTTTTCGAGAAAGGAACCTTTGACCTTTAAAAAATATAAGTAAAATGTGCCGGGAAATCTTTTTCTGCGAAGGTTACGTTTTTTAAATATCGTAAAAAGCATTTGTCTACTTGAATTATTTTTAACGACTCTACTTTTATCCCTTTAAAAACAAATGTTCTTATTATAAAAACCTTTTACATTTGCAATAAATATCGTAAAAATCTGATATAACTGAGAAGCAAGGTTTGCTTAAAAATCTAAAATTGTTGATCCTTTAACAGTAAGTCTCTTCAGAATGTCATAGTAAAGTATTTTCAACTTATGGCGTTGCATTTCTTAGGTATATTGTATAGTGGATATTTCCCTTCAGTGATTAAATATTTATCCATATAACCATTTGTTCTTTTAAAGAACGCAATATTTTTAGACCTGTAATAATATCTACTTAAAGCATTTATCTTAATCAAGAAAAGTTTTGCACGCGAAATGACCGCATCGCTTTCATAGCCTATTTTCGCATCTTTTTCATAACTATCCTAAGCAACAAGAACACGATTTATTACGCCATATTAGTGGCAGGGATCCTCTTAAAGTTTAATTGAGAAATAAAAGATTTCAACAGTAAAACCTAACCTAATTCATTTACTTACCGTATTCTCTTAAGTTCACCTCAGGGATGGACTCGAGACTTTCTGTTAATTTCCCAAAAGTCGGTTTTGCTCTTAGTCAAAGGAACATTTATATATTTTCTTAGGCCGTGGAGTAATTTTCGGAGAACTTTTAATTTGGGTCTGTCTATTCTTGTTATACTGAATAGAGAATACATTACTATTAGGGCTTCATTACTCTGTGATGAGGGTTGATCCCGTATACTTACATGTATACTTAGACGGAGATACTTAGACGTAGAGTACTTTTACCTTTCTGGAAGTTTCTTGCCGTATTTTTGTAGATGATAGATTCGGTTTGGATGGTGTTAGAAGGCACACATTCTTAGATATGATTGCAATAGGGTTTCTTGGTAAGTTACAATTCAAGTATAATATGGTTATTACATTTTATAGATTATGGATTGTAAAACAGTTAGCTCGATTTCATCACTAATGCAATAACTCGCGCCCTCAAAACTATTGAGGTACCTACTTCCAGGAGGGCCAGACCGAGAGGGATGGCCCTGGGTCAGCCGGGGTACGAGAGATATGATAGCACTACGACCCACAGCCGGCGCGCGGTTTAGTCGGTTCGAGTCCGACATAACCTCCCTCTCCGGAGGGGGGAGGGGGGGAGGGGTATCCGCGATGATTTCTCGCACGTAAAAAACAAAAGGGGTACGTACTTCCTAAAGTCGTAGAAAGTTGAAGTTTTTTGGATTATTAACTTGGTTCTCCATAACTTTTAACAATCACCTACTCCATATACTCGTCTTGGTGGCTACGAGTCCATGCGTCTCTTAAAATTTGCCCTCAATAAAGTGACTATTTTGCTAGGTTATTCTACAACAAAATGTCTTTTAATGTCATTGATTTTACTATCAATCCTAAGGTTCTTAGGGCATCCAGGCTTTCCTATTAAAATATACCTAATAAAATAAGTATTTATAATGCAAACTGTAAACTAAAGGAAAAAGTAAAGATACTCATAAAATTAGTTATACATACTTATCTAAAAAGGGTTTTCTACATAGTATCTACATACAGCTATATGCCCTTGGGTCCCCAAACTGGAATATTCTTAGTTCGTGTCTTAAGTATCGCAAACCTTGCTTGAGGGCAAGAAGCCGCCTAAACAAATAATCATATGAATTCATACATATATATGTACTTTTATGTGTACCCTACGCGGTACAAGAAAATTGGGTCGCGAGTCACACGTGATTTCTTGTACTACAGTTTTGCCAATTTTAATATGCAGTTTCACCGAAACAGAAATGTATTTAAGTTTAGCAATTACAGTATTTAGCGTTTTGTTTTTTGTCATCTTAATGTTACTCCTGCCCCTTTAGACAAGTGGTAATTCGTGGTCCAGCACTTGACGTTAATGATATGTGTTAACAACCGACATTTATGTCAAATTCCATACATTCGTCATTCTATTTCATCAAATTGCAAACGAATTGCCACTTGTCTAGAGAGGCTGGTACCATCCGAGGTCATCACATGTAAGTTCAAGGTTCGCTTACTAGTTTTTATGATGGCATATTTTCATCGCTTCCGACCACTGCCTGCTTACCCATACCTGCGAGAAACGCTTGCGGAATGCCTCGTCTATCAATCAGTAGGTATCGGCTAGCAGGCAAAGTTGATTAGAGCTCCAAAATTTCTAATAAGGCCCATATACACGAGTGAGTAGTCTGTGTCCCCTAATTGCACACTTGTAGGTACACCCCAGAACAATTTTATGAAGGTACACCTATAGGTATACCTATCTACATTTCATATACATACACAAGCTAAAGTTATGTTACAGTAACCCAGATGCCTGGGGTTTACATTCTCCAGATTACTATTTTGATTGGCTTGAAATTAAATTTACAATTTCTCCTGCTTCAATTGAATTAGTTTCCAAAGTAATTAAAATCGTTACTTTGATTACTATTTGCCACCCTTCGACGACGCCTACCGTGCTGGTACCTAATTTAGTGCTAGAGCACTTATAAAGTGCTTTAATATATAAGTTACTTGTCTATTAGTGTACTGTTACAGACCTAATAATACGTAATTGAAATGGAAATGCGAGATACCCGTTATGGATCGACTTAAATGATAAACATAATTTCAACCACACTACACTACTAACGTAAATACAGCTTTTTCCAAACTGCCACCTGAGTTCCACAATTGCGATATCGAAGTTCGGTAGTATGCCGTTATAGGGAACACATATTTAGCTCCGTTTTACCACGCGTCAGTCCAAAACCGTCAATACGGAACGAACGTGTAAATATTAGAGACGCACCGGGAGTGATAGCTCGTCTGACGGTTGGCACGCGTGCATCGCATCTCAGTTTTATCCGCGTAAGTAACTAAGTATAAAAGATACATTTGCAAAATGTTGACATGGGGCGCGGAGGCAATTACACAGTTCTGGAAAATTGTCTCGTAATTCTTTTATCATTGGTATGTGTCCATATCTTCGCCTATATTTCTTTTCCCATATCTATATATCTCCCATATTTTCTGGTGCTGTCCAAACCGACTGCGAAGCCACACTACTACCATATGGAGTTCATTTTTTTAACAAGACAGGAATGTGAAAGATTTGCCTTTCCGAACTGTGGTCATAATATAGTCGCAATATATCACCACAGTTCGATCCGCAGTCTAAACCGACAGATCTAAACGGGCGGCTCGGCGGCGGCGGGCGGCACGCGGCGGATTGGAACGCAGTCTCAATGCTCGGTTAAAAACTGTACGTGTAAACGGCGCTTCTGTATGGCAACAGGGACCGACGGCTTGACATGCTCTACGAGGCATGGAGGGGTTTCAATGTGTTAAGAACAGTCTTCCACCCTATCAGTTCGCCACTAGTCCCTCGTGCGTAGGAAGCACAATTTATTACTACAAAAACAATTAAAAAGTTATTTCCACAATCATGTACCTATCATATTTTTATATTCCTTTTAGGATCACGCAAAGAAACCATAATCTATTATGGACGCCTCCTTGATAAGCAAAGCACGTAATTTTAAAAACTTGGATAAAAACTTGGTATAATATTATTACAGTAGATTCTAGGGGTTAAAGATTTTCATACTTTGCCCTTATGCCGCTACCAAAGTGATCGTTGAAATCATTATACAAGGCCTGAAATACTGAAAAAGTTATAGCATTACCGTTGTACTTGTTATATCGCTTGCAAGGAATTTTAACATCGCAGTTAATTTTATTGGTAACGATTTGGTTCCGAATACTTTTAGTATAAAGATTGAAATATTTTCAAGTCATATTTTTGAACAAATTTATTTTCACCACTTTGGTAACATATAACATGTATGTATTTACAAAAAAAAAGGTATCTAAGTATTTTTATTCGCATTCTAGATTCCATAACACAAGCTAGCTAAGCCATGCTTACCTTGGATCTAGATAGCTTTTTGTGAAATGTTGTGGAACATTCATTAATTTATTTATTGGTATTAGTTTGGAGAAACGGACGTCAATAACCAGAAATAAATGGTTAAGTATAATAATAATATACAGATTGTAGTACATAGAAAACATATTTATGAGTACAGATATAATGTACAATAGGTCTGCAATTTGTGGGTACAGTTCTGTTTTCCTAACTAGGCTACATAGTAGACTGAATGAAAGAGTTACAGTTCCCTATTCCCAATGGATATAAAGTTCATAATAAGTGCCAAAAAGTACAATCTTAATTTATTTTAGTGCTACATATTGGCTCTGCACAGATTAGGCTTTAATAAGTGCGATAGAATACCTACAATTAACTTTTCTAATAGTGAAACTTTTAACAATTATGTACCTAATCAGTTCATTAGAGTTTTTGCAGCGAGGAGCTTCTGTAAGAAATTTGGACCGATATCATTATTTGAATGATTGATGAGAATAGAATTGATGATTCATTATGCACAAATCGAGTTATGGCACATCGTTCGAATGTCTTTTCTTGCCTCCGACTTCGGTATGACATAATTTGTGTTCGTAATTTAATTTTCATTCGATTCGTATTTCGCTTTATTGTGTATTTCGCATAATATCTTTGGTTTCATTAGAATTTGCTACGCGTATACCTCTCCGGATCCGGAGGGGGAGGTTATGTCGGACTCGAACCGACTAAACCGCACGCCGTCTGTGGGTGAGGTACTAGGTGCTAGACCGGAGGTGAGGTTGTCGTGCGTCATACCTCTCGCACCCTGGCTGACCCAGGGCCATTCCTCTCGGTCTGGTCCTCCTGGGGAGGGGGCACCACGCGGTGCCCGACCCGCCCTGCTTCTGCTAGGGTAACAAGTGGCTCCACCCGTCACCCTCAGGCTCGCGCTAATGGGGACGGAGGTCGGTCTGCGCCCTCCGACGCCCGAGCCGCCTACGAACGGTCTATTCTATACATATTTATATATATTGAATTTCTAAATACCGTTACTTATATAAAATAGAGGACAATATTACGTCTTTAAAAAATTCTTTAAAATTTAAATTCAAATTGTAGTCTATTCGGGTCTACCTGAGAGCCCACCGTCAGCATAGGTATATCATATACTGAATATCTTATATTTGAGTACCATCAGCATACTTGGTAGCAGCAAGTGTACATACACACAGTTCGCAAACTAAACTACACACATACACAAACAAAACTTATTACATTTACCTAAAGCATTTTGGAACAGAGCATTGTTACATAAACTAATATTGTATTATATTACTTACTAATTTCGGTAGACATACTTCGCTTTTAATTAGCTAAGTATACTATTGGCAACTGATCCAGAGTGTAACTAGTAGATTAAGTAGAGTAATAATTTTCGGAAGCAACGTAAATTAACTTTTTAACAAACTTAGTTAGTTTTATTTCTTTAATGTAAGGGAGTACACCGCGTAGAGCTACCATAAATGCATCTGCGGCTCCACGGTGGAAGCAGATGGCCATCACGCTTTGAGTTGTCGGCACAGGACACCACGCTCTCAACGATACGAACGTTCCCTGCGTGATTGAACCTCCGAGTTTGAGTAGTTCAGATGGGAAGAGATAGACGGGCTGATTTTGTTGCCCTGAAAGAACAGCAAATTACACGGTTCACGTTGGTAGAATAATGGTTAGGATATGTATAAACCTACCCTCCCCTCCTAGATAAGTGGTAACTCGTCAACGGTATGTCCTATACGTCAAATTACTTTCATTCATCACTCTGGGCTCTATAAGTTACCGACGATGGTGACGCTATGTGAGTGAGTGAAAACTGACTCCAGCTGGGGTCAGTTTTCACTTTCAACGAAACAGGCGAAGTTCGATCGAGTCTGACAAGTCCATCCGACAATCGGTAGTCAGTGCGAGAGGAAAACTAGTCGCAACCGTTACTGAATGCGTTTTCAACAATCATTAATTATTGCTCACCTACATCATATGAATAAGTAATAGGATTTCCTTCGTAATGAGTTCTAACCTCGGTAGAGAACTAATCATATTTAGTGACTTGTTGCAATGGTTGCGTACATAATGTTTCATTTAAATTGCGTTAAGGTTAGGACAGAACATTGCGTCAGTAAATAAAATGTACATAATACTTCAAAATTCAAGTTAAAGTTGAAAATGTTGCACAATATATCATAGGGTGTTTATGGCTCCTAAGCCCTCGACCGCTCCTGCTGATTGTCGGACTAGGCTCAAGCGCAGACTTATGACTCAGTGTTGGAGTTGATGCGGTCATTATTGCAAGCAAAGATAAACAAAATCGAGAGAAAGAGTAGAAGGGTGTACCTAGGACTAAAAAGTATCCATTCTAATATTCTGAATGCGAAAGTAACTCTATCTGTCTGTCTGTAACACTTTCACGCCTAAATGACTGAATGGTTTAGGGGCAGATTAGATCATGAGAGACATAGGCTGTGTTTTGGTTTGGTCTGGTGGATAACTGACAAACACACGGGCGGAGCCACGGGTAACAACTAGTTAGCTATAAATTAAAAATAAATAAGATAATGATGAACTTTTCTGTCCGGTTCACAGCAATTTTGTATAGTAACGTCTACTTATTTATAACATTCTCAGTTTTCCGTTTCTCCAGTGAAGGAAGTGGAAATAGTTACGGAAGTAATAGTTACGGAGATAAGAGTATCTTACTATAGGTACTTGAAACTATTCCACTTTATTTCTGATTAAATTAGTTGGGGCTTCGATGAAAATTGTACTGTTAATAGTTCTCTTAGGTGGTTACAGTTGGCTGACATTAGTAGGTTCATAGTACATATCTAGTTAGTACTAGAAAATTGTATAATGTAACCGAGTTCTCATTATTGGACAGTTTGATATGTTTTTCTTTGATAAATACTTATAATTGGTAGCTGTTGTAGAAAATACAAGAAGCCAAGTAGGTACCTAATGAAACAGCGCCACTATTGTAGTTTCTATACTTAAATTTACAGCAAGTATTGTTGAAATGTCTTATCTCCCTATTTATCAAAAAATTATCCAGTAAAGTAGATATTGATAGTCAATTATTGAAGCTTCAATATTTCATTGAAGACAAAAATGTCGGGGATTTTATGGGATGTCCTTCGTACAGCTCTACAAACAGTCGTTTGAAGGCGAACGATAAAGGTGAAGGTCATTTATTTTTATGTTCATTGACTATTTTAATTTAGGCTGCTCGTTTAGATTGTCAGAGCGTCCAGCGATTTTCATCCGCACAATGAAATCTGATGCCGACAGCGACTTGACACGCCGCTGATAGTTGGTCACAAAATAATTAAAAAAAAAGACGGGTTGCACTCTGGGAGTGCCGGCAGAAGTGAAAACATTTTCTTTTTTTCTTTCTTCGTTATATACATAGAAAAAGATAAAAAAGAACATACCATACCATACCTATAATATAGCGCTAATCATAGAACCTATCACTTATTATCTGCTAATTTTCTGTCAGAAGAAATTAATAAATTATGAAAAGAAAAAATAATCCCAAAAATAATAAATTACATAAAGAAAAAATAATCATAAAAAGTAATAAATTACAAAAAGAAAAAATAATCACCAAAAGTAATAAATTATAATAAGAAAAAACAATCACAAAAAATCCCTGAAGGCCAGGTGGTTTGAACCCGATACTATCTGAAACTATAAGCACTTACAGTCGAAGTGCTTACCGTTTAAGCTACGACGCCATCTTTTGTAAAACGCAAAATAGATAGTCTACATAATCTTGTATGACGTCAGTCGTCGGTTACGGTTCAAAGGTCAACTAATCCTGACGCTTCCTTAACATTTTACACCCATCCAACGCCGCTAAAGAAGTTTTCACTTCAAAAATTTGGTTGCCTGTAAAGTCGGTATACGGGCGAAAGTTTTACGTGACAACGACTTTGAGTGGTAAAATAATTTTAATGTGAATATTCATTCGTATAGTAGGAAGAAGGATGAAATAATAGTAACAATTTAAAAATGTCTGTCTCTCTCGCTCTTAGGCGGGCTAACCATGCCCGAGTGGAAGGGACGCGTGCCTCTCACTCGCTCTCATTGTGAGCGCATAACGTGAGCGGAGCGTAACGCAGTTTCTTGAAGTGTTACCCGGCAAACCAATTTATAAGACGTTGTCACGTCAAAATCCCACGAAGAATTATGGCAATGGAATGTTACTGTTTGTGTTCAGAGTGTATTGACGTCGTTTGTGTGATAGTCGGAGTACTAACCTTCTCGATAGCAAATTCGACGTAATATTCACTATACTGAGACACGTAGTAATAATAATGGATAAAAGTGAATACGGCAGTGATTCGAGACTTCGCATCAGTCGCAACTCAGCCGCCGACGAGGCAAGGTCTCCGAAGTCGTCGTCGCCCGGCCCTGCGCCACTGAAGATGTTGACCGCAGTGATCGACGAAACGTCTGGAACGCAAGTTTCACATAGACCACGGCCAAACAGCCCGGAAGCAGTATATTCTACATGCAACGCCGGCCGTGAAAGCCTGAAGACTTATAATGAATAATATTACTAGAGAATATAATAACTAGTTTAGAATGAAAACTTATTTTTTAAAGCACTGCTTGACGCTCCGCTCAACACGAACATCGTAGCCTGAAGAAGTTACGATATTGAGTTTTATTATTTCATTACGGGTGGTCCATATAAAATAGAATGAAACAAACGGTTATATTCCGAGCGTTATTTATTGGACGGTAAATTTCATGTTTATTAGTTACTTGGTGGATTTTATGGTAAGAATTAAAAAGATTATAAGTGGTATAACTATTGTTGAGCAGCAAAATTTCACTTCTAAAAATAAACTAAAACTACTTTTTTAGTTAAATGTTGGGAAATCTTGAGACGTATAAGACGATTCTTCGATCTATAGACAAATCTGAATGTTTTGTTCAAACAACAAAAATGTCAAACGGACGAAATTTTTCCGTTTATTCCCAAAAAGGTAGGCATAGGTTTTGATGACATGTGAATTTTCGCATATTTTTGTATAGATACGAATGTAAATAATCAATACGACAAGTACTATACTCCGCACGCCGAATGATGATACTATGACGTTTCAACTGACAGTTGTATTAGTTATGCGAAACAATTTCGATAAAATACTGTTTTTTCAGGCAATAGGTCATTCAACATAATAAGCAATATTTATTTATTTTGAAAAAAGACTACGCGCATTGATGGACATAAAACACTAGATAAAAAAGTAACAGCCTTATTATATTTTATTTTACTATACTTTAATTTTTATTCAAATTGCATAATTTAAAGAATTTAAAATTCTTTTTGAATTGAATTTTAAAGAATTCATAATTAGCTGGCAATTATGGATTACATGGAAAAGTATTTAAAAGGAGGCCATAGACCTACCGTATTTTTTTAATTCAGTCATGTCATGTCTTGTCAGTCTGTTTTGCCTTCTTGTCACACCGCATCACATCGCGTCATACGAGTGCTCTAACGCCTTGTATGCGCCACGTCTTTCTTTGTTAGCTGAGTTTTGTTTCTGTTTTCGCTGTTTTGTGTTATTTGTTGATTTTCTTTTATCTGTTTGTTGATTTTCGGTTTTGCAAAATGCCGAAAAGACAGCGGAAAACTGTTCTCAACAGTGAAGTTCGCGAGTTTGTAGTTCGTTTGCGAGACTATTTTGCTCGTGAACAACAAAATGGCGGACCATTGTTACCGCTTGACAATGTTCGCGATCATATAATAATATCATTGACCAACCGTTAATAATAAAAGTCACGGATAGCTGCAGTTCAGACTCAGATTTTGAAGATCCGATTGACCCTGTATCAGATTCAGATTGATATAAATAAAATACAAACTCAAAGCATTTGTTTTATATTTCCAACAAATTATCGATATTTTGTTTATCGATGTGTCCCTTCTTAGTCGATAACAGCTTGACGACGTAACTTTTGCAGCACGTACCATGTACTTTTGCATTGAGTTTTTTTCTATTATTTCCGAACATTACGTAATAATTTCTTAATATTCATTTTTATAATTTACAATCGTACACAATTATGATTTGTGCGTCTTTTTAATGGACCTCTAAAGGATTTGATGTGATAGGACGTCAGTACAATGTTAAGCGCTAACGAATCATCATTCAGCGTGCGGATTATAATTTGAAACTTAAACAAAAGTGACATTGCCATTTTGTTTTTTAGGCAAAACGTAGGATGAGTTCAAAACCAAATCATTATTAAATACTACACACTACCCACACATCCAAATTACAAAACTATTGTTCTCTATGACACTCTAGATTAATAGTTTATTTTACCAATCAAAATTCTTAACACCTCCTACACAAATACTTACAGTAAGTCAAAAATATGTTGAGTTTTATCTTCAAAGCCAAAGTTAGTATGAGCAACTAAATAAATAAAAATAAATAAATATTCCACAACATTTCACACAACGCTATCTAGACCCATGGTAAGCATAGCTTAACTAGCTTGTGTTATGGAATGTAGAATGCGGATAAACATACTTAGATACGTTTTTTTTTTTTTTTTTTTGTAAATACATACATATTATACATAGAAACACCCAGACCAATGCAAATATACATATTCATGCATACAAATATTTGCACTGAGCGGGGATCGAACCCGCGCCTCCTGCGTAGCGGCCGCGTTCACTACCGCTACGCCACGGAGGCTGTCATACTACTATGTCAACTATATATCACCAATCACGTAAATTGCACAACATTCATAATATCGTATTACCAACCGTAATTCGTCTTACCAACACATAAGTTAAACTTCGAAAGTCTAATGTAAACCTTATTTATTTATTTTATTTAATAAATATTGGCCTACATATTTATCCTATTAGGCCTTCAAGAACCATGCGATTCATGTGAGCTTGACGACACTAAACTTGTTTCCATACGAGCCAAATGTGAGAAAACTTTTCTTGATTTCGTACTTCTTGACCATCGACCCATAATATAAGAATGTTAGTTTGCTACGTAAGTTTTTATCTTCCAAATATTTGCAACTTTGAATGGAGGTGGAGGTTTAGTTCTTGGACGTTACTTCATTACTGATTCCTAATGTACACTAATACTCACATTGAACCGCGACACAGATAACATAATACTAAAGTACAGATACCTACCTCATCCCATACAAAAAAATGAGGCCATCATAACTCGGGCAATTTTACGGGCTAAATTTAAATATTAATATTCGCCACTAGATGTCAACAATATAGCCCGAGGTTCAGCTTACGTTTTACAGTAGTAGCTGCTAGATGGTGGTGTACTATATTTTCAACGATAAGAAGTGTCATACATAAATGACAATATAAATAAACATAGGTAGGCACATTATTACTACTATTTATTTAAGAAGATTGACTGTGAATGATGTTAGTATAGACCGCATCTCCAAACTCGCAATCGGGCTTTTTCCACAGCGGATCTTCGCAAGAAAAAAGGGTAATACCCTCGTTTGCCAGATAAGAGGGTTCTCGAGTGTGTTGATAAGGAATTAGATGTCATTTTTGGAATCCATAATGGCCGCCACGGTGTCCTAGCTAAATTGCAATATGGGTATGGTTTTATGGGTTTTCGAGTATGCTGAGTTCGAATTTGACGTCAGTTTTGGCCTCCAATATGGCCGCCGCGCTGTAGATAGAAAATTGCAATATGGGTATGGTTTAATAGGTTTTTGGGTATGCTGAGTGTGAATTTGATGTCATTTTTGGAAACCAATATGGCCGCCACGGTTTCCTAACTAAATTGCAATATGGGTATGGTCTAATGGGTTTTCGAGTATGCTGAGTTTGAATTTGACGTCAGTTTTGGCCTCCAATATGGCCGCCGCGCTGTAGGTAGAAAATTGCAATATGGGTATGGTTTAATAGGTTTTTGAGTATGCTGAGTGTGAATTTGATGTCATTTTTGGAATCCAATATGGCCGCCACGGTTTCCTAACTAAATTGCAATATGGGTATGGTCTAATGGGTTTTCGAGTATGCTGAGTTCGAATTTGACGTCAGTTTTGGCCTCCAATATGGCCGCCGCGCTGTAGATAGAAAATTGCAATATGGGTATGGTTTAATAGGTTTTTGGGTATGCTGAGTGTGAATTTGATGTCATTTTTGGAAACCAATATGGCCGCCACGGTTTCCTAACTAAATTGCAATATGGGTATGGTCTAATGGGTTTTCGAGTATGCTGAGTTTGAATTTGACGTCAGTTTTGGCCTCCAATATGGCCGCCGCGCTGTAGGTAGAAAATTGCAATATGGGTATGGTTTAATAGGTTTTTGAGTATGCTGAGTGTGAATTTGATGTCATTTTTGGAATCCAATATGGCCGCCACGGTTTCCTAACTAAATTGCAATATGGGTATGGTCTAATGGGTTTTCGAGTATGCTGAGTTCGAATTTGACGTCAGTTTTGGCCTCCAATATGGCCGCCGCGCTGTAGGTAGAAAATTGCAATATGGGTATGGTTTAATAGGTTTTTGAGCATGCTGAGTGTGAATTTGATGTCATTTTAGGAATTCAATATGGCTGCCACGGTGTCCTAGCTAAATTGCAATATAGGTATGGTCTTATGGGGTTTCGAGTATGCTGAGTTCGAATTTGACGTCAGTTTTGGCCTCCAATATGGCCGCCGCGCTGTCGGTAGAAAATTGCAACATGGGTATGGTTTAATAGGTTTTCGAGTGTGCTGAGTGTGAATTTGATGTCATTTTTGGGATCCAATATAGCTGCCGCGGTGTCCTAGATAAATTACAATATGGGTATGGTTTAATGAGTTTTCGAGTATGCTGAGTTCGAATTTGACGTCATTTTTGGCCTCCAATATGGCCGCCGCACTGTAGGTAGAAAATTGAAATATGGGCACAGATAACATAATACTAAAGTATAGATACCCCATTCCTTACAAAAAAATTAGACCACCATAACTTGGGCTATTTTGCGCATTATTTTTAAATATTATTTTTCACCACTAGATGTCAACGAAATATCCCGAGGTTCAGTCTACATTTCGCAGTAATAGCTTCTAGATGGTGGTGTGCTATAGTTTGTCAAGAAGTATAAATAATTAATCTAATATTCTCGTGTCACAATGTTCGTTCCCATACTCCTCCGAAACGGCTCGACCGAAGTCTAAGAATTGGCTACTATTTATTTTACATACCCCAGTCCGCGATAACGGACATCCACGCTGGCGGAGCCGCGGGCAATAGCTAGTAATAATATAAATTACCAAAGAGGTAAAATAATATAGATCGCATCTTCAAACTTGCAATCGGGTACTTCACATTTCTTGAATGCTGAGTATGAATTAGATGTTAATCAAAGTCCAATTTATACAATATTGCAATACGGGTATGGTCTAACTTGTTTTTGAGTAGGTGTGCTGAGTACGAATTTTGTGTCATTTTTGGTGGATATTTTGAACTCGAACCGATTAAAAACGCATACCTCATGCCAGACTAGGTATATCCAGTCGAGTTCAACATAACTGTTATCACCGGCGGCTGGCGCGGCGGCACGGCGCGGTGGTCGGTGGACATGTCGGACTCGAACTCGAACCGACTAAGCCGTCGCGGATGCACCGCGTATATGTCGAGTACGACATAAGCAATCCCGCCTTACATATGTACTTATGAACGACGTGGGACGTCGGCATACCTAGAATGGGACAAGAATATGTAAATATCGTATGTAGGTATCTATGCACCTATATACACGAATAAATATGACTATGTTCCTACTCTCGCCATTTTGTTCCGGCACGACGAACGGCTCAAAACAAAGTGCCTCAGCCCCTTGACTTTTACATGAGCGACTGCCGTTTGACCTACTATCCTCAAGAAGCAAAATTGCACTACAGTCGCATCCATTAATCAGTGGGTGGTACGAATAGCTCAAAATGACTCAGCCCCTTGACTTTTACATGAGCGACTGCCGTTTGACCTACTATCCTCAAGAAGCAAAATTGTACTAGAGTTGCATCCATTAATCAGTGGGTGGTACGAATAGCTCAAAATGACTCAGCCCCTTGACTTTTACATGAGCGACTGCCGTTTGACCTACTATCCTCAAGAAGCAAAATTGCACTAGAGTCGCAACCATTAATCAGTGGGTGGTACGAATAGCTCAAAATTATTCAGCCCCTTGACTTTTACATGAGCGACTGCCGTTTGACCTACTATCCTCAAGAAGCAAAACTGCACTAGAGTCGCATCCATTAATCAGTGGGTGGTACGAATAGCTCAAAATGACTCAGCCCCTTGACTTTAACATGAGCGACTGCCGTTGACCTACTATCCTCAAGAAGCAAAATTGCACTAGAGTCGCAACCATTAATCAGTAGGTGGTACGAATAGCTCAAAATGACTCAGCCCCTTGACTTTTACATGAGCGACTGCCGTTTGACCTACTATCCTCAAGAAGCAAAATTGCACTAGAGTCGCATCCATTAATCAGTAGGTGGTACGAATAGCTTAAAATGACTCAGCCCCTTGACTTTAACATGAGCGACTGCCGTTTGACCTACTATCCTCAAGAAGCAAAATTGCACTAGAGTCGCATCCATTAATCAGTGGGTGGTACGAATAGCTCAAAATGACTCAGCCCCTTGACTTTTACATGAGCGACTGCCGTTTGACCTACTATCCTCAAGAAGCAAAATTGCACTAGAGTCGCATCCATTAATCAGTGGGTGGTACGAATAGCTCAAAATGACTCAGCCCCTTGACTTTTACCTGACCGACTACCGTCTGACCTACGGGTCCTACCCCTACTGCCCTACCCAATGTACCCTTGTATGTGCGGTAGGTACTACTACTGACTACCCTATTCCTGTTGAGTAATTGATCTGATATTAAATTTGATAGGTAGATAGGTCCCTGGGTCAGCCGGGGTGCGAGGGATATGTCGCATGACAACCTCACCTTCGGCCTAGCACTACGACCCAGAGACGGCGTGCGGTTTAGTCGGTTCGAGTCCGACATAACCTCCCCCTCCGGCTCCGGAGGGGTGGGTATCCGAGGGGATTTCCCGCACGTAAAAAAAAAAAAAAAAGATAATGTAAGCAGGAAGGCGTGTGTCTTTTCGGACGACAACATACCTGCCTGAGATGATACTTTCAATTAATAAAGCCGTTTAACTAAAAAGTATTAGGTAGATACCTACCTACCTTCTTGTTATTTTCACGGTCACCCATCCTTAAACCGACCTGGCTAATATCGCTTAAAACTTCAAATGTTAAGAACGGTCACCCAGGGTTGTGCAAAAGTAGAAAGAATACTAATTTGGATACGGAGTCTCAGTCGGGCGACGGCCACCGGGGGCCTAAGCTCCAAAACCCGGTACTTACCGATTGAAAAAGTAATTTTAAGAGTTCTAACTCCAGTGGAAACTGGAAAAATGCCAGTGACAAAATTAAATAAATTCATTATTTACACTACACCAACTCAGAAAGTACCCCAGTAGATAGGTTGTCTTTAAAGAATGAGGCAGAAAGTAGGTACGTACCGTTATTATTTCAGTAGAAATATGCGAGAAATATTCCAAATATCAATTTTTTTTCAAATCCGTACTCAGCATGTTTAAAAGCCCTTGTTATTTCTAATAGGTAATAAGTAGGTACTACCTACCTATCTAGTACTACCTACTTACCTAACCTAGTATTACCTACACAACACGCGCGCCCCAGGTGCGTTATTTTTCTTAATTTGTTTAAATTGCTTTAAATATTTCGGTTACCAAATTGACTGCTCCCCGCTTAATGGTAAGCTGGGGTGCAATCCATAAAATAGTGACCGCCATTACAAAATGCTATCCCTAGTTTGCCAGTTTTGACACCTTCAGAAGGTATTATGTAAGTGCCTTCTTTCCCCTTATTTTAATAACCTTATTGATAAGTTAGAGCGAAAAAAAAACTTGACAAAATACATTCTGGCGCCAAAAATCCAACGTTTTGCTTTTGTTCACCCAAGTACTAATATGTGAACTAACATGAACAAATATGTACCCTACCCTAGAACACTGGGGAGAGTTATTATTATTTTTTAATTTTAAACAAATCATATCATTATGACTTATCCTTTTGTTTGGTTTTGGTTTGGGTTTGGTTTTGTTTGTTGGGTGTTAAAAATAAATAAGCATTCTAAACGTTTTATAGGATTGTTTAATTTTCATTGACAAAGTGACAACCCTAACACTCAAGTTGGCGGCGTTGTATGTTCCGAACAAAGGGCGATACCTACGAAATTTCGTAGATTATAAAAACAGCGGTTTTCTTCAACAATAAAGGTAAATAAATACAGAACAGAAGTAACTTTTTAATTGTTGGTTTTAATCATACTCCTAAAATAATTAAAAAGAAACTAATCAATTGTTAATTGCAGTAAATCTCGTTCGATATGTTTTTTGTTTTAGTAACAGCCGTGAAATGTAGAGAATTGAATAACACGCCATCTATTGTGTGAATCCTAGTGCACAGAATCGGCAGTTTCATTATAGTAGCGATAAAAGACGCGAAGGGCGCTGCATAATTATAACAAATTGTCGAAATTAGGTTTAAAAGTTCATTATTTTATGTTTATGAAGAACAAATATTAAAGTTTTATGAAAAAATAATATTTCTAGGATTCAATTCTTATTCATTTAAAATTTTATGTGAAATTGATACACATAACGCCATCTAGAATATTTTATTAGTCACTAATAAAATTTGTTCGTAGTGGGGACCCAGTGACCGCGGTAAACTTGAACAGGCCTTCTTGCGTGTATGAGAGATGAGCCAAGGTGATTTTTTTAAGTATTCCCTGTGCCACCTTAGAATTTATTCTTGAGCAGCTTATTAATTTGTAACATGATAATTTACGTTATTCTATATTCAAAATTAAATCAGGCAGGTAATACTAGTCCGAAACAATCAATATTTCTCCCATATAAAGGCTAATTTAATGTTATTACATATACCTTTGATAAAGGTAGGTAGTACTTTTCTACCGGCATACAATAGAACCCCGCTGGGATCGTCAGCCAGTAGGTAGAAAAATATTACCTAAAAATTAAATCGATAACAATATGTCTTACAATACAGACTATCTACATATACTGACACGGAAAATATGTGTGAATGTTACTTACTTAGTTGAAATATTAAAGTTTGTAAGTATTATAATACTGGCCATCAATGTAATGTTTTCAGCGTAGTGTCCACTTTGAATGAGAGAATGAATGAGATCCCAGAATCGTGTTTCAAACCTGTTTATACAAAAATGTTCTCATATAATGTGATGTCTTATGTAATTTGACCTTTTTTATTTGAGAACCCCTAGGTAGGTATGTACAAATGGAACAGATTAAAATTCTAGGTACAAACAAAACGTCACCAAACAAAATACTCTATTTCTTACTTTTATACTGCGGGAACTGTTACTATACCTGAAAATAAATAATAAATTTGAAATGTAAATATGAGTTAGTACCTTCTTGAAACATAATACAAGAATTCATATGGAGTGCTTAAGAGTATGCTATGTTTGTTATCATTCCCATTATTTATGGACTTGAACCATCATCGGGGACAAAGATAACCTCACCTGCCGCAGGCAGTGGATCCTGGAAAAGTCAAAATGAAGTATACTAACAGCAACTGGGGAGAAATGACCAGGGTAGACCAATGATATTGTAAGTCATTCGTCCGATTTCAAGTGTTCCCATTCGGAATAAATAAATAGCTTGGACTACATAAACAATCTCCTTAATGAAATGCATTGGTAGGTAGTACTGCAAATTACGTATTCTGCAGCCAAAGTGTTGAAAAAAAACCAAAGTCACTTATAATTAATTTAATTAAATGAAAAATTACAATATTATAAAGTAATGAAACTTATTCGATGCTAGAATTAGGAATGAATATAATTTTAATAAAACACATGACTTCGACTCGCGGCGTCAGCAATCGAAGCTCGAACGGTCGTCATCGGCGCGGTGGCGTAATCGCTGCGTCGGCGATTTCGTCGTCGTTGCTATGTCCCTTGATCGTCGTGTGTTTGCGGCGTCAGCGGTCTGCTTTAGGGATCCGTACTTAACACCTCCATCCCTAGAACAGCAACTATTTTGTCATATTAAGGGAAAATGTTGCTGGGACTTCGTTGCGTTTCTTGGTAACTTCTTCATAAGCAGGGATCCTGAGAGTTTGCTGTTTCTCCTTGTTTTCTGAACAGATATTCCAGCATCTGTATCTGCGGCTTACTACAAATATGACAATGGTAGCTGCACATGCTAAGATAGTATAGAGAGGTATCGTAGTATGATATAGGACATGCGAATGAGTGTTCTCGATTTCTATGGGTTTTTCTAGTAAAATCTTGTTCTGGATGCTGTGAAGGTCTTCTAAGTTTACTGCTCGGGATCCAATGTGAGTGAAGCCATCGGTTTGGTTCCGTTCATCGTAGGGGATTTTCGATAATTTTAGCGGTTGGCCCTTTATCTCGTTCCCGTCGTTGACTATGGTGAATTCTGGGGTTTTCATATAGCAATCCCTGGGTATAGTGGCGAGGTAACTTCCACTAAGTGTGTTAAAATCTCTTCTGCCACAAGTCAATTGTACTTTTGTTCGTTGCGGTAGTGAGAGCACGTAGTGTTGGTCGTCCAATTTCTCTATGGCTTCTGTAGTTAGTGAGATCTTAGTCATTTGGCAGGTGGTTTTCAAATGTGGGCGGGTGATGAGTTCCTGGATACAATCGGGTTCGTTGCGTACTTGATGACTTATCCTTTTTTCACAGAGATATATGCTGCTGTACTTCGGGCATTCAGCCTCTATGTACACGAATGATTTCTCGGTTGTTGCTATATAAGGAGTAGGAGGTACAAGGGCTAATTGTTTTTCATTAGGGACATTGGATAACTTGTATAAATCGTATATCTCTCGGGAGACTATAGGAAATTTATAAACTATTACTATTCTTTTCTCAACAAAGTATGAACCTGGTTTGATCAAGTCGTAATATTCTCGTAATTCCAAATTGATTATTTGATCTTGGCTATATAAAGAATTTAATTTGTCTATCATGGATCTTAAAACTTCTATATCTAACATAGAGTGGTGTGTACTAGATGCATGTATAAATGCTAGACTATTTTCTATTCTAATTATCTCTAGCATTATATCCTCTACGTTATTAGTTATTATACTTAAGGTTTGAGCAAATTTTGTAAATCTCACTAAATTATAATCTCTAAGGGCATCTCTTTCTAAGAGTAATTCTAGAGATGCATTCATTTTTGCCTGATTTGAAGCTAATTGTTCTAAAACAGTGTTATGTTGAGTCATCCATTCTTTACACAAGCTAATATGGTTATTGAATTCGGAAACCAGCTTAAGGTCGTTTTCCTGCAATTTTCTAATGGCTTTGTTGTATCTTAGGGCATCTTGATAATCTAGGTTGCCAGTAACACTTTTTATTACTGATCCTAAGCTATCTAGCAAGCCTCTTTTAACTCTTACGGGTTCCAGTGATTTTATTCGACTTAGTACCTTGTTTAATTTGTTGGTAAGGTAATCGATTTGGTATTCATAAATAGTATAAGCTCCTGCGTCAAGTTTAACTCTAAACATTTCAAGTTGAGTTTGTACGGACTCTATTTGGTCTTCAATATCTGTCAGTTGAATGGATTGTATAAAGGAATGGTAGTGTGTCGTTAATCTAGTCGGTCCTAGTTTGTATGGTTTAAGTCCTGGTCCATCAGCTAAAGTCTCAAGTCTTATTTCTTGGGGATGCGTCGCCGGTATCATCAGTAGTAGCAGACTCCTGTAACAATTAGTTCCCTTTAGGTAGTCTTTTTAGTCGCGATTTAGCAACAGGGCCACGTTTTTTCGAGGTATAAATATGAATTGGTAAGTCAGCTAGAACTATGTCTTGTGTGAAGCGTGGGGCAACTTTCTGGCGACTGGCGAGGGGGTTTCTTATGAAGACTTGTTGCTGGGGTGAGTACTCTGTCTCAGGCTCACGGGTTTTATTCCTATTTTCGATTAGGGCCGTCCTATTTGCAAGAGAGGATTCACTTATTAAATCATATACCTGTTTCATCTGTTGTCTATGATTCTGCGCGTATTGCTGTAAGATGTGTTGAGTAAAGTCAATGTCGATTGGGTCTCTGGGGTCAAAATGTCCATTCAATAAGTCAAACGGCCTACACTTGGTAAAACTGTGTATAGAGCTATTGTATGCTAGTAGGGCGTATGGAACGAGATTAACTACTGGTTCACTTTTATGCTGTAACTTAAGAATTCTAATATGTTCCAATAATGTCGAGTGAAAGCGTTCTATGTTACCATTATCATTTGGACTATGGGGTAAGGTTTTATGGTGAACTATTTTATGAATGCGCGTTATCTCTGAGAACAATTGGTTTGTAAATTCGGGGCCATTGTCAGTAATAATAGTCATGGGTAGGCCATGATGAGTACAAAATTTTAATAATGATTGGACTATACTTATGGCTGTACCGTCTCGCAAGTGGTAAGCTTGACCATATTTCGTGAAAACGTCTATAAATGTTGCGTATTTTTCTGATTCTACTGTGAAAAGGTCCATGTGAATAATTTCCAGTGGTTTAGTAGCTGGTGGTACTATATTAAAATGTGGTCTGATTGGATTTCTATCATATTTAGCCTGTCCACATATGGTAATGTACCATATGTGGACACCGTTAATGAATTTGGTAATCTGTTCCTTCATTTTGGGCCAGTAATATTTTCGCGAAAGGGCTAAATAGCATTCGTTTATACCACGGTGGTTTGTTTTACCATCGTGATAATGCTTAATGATTTCCTGCTGTCTCAGATACTCTTTAACGTTCTCTAATTCTGTCTTGGTTAATACTAGTTTTAGGGCAGAGCTTTTGAATTTATCTTGTATAATAGGTACTATGGAATACATGCCTAAAAGTGGGTTTATTAGTATAGCGGTTTTAACCTTTGGGTTAACGTATTCTTTAATAGCATTAATAACGTCTGATTCTAAATTGGTTTCAGAAATCTGGATTGCTGTTCTTGTGTGGCCTTCGAAGGGTTTGGTCACTATGGGTCTTCGTTTTATGTCACCAACTATTGTAAAGTGAATCTGTCTATGAAATTTGTTAAGGGGCTCGTCAGTGATAGGGACTTCTAAAATGGGATGTTCGTTACTGGTATGTACAGTGTCAGTCGAGGAGTTAGTCTGGTCAGCGGGTACGTTTAATGGATTAAAGTCTTCTACAACGGGATCTTCACTATTAATAACTATAGAGTCAGTCAGCGAATTGGCACGTTGGATTGAAGGTTCTGAGGGGTGATTTATCATTGAACTTAAGTCGTTGATGCTCTTAATTACCGAAGTAATCTCGTCAGTCTCGTTATTGTGTATTTCTACTCGTGAGAGGGCATCTGCATTGGTGTTAAATTTTCCTTTCTTATAAATTACAGTAAAGTCGTATTCGCTGAGTTTAAGTCTCCATCTTGTCAGTCGTGAGTTTGGCTCTTTTAAGTTCATCATCCATTGCAACGGTTTGTGGTCAGTCAGTATCTTGAATTTCCTACCAAATAGATATGGCCTAAAGTACTTGGTAGCCCACACTATGGCTAACAGTTCTTTTTCTATTGTGCTGTAATTTAGTTCGCTTTCATTTAATGTACGAGAAGCGTAACAGACTGGTTTATCAGAACCTATGGGTCCTTGCGATAAAACTGCTCCTATAGCGACATTCGAAGCGTCTGTGGTAAGATTGAACTCTCTATTAAAATCGGGGTACTGTAGAATGAGATCATTAGTTAATAACGTTTTGCATTTATTGAAGGAATTCACATACTCGGGGCTATGGACTACTTTGTTACCTTTCTTGAGACAATGGGTAAGAGGTTTCGTGATGCGTGCAAAGTCTGGAATAAATTTACGGTAATAACCGAGAAGGCCTAAAAATTGTTTGATCTCCTTGGGGGTGTTCGGAATGGGATACTTTTGAATGGCTGAAATTTTGTCGGGATTAGGCTTAATACCGTCTCTACTGATTATGTGACCAAGGTAAGCGGTCTCTAACTTCAAGAATTCGGATTTATCCATCTGGATTTTGAAGTTGGACTCTTTAAGCCTTTGGAAAACTCTTTCTAGGTTTTCTAAGTGTTCCTGGAGTGAGGAGCTGAAGACAATGATGTCGTCTAGGTATACCAAACAAATGCTATTCTGGAGACCTCTGAGGACATTGTCCATGACTCTCTGGAACGTAGAAGGTGAATTTTTTAATCCCATCGGCATGCGAGTATACTCGAAATGACCATGCTCCACGTTGAATGCGGTCTTAGATATATCCTGGGGATCCATCTCCACTTGGTAGAATCCGCTTGCTAGATCTAAGGTTGTAAAGTATTGGCACCTACCTAACTTGTCCAGAACATCTGTGATATTTGGTATGGGGTACTTGTCATCTATAGTCTTTTCGTTCAATTTACGAAAGTCAACTACGAGACGCCACTTCTGTTTTCCAGAAGCATCCATTTTCTTGGGTACAACCCAAATGGGTGAGCTCCATGCAGAGTCAGAAGGTCTAATTATGCCCTGCTGTAACATTTTTGTAATTTGGTCTCTGACTTCCTGCCTATGAACGAAAGGGTAACGATAGCTTTTGGTGTATACAGGTACTTCGTCGGTTGTACGAATTCTATGTTTGATCTTATTAGTAAAAGTCAACGGTTCGCCATCTATATAGAATACATCGGCGTAGCGGCTACAGAGTGTTAAAAGATTAGCCTTTTCTTCTTCGTTAAGGTGGTCGGTACGCAACCGCGATAACACATCATTTACACGGTTTGATTTCTCAGTCGGCGTGCAATTAAAGTTGAATACATCTGCACTAGCGGGCTGATCTAAAGAGAATATACTGTCGTTAGAAGTTGGGTTTTCTATTTCTACATAACCTCGACCGTTAGTTACAGTAGTAAGGCATTCGTGTAAAATACAGTTACAGAAATTTTGTTCCTCAACGAAAACATCGCCTTCTGGGGCATTTATGGGTACTTTGATTATCTTGGAACTCTTGGCTGGAATAATGTCTTCGTATAAATTTACATTACGGGAGTTATATAATTTAATCGGATTGGTTGCATTTCGCGTAATTAGTTGGAAGTCTTTTAGATTTATATTAGCTTCCAATTTAGATAATATATCTAAACCTATTAAACCATCAAAATAATCGTGAAAACGGTATACGAATAACTTAACACCATCACTCTCATTAAATTCGGTAAAACTTGGTAAAAATATAGAATAATCACTTTTGCTAACACCATGTATATTTGTTACTTCGAAAGGGTCGTAATTAAGGGGATATTGAGAGAAAAACTCTTGTACGGCCTCGGGGCTTATAAATGACTGGTTAGCGCCAGTGTCTATCAAAAATTTTAAAGGGGGAAGGCCAATTTCTATGTACGGTAATTGCCTCTGGGTTTGCAAGTTAATATCTATCCTGATTCCTTTGACTTCGGGTTCGACCGAAAATCCTTAGTTGGACCAGTGTGGCTGGGCCCAGGTTGCGGTTCTATCTCTTGTACTATTTGATTAGTATCATAAGTCGGTTCATTATAAGTCATGTCGGTGTTATAGTCATAGTTGTAAGAATTATTATACTCATTAAAGTCTGTGTAATATTCGTATTCGGGTGCACAGTAATACTCGTCTGAATAATAGATATTATCGGGCAACATATATTCGTTGACGTTAACTTCCCGGGTCTTAAAGTAATTAGTAGGTGGTGGGTTACCAGATTTTCGCCAATCGTGGCTTGACGACATCGGTAGTGGCCTAGGAGTAAAATGTTGGACACCACTCATGGGTTTCACACCAGCACCACCGGCTTGTAGCGGGGCGTTATTCCTAGGTGTTAACCTGAACAAATTGCTCTGTGGGTGGTAATTGGTTGGTTGTGCCCGGAACATCTGTTGTGTTCTTGTAGGGAATCGGTTTTGCTGAGGGTGGAATTTAAACGCTGGATTTAGATTTTGATAAGGTCGTTGTGCCATAGGGGCTGGCCAGTTAGTAACGGGGTGACGCGGTACACTTGGCGTATTTAGCGGTGTATTGAAGGGCGTAGCAGGCTTAGGGGCGCTATGTGTCTTTGAGCCATCATTGCGCTGCTGCAGGTACATAACGTTTAACTCTTCCTGCACGTATTCAAGAGCTCTTTCGATTGAATCTGGGCGCATGCATCGTATACGCGATCCCAAGGGTTCCTTTAAACCACGTACAAAAGCCTGCATAGCTACTTTCTTATAAAGGGCTCGTTTAGCGTCTATAGTCGTCTGTAATGTCTCGTGTAATGTCACGTATGTCATTATTGTACTAAATAGAGTCTGACACTGATCGTAGAACTCTTGTGGGGATCTATTGTCCTGTCTAGCTAAAGAGAGGTCGTTATACAACGCGGTCTCATCCCTCTGGTCGGAAAAGTTATTGATAAGGGCGGCTCTGATGCCTGCCCAGGTCTCTGGTATGCCGTTCGCATTATTAGTTGAAGCGGCAGACCCTGTAATTTTATTTAATATGCCATTTAACAAGCAAAGATTTGAAAGCTCGCTGCCTGGCTCAAGGCTAGCATATTGGGTTACGATTCTATCACAAATATTAATGAATCTCGTTAACACATTATGGTTACCGTCGAACTCCGGTACCAGGCGTAAGGCCTTAAAAATAACATCGGGGTCATAAGGCATATTTGGTTCGAATAAAAAGTTTAAATTAAAATCAAAATCACTATCTAAATGTCTAGACCTATCTGCTAGTTGCCGGCGAGCCTGACGCGATGCAGGATCCCGGGTATACGATTTTTCGGGGCGAAAAATTTTGGAAACTTAGGATAAGACGGGAAGCAACACGAGAAAGATTCAAGTGCACTTACATAAGATATAACATCTCTGGTTCTTCTTCGTGAATCGAAGTCTGGATTCTTCACTCGGCGTTGCAGCTCTGTAGATTCAGGATTCTCGTACCGTGGCTTGATAGCCGCCCGGGCGACTCGCGAACGCGAATTATCGATGCTAGATAGTCCTACGTGCTCGCGAACCGGCCCGCGAGAATCCTACCGACTGCGCCAATTACGTATTCTGCAGCCAAAGTGTTGAAAAAAAACCAAAGTCACTTATAATTAATTTAATTAAATGAAAAATTACAATATTATAAAGTAATGAAACCTATTCGATGCTAGAATTAGGAATGAATATAATTTTAATAAAACACATGACTTCGACTCGCGGCGTCAGCAATCGAAGCTCGAACGGTCGTCATCGGCGCGGTGGCGTAATCGCTGCGTCGGCGATTTCGTCGTCGTTGCTATGTCCCTTGATCGTCGTGTGTTTGCGGCGTCAGCGGTCTGCTTTAGGGATCCGTACTTAACATGTAGAAGACAATATTCGGTATTTAATCGTGATTCCTAGAAAATAAATAAGATATATTCGAAAAACCTTTTTAAAAACAATCTTTTTTTTTTTTTTTTTTCTTGCATTGTCATCCGAACTGAACGTGCATACCAAATTTCAGCTCAATCGGTTGAGGGCAAGTGCCTTAAAATTGAGTTGTAAGATTCCACCCGAACAAACATACATAGCAAGTTAAATAAAAGCTTGTAAAAAAGTAAGTAGATCTGACATTCTACTTACTTTTTTTTCTAGGAATTCGTCAATCTCTATTGAATTCGTTCAAAATAAGAAAAGCACTAAAATCTGTCATTACCTTAATATGATCAATGACCATCACACACACGCCCGTTTATAGGCAAATATATTTTATTGGAGCGATTGTTAAATCTTGATTTCAGCTTCTGACTTTATGGTGATCGTAAAGAACATCAATAAATTCCTAACCATCAGTTGGATGTTCCAATTTTCAATTGTGATTCATCTAAGTAAATCGTAATGAAACATAGGTAAACAAAGGTCTACACTGAAATTTATTAAGTCTTTAGTTTGAGCGATATACTGAAATTTTCTCAAATTCTTCCATAATAGATGCTATTATCGTATACTACTTTTCTAATAGAATAGATTATCATAGGTTGCGGGAACGGGGTCAGAATTAAACAGCTAGTAACTGCTTATAAGAAATCAACTGTCAAAATCTCAAGTCAGTATTATATTTTCTTTAGAGCTCCTTTGTGACCTGAGATTTTAAACCCTTTAGTACATTCAAACGAATCACTTACAAAAGATAAAGAAGACGCAATGGTTCCTGAGCCAAAGTCTACCTAACAAGTTCGCTTGGGATTACTCGATCTGCTATAACATATGAGTTCGTTGTCTACCGAAGACAATAAAAGATAACTCTATTAATGCCTTTGCTTACGGCTATTACTAATTACTGTACCACATAAAACAGATGTTATAGCTTCATATCTAGTAGACACTATTTGGAATTGTTATAGCAATACTTCTTCATATCACCAAAATGAAACACAGTAATATTTCGGTAGGTGCTCCTAAATTGAATTGTGTTTCTGAATGCCGGAGAATCAAATAATATTAAGGGATTTATTGGAATTTTATTAGTCAAGCGTTAAAACGTGACCGAATTGGCTGAATAGCTTGGGTGACATACCCTTCGTAGATTTTTCTTGGTATTCGGGACGGTTTGGAAGTTAAAACTTTTAGCTCCAGTTATTTTATTGAACGATTGTGCAATATCACCTACATGTTAACATTTTCGTATTTTTAGGTAGTATGGATATATGCGCTTGCCTGACAGAAAGCGATTATTATCTGCACTTATGGACGTTCGCAGTACTAGAGGATTCATAATCACAATCATCATCTTAGCATGGTGCCCGGTCGCATTCTTTCTGTGTTCTCGGAGTTTGAGCTTTACTTACTTCTTCTCCTCCCTTATGTTTAATTTATATCAGCCAATCAATCAATCAATCAACCCACTACACTGCAGTCCACTCTCCCAATGGGCGCGATTTTGTACGATCCTTCGATGTTTGATTTATGCGGCATTTTATTAAGTAAAACCTGCGCTAGAGCCTTATTCGTCAACCAGCAGGTATACCGGCTAACAGATAAGATTGATTTGAGCCAGAGGTCAGTTTGATTTTAAAAATCATTTACCGAGAGAGAAATACGCACCAGCTTCTCAATTTTCGCACGAATAAATTAGAGGTCTTCCGTTCCTACATAGTGACGCACGATAGGCACATGTTGACGCATACAATTATTACTTATTTTTCATTTTTTCCTGGAATAAGACCTTTAAGCCGCTGTTTTGCATTCTTCAAAGTTCGGCGGTGAGTAGGATAGCCGGAGCTCACTAGAGAGTTTTGTGCTGTCAGTGGAAAGATCAACTTCTACGCTGACAGCACAGAAATTCTGTGTCGGCAGTCCGAATGTGACGTCCATAGGCCACGGTAGCCACTCTCCAGGGAGGCTGTGTGCTTGTCTGCCTCCTCAGTGGTATAAAAAAACATTGCTTCCCTAGGCCATGGAAGAAACCCACTATCCTCGATGCAAGTCAAAACCCTTCCTCTTTATAATATTACGATCGATAGTAATATAGCACTTTAGTTAATATCTCAAAATCTCAATCGAAACAAAAACATAACGATGATATAACTTAGGTTATTGAGTCGGTTTGTTACTTGACTATAAATAAAATGCATTTTAAATGTATAAATTAGCTTCTTTTAGCACTAGCATAAGCACTTAAAATTGTATGGCGTCTGCATGTTGAATACTGCATTGCATATTTTCATAGCTCAATAAGCTCTGCATGCAGTCTTTTAATTAGACGCGGTACATTAAAAAAATCTGTTTTTAGTATAGAGAATTGTGAGATCTTGTTAAGTACATATCCGGCCATCCATCTTTCTGCAACTTAGTGTAAGAAATCTAACAACAATAATAAAAATATGTTACAATGATTTTTAGGCTCGGAAAGTGAGCGTGCTATAATTTCTTGCATGCCCTTTCCTTCATCCTTCATCCTAGCATTAATCCCAGTCGCATCCGAAGCTATCAACTTGGAGTCTGGGGTACGATTTCATTAGTTTAACTGCGGGTTTGGCTGAACTTCAACATTCACAACGCAAAGACGATATCTTAGCATTGCAGTTAGACCAATTGTTGGATTTTTGAGGGCTCCCACTATCCGTAACGACTGCCATAGATGTTCGTATGGCAACCGGGACCGACGGCTAAGCGTGCTCTCCGAGGCACGCACAGAGCAATGCAAATACCCATATTCATGCATACAAATATTTGCACTGAGCGAGGATCGAACCCGCCTTGCTTGCCCAAGCTACTCAATCTATGACAGTGTTGAACCTTTGTATTTTAGTTAGACCCACAAAACTATTGCGATGGTAGTTTTGGTTCTAATAGGTAAAATATTTGTCTTTTTGCCTATTAACTATTGAATACTAGTAACGTTACAAAATTCTTATATCGGAGGTGAAAACCACGCTTAAAAACTAATTTAAAAATAAAAAGATCTAATATCTTCGCATCTTATTGTTTATGACTGCACACATAACGACATGTCATAAAATTACTGATTAGTTAGATAGTTAGATTAGTACCATAGTATTACTATCTATAGGTACGCCTACCTAGTACCACAGGCGAACGATGCATATACTCGTTATACTATGCTATTACTATGAAATGGGCTCCACAATTTTGCTTATACTGTTGGTTGATGGCACTTGGTGGAACTTGCTACACATCTTCAATGAAATCACTTGTACTGTTCCACATTATTTATTGATTCCCTGACCGGTTTCGCCTTACGGCATTATCAAAGGTTGATACATGTTTTTTGGGTATCAACCTTTGATAATGCATTTCATTGAAGATGTCTCCACAATTTTATTATGGAATGACTTAAGCTGTCTAGACTGCTATATCCGAACGATGTGAACATGTGCACTCCGTTTTAATGAAGGAACAAAGCCAAAAACCCATGATGCAGCAGCAAAGACACCTGTATCCTACTTAGCAGCTGCCGCAACTACCGTCTTCATCGTCTAAGCCTTTTCTGAACTCAGTTTTGGAAGTATGTAGGAGAAATACGCCCAGTAAAGAAGACACTTTGTCACACGTAAGTAATTCATTTGATACGTGTATTATAATTATTGTGTCGTGTATGAATGTAACAAAATTCTGAAGGTATTGTTTAAGATTCATCTGCCTTTATAATTACAGTTTTACTAACATGGTTCATAAGCTCTTTTGTAACTAACATTTTATGGATAATGCCTGAGATAAACAATTTTCATTTTATTTATTTATTTTTAAAGTTATGTCCCTACTAAAAGTATGTCCAAGCAGGTATTGAAATGATTTCAGCAATAAAATTTACGCAAAACACAAATTAAGCTCAAGTAGAGCTTCATAACCGTTGGTGAATGCCATTATTTAGAAAATATACCTAATAATCTAATTCTCAAGTTCTATTTTCAAAGGACGAGATAATAAAATTAGTTCGTAATAGATTGGATTAAAATTTACAACGTCTGAACCAATTTTTTACGTTATTCAACTCGTAATGTATATTATAAGTGAAAAAATATATTTTCATAACTTTCCGTATTTCTTTTGATCCAAATCCAAGGTCAAATCAATCAAGCATAAAGGCTAAAGAAAGAATGCAGAAGATTTGTGATAATTTGACGTTGGGATCTAAAGAAAAAGGAATAAAAAGAAAAACGTTACAAAAATTCTGATAAGGCGGCGCGGCGCGGACTTGTGTTTGTGAAAAGTGTATTTGAGTTTCTAGCAACACATTACTTTTTAAATTATGGTATACAACTAAAATTTTCTGGGACATACATATTTGACAGCATCATAATTATCTAATAGGCATTGTAGATCTATAAGTATTGAGCATAGCTTGTAGGTATTATGCCTTCTAGAATGACTATAAAAACTTGCTTTTACCTACTTCTTCTTTCGGTAATACCACAGAATAAATATACTTTTATACCGTGGTAATACGTTGACAAACTCAATACATATTCATCCATACAAATATTTGTAATATGCGATAATACTCGATGGGTTTGGAAGATTTATAGAATCTTTTCAGGCCCGGTAAGTCAATCGGTATTTTTTGCTAAACTTCGTGGTGCTATTCCTCAATCGGTAGTTTTTGCAAACTCGTGCAAACTAATTACCATTCATGTATTCTATTTATTCTTCTAATGTTCATTAATAACTGTTATTAGACTACTCCTATCAGAATAGTCTATTAACAGTTTTACAACCAGGCAATTAACTTTAGGAGTTCATGCACAGTACTAACAGTAGCAGCGCCAGATTTATGCTTTTCCTATGTATCTATCTACGTCTAACAATATGAAAATAACGTTCTTAAAGTTAGTGCTAAGTAATATTATAATATTTAAACACGTATGCACCAAATATGTATCACACACATGTGCATGAACTCAGTGCAAACAACTCGACCGATTAATTTGAAAGTAACCTTTTATCACTTCAATGAACAATTTATATTCTATCAACGCGCTACACTACATAATGACAATGGGTGTCAGCAGGAATGCCTCAAAATTATAGTCAAACGCCGCTATTGTGTTCCTGATGTGTATTCGAAGTACGTGCGAGCAACGTTTTAAATATTTTGTTAGAAAGTCTCAAGGGTTCTTAATGTTTAATTCATGTAGTAAAGGCTCATTCACTATGGAGCATTTTATTTATAGCAGTTCTTTATAGAAAAAAGAACAGCACAAACAATTGCTTTTTTTAGAAATTTTATTGACTATGAAGTGCTATGAAAATTAAATTTTTAGAAAAAAGACAAACTCATATTCTTCCTCAAACGTCAAAAATCTGCTTTTTCGGACAAAAAATTCACCGGTCATGGTAACATTTTTCTTTTTCTTTGAAGTACTATCAACCGTAATGAATAGTACTTTCGTTAACCTCTACTGCTTTTAATTTAATTTAATTTAGTTCATTTACGCGTCAGTTTACCCGTCTAGAATATTAAAGTGTAATTACTATTTGAGACACGTGTTTAGCGATAGCGTGTGTTTCACACAGTGTTTCACACACACAGCAGTGTGTTTCAAATTATGGCGTCAATGGCGTTCAAGGTGTCAATTTGGCAGTAAAATTTCGAATTAGTGTCTCAGTCATTCAGTTCGCGTTCAGCTGTCTCGAGAATGGACATCATGAATTAGACGATGTGGATTTGGAATGTTATGTAGGTCATGCGTTTGTGTACCCACCTGCCTAGTTTTAAATATATTATTTAGGTCGATATGGGTTACAATAAAACTAATAATTAGTAGAATGAAAATAACAAGTAGGACGTAGGACACGATGGTATTTCCGTCCAATTGAGCAGTCCGACTGGAGTAGTACCTCTGCCCTACAGTAAACCGCAGTCATAATAACCTCGTGTTGTATTCCCGGCGGTGAGTAGGGAAGCCAGAGCTCACTGGAGAGTTTTTGTACTGTCAGTGGCCAGATTTAAAGCTTGTCCTGCTTTATCTTCTACACTGACGGTACAAAAACTATCTGTGCTAACAGGGTCAGCAGCGCGAGTGTGACGCCCCTGGTGTTGCACACATCCATAGGCCACGGTAGCCACTTTCCATCAGGTGGGCCGTGTGCTTGTCTGCCAACTAAGGGGAATAAAAAAACAATCATATCGCGATTTAGTTTAACTTTAAAAAAAACACTTTTTAAAAGGTAAACTATTCCAACACAATATTTCAGTTACTTTTCAGTTAGGTCGAAGGGAAAAGTCTGAAAGCTTATGATTTTTTTCCCAATAAATCTCCATGTCTTAGTAAATGTTTGTATATGCGTAGATACATGTATACTTATTTGGAACATATTCAATACCGGGTGTAAGGGGAACGCTCCCGAAGCCTAAGGCCCGTGGACTCCGGGTATACTACATAATGGCATTTTTTTTTCGTATTGTTAAAATATTTTCTTTTCTGATTTCTTTGTATTATATATTTTTTTAATTTTGATGTCTGTCTTCACAATATAAGTATACCCAAAAGTTATCCATGTGTACCTACATTTCAATTTAGAATTGGAAAGCAACAGGTTTGTGTTTATTGCCAGAAAACTCCTGGTACCTCAGAGCTTGGTTGCACATTAAAATAATAAGATTGTTTTTTACAAAACACAAATATAAGCGTTTGTAACGTACAAGTAGGTACAAATCTGTGTCTGTTCTAAGGTGTAAATAGGTATGTGCAGTTGCGATTAATAATAAAGTCAAATGTAAACATGTAAGTATTTACAATGAACAGTCATTTTAGAAACTAAAAAGTAATGTTTATTTGCATAGTGTAAGTTACAAGAACAATAGGCGCCTCTTAGCTCTATTAAATATCTGCAGGGCTAACATGCGCGCCACGAGATAGCTATCTCGAGGCATTTTGCCGTTTTATGTCGATATGTCGACTGTTGGTAGCATGAAGGGCTAACATGCGCGCCACGAGATAGCTATCTCGAGGCATTTTGCCGTTTTATGTCGATATCGACTGTTGGTAACATGGCAAATTTCATGGCGATCTGTCAGATGTCGCCATAACTCGACTTCGAGAAATCATCTCTACTTAGTGTCCGCAAATTGTAACATACGTGCCCTTATTTACTCGAATTTTGACATTTAAAATGTTTTGTCTCTCGTCTTTCATTTGGTCGACGAGAAGTTATCTCGTGTAAACTTTTCTTGTGCTCGGTTCATTTTGGATCAAAATTTAGTACCTTTGTGCGACTGCAAGCAATTTTCGACCTTAATGACAATTCCTTTGTTACGTGTCTTTTCGCGTTAATTGATGACGCTGATCACGAATATAAGAAAAAAATTTCGATAGCATGTCATGTCAATAAGGTCGAAAATTTCTTGCACTATTTTTTCTCCTTTTTAAATTAAAATGTTTTGTCTCCCGTCTTTCATTTGGTCGACGAGAAGTTATGTCGTGTAAACATTTTTTGTGCTCGGTTCATTTTGGACTAAAACAGCGACTGCAAGCCATTTTCGACCTTAGTGACATTTCCTTTGTTACGTGTCTTTTCGCATTAATTGATGACGCTGATCACGAATATAAGAAAAAAAATTCGATAGCATGTCATGTCAATAAGGTCGAAAATTGTTTGCACTATTTTTTCTCTTTTTTTCATATCTAGCATCCCTAACTAGTCTGTGCTTTCGAGCAAATGGCCGTATCGGGCCGATTTAATCGGATAAATGTTTAAAAAATGTGTATGCCATAGACTACAATTGAAAAAGTTTGACGCGACAAAATATGTCGACGTTACTTCGCTCGAGAAGACTCGAGATGATATCTCATCTCGATTCGAGATATTTGACGACGCGCGCATGTTAGCCCTGCTGGTCAACTGCCAAATGAGGCTTGCAGTAAAGACAGAATTAGGTAAATATGTCTTGAAGGATTACTATTTCATGTCACAAAACCCGATATTTGCTTTGTTTGAATATAACTGTTTTATTAAGATTAGTGTTTTAAATAGGTCTACATTGGGTAGATATGTGACAATGAATAAACATATTTTAAGTTTATTCATTGTCACATTTTAAAAAAAATACATAAAGCGACGCGGTGATCTTTACACAAGGAATGTAAATAAAAACAGCCAGTATCAGCCCAACTAACTGTATATAAAACAATACACGTATATCGTATAAAATCTATTGTATAACAAAGGGTATATACATATGGTCACGTTTCTACCAGGCGACGCCAAGCATGCACTTCGTGACTAGGGGCGACGCGTGCACGACAGCCTGCATTACGTGAGTCCTGAGTTCTGAGTGAAAATGCATACAATACAAATGATAACATCGCACAATGCCACACACAAATAATTGCTCGGTTATCGAAACCAAGACGCTCGAAACAGGTGGCAGTTTTCGAATTGATGGGTTGGTGGTTAGTCGCTTTGGATCCTGGCCCGTCATATTAGCAGTAAGTGGGTAACTGCTGTAACTGGTCCAAAGGAACGGCTCAGATATTGATGACATAGGAGGCTAGATAAAAATTGTTGATGTAAAGATTCAGGCACCAAAGCTATTTCCACCATTCATATACCTAGTGGTAGTTTATTAAGAATCTAGAAATTAAAAACTTTTTTCAATTCAGTTTCCAGAGTCTCAGTATTCCTCCAGTATAGGTCCTGAAGCTGCACCCCGTCAAAGTAGGTTTTAAATGTGTAAAATTGGATCAGCTTGTATTTTTTTTAAATTTAACTTTATGGTTAGTATTTATATAAACCTTAATTAATCATACTTTTAATTTCGTTTGATACTAGACGATTATTGATGTGCGAGTATTTTAAGTAAAACTAGATAAGCCTGCAATTTTTTCACCCTATTTTCAGATGCATAGCTACAATACGTCAGGGTAAAATTCGGAATGAACTTTTGCAGTGGGTAAATACGGAATTATTATTATTCTTTTAGCCTGTGGGTAATAAACGGAAGACCTCAGTTCTTCTACCTAAACCTAAAAGAACTGAGTATCGAAATGAATCGCTACTGGTTTTTCCGCTCAAAGATCTTGTTGGGGCTCCCATAGGTACAGTACATGTTACCGGTATTACTAGTAGTTGCAAGTAGTATACGCATTTTTATACGTAGATATTCACGTCTAAGTCACATATTGCCTAAGAAAATGTAACTGCAATCATCAAACAGTAACTTGCACAAGATGCAACAACAGTAACATTAGCGTTTTGTTAACAAAACACGATTCCTTTTTTCCTCAGTTCCACCATTGTTTTGATATAAGTTGATTGAAATAACTTCTCACGTTCCAGTACAAACTATTGTTCGAATGGAATCCAGTGGCAGTGTTAGAGTTATGACTTTGATACTGATTTCTTACTAAATATTACACAGGAGAGTATCTACTATTGTTATCTCCGTAGCTTCATATTTTCTTTTTCTTGTAAGTATGACAATGACACGTGTTTGTTTAAAGCATGCGCTCTGACAATATTTTACAAGGAAAAATGAAGTACAAATGCTAGATTAAATATTAAACATGTGAAAAAAAATGAGAGATAGGCATCTCATTTCTACATATATGCATTGTTCATTCGTCAACTAATAGGTGAAAATGTAAGACCACGTGAATTTTGCACGAAATGTGTTAATTTTGTGCCACTGAAGTTTGGTGGTGACGTTGGTGATAGCGAATTGTGTGGCTGAAGTAGGTGTTGTGTAAATCTGGTACAAAATTTATAGTATGCGAAGTGTGATGTTCGGAAATAGGTCATGTGAATTTCTAGGAATTGAAAGGTAAACTAAGTTATATTTTCATGATTGAATTTTCGCTACAATTTCTGTCAAATAACCGAAATTCATTAAAGTCGTTCTTCGTACATAGCCTTCAATATTCCAGCTAATGTTATGTTTATAATGTTGTATGTGGGAATGTAATTAATATAACCTGATTATTTCTTAATTCTACTAACTATATTGAATGTGAAAAATTAATGTAATCAATATGGGTCTAAATGGCCTGAAATAAATGATTTTTATATTTATTTAATTATTAAAGTCTTAAAAAAAAGACGGGTTGCACTGTGGGAGTGCCGGCAGAAGTGAAAACTTTTTCTTTCTTTCTTTCTTCGTTATATACATAGAAAAGGATAAAAAGAACATACCACACTATACCATACCTATAGTATAGCGCCAATCATAGAACCTATCACTAATTTTCTGGGAATTATTTGTCAGAAGAAATTAATAAATTACAAAACGAAAAGATAATCACCAAAAGTAATAAATTATAATAAGAAAAAACAATCACAAAAAATCCCTGAAGGCCAGGTGGTTCGAACCCGATACTATCTGTAACCATAAGGACTTACAGTCGAAGTGCTTACCGTTTAAGCTACGACGCTATCTAGCGTAACTGGCAAAATAGATAGTCTGTACCTAATCTTGTATGACGTCAGTCGTCGGTTACGGTTCAAAGGTCAACTAATCCTGACGCTTCCTTAACATTTACACCCATCCAACGCCGCTAAAGAAGTTTTCACTTCAAAAAACATTCCGCTTAAATAGACTATATTCGTGTTTATTCTATCTAATGGATTACAAATATTACTGGAGAAGTTATGACATGACAGAAGCTGTTGAAAAAATAGATGTTTGCCATAATGACGGTGACTCGCCATCTCACTAGCCAGTCATAAAAGGCAAAAGCAATAAGTAGACATTGACTAGTGCGCCAAGAGTAAAGTGCAGCGCTGAACTGAAATCCCTAGTACTCCCTCTAACCCCCTAGCTAAGCTAAATTCAAATCAGGGACCTCTAGATTATAAGGTCAACCTTAGTGATTCCACCTAAGCTCTCCGGTTACCAATATTTTTTAGATCGCAATAATGATGATTTTGATGCTCAAAATTATAAACGCTGCGGATGTCTAGGTCTAGCAGGAGATGAAAATCTTTTTCAAAATTGTATGACGTACGTAGAAGCAAAATAGTAGATAGCTTCATACAAAACCTACATCTCTTATTTACGTATGCAATTATTTCTGTACCAAAATATTGTCGACACGTAGCGCAGTTTACTGAATCAAAACGAATATGTCAGAAACAGTTCCCGCCATTTGTACAAACGTGCGTTTAGTTATACAACTTAACGTTGCTGACGTACGTGGATATTGTGTTACTGCTGCCGTAATTAATTTGAATTTTAGAACAAATAACCAGACTGTGCCGACGAAAATTAATATTTTATTTATGTTCAAATTTCGGCACGGCCTAATTAAACCTTGCGTAATGTTATGCTTAATTCTAAAAGGGCTAGCCAGTGTGCTCACTGTAATGAATGTAACAACAACATCATTATAAACATTTTTAAATTTTGCTACTGTCTTTAATTTTACCCACTGTTAAAATACAGATTAAACATTATGACGTTTTAATGAACCTTTAATATACCTAAACAATCATGCAAGGTATAATTTGATGAACTTAGTAGAGGAACCAAGAGCTTGTCAATGTTATCGGCATGATCTTAGCGTAGTTTATTTGTCTGTCAATCATCGGGCATACCAACCAGCTCACAGATGGCGTGCGGTTCGTTCAAGTTAAGTCCGTTCAAGTCCGACATAACCTCTCCTTGCGGCTCCGCTGTTACCGCTCCGCTCCGAATCCGCGGGGATTTTGCGCTCGTAAAAAAGGCATACCAGCTTGCGAGTTTGACTGGGCTCCACACTCATTGGGTTATTTGGATAAAAGTAGGTCAGTCCTCTAATGTATTCATTTAAATGTGGCAAGCGCACAAACTACAAAATTTTCATTAGGTAACCTCTTTACGAATTCTATTGCATTAAATATTTATCTTTTCATTTGAAAATAAGCAGATTCGCTACTCTCTTACATTTCGCCCATATTCAAATTACTTCGTCCCACTTCTTGTATACAGACGTGTTGGGAATACCGGCTACTCATTGAAAACTCTCCAAACAGCCTACATTTTCTTTTAAAATGATTTTTATGTGAACATTTCGAATACTTTTACAATAGCATACAGGTGAAAGAACGTAATAAATAAAAATATTCCTCATGGAGCGGTCTCTTTGAACGTGAATTCGAAATAAAAATATTACTCCATCTTGTCCCACTTTTTTAGCCTATCACATTTATGTGCTTCTAACTTTAATTGACTTGATAGTGTATGCATATTTCTGCCCATAAATGTGCATATTTATGGGCAGAAATTTCAAAATCCTATCTTAATTGATTTGCATAGTTAGCATGCTCCTTCTTCATCCTAGCGTTAATCCCAATCGCATCCGAAGCTTTTCAACTTGGAGTCTGGGGTCCGCTTTTTACCAGTCTAACTGAGGATTTGGCTAATAATATAATAATTTGCATAGTTAGCATGCAAAATGCTTTAAAATTTCGTTAAAAAAACGCAGGATATTTAGGAACTGCAGCACGTCGATTCTGTAAAATTCAGACAACAACTCGCATTTCACGTCGCTTTTCGCTCTCACTTCGCATAAGGTTCAAAATGACCTTGATTTTGCATTCTGTAAGCATCACATAGGCCCTTGCGAAGTGAAGTGAGCTCCAAAGCGACTAATACTGTACTAGTGACTACCACACTCAACAAAATGTAAGTCGAGATTTATCGGTTTTTTATTTTACCAGTTTTTAACACAGAATTGTAGCTATTATGATGTTTAAATTAAAATTTCTTATTTTAAGGAATTTGAGGCAGCTAATAAGTAATAAATAAACAGAAAACTCTAAATTCGTGCCGTGAATATAATCTATGCTTACCTTACGAAAAAAAAATGACTGACAGCCAATATCATTATTAATCTGTGGACAATGTTTTCATTTAGTGCGTGTGCGTTGCTTGCATTACTTTGTTTACATTTTGTTTGTTTTTTTATCGTTCAGTGCCGATAATAATTGTTAAATAATCATGAAGTAAGTTTATATTTCTTGTTGTGAAGTTCAAAAATAATGTTAATTAAAGGAGTGTTTATTTTTTTTCTAATCCAACAATAATGTTTCAGTCCAAATGAGACACGTTCCTCTCACCCATCGTCGGCTCAGGTTGATACTGGTAGAGTTTATGGAAAGAAAGCCTGGCATGGCCAAGGGTTTCTTGAGAACTCAAAATGCCAGAGAGCGAAGTCGACGCCAGTGGGAGGAACTAGCCGTGCGCCTAAATAGTATAGGTGGCACTATCAAAACCTACAAACAGTGGACTAAGGTTAGCAGTGCTTTTTTTACATGTTAGAACCACTTAACATTCCTTGAAGCAAACCACTTAAAATGTGCGACGAATCTTGGTTTAAAGTGTGTTCCTTGATTTCATAAATATCTTATTTTAATTTTACGTTAATTTAAACAAATCATTCTTGCCATCGTTATCGCTTAAGTAGGTAGGCACTTATTCACTTTAAAACTGTATTTAAACACTTTATAACTATGATTTCTTCTATATTCACTCGTAAAATAGATGCTTATAATTTGACACTTTGAATCGGGTTTGAGTGCGAAGTGAGCGGCGAAGTGACGGGGGAATTACCTTACAGAATGCCACTTTTACGTCATCTCATACTTTAGCTGTCAATATCTCGAGGTTAATTTAGTTCAACTCGCAAACACGCTCGCAAGAGTAGCGCTAGTGTAGATTTGCGAGTTTTAGAATGCCAATCAAGAAACTCACAGCGGATTCAGATTCGAAGTTTAGAATGAAGTCTTACAGAATCACACAGCAGATAGAAGTGAAAACAGTATGTATAAAAAGTAAAGAGTGTGTGCTTCCCGATAAATTGCTTGCTAATAAAAGTTATCACACGTGAATTGTCGCCATCGGCGAATTGGCACAGTTTATCAAATAGGTACTATAGAATTTCAAAAATAGATGTTCAATAAAATTTCCCCCTTTTCTGAAGTCTATCCCACGGAACGTGAAGATGACGATAGTTTTATGATATAAGTTCACCTAATTTTTATTCATGATAACTTCGCAACTCGCCTAAAAAGATTTTAGTTTCATAGTAGATTAAAAGAAGAACTAATTGGAAATGCATAATAAAATGAATTAATCCTTAATACTTACATAATAAATTAATTAAATTAATATCATTAATCGTGTTTCACGAAATTAAATGGGTTTTTTAGATTTTTTCAAATGTCATTTTGAGGTTACTTCTATACCTACACAACCACTAAAAAGGTGATAATCCTCCCATTCACAAACACCGTGATGGGCTGTTGGAGGTTGTAGGAGTTTTCAAAGTAAATTAAAAAAAAATTACTTTAGCCCCTAGAGATTAATAAGGAACTTTAGTCGATATGCAGAGACTAAAGTAACATTATAAGAGCATGAGAAGTGAAAAATAAATTGTTATATCAGTTAGATTATAGATTTGACAACTGCATATTATCATGCTAAGCATCAATTCTCTACTCACTATTGTAATATAATTAATTCTATAGTTGACACACATTATTATGCAAGAAATTTTCTGACACTTAGAAATATTAGAAGGTCCGTATGTACAAATTATCATAACCAATCTGGCATTAAAAAAGGTACAATCCCTTATTATTTTCCTATAGTGAAACCGAAGTTAATCCGTTCTTGTGATGCCAGTAAAGACCAATTGAATTCAGTTTTTTTTCGTTAATAATGATCAAGTCGAGACCGGTGCTGGTAGATTGAATTTGCTGCATCAGAATATAGCGGGCTTATTAAATAAGGAGGATAAGTTGGAAATATGTCTAAATGGACTTGCAACAAATAAAAAGCCAATACATATAATATGTTTAACCGAATCGTTTGTACGGTCAGGTGATGAGTGTAACGTTCACATTAGCAATTTTAAGTTGGCAAGTGCTTTTTGCAGACAGGATAAAGAGCGGGGGGGGGGGGGGGGTGTATGTATCTTGGTCAGAAAGCATTTGGAATGTGAACCTATTAGTATTTGTAATGAGTTGGCTTTAGAAAAATCGTTCGAATGCTGTGGAATTAGAATACCGAAATTGCAATGCATTATTATTTGTATATATAGAATACCCAACTCAGATGCACATATACTTCTCGAAAGAATGGAAACATTGCTTCACAAGCTAAACCTTAAATCTAGTATAAAAATAATCATAGCAGGTGACACTAACATAGACATACTGAAGCATAGCATTTTTTCTGAAACTTTAATGAATCTGTTGTTAAACTATAATTTGTACCTACACATCAAGGAACCCACGCGCCAAAATAAGACATGTATTGATCACATAATGAGTAACATTCAAAATGCAGAAGGGCAAGTTCATAGACTGTTTCTATCTGATCATGAAACTGGACAAACGTTATCATTTCCAGTCGCAAGTGACCCACAAACACCCACATACTGGTACGCATTAAGGAGAGACTTTAGCAAGGAAAACGTTCAAAAATTTAAAACATATATTTCTTCTTTATCATGGTTAGAGGTATACAATGAACCTAACTGCAACAGTGCATTTGATAAATTTCACGAGATGTTTTCACTTCTCTACAATTTGTGCTTTCCCATTAATAAAATTAAAATGACAGAAAATAATACAGGTCCTAGGTGGTTAACAAAGGGAATAAAAATATCAGCCATGACTAACAGAAAGTATAGATATCAGTATTATTAAAAAA
Source organism: Eilema caniola (assembly GCA_949126895.1). NCBI lineage: Eukaryota > Metazoa > Arthropoda > Insecta > Lepidoptera > Erebidae > Eilema > Eilema caniola. Next base: position 14,765,495 of record OX421477.1, read on the forward strand.
AAACGGTAGAAAATAAGAATAAATATGACGAATATAACACGTTATTTAGAAAATGCATAAACATTAAAAAAAAAAATAACTACAAAAAATACATAAGCAATTCGCAAAATAAATGTAAAGCATCATGGAAAGTTATAAAAAACGACAGCGGTATAACGAGGTATGATATTGAAATGGTTGAATGCAATGGAGAGGAAGTGAGAGATGCAACGCAGATTGCGAATGAATTCAATGATTATTTCTTATCTTTTGTTAACTCAACAGATATAAATAAACCAGACTACTCGCTGATAAATATAACAGACCCAACTATATTTTTACAACCCATAACAGAATTAGAAATAGTCAAAATCATAAAATCACTCAAGAATACAAACGCAGTGGGTTATGATGGTATATCTACATTCATTTTGAAACAATGTGATATGGAGCTGGCGGAAGTATTGTGTCATTTGGTCAATCAAACATTTGTACAGGGTGTATTTCCCGAAAAATTAAAGATTTCCACAGTGAGGCCACTTCACAAGAAAGGCAGTAGATTGCAAATGAGTAATTACAGACCTATTACTCTGATTCCAGTGTTTTCAAAAATTTTTGAGAAAGCCATGTGTGTTCGAATGCGTGAGTTTCTGCAAAAATTCAACATCATAGTCCCAGAACAGAATGGTTTTCAGGTTAACAAATCAACCACATTAGCAGCGTTTAAATTGTTTAAGAATATTACTGAAAATATCGACAGAAAAAGACAAGTATCTGCTGTATTCTTTGATATGAGTCGCGCATTTGATTTCGTAGATCATAAAATATTGATAAACAAATGTGAACGATATGGGCTCCGGGGCAAAGCTCTCGAATGGATAAGTAGCTACCTCCAAAATCGTACACAATGTGTAGAGATAGAGCGGGTTGACAATGAACGATGCTTAAAATCTTTCCGATCGCAGTTTGCACTAAATACATTGGGCGTACCTCAAGGAAGTGTTCTGGGCCCCCTACTCTTTCTTCTCTATATTAACGATATACCTAAAGTTACAAAAAATCATTGTACTTTATTCGCAGACGATATATCAGTCATAGTGGCCGATGAAAGGGGTGAACCACAGCACATTACTAATGTAAATACCTCAATAAGTGGCGTAATGAATTGGCTAGGTAAGAACAATCTGACCGCAAACATAGCCAAAACAAAAATTGTACAATTTGAGAACTACAAATCAAATAACAAACCAATAAAGATTACATATCGACGGTCAAAAGGAAAAATACTTTAAGCGACATTTTTTAAATTTTACAGGAGAGCCAATCAAAGTTATATTTTTTCGAAAAAAATTCATAATAAAATCTAATTCGAAGTTAGAAAAACCAGCGAAAAAACAGTTTCTTAATTTTTTAGGTACTTTCTTCCATTAAACTTACAAAAAATCTCTAAGTAATATAAGAGGAGTTATGTGTCGCTTCAGTTTTTTTCATTAAATACTGCGCAAGGAAAAACGCATTAACCACAACACCAGTGTCTTGACAAATGCAAGGAAAAACACATTAAGTAACAAGCAATGGGTGATCTAACTTGGAGGAAAAACAACTGAAGCGCCATGCAGCCTGAGACACAAGGATGTGGAAAAACAAGTTTTCCAACAAAACCATAAAATATTAAGTAAAGGAAAAACCCAATAACCACTAGTAAATTATCATTAAATTTAGAATTTTTAACTGTAATCCTTCCTACGCTACCGATAGATACCAAAATAAAACCAAGAATTTAAGGATAAAATAAATAAACTATAATCTTTATTGTTTTAAAAGCTTACTGATTTACAGTATTGCACAAATAATACCCATTCCAGGGACAAAATACAAAATTTCTTTTTAGAAAATAGTTAAAAAGAGTTAGAGGCAATTAGTACTATATTTATACCCAGTTTTAACTCGCTGCGAAATGTTGAGCCAGACTGATGTGACTGCGAACAAACACTTCGCAGCGGGGAATACCTACTAGTCATCATCATCATTATCGATATTTAGATATTATCCTGATTGCATCCGTCACCATCCCGGCCTCAGAGCTCAGGGTCCGCCTTCCGGCGCTTCCTCCTCCACTTCGCACGATCTTGGGCGTCCATGGTAGTGAGACCATTTGCACGCATTTCACCCTGCACGACGTCAAGCCAGGACTTTTTGGGCCTACCCCTTCTACCTGGACCCGGCGAGGTCGCCATTGTCAGGCATTTGTTAGCCACGTAGCCTGGCTGTTGCCGTAAGACGTGGCCACACCAGCGAAGGCGACCCTCTTGCATTTTATCTACTATGTCACGGACATGAAGGCTGCCGTGGATGCGAGAGCTTCTCACGCGATCTTTACGTGTGACTCCGCATACCCACCGCAGCATTTTAATCTCCGTGACACGCAGGCCTCACGGCCGTGTAAAAGGACAGGCCTAATGATCGTCTCATAGACCTGTCCCTTCAACCTGGTTGGCATTTGTAGATGGCGTGTAACGTGTAACGCCAGTCATTTCCCGCCATTTGGCATACGCGGCGGCAATACGTGCCTTGACGTCGTGGTCGATGTCAGCGGTCACGTGGAGTTCAGGTCCCAGGTACTTAACCTGGTCCGTGCGCTCGACCAAATCATCTATGCGGATGGGTGTATGATCTGTTGAGATTAATACCAAGTTTTCTGTCTTCGCCACATTTAACTTCAGACCGCCGTTCTCAAGCACCTCCTTCCACACTTTCACGCGTCGCTCCAATCTGTTCCTGTCTGTGTCCATCAAAGCAATGTCATCAGTCTCTGATGCTGTCCGACAAAACGTCTAACACCAAACTGAAAGGTAAGGACTGAGTACGGATCCTTAGTATAGGTTTTAGTGTCGCCAACAGCGGACCGAACCACAGAACCGGAATCGTGATACATGCCTCGGATGGTGTCAATGTAGGCCTCAGAGATTCCCTTGGACCGCAATGCCTACCAGATCACCGCACGAGGAACATAGTCGAAGGTCTTCTGCATGTCTAGGAATAGGCAGTGCAAGGGCGTGTTCTTCGCCCTATATTTCCCCGCGACAATCCTTAGGGTGAAAACCGGGTCCATGGTCCCGAGCCCGGGACGAAACCCATACTGACACTCCGAGTGTGCATTCTCCTGTCGGATACGGGTGTCGATTATCCGCTCATAAAGCTTCATAGTGTGGGACATTATCTTAATACCACGGTAGCTGCCACACTCCGGCACCGATCCCTTGCCCGTGAAGACTGGTGTTATGATACTCAGCCGCCACTGGTGCGGGATCTTACCGCTGGGGAAAACGCGGTTATAAAGATTAGTCAGGATGCCCACACCACGGGCACTCATTGCCTTCCAAGTTTCGATGGGGACATTGTCGGGTCCGACATTCCGGTCCTTCATGCGTCGAATGGCAGTCTGGACTTCTGCAGGCGTTATCCGTGGCATTAGTCCTTGATTTGGAGGGAGGTCTGATAACTGCACCTCTTTATGCTGCTTATTCAGCAGCTCATGGAAGTATGAGCGCCATCTCTCCTTCACTGCGACTTCCTCGTATAACAATAAATAATGCAGCGGACGTTGGATATAGACTGCGCTGCTTTAGGCCTGGAATGCGTCAACTTATAGATGAGCTTTTGCCCCTCAGACGACAACGACAACTTGTGGTACAGCGGTTGCAAGTGGTCTCCTTTGGCCCTGGCTACGGCTCTCTTAGTGGCGCGTTTAGTATCTTTGTACGCGTCGCGGTCTTCGGGAGATTTAGACGCAGGCCACTTTTTAAAGAGGGCTTTCTTCGCCCTGATCTCCCTCTGGACTGTGTCGTTCCACTACCAAGTGTCCTTTTTACACTTGCGTCTACGATTAGACATGCCGAGCACGGCCGTTCCTGCCTCAAGAATAGCTACCTGCAACTTGTCCCAGCAATCTTGTACTGATTCGGCTTCAGCATCGGCGCACTTGTCACCGATAACGGAGACGAAACTCTGGGACTTGGCTTCATCAAGCAGCCACCACCTGATTCTGCATTGGCCCCGCTCAACACGCTTGCCTTTGAATTTCACACAAGAGGTCCAAGCCAAGGAGACGATTTTGCGTAGTGAGACTCTCCCCGGGTATGGCCTTGCAGTTTGCTACCTTGCTGATGCTGTGCCTCCTAGTGAGTAGGAAATCGATCTGGGTAGCATGCTTCCCGTGCTTGTAGGTGATAAGGTGTTCGGATTTCCTTTGGAAATACGTGTTCACGATTGAAAGGTCGGTAGCTGCTCACGTTTTGAGAATGTGCTCACCCTCTGGGTTACGGCTACGGTAACCAAAACCACCGTGGACACGCTCAAACTCCTTACACCTATCACCCACATGACCGTTTAGGTCACCACCCAGAACAATTCCCTGCGACAGCGGAATGCCACTAAGCACTTCCCCTGTGTATGTGCCGCAACGATAGTTCACCGGTGAATGAAGCGCCACGTCACGTGTCACTTCCTTACATAGGTTACGAAACTTCCGCAAAAGAGACAAAAATCCATTGCTTGTAGCGACATGAATGATTTTGAATAGTTAACTTAAGTACACAATTTTGAAAACAATGTTTACTTTAAGGGACAATCGTCTTTATTTAGATAGTCGACGAAATAAATGAGGTTCTCTATTTTTATTCCTAAAATTTTATGTCATAATTTAACATTGCATAATGTTACTTGTCATAACATTATTTACGCATAATACTCATTTGCCATAACTTTTTAAGCATAATTTTTTTACTCCTATTTACTATAAGCATAATATTTAATAAGCATAATATCCCAAAGCATAAGTTTACTTAAGCATAACGACGCATAACCATAACTATTCCGAAAAAATCATTACAAAATGTTTATGAACAATATTACACTATTTTATACATTGCTCTCGTCAAACTTGTAGGCGCATCAAAGTTCATTTAACCTAATGTTCTTTTGACCTAATTGGTCGACGGAGCCCCGCGTAGCGGGGCTCCTACTTCTGAGTGGTTTATAAAAAAATAACCACGAAGGCCTAATGCGGGAGCTTCGCTACGCTCCGCTCCCGCATTAGCCTTCTAACCTAACCTATCCGAGTCGGGGTGCCCTAAAGTCCAGATTGCATCCAGATCCTTGCCAGCTTGCTAGCACCATGTTAGCAGGCGTTTATCATTATACCAAATAACTATTAGACAAATATACAATATGCCTTACAACTTTATGCATATCAATGTTATGAATAAAAACATTAGGATTTATAATATTTATGCTTAATAACACAGTATGCTAAAAACCAATTATGGCACACTATTATTATGACAAAGAAAATTATGCCTAATTTGTTATGGCAATTTAAATTAGGACAAAAACTATTATGACAAAAGATGGAATCCCAATAAATGAACCGACGTTATGGAAATAAAAGACGAAGTCGGTTAATTTAAAAGTTTCTGTAAAAAATTGATGGTGTTACTTTAACCGTCACTATCGATTCTTTCAGCAATTGCAAAAAATACTGAAATCCATAATATGTCATAATGATCGTGAAAGCAAAACACATTAACTCCATCTTACAGATACAATGAAAGCAAGGAACAACGAATGTAGCGACTCGGCACTAGTAATACAAGAGTGAGCCAAAACACCTATAGTGCTTTACACCGCATTTTCTATGACGGAGAAAAACGATTTAAGTGACTTAAGATATCCGAAACAGAAAAAGAAAAACACATCAAATAACAATCTTATTATGGAGTCGGTACTTTAAGCGGTAATTTGACCACATTCACTACAATTTTGTGTCACTTCATTTAGCGTCTGGAAAAAATATGCCTAAAAGTGCCATTACTTGAAGCGACATCAAAGTGGTCAGATCGCTACGAAACCAAGACCAATCGACGCGGAAAAATTCGCTGATTCCAAATATGTATATAACTCATTTTCGAAAAAAGTGTCGCTTAAAGTGTTTTTCCTTTTTACCGTCGATATGAGGGTACAGATATAGGAACATCTGTCGATACTAAATTCTTGGAAAAATGGACATTTTATTTGCATTCTAATTATTTTAATCTTATTACAATTACTAATTATTAAATATGTGACATTTTGAATTCTAATAAATAAATAATTTAACTTTGCATGCAGAGAATCTGCGAAACATGTCGGACATTATTTGATTTTGTAACACCATTGTAAAAAACCGTGTTTCGAGCAATAAATGATTTACTTACTTACTTACTTACTTACTTACTTCTTGATTAATTATACTTCATGCATGTTGCACAAAACGTAAAGTCAGATCTTGTTCATTGTGAACTAGATTCAATTTGTGAATTGAATTTGACTCGACAAACAATATAGTATTTTCTTCTACCAATGGATCCCTATAAGACTTTTCAGAAGGAGTACACAATTATACAAACAAGCAGCTTAGATTTACAGAGTGACAAAAACGTTTTCACGTAAACTGATCTTGTATTAAATAAGATAAACATATTGGGACTAACTTAGATCAATTGAGACAAATATTTCGAAGGGCTAAAATAAATAAAGAACCTAATTTATTTCGGAATGATAAAATCTTTACTCTATTTGAAAAACTGAGTGTCTAACTTCAGAAATCAAACACAAAGTGAAGGTACTTTGAATTAGAATTCTATTAAGGAACAGAGTGTACACTCGTATGTACATATAAGCTATAAAATTTCCATCTTGATCTTTGTTTACCAAATTATATAATACGGGTATAAATTAAATTAAGGTCTACATCCTGATCAGAACCAAAAAAAATATTTCAGGGCACTGTGATATGCACTTAAGAGAAGAGATACTTGAAAGAAAAGTTGAAAAAAAAGTTACCTACCTACTATTGAGTGTTTGGGGAGAACAATAATAGCTGAATTCTATGACTTATTTATATGCGTGAATATTTATCCATCAAATATAGTGATTTGAAATCATAATTTGAAAAAAAAGAAACAATATTGGCAACTTTTTAAAACTAGACATGGCAGTGCGAGATCAATCGTTGATAACAAAATGCAGAAGGCGAACTTCTTTAATATTTTACAACATGCATAAGTAAAACTCAGTTGTAAAATCATCCCTTATCAATTTACTAACATAGAATTTATGTCAATCTATAAATTTATGTATAGGTAAATGACTTTATGATTAATTGTCTGGCCATAACAAACACTGATTAATCTAATAGATTGGTCAGTGTTGATTATTTGAACAGTTACGGGATAGTAATCATCGTTGTTGAAATTGATATAGTGTGTCAATGAGGTAGTTAATATTGAACTTGTTGTTGATGTTCAGTCCTCAACTAAAGCACTTAGGCATATGAGTTTTCGATTGTTACGTTAAGCAGTTTCCATGTATAAATAGTTAGAAAATAAAAATTAAGTGATTTACATTACATTACAACACACACGTATGATTTTTAATCTTTAACCTGTTTTTCAAACATTGTTATCTGTAGATTCTTGAAAACTAGATACTGTGCCCCGAGCACGAATAATATTCGAATTCGTAACGTAAACGTATCGAAAGAATGGAGTATTGCGATTGGTTCACAGTAGGCAGGCGGCCAATCGCATTGCTCCGTTCGTTTACGTCGTTTACGTTACGAATTCGAATATTATTCGTGCTCGGGGCACAGATGTGTGAAGCGTTCTCGCATAATGTACCCGTTAATGAACTGGAACATTTTTTCTTTTCTTCTGTTTGTTTTTTCTTTCAGATGGCAGTCACTTCCGGAACTGATTCTGGACTTCAAATTAGAATAGCTTTGGAAGCAACCGAGATTACGGCAGGGGTGACGATAATTAAGGGCACTTCCTTCCACAAGAGATCGCAGACCGCGATAAGGCCGCCCATTGTACAATATTTTGTCATCTACGTATCCTCTGCATATTTTCTATGTTTGGTGTGCAATAAAGATTATTTATCTTATCTTATCTTCCTTTATTTTTTTATTCCATGCTAATATGCATTATGACTATCATAGTTATGATTGAAAAATGCATACGTTCATAAAGTTCTAAAGAAGTTTATATAAAATCAGTGTAAAGGTAATGTAGGATATTTTTTATCATTTATCTCACGTCCTCTCTGTTATAAAATGAACCCATGAATGCAGTAGTAGGTAGTTCTAGTTAATTAGAAATTATGTAAATTTTAAACTCTTGCGTTTTATGATATATATATAAATAAGAGAACGGAAATTTACGCGATAATGTTATAGGTACTTACATACCTTTGATTGCCTGACGTTTCGACCAGGTTACACCGGCCGTGGTCACAGGCTGACTGGCTCAGCGTTGCTATCTTTTGTGCAACCTGGAAAAACTTTGTGATGGTTTGACATGTAGCGTGTACGGTACAATGTTGCGTTATACGCTTATTTTGTAATCGCAGCACAAAATAATCTCACGATCTCTATTTAAATGGCTCAGTGCAGTAACTATAAGGTTTGATATAAAAGTAGGAATTGTGTTTAATGATGGTAGGGAAAGCTCATGAATTGAAGTAAATTGTGCTGTATTTTCCGACCCTGGAGAGTGAAAGGCGTGTTTATAAATATGTAATTATGTAAGTCAAGAGATCGAACGTGTCTTAGTTTACGTATCAATAAAGTTGTTAATAAAGCTCTATTTACCTTCATTATTTACTTGTATTATTTTTTAATCTAGTTCGATAAAAAAATGTTGGTTTTAGTAATTATCTGAAGAATGAATTTAACAGTATATCTGTTCGAATACTACCTAGTAGGTACTTATGTAGTATTTTAAAAGACAGAGATTATTCTGAAAACCTGGGGTCCGGTTCGGTAAAGCTTAGTTTTCAAAACTCGTGTATTCAATTCAATTGATAATAAAAAGGCAAAATACCTACCTAAGTATTTCGTAATATCTGTCTAAATAAAACCTAACTACTTTTTCTTGAGGTTATTAAGAATCACTCGTGGTTCGATTCGTTTTCAATTTAATTCAACAATTTTAAATTTATAAGTTTTCTTATCTTTTCAAATAATACGTTTTAAAATTAAAGTTTTTTATATAGGGCCCCTGAAACCGTAGTCTCATTCGTCTTCCCAGTGATGCCCGTATGTGACACATCAGAAATCGGGTGCTATGCATGTAAACCTACATATTGAGGTCATTAACATTGGTGCTCACTACCGGACAACCGACAAAACAATCACGCGCAATGTTCGAATTGTTTTGCTTTCACAAAGCTGTTCCGTATGTAACAGAAGGAACATTATTGTTACTGTTATTATAATTTCTTGTCATAAACATTATGTCTAGTTTATAAATAATAGTATAATAATAGTAATAGTCTACTATTATTATACTATTATTTATAGACTATACTTTCTGATAAGTATAAAAACGAATATTTTAAGATGTTTAAATTATGTAAAATACTACCAGTCACTGTGAAACATAAATACTTACTTGATACCAACAACCATGGCAGTCGAGAGCATGTTCCAGCGCGGACCTATTACTTAGATAAAAGACAACACACGAGCAATGACAGCGGGAAAATTTGTAGTACCCAGGGTCCATAATATGTATGGTGCTAGGACCTTAAATAAAAGAATCCCACCAAAAACATTTTCATGTAAAAATCTTGCCAAGACGAGTTAACGTAGCTTACGCTCTGATCAGATCTCGTATAAAGTAAAGCTCTAAATACGGCACGCTCTAAACCTAAGGTGTAGTGCAGAGCTTGTAGGTCTGTCCGTCCGTCCGCTGTCTGTCTGTCTGACCATCCGACCTTAAGACTGTCCGACCGTCCGAGCTTCTGACCGTCCGACTATTACGGAATTTCTAGATTCGGTCTCTGCGCTCAAAGCTTTTATCGCGGATAAAAGCTATGCAATAGCTTAAAAGTTGTTTAAAGTGAAATTTAAAAATCACTTACTCAACTCACTGCCGTGAGTTAAGTTAACACTATTTATTTATGTATACTCCATATGATAATGTATATTGTCAATAGACATGTCTAGATGTTGTTCCTGATCCCACAGTCAAACCGTTTGTACGGTTTAGTGGGACAATATATTTCTTTATAAGCTGTATGTACTTATTATAAATAATTAAAAAAAAATCATATGTTTATTTTAGTTATTAAATTATTTGGCGACATCAAACGAAGGTTTATTGTGGAATTACTTGTGTGCATGAAATTTTAAAACGTTATCAGTATGTGTTCGTTTCCGGTGAAGTAGAGTAGGGCTGCAAATGCGGCTTAGGGCAGGGCTGCAAATTTTTGAATTTCGGGCATCTTTTATGTTAATAGTCTTTTAAATCAAATAGTACGTTTTCTTAAAATAAATGGTTTCTCTTCCCCTAAATTCATAAAAGGCGATATAGGGATAGGGTGGTTCTCCCTTGGTGGTAATAGGCTCGCCCTTTATCAAGTGGGACCGAAATAAATAGTTGGTGAAATGTGGATGCTACGAGTATTGCACATCTGCCTACCTATTCGAGGATCTACAGGGGTGAATATATTTATGAATTATGGTAAACGTAACACTTGTACACAATGTAAAACTGAAGTAATTTATAACCTGAAACTGAAAGTAAAGCAATTAAATTAACATTGTAATTTGACTTAATCCGCCTAGATAACTCCATAGCTACTGATAATATCTAAATAAACGTACCCCGGCCGGTTGAACGGTTGTTCAAATTGCGGCCTAGGGGTGGAATATTTCAGAGGAGACTCGTTCGTTCAGGTAGAATAAATAGTAATTATTTGGTAGGTATTACGATGCTATGCAAACTTTGACTCTACATAGCGCTGTATCACAGATAATATAATATAATTCTTATAGCTGTATATAATAGTGGCGTTTGGTCCTGATAACCTAATTCCTGCCGGCACGGCGTCCGGCGCCGGCTTACCTTTTGAAAATCTTCACCCTTCACCTCTTTGGTGTAGTATAATATGCTACAATATTTATTTTATAAGTCGAGAGGTAGCACTTACTGGGTGGGTAGCAACCAGAAAAATTCCATGTATATCCGGTTGCATCAAAGGCTCTTACCTTGAAGTCTGTCCGTCAACTCCTTCTCCTAGTGAGGTTTTTATGAGAGCGCCTGTCGCCTGACCTCCCAAACCCGAGAGGAAAGCCTATGCTAGAGTTTCGTCTAAGAATCAGCAAGTGTACCACCTTGCAGGTTTTTTTATACAACTGAGTGGCAGACAAGCACACGACCCACTTGATGGAAAGTGATCACTGTGGCCTATAAAATAAATAAAAAATCGTTTATTGCCAAATAATATGTAACAATTTAGAGCATTATACTGTGGCCCCACACTAGGCAAAGCCTTTGCAGTGGGTGCCAAATACGTTTAGAATTTACGTGTAACATTATTTGCTCGGGCGACATCGGAGTTTTTCGGCTTAACACAAAAATTAGAACTATACCAATCTGTTTACAATTTTTTAACAACAATTAGATCTAATCATACATACTCGTATACTTTAACACATCGATGCTGAAATTACTTAGTAATGTATCTCATATTCATTCTTTCACTTGACAATCACCAATGACCACAACATTTATGACACATGAGCAATTAAACTTTCGGTTAGGTTAACCTAACCTAACCGAAAGGTTAGGTTAACTTTTAACCTTGCCTCTTTTACCGAACATAGTTTTATGTCGCATGACGTGTGCAACACCAGGGGAGTCGTGTTGCCAATCCTGTAAAGTCCCATAGGTCATAGAGGTGTATGGGAACCCGTCATGTTTGAGAAATGTTGCGATCATACCTCACCTCGACCATATACTTAGACTGGCAGACTTCAGTTAAATATGCTATAAAGAACTCTCGGATATATACTTACATGTTTCTCTTCATTGTTCGAAACTTAAACGTCTATAATAGTTGTAATCCTTGTTTTGTCTTGAGAACTAAACTACTCGCATCCTACCTAGTCTATTTAGCTACCATCTGCGTTTAAACTAACTTGCAAAACTTTGTCGTTCGCTCTCAGCGATCTGGGCCACGAATCGGTTGACTACGAACTAACAACCAATCACAGCGGCATTTCAAGAGCTCTCACTGTTCTCGATAGACCCCAACTGGCCTCGATAAACGTCAAGACGGAATCAATTCAGGACTTGACTAAACATCATTAAATCGAGAAGGTACCGTCATTAGTTTGTAGCAAATAAGGGTGGAAAAATTGCGTCGGATAAATAATTTGTTGAAATTTATTACATCGATTTTTGCGATTAATAAGGATGCAGAAGAAGATATTATACATAGGGCATACCTGGTTCCTCGGTACCACGAGCAGAGGTAGTAGGGAGGTGTAGAGGCCAGACTAAGATCATTGAACCGTTAGAAAGCCGCCGTAAGATGAGGCTCTGTCGTCAGTGTACCTCCCGAGTTTGAAGAAGGGCAGATTTAAGCCATCCCAACGAAAGTCAAAGCCAAACTATCTACCTCATTGTAGTCAAAATCATTCTATTAACAACATAATATTTAATTATTTCACTTACTCTTATTAGCATGAGATTTCGAATAACATGGAGACGTACGAAGAAATTACCTGCAAAAGATGGAATATGGAATTAGATTAATAAGTTTGGACATACTTGGTCTTTCGCGATTTCAATTGTTGTGTTTCGTGCAGCCAGTCTAGAAATAGATCCCTATAAAAGTCGTTGCCATCACTTTGGTGATACCCCACATGTTAGTATGAAAATCGAGCGTGTTTTCCATTTACACTCGAGAGCAATGAATCCGGGTCACTCAAAGAATCCAAAAAATCTCGGAAAGTAAGAATGCTAGGTTAATGCAATAAATTGTATTTAATAGACAATTTAATACTCCTTAAATGAAAGTATTAAAACTTCTTAGTTATTGTAAAGTTATATCATAAAAAAATCAAATTTGAAAAGGGAACACTGTCGAAGATGGAACTACGAAATTACAGGATTTGTTTTTGCTTTTGTTTGTAATCTGTCATTTATGTTGGTACATAAACCAGGTTGATAGTGCTCAATATTCATTATTCAAGCTGAAATCATGTCGCTTACACTTGAAGAATGCACCAGAATACTTACATTGGTGGAAACCGGCCGGAGTCAGCGCGATACAGCCAGGACTGTCGGTGTGTCGCTGTCAACAGTACAAAGAGTTCTCCGACGTTACGAAGAAACTGGTTCTAACCTACGCAGACCAGGAACGGGCAGAACTAGGTGTACCACAGCACGAGAAGACTGATACTTGGTGAACACCATGCTTCGAAATCGCTTTCTCACAGGAACTGAACTCACAAATCAGTTTCGACGCCTCGGAGGAAGTAACCCAAGTGCATGGACAGTAAGACGTCGGCTTGCTGAATCTAACTTAAAACCCCTTAGACCTGCAAACGGCCCTAAACTGGAGCGTGGCCATCGTATTTCAAGACTAAGATATGCCCAGAACCACGTAAATTGGAGTATTGAAGATTGGTCGAAAGTTATGTTCTCCGACGAATCAAAATTTATGCTCTACAAGCACGATGGAAGACACAGAGTGTATAGAAGACCAGGGGAAAGATTCAAGCAAGCATGCATCGAAGAAAAAGTAGCCTACGGTGGTGGGTCTGTACTTGTGTGGGCCGGAATTTCCTCTGAAAGTCGCACAGAGCTGGTGATCATAGAAAACGGCTCTTTAACTAGCGTAAGATATGTGGAAGAAATCCTCAACGAACACGTTGGTCCATTTATGGTCAATTTGGGTGAGGATGCTATATTTATGCATGACAATGCCCGACCTCATACAGGTAGGATTGTGAATGACTACCTTCAAGAGATGAACATTACTTGTATGGAGTGGCCAGCGCGCAGCCCGGATATCAACCCGATCGAGCATGCTTGGGACGAGCTAGGGAGATGCGTAAAACAACGAAACCCTCCCCCAATCACGCTTCCTGAGCTCAAAATTGCTCTCACAGAGGAATGGGAGAATATTCCCCAAAATCGTATAAGGAACTTGGTGTACAGCATGCCAAACCGCGTAAACGCAGTAATGGAAGCACGAGGAGGTAATACGAAGTATTGAAATTCAAGAAAATCGTCATAAAGTTCAAAAATTTCATGTTTCCTATTTTTGTTTTAAGGAGAGATCAGCAGTTTTTTTTCTTTATGTAATTTTGTGTAAATAAAATGTATGGTGACTCATATTTTTTTAACTTTCATTTAAGGAGTATTAAATTGTCTATTAAATACAATTTATTGAATTAACCTAGCATTCTTACTTTCCGAGATTTTTTGGATTCTTTGAGTGACCCGGATTCATTGCTCTCGAGTGTAGTATAAATGCTCACCGTAAACAGGATCATTTCAATTACAAATTTCATTTCAATCTTAAACACACATCATAGTTACGAGTATATACTCATAAAACTTAATGTTTAGGCAAAAATTAATATAGGCCTAAATGCTATTAACTAAACACAGCTGTATGACGATGAAATAGTGAAATTACGTCGTCGATTGTTATTTGTTCACATGCATTACACTTTCATTATTTAAATTTCACTTTCCTTGAGCAAAAATATCTTGAATATTAAGATTGATCTTCACTCAGTGCTAAAGGAGTTTGGCTGACGAAACTCTAGGGATTTATGTAATCTTAATTCAATCAAGACGCTCCGTTTTGCCACAGATAACACAATGCTATAGTAGTCTGCTTATCCAGTGACGTGACTTGGGTTACTAAGTTATGCATAAGCCCAATGTGTCCCTTGATGTCTCAATACGATCTTAGTTTTGATGTCAATAGTTCCCGGGAGAGCGTGCATGATATAAAGGCCGATTGCTAATGAATTTCGGTTCGCACTGAAAGGTCATACAGTAACTGTCTTTGTTAAACGGGAACTTTGTCTTTTTAAAGCGGGATTTAGTGGCGTTAGATAATATGGAGGTTTGTGTAGTTTTCTGGTATGTGGAATTCAGAGATACGAGCCCGTTACTGCAATCCACCAGAAACAATATTCAAAGTTTAAAAGTAGCTTATATCCTACATTATACGCTCGTACTTTATCTGTGTATAAAACAGCCAAATCCATCCAGCCTTTTTTGCGTAATTGAGCAACAGAAAAACAAACTCATTTTGGAATTAAACATTTTGGTTAGGATGGTGCCTTAATTTTCTTGTCATACAATTATTTATACCTGTAATTTGTTGTTCTATGACATATTCTATCAGAAACTAGCTACTCGTGTTTTGCATACGCTGGCACTTGAAAGTGCTCTCAGCAAATAACATGTCAGTTTCAGCGTGTGTTTGAGAAGAATATACAGTGCGTTCACTGATGTATAACCTACATTGAATTTCAGATTGCCTGGACGACGACTCCGTGAGCTTTTGTTTTGAATAAACTGCAGTTTATACAATAAGGCAAGGTTCAAAATAACATTATCTTAAGCAATTAACAAAACATTACATTATACAATGCATAACGTCTATCATCTGTCTAATGCCTGTGAATAACATTTCGTTAATTAAGATAAATGATCGACGATTCATGAAGTATCTATAATTACATGAAGCCAATTTTTTCAATTTTTTTCAAAGCCAATTTGGATTTTGATGCGGTTTTTTAAAATACGTAGAGTGATTCAAGAGGAAGGTTTATATGTATAATTCATGTTTAATATAGTAGAAAAGAGAGTAGTAAGTGCACGTAGATTTCGTCGCTGTCGAATCGGCAACCAATTTAATTGCTCGCGATAAGCAGACACGTGGTCATACTTACGAAGCTTTGAACAAAAATCTTATGCAGTTATTAAGAAGTCGGTTGAATTTATTCAGATATTGTGCATTCAGGTCTAAGTAGCAAACATCACCGTAGTCAAAGACAGGAAAGAGTAGGGTCTGTACAATCATGGTCTTTGACGTTATGGGCAAAAGTTTCCGGAGGCGATAAAAGAAACGAAGCGTTCGCGTCACTCTCTGACCGACATGCGCTACTTGGCTTCGTCAACTCAGAGTTGAGTCTCAGAATAAACCTAGATCCTTCACTGACGCGCTTAATGATGGGTGGGAAAGATGTTACATCCAGTCGGCGCATCAACCATTGACTTCCTATTATAATAGCCTGGCACTTAGTTGGTCACCGTCAAGCCGAATCTGTTCGATCAACTGTTAATGTGTTCCAGGTCTCGGTTAACGTCGTCAACCCAGAGTTGAGTCTCAGAATAAACCTAGGTCCTTCACTGACGCGCTTAATGATGGGTGGGAGAGATGTTACATCCAGTCGGCGCATCAACCATTGACTTCCTATTATAATAGCCCGGCACTTAGTTGGTCACCGTCAAGCCGAATCTGTTCGATCAACTGTTAATGTGTTCCAGGTCTCGGTTAACGTCGTCAACCCAGAGTTGAGTCTCAGAATAGACCTAGGTCCTTCACTGACGCGCTTAATGATGGGTGGGAGAGATGTTACATCCAGTCGGCGCATCAACCATTGACTTCCTATTATAATAGCCTGGCACTTAGTTGGTCACCGTCAAGCCGAATCTGTTCGATCAACTGTTAATGTGTTCCAGGTCTCGGTTAACGTCGTCAACCCAGAGTTGAGTCTCAGAATAAACCTAGGTCCTTCACTGACGCGCTTAACGATGGGTGGGAGAGATGTTACATCCAGTCGGCGCATCAACCATTGACTTCCTATTATAAAAGCCTGGCACTTAGTTGGTCACCGTCAAGCCGAATCTGTTCGATCAACTGTTAATGTGTTCCAGGTCTCGGTTAACGTCGTCAACCCAGAGTTGAGTCTCAGAATAAACCTAGGTCCTTCACTGATGCGCTTAATGATGGGTGGGAGAGATGTTACATCCAGTCGGCGTATCAACCATTGACTTCCTATTATAATAGCCTGGCACTGAGTTGGTCATAGTTATCTCTTCGATCAACTATTAATGTGTTTCAGGTCTCGTTTAACGCTACTTATTGGATCAGCTACATCATCCACACTCGCTTAAGAGTAAAGCTGTAAATCAGCTGCATACAAATGATACGCACATCGAAGATTACTAGTTAAGAGGTTAATAAATATTGAAAAAAAAAAACAATGGGGACAGTATACCGCCTTGAGAGACACCAGTGTCAATATCACACCAACACGAGGAATTGTCGTGTAGGCGCACGGCCTGCTGGCGTCCCTGAAGATAACATGAGAACCATTCCAGTGCATCCGATGAGATTCTAAAGAAGGATAGGATGGATAAGAGAAGATCGTGACTGACGGTATTGAAGGCATTTAAAAAAATAACTAATGCAAGTACAGTGAGCTTAGTGTTCGTCCGTCGCCGTCTTATCGCCCACTCCATGGGTTACTAGTCTTAATAAATAGTTACGTCAATGTTTTTTTTACTGCGAAAAACCAGGTTGCCTTAGCCCCATCGCAACCGCATTTATAAGGTTGCCCATTGAATTTGCAGACGTCTATTCTAGTAGCTACGCTTTAACAACGTTTCTTTCTATTTATTTGCATTTCATTGTTGACCTCTCTAGCGAAGATAAATGCTTGTGTTATTTTCTAGTTCACATCCATAGTTTACTGGAAAAGATTCGATTGCATAACCTCTCGTATGCGTATATCAAATTACAGTATACCTAGTCGTAGCAATTTAGTAGGTAAATAGTACTCACTATATTCAACTCATGTAACATAACAATTTATGTTACATGAGCTCTTTGCTGAATAAATGAATATTTTCTAACATTACAAAATATCACCTCTATAATTTTAATATTTTTGAAATAAATAGTCATCATCATCTCAAGGATAGTCACGGTTGTATCCGAGGGTTTCACCCTGAAGCCCGCTCGGAGCTTACTCATACAAAATGTAAGCATTACGCTAGCATTTATAGGTAAACTATAAAATGACACACGCAGTCATGGGGACTGGCGGCAAAAGTGAAAACATTATATGGGTATGCTTTCACTGCTGGCCAAGCGCAACATGTCATACTCATAGCTACAAATATAGGTACCTACTGTTAGTATTAGGCGATGGGTAACGCAAACCCATGGCGCTCTCCCCTAACAAAAAACGATCTACCCATCTTTCATTTAAAAAATGCTTCTTTCACGTTAGATGTAATGGTATGCTCACACGGTAGTATTTTTTGATGATGTTCATGTTCACTCTATTTCACTAACCACGTTATTACACTACCTATATTACAACTATATTAACTAAAAATTTTGTGTAAATTTTCTATAATTTCTTGTGGTTAAATCAATACATTTTCAGTGACATCACTATCATCTTAATGATTGTTCCCGGTTGCATCTAAGGCTTTCTTCCTTCCCATTATGATTTAACTTAGTTTTCACCAGAACGTCGTCGATTAATGAGTAGGCGGGCCAGCTAGCAGATGTGTCGGTTGCAGGTAAAACTGGCTTGGGCCCCGTAGATCGTGTTAGAGCTCCATACATCATTTTCAGTAATATCTTATTAGACTATACATAATTTACTTCTGCGGTTAACTGGTCTTACATGACGTGAGTTTAACTCTAAAGATGTTTTCCTTAATACAGTGATATCGATAATATTATAATACGTCGTGAGATTGTTATTGCTCTCAGATGCGTGTCTATGAAGCCGTTTGTTCCTATTCATTATTGTATAGCGTTTCCCAGTGATTATGAGAAAATGGATAAAAACATAACCTTTCCTTTTCATAACATCAGCATTGTACACCTGAACAAGTAGTTCAAACCTCTGACGTCATTTGGAAGGCAACGACGCCACGCTCAAATGTAATTATACCGGCGAGACCGCAACACGTCGAGCTTTCCATTTGACGTAAATAACAAGTGACAGGCTGAAATAGATTGACAAGTTTCAGAGCGGTACACCAGAGTAAAAATAGGAGCCATGTTTGTTCTAAAAGTCGCGTCTTGAAGTAAGAGAGGCGGCAGAGTAAACATTCGTTTTGCTTCGTCATGTTCGTCACGGTCCCCACTTGTCGGTTTGCTGGAAGAAATACCTTTAATAATAAGTCACATAAGCCTTTTAGGATTTGAAAAAAAAAATGTCTAGAACTTACAGAAAATGTAGGTTTGAATTGGTGGTTTGGAAACTTGGGCTACAAATTACTGGCATTCTCGCTAAGCATCTATATCTGTAGTTCTGCACCAAATTTGAACCAAAAGATTATCAAACACACACATATCCATTCATCACTCCGTCCTGACAAACTTTCGCATTTATAATACACAGGACAAATTAGTAATTGGCCCCTTATAGGGAAATCCATTATTTTAGACTAACCTTTAGTAAAAGCAGAGGTAAATATTATAAGTTACTTATTATTTAAATGAAGTCTTATAAGAGCTCCTACCAAGGAGTAATTCTACAATTTGAGTGTCTGCGAACAATTTGCAAAACTCTTTGAAACGGCATTGTAGATTCGCGAACATTGTAATACTCGAGGTGTCGAGACACTTGTAGCGAGAACAATGCACGCATCTATGGAACACAGAAGATAATTGAGCTGACACACAAAAGTTGCACTTCTATAATCTTAAAGAAAGAGGTATAGGCTTTTGCTAGACCACTGTAATTCATACTATTATCTATTGTAATCTAATATTGGTGTACAAAAACGAGTTATCTATCTATCTATCTACTACTTACTAGAGAAAATCAATCTTTATAAATAAAATATGACTTCTGATCTTTAACATACAGTACAAGCCATAACCTCAACTGGCTTGCTTGTATTTCAAAATTATACTGCGTAAAAACACACTGTTTAATTATTTCACTTATTGCAAGAGGCTTCATCGTAACAAATTATTAGTAATACTTTTCTTCTGAGTAACGAAGTGCAGTGTTATAATAGTAATAGTACCATGAATTATTTTAAAGGTAAACATGGTACAATAAAACAAATAGTTTAATTTTCTTTTCGAGACAATTTGTGGGTTGACTAGGGCGCGGTCCCCAAGTGACACGCGCCTACCCCGGGTAGTTAGTTTTTTTTATAGGTGCTTATCGTAGTATGAGCGCGTTAGTGTGACTGGGGTGAAATAAAGTTAGTTTACTCACTTCTTCTTTGTGTGTGCTAAGGATTCAAATAGGTAAAAGTTGACAATACATCTATTCTCCATTCGGTTAAGTACTTAACTAAAGGTAAACGATGAGTTTTGGACATTTTATATAAACACAAATTAAGCAAATAAACTAGGCTAACTAACTGATTAACTAGGTTTTTTAGTTTAGTTTTATTAAATTGGTTTTTAACAGGAAAATGTTTATAAACTGAGTTTAAAAAAATATATCAAGATTGATTACGTTTAGTTAAATACCTAACTAAATGGAGTATAAGTAACTGCGACACATGAACCCATGACCCTTTTGAGAATACTGCTACTTACCTTCTTACAGACCGTTGTTACTGAGCTACCTAGGCGAACTAATTTCATTTACTTTGTACAGACTTCATTAATGTTATTCGATCTACATAATATAACTATTAAAAAGATCACGGAATTTCTTTAAATTTCAGATATTACAATGACAGAGTTTCAATTTTCTCTAAGTTGTGTAATTTTTAGATTTCAATCGAGTATTTCTAACTTTACTTAACTACATGGATTGGCACGATATCAAAGAGCTTTGGGAGACCCAAACAGGACAGTTTATTACGTAACTTAAGGGCCGGTCTTTTGATCCATAGTTAAGGATAGGAGCATCAGTCGGGTTGTTTATTTATAATAACTTATTTTATTTATGTAAAGTTTTAGAGTAGATGGTAACTTGTTGTGAGCTGTCGGATTGTGTTACGCCAGTACCGATGGCAACTGTACCTTCGGGTAAACAAGTACTTACTGAATCAAGCTCCAAAGTTCAATATAATAACCAAATACATACCATAACCAAAGGTCAATTATTTAATTCTTAACGTCTTGAACAAAAAAACGGGGTTACAATGATTAACAGGATTTTAGGGAACTTTCGCCCACTTTGAAATGAGAAAGAAAGCTTTTTACAAATCTTGACAGCAAAAAAGGCCGTCTAAGATTCTTCGTCATTGGTGTTGCGACTATCTAGTATGCACTCAGTGCCATACCGAACTGTCAATCATTTTTCTGGGACCAACATGATTACATAGTGTCAGGTAACATTCGTCCTGACGAACACACACCACACAAACTACAGGAAGTAGGTCAGCTCCCTGGGACTGATTCCATGCGAAGAAACGGACGGCCCCGTCTTAAATACCGAAAATGTTGTATATATAATTAAAATTTGGGAAGAGTTACTTGCGTGATTCAGACAAGCTACCTGCTGGACAATAGAGTTATTTTGGGTGCATTAATGTTTTAGACAACTGCGACCGTTTGAATCTATACAAAAATGAACGCCAGTTGTTGCAAAAGGTATTGCCTCCGTGTTTGTGTTTATCGCTTGTACAAGGGTTACCATTTATTTATATAAATGATGTGAGTTCTGAAGAATGTAAATATTTGTGAGGATAGCGTGAGTTGTCTATAAAACTAAAAGTGATCTTAAGGAGTGGCTCCTTACCGTACTTATGGACGTAAATAACAAGTGAACGGCTGAAATAGATTGACAAGTTTCAGAGCGGTACACCAGAGTAAAATAGGAGCCGTGTTCGTTCTAAAAGTCGAGTCTTGTAGTAAGAGAGGCGGCAGAGTAAACCTTCTTTTTGCTTCGTCGTGTTCGTCACGGTCCCCACTTATCGGTCTGCTGGAAGAAATACTTTTAATAATGAGGCACATAAGCCTTTTGAGATTTGAAAAAAAAAAACTAGAAGTTACAGAAAAAGTAGGTTTGGAATGGTGGTTTGGAAACTTGGGCTACAAATTACTGGCATTCTCGCTAAGCATCTATATCTGTAGTTCTGCACCGATTTTGAACCAAAAGATTATCAAACACACACATATCCATCCATCACTCCGTCCTCACCAACTTTCGCATTTATAATACACAGGACAAATTAGAAGTCGGCCCGTTATAGGGAAACTCATAATTTTAGATTAAGCTTTAGTAAAAGCAGAGGTAAATCTTAAAAGTTACCTATAATTTAAATGAAGTCTTATAGGAGCTCCTCCGCTGTAATCTTATGGAAAAACTGTAGCAAGGAGTCATTCTACAATTCGAGTGTCTGCGAACAATTTGCAAAACTCTCTGAAACGGCATTGTAGATTCGCGACCATTGTAAAACTCGAGGTGTCGAGACACTTGTATCGAGAACAATGCACGCAACTATGGCACAGAGTAGATAATTGAGCTCACGCACAGAAGTTGCACTTCTATAAACTTGAAGAAACTCCACATTTTAATATCAAAATCTTTTTCTATTTATTCATTTAGAGGCTTTTGCAAGACTACTGTAATCCATACTATTATCTCTGGTAATCTAATGTTGGTGTACAAAAAAGAGTTAGGTATCTATCGAGAAAACCAATCTTTATAATAAAACAGGACTTCTGATCTTTGACATACAGTACAAGTCATAACCTCAACTGGCTTGCGTGTATTTCAAAATTATATTGCGTAAAAACACCCTTTTTTATTATTTCACTTATTGCAAGAGGCTTCATCGTAACAAATTATTAGTAATACGTTTCTTCTGAGTAACGAAGTGCAGTGTTATAATAGTAATAGTACCATGAATCATTTTAAAGGTAAACATGGTACAATAAAACAAATAGGTTAATTTTCTTTTCGAGACAATTTGTGGGTTGACTAGGGCGCGGTCCCCAAGTGACACGCGCCTACCCGGGTAGTTAGTTTTTTTTTATAGGTGCTTATCGTAGTGTGAGCGCGTTGGTGTGACTGGGGTGAAATAAAGTTAGTATATTCGCTTCTTTTTTGTGTGTGCTATGGATTCAAATAGGTAAAAGTTGACAATACATCTATTCTCCATTCGTTTAAGTACTTAACTAAAGGTAAAGGGTGACTTTTGGACATCTATACTATTATATAATTGTAAAGTAGTCGTGTCTGTACATTGGAGATATTTAAAAAAAGTACTTGGAGTATGTTATATTAACGATACTGAACACGAAAATATTTTTTTTGGAATTCTTGTCTGTTTGTCTGTTTGTTCGCGATGGACGCAAAAACTACTGAACGGATTTCGATGCGGTTTTTTTTGTTAAAAAGGGCTTGCTCCAACTTAAAATCTTACGTTTGTTTGATCACAATCGGTTGAGTAGAACCAGAGATGTGAGCAATAATGTTGCTTTTTTACGTGAGATTATTTTTGTGGTATATTCTTTATAGCCTATCATATATAAGCAACTATGTAAATAAATAGACTTTATTTTTACATACACAATTGTGTATACAGATTCGTATTTAATCAATAAATTAAAATTTGAGATTTTATTATTTAGTTACAAAAATACAACTAGATGGCGATCACGCATTTTTAAACAAGGTATGGTTTCGTTCACAACAGAGGTATATAAGAAAATACATTTTTTAATTCTATAATTCAGTTACATCAATTACATCAATACAACTAGATGGCGATCACGCAGTTTTGAACAAGATATAGATTCGTGCACAATAGAATATATAAGAGCTATCATTTCGATTCCTAAAAATGTTTCGAATTTTCACAATTTCATTTAATATCCTGAGTCTTCTTCTTCATCCTAGCAAGCATTAATCGCAGTCGCATCCGAGGCTTTTTACTTTCAAGGCGAGGATCCGCTTTTACCAGTCTAACTGCGAATTTGGCTGAACCTTTGAAATTTCCCGTGAGTCGACTACCATCTGACCTCCACAACCCACAGGCGATATCGAAGCATTGCATCTGGACCAGTTGTTGGACTTTTGAGGGCTTCAACTACCCGTAACGACTGCCATACAATAGCTGTTCGTATGGCAACTGAGACCGACGGCTGAACGTGATTTCCGAGGCACGACCAGACCAATGCAAATATCCATATTCATGCATACAAATATTTGCACTGAGCGGGAATCGAACACCTACATCCTGCGTAGCAGCCGCGTTCAGTACCGCTAAGCCACAGAGGCGGTCGACCCTTAACATCCTGCGTAATTCATACTAATATCATAACATAGCGAGTCTGAAACTCTGTATGAAAGTTGTTAGACTGTGCTAACATTATAAATGTAAAAGGAACCCTGTCTATCTGTCCGTTGCCTTTCACGCTTTAAACGCTGAACTGAACCGATGTTGATGAAATTCGATTAGAGTTTAAGAAAGGACATGGGCTAACCTTTATAGCCAATAAATAAAATGTTAACGAGTTAAACCGATTAAGGACTAAGGGAACAAAGAAGAGGCACTGAACAAAAGTAACTGGTATTACAGCTGTTCTGGTAGAAGTCGGTGCATAGCCCGAGAAACCATATATAAATTAATTACATCATAGTACTTCAGGCACATTAAACAATGTTGGCACCGACTTCTCACAGTGTTTCTTGAAGTCGGTTTAACTTTATTATTATAATTTTATTTATTTTACCTTTATAGTGTGTAAGTATCTAACCGATTCATCGTTGATCATTTGCTTAGTTTGTTATTTGTTTTTACTATCAGTTTAACATCATGATTTTAGAGGCAAATACTCAAATTATGTAAAAGCAATAGAAACAGCATCTTTGCCTACATTTTGAGGATTTCCCTAGATTTCTAGATTCTTACTCTCTGAATCCCGCCATCTGATTCTGACTCCCTTCGCCAGGCACCGCCCTTTCCTTTCCAACCAAAAAATATATAAAAATCCGTTTCGCAAATTATGGCCTTAACATATAACGGTTCTTCGCCTATTTAGTTCTCATAGTAGTAGAATTCTGAGAAATCTTGATACATGAATTCATATTTTGTGGTAGTGGCGATGGGTCCCTATAACTCAATTCCTACCGGCTTCCCTTTGCATAGATGGAAGAGACGTTTAAATTCGATAAACTACATCGTGGTAAGAACTATCTTTCACCGACTTCCATTTAGAAAATTTTCACCCTTTGCCAATCTTCTTCATCCTAGCGTCAATCCCAGTCGCATCCGAAGCTTTACAATTGGAGTCTAGGGTCAGCTTTTTACCAGTCTAACTGCGGATTTGGCAAAACTGCGATATTTTCTGTGAAGCGACTACCATCTGACCTCCACAACCCAAAGGTGATATAGAAGCATTGCAGCTAGACCAGTTGTTGGATTTTTGAGGGCCTCAACTACCCGTAACGACTGCCATAGATGTCTGTATGACAACCGGGACCGACGACGTCTTAACGTGCTCTCCGAGGCATGATCAGACCAATGCAAATACCCATATTCATGCATACAAATATTTGCACTGAACGGGGATTGAACCCGCGCCTCCTGCGTAGCGGCCGCGTTCACACACTTTGCCACTGTAATGGCTTTACTGGGGAACATTCTCCCTACCAGAGCCACTGAGAAAACGTACTTAAGGCTGATAAATGTAATTGCACTAATTTACTCAATGTAAATTGATTAATATGCACGTGCTGTAAAGTGTTATTATTAAGTTGTATTTTATCAATTGTTACAAAACTGTAATTTTAATAGAAAGCGCCTAGACATTCATTTTTTGAAAACGAAACAACATGATTGCTGCCACAAACAAAGTAGGCGCTTTTTCCTGTAATTTTGAAGTTTTCTCTCCGGTTATTTCATTTATTCATTAATTTATTAGTACGTTACATTTTAGGCATACAATACTATAAGTTACATAAATATTTTGTCACAGTTATACCAAAGACATAGAATATGTCCGCATCTGGATTATTTTTCAAAAAGGCATTCAGGTATTGCACAGCTCTGTAAGTAGGGCTACTCTATACCAAAAAACGCCAAGCTGGTGGACAAGTCCAGAGCTAATGCTGTCGCCGTCCAGCGCCACGCGTGTACCTGTCCGGCACATAGAAGTGGATACATTCACGACCCGAAGGGTTGACCACTTTAAAATTTAAATGCAAATAATAGTACATGACGTGCGCTAACTCCAGCCTAAGTCGTAATGTATCAAGACCGACCATCCCTGATACGAAGATGGACGGGTAAATAAATGGATAGGATCTCGGCATCAGATACCGGACTTCTTCGATATGGGATCCTTCTGAAAGTATACGCTATCCAACACCATAAGAATTACAAAATTCCGTTTATCATTCAACGAATTGCGAACTTCCTTTTGAGTGAAAATTCATCAATGAATAAATCCTGATGAAATAGATAGACCCATAAGAGCTTGGCAAAAGGTATAGTGGAGTAGAAAAGAGAGACAACGGGGAAGAAACAAGGTTAGGGGCAGAGATGGGAGCAGAGAGTAGAATAGAAATGCAAGTTAGAAAGTCGAGTAGAGTGGCAAGTGGATAGGCAAGTTTTTTAAATGTTTTTTTAATGTTCTTGATGCTAGACAAAATAAACGTGTACATTCGTTCATATTTAGTCTTAAGCAATCAATCTTCGTATTTTGACATTTCAAAATGCTGCAATGGAGTTTGTTGCTCCACTAGCGAATTTGACGGCAAAAGATGTGATCACGTTGCACAATTTTGCGAAATAAAGAATTTGAATTTGTAGTAGGGAGTCGAGTAGAAATTCTACTAGAGAAGTGAATGGGAGGCAGGTGGAGAGGCGAGTAGAGAGTCCAGTACAGAGTTGAGTAGAGACGAGTAGAGAGTGAAACAGGGATGATTATAGAGGCAAGTAGAAAGTCGAGTAAAGAGTCAAATAGAGAGGCGAGAAGAGTATCTATTAAGCTCTCAATGCTCGACTCTGCGCTAAAATTTACGACACTACGCGATAAGCGACATCCACGCGGGCGAAGCCGCGGGCAACAGCTAGTTTTATATAAACATAAATTAAGCAAATAAACTAGGCTAACTAACTGATTAACTAGTGGTTCAATTTCGATTTTTAGTCTACAAAATAGGTTATTAAATTAGTTTTTAACAGGAAAATGTTTACAAACTGAGTTAAAAAAAATATATCAAGATTGTTTACGTTTAGTTAAATACCTAACTAAATGGAGTATAAGTAACTGCGACACATGAACCCATGACCCTTTTGAGAATACTGCTACTTACCTTCTTACAGACCGTAGTTACTGAGCTACCTAAGCGAACAAATTTCATTTACTTTGTACAGACTTCATTAATTTAATTCGGTCTACATAATATAACTATTAAAAAGATCACGGAATTTCTTTAAATTTCAGTTATTACAATGACAGAGTTTCAATTTTCTCTAAGATGTGTAATTTTTAGATTTTAATCGAGTATTTCTAACTTTACTTAACTACATGGATTGGCACGATATCAAAGAGCTTTGGGAGACCCAAACAGGACAGTTTATTACGTAACTTAAGGGCCGGTCTTTTGATCCATAGTTAAGGATAGGAGCATCAGTCGGGTTGTTTATTTATAATAACTTTTTTTATTTATGTAAAGTTTTAGAGTAGATGGTAACTTGTTGTGAGCTGTCGGATTGTGTTACGCCAGTACCGATGGCAACTGTACCTTCGGGTAAACAAGTACTTACTGAATCAAGCTCCAAAGTTCAATATAATAACCAAATACATACCATAACCAAAGGTCAATTATTTAATTCTTAACGTCTTGAACAAAAAAACGGGGTTACAATGATTAACAGGATTTTAGGGAACTTTCCCCCACTTTGAAATGAGAAGGAAAGCTTTTTACAAATCTTGACAGCAAAAAAAGGCCGTCTAAGATTCTTCGTCATTGGTGTTGCGACTATCTAGTATGCACTCAGTGCCATACCGAACTGTCAATCATTTTTCTGGGACCAACATGATTACACAGCGTCAGATAACATTCGTCCTGACAAACACACACCACACAAACTACGGGAAGTAGGTCAG
Organism: Eilema caniola; assembly: GCA_949126895.1. Taxonomy (NCBI): domain Eukaryota; kingdom Metazoa; phylum Arthropoda; class Insecta; order Lepidoptera; family Erebidae; genus Eilema; species Eilema caniola. Next base: position 14,793,404 of record OX421477.1, read on the forward strand.
CTCCCTGGGACTGATTCCATGCAAAGAAACGGACGGCCCATCATAACTACTAAAAATGTTGTATATATAGTTAAAATTTGGGAAGAGTTACTTGCGCGATTCAGACAAGCTACCTGCTGGACAATAGAGTCATTTTGGGTGCATTATTGATGTTTGTCAGCTACGACCATTTGTTATAAAAACGAATACCGATTTTTGCAAGAGATGTCGCCTCTGTATTGATTTATATAAATGATTTGAGTTCTGAGGAGAGAATGGAAATATTTGTGCGGATAGCGTGAGTTATCTATTAAAATTAAGAGTGATCTTACGGAACCACTAAGCTAATCACAGTAGTAAGAGTCCAAATAACTTCTAGGTATAAAGAGTTTGCAGGCAGCTCTAAGTTTAAAAATGACTAATAAATAAAAGAAACCTGGCTGTTACTGAAAATATTAAAATTAGTTCGATAGCAAGCGATATCCATTTACCAATCATAAACTGTAAGAAAATTAATGAGTACTGCCAATAGGTACGGCCTGCTATCAAACTTATTTCAATCGTTGTTTTTTTATTCTATCATTTATTGTATAATACAGTTACTGTTCTAACACTATATCAGTATGATAGGCATGCTGTGATGTTGTGTACGGATACAGTCAGCATCAAAAAAATGTTGATCACCAAAGTGCTCAAAATAATCAGAATACCCGAATTCCAGTTTTATATGAATTATTACAGTGGTCAAATAGTTGTAAGTATCCAAAGTAGTCAAATCACCTAAGCAATCAGTTTTCCAATATTATGTATGTTAGTAGAGTGTTTATATTCAGATAGGCAAACACTCTGCTTGATGGTATGTAAAGTAATAAAAGGTCAAAATTATGTTTACATTGTCATTTAAATACATTTTACTTCCTTTTCTTACTTATATATTCTTTTAATTTCTGGTTTCACTTTTATATTTTTAAAATTTTTGATAGTTGCTAGAGCCGTCAATAATTTACTTCCATTGATGAGGAAAGTGTACGAATTGCAAAAAATAAATACATGTAAATTATTTTCACAGAGTGAACAATAATACTTTTAATAACTTATATTACATATTACCATATAAAGACAACATCAAGTATATCACCCTATGACATTAGTTAACATTAAACCTATTTATTTATTACGTAAGTATTCGAACTCTTTTCTCAGTTGATAGTTTGCAGCTCAAGCAACTGTCACATGCAAGAACACATTTTTTTATAAATGACAATGTAAACAATATTTTGACCGTATACTTGATTAGATAGCATCGACCGGCGTGTTTCACATATGAATATAAACACTCTACTAACTTACATAATAACGGAAAACTGATTGCTAAGATGGTTTGATCACTCCGGATGCTACCAACTATTTGGAAATTTGGTATTCAGATTATTTTGAGTACTTTTATGGTCAACGTTTTTCTGATGCTGACTGTACCAAGTGTTGGTAATAAACAGCGAACCTTCTTGTCATCTTCAATTTGACAATTCTACTAAATTACCCAACCGTGCAATTCGCTAAATACTCAAACGTAAGTTTTGTTTTGGTAATACAAACCCTTGTACAAGCGATAAAACACAACCACGGAAGCGAAATCTTTGTACAAGACGGTCGTCGTTGATAAAAACATCAACAATGCACCCAAAATGACTCTATTATCCAGCAGGTAGCTTGCCTAAATCGCGCAAGTAACTCTTCCCAAATATTGACTATATATACGATATTTTCGGTAGTTACGATGGGGGCCGTCCGTTTCTTCGCATGGAATCAGTCCCAGGGAGCTGACCTACTTCCCGTAGTTTGTGTGGTGTGTGTTTGTCAGGACGAATGTTACCTGATACTATGTAATCATGTTGGTCCCAGAAAAATGATTGACAGTTCGGTATGGCACTGAGTGCATACTAGATAGTCGCAAGACCAATGACGAAGAATCTTTGACGGCCTTTTTTGCTGTCAAGATTTGTAATAAATTTTCAGTCTCGTTTCAAAGTTGGCGAAAGCTCTATAAACCCCGTTTTTGTGTGCAAGACTTTAAGAATAAAATTAACTGACCTTTTTGTATTTTGTTATAATATCGAACTTTGAGGCTTGATTCAGTTAGTATGTGTTTACCCAACGGTACAGTTAACATCGGTACTGGCGTAACACAATCCGACTGCTCACGATAAGTTACTGACCACTCTAAGACTTTACATAAATAAAATAAATTATTACAAACAAACAACATGACTGATGCTGAAAATATCGATACAAGTTTTATAGTAGGCGGTACTCATCCGGTTCATGATTTGCAAAAGTCGGGTTTTTTACTTTTAATGACTTATTTTATTTTATAATTTTTAGTTATGATATATTTTATATATATATATATATCTATTTATATATTTGTAATCATTTTATGATTTTCTTCATTTTGGTACTAAACTCGATAAGTTTGAGTGAAAATATTTGTTTGACAAAATTATATTTTGACGCCAAAACTTCACAATAAAGTTGATTTCGCATTTTGTGTATCCAAGGACTCTTGGCCGTTGAATACCTATAATTTAGAATATCAATCATTTAAATCAATAAAATGGAGAATGGTACAGAAGATATGACGTAATAAAGAATATTATAATAATACACTCTAAGACTTTACATAAATAAAATAAATTATTACAAATAAACAACATGACTGATGCTGAAAAGATCGATACAAGTTTTATAGTAGGATGTACTCATTCGGTTTATGATTTGCAAAAGTCGGGTTTTTTAATTTAAATGATTTTTTTTTTAATTTTTAGTTATGATATATTTGATATTTATCTATTTATATATTTGTAATCATTTTATGATTTTCTTCATTTTGGTACTAAACTCGATAAGTTTGAGTGAAAATATTTGTTTGACAAAATTATATTTTGACGCCAAAAGTTCACAATAAAGTTGATTTCGCATTTTGTGTATCCAAGGACTCTTGGCCGTTGAATACCTATAATTTAGAATATCAATCATTTAAATCAATAAAATGGAGAATTGTGCAGAACAAAGACACGAAAGTGCAGTGACTAGAACAAAAGACAATTTGTGTTTGTGTTTATATGATAAATAACGGTGTAATAGAATAGGTAAATAGTATATAAGTTAGTATATAAGGTATTTGTAATAAATAAAGACATTTTTAACAGACAAATAGGGCACTAATGTAAATAGTCTTAAGCAAACTGCCATTGTTTACATTTAGTCGTAAGAATTTTATCATTGATTTCTTATATGAATCTTATTAATATTGAATCCCATTAGCATAAGAATGTAGAAATATAAAAACTATGTACATAGCAGTAGTATATAAGGAAATAAAGGCACGTCAGGACTTTTCATTAGGCCGCATAGGCACTAAACGAGTTAGTTAAACGCAACTGACAAATCAGATTAAAGTAGTCAGAAACAGACGCGTGCCTATATTTCAAGGTCAATCGAATCATATAAAAACAGGTGCCATGTTGGCACAACATCTCAGTAGTCGGACAGAATTTGTACCAGAAACAAGTCGGAATAAAACTCTGCAACATTTCGGTCAAAAAGTGTTTACTTCAAGCAACAAGAACCCCACACTCAGCTCGCCCACACCGAACGAGGTACCCCGCCGAAGGTGTCTTCAGGCTTCAGCCCGTGACGACTCTGCAATCCCAGCAGTTCCCGGCCTTACTCAGCGCACCCGCCGTTTCTGTTCTGATAAAAGTCTGGCGTTGAGTGTTGGGCCGGGAGCGTGCACATTTTCTGGTCCTGTCGAGCCGGATTAAGGAGCGTCACGGACACCAAAGGGTCCCTCCGTTTGTGGGGGTGAGTATAGTGTGGGCGGTACGTCCAAACAGTGCGCGAGTAAAATCGAACGAGTGCGCGAGTAAAATCGAGTGCAGTGCGCGAGTATAGTCCGTTTCGCGTGCAATCAAGAATCTGAAGATGCCGACTACGAGGTCAGAGCAGAAGAAAGCAGCGTCCGTCGTGGGGGCAGCTGGACCTGGGGGGGCAGCGGAGACCGCAACAGAAACGTCCGCCTCAGACAGAACCCCTACAGACATCAGTACAGAAACGGTGACCACAAGAGAGGCACCGTCAGCTTCGGAGCCACCGCCGTGTCCCGAAGTCCTACGGCAGTTGAAGATACCAGCACCTCGTCCAGCCACCAGCAAGAGGGGGGGAGGGGGTGCTTCAGCATACTCTAAAGCGAAGTCCGTCAAGATCGCGAAGGCGAAAGAAGAGCTACTCCGTCTGCGCATCGAACTAGCCGCCGCCAAGCTAGCCGCTTTAGAAGACAGCGAAGAAGAAGACCTGGAAGATCAGGATGATCCAGAACAAGTATCGGCAGCAGCAGAGGAAAAGGTTGGGGAATGGTTCAGCCGTCAAGAGCCACCCCAGCCCGCCGTCCTCGCTATTGAAAACACGCCGCATACAGAAGAGCCGAGTGCGACGCAGCCGACAGCGCCACCGGTTCAGCAGCAGCAGCAGCAGCAACAGCAGACACAGCAGAATATCACCGATCTGGCCGTAGCTATTACACAGGCGGTGAGAGCAGCGCAGCGACCGAAGCTCATAGAGCTTCCAAACTTCAGTGGGGCTCATCAGGAGTGGCTACCATTCAGAGCCGCTTATGCAGAAACCGAAGACAGTTACACCGCCATAGAAAACTTGAACAGACTACGAAGAAATCTCCGTGGGAAGGCCAAGGAAGCAGTCGAAAGCCTTCTCATGACCAGTTCACAGCCATCTGATGTTATGAAAACATTAGAGTCAAGATTTGGGCGACCAGAAGCCATCGCGTCGTCTGAGCTAGAAGCACTACGAAACCTACCGAAGTTAACAGAAACACCAAGAGACATCTGCATCTACTCTACGAAGATCACCAACGCCGTAGCAATATTGAAGACTCTCAACTGTGTGCATTATCTATACAACCCGGAAATTTCAAGATCATTAGTAGAAAAATTAACACCAGTTTTGAGGTACCGTTACTACGATTTCGCCGCTACACAGCCAAGAGAGATGCCAGACCTCGTGAAGTACGAAAAATTCATCAGAAGAGAAGCCGATCTGTGTGGGCCATACGCCCAACCTGAAAACTTCGTAGTGCAACATCACAGCGTGCAACAGAGGCGCCCTCAGCGTGTCAACAACGCAACTGAGCCACAAACAAGTAAGAAATGTCTCATATGCAGTGAACAGCAGCATCCGGCTTTTAAGTGTGAGAAATTCAAAAAAGCGGACCTCGATACAAGATGGGACATCGCTAAAGAAAAAAGGCTGTGCTTCAGGTGTTTGAAATATCGTGATAAAAATCATACGTGTACAGAGCGGCGGTGCGGAATAGACAACTGTAGCAAGACTCACAATACATTGCTACACTACAGAAGAAAACCCACTGAAGATAACAGTAATAACACGACTGAGGCTATCAACTCGGCGTGGACAGCAGCCAGGAAACAAACCTTCCTGAAGATTCTGCCGGTTCAACTATCAGGACCAACAGGTACAGTGAATACGTTCGCATTATTAGACGACGGTTCAACAGTGACTTTGCTCGACGACGCCGTAGCCGACGAAATCGGCGCGTCGGGACCTACAGACCCTCTTCGTGTGCAGACAATTAACAATTCGAAAACAGGATATCAACAGTCTCGTCGTGTCACACTGAAGATCAAAGGGATCAATACAGAACAGAATTCAGAAGTTCAAGCTAGAACAGTGAAAAATTTGGTAGTTTCGTCTCAACGTGTCACCTACAGACAGCTGAGAGGATGTAGCCACCTCGAAGACTTGGTAAGTCAACTTACGTATGAAGAGGAGTCGAACCCGAAGATTCTCATCGGTCAAGACAACTGGCATCTGCTGCGCGTCTATAACACCAGAATAGGTCAACAAGACCAACCGGTGGCTTCACAAACGCCGCTCGGTTGGGTGCTGCATGGGAGTGACGCGAGAGCTTCGGGACGTCGCCACGAGTACATCTCTCATATGTTTGAAGAACAGAACGCAGACAACGATCTTGAGAAAATGGTCAAGCAGCACTTCGAGGTGGACAACCTACTCCTCAACCCGAGAAAGCCGAAATCCGATCCAGACGAGCAAGCTTCTTGTATTCTACAGCAAAATACAGTCCACACAGCCGACGGAAGATACGAGACAGCGTTGCTATGGAAACAACAACAAGTGTCATTACCAGACAACTACGAAGCCACTCTGAGACGACTACACAACATTGAGAAGAAATTAGACAGAGATCCCGACTTCAATCAGAAGTATACAGAGCAGATGGACGCATTATTATCCAAGGGGTATGCAGAGCTGGCGCCATCTACGAAAACCAAGAACAAGACTTGGTACCTGCCGCATGTTGCTGTTTTTAACCCTATGAAGCCGGGTAAAATCAGAGTCGTCCACGATGCCGCTGCCAAGACGAGAGGTATATCGCTCAATGATACATTGCTGCGGGGCCCAGACCTACTCCAATCATTACCGGGGGTGGTGATGCGCTTCAGACAGCATGCAGTTGCAGTTACAGCGGACATCGGGGAAATGTTTCTACAGGTAAAAATCAGAGAAGATGACAGAGACGCGCTTCGATATCTATGGCGTGGTAATCGCCGAGACAACGAACCACCAACAGAGTACCGAATGACATCGCTTATCTTCGGGGCAGCGAGTTCGCCGTCGACTGCAATCTACGTCAAGAATTTGAACGCCGAACAGTACAGATCCACTCACCCCGAAGCCGTCTCAGCTATAGTAAAGAAACATTACGTCGACGTCTACTTAGACAGTTTTCAGACGTTAGAAGACGCCGTTAAGATCGCCTCTGACGTCCGAATGATCCACCGAGAAGCCAAGTTCGAGTTGAAGCAATGGAAATCGAACTCACCGCAGTTGTTAGATGCTCTCGGCGTGGAATCAAGAAGATACAGCTACAGAACTATACAAGACAGAAGAACAGACCGAGCGAGTACTGGGTCTAATCTGGAAGCCGGGTACCGATGAACTCACCTTCAATCTCAACCTCGCACGCATTCCAACGCCACTATGTGACAAGAAGACGCCTACCAAGCGAGAAGCACTTCGGATCGTCATGTCGCTGTTCGATCCGCTGGGGTTCGCATCGCCGGTCACCATTCGAGCCAAACAGCTGTTGCAAGACATATGGAGGCGTGGCACCGGGTGGGATGAAGAGGTCGACGAGGACATAGCCGTGAAATGGAAGGACTGGATAGAGCATCTGAAGAACCTAGCCACCATCTCTATCCCGAGAAGATATCTGAGCTACAGTGATTGTAAGTCCCTCCAGTTGCACGTATTTACAGACGCCAGTGAATCGGCCTACTCAGCTGTGTTGTACTGGCGAACAGAAGACTCGAACGGGGAAGTGAACCTGTCACTCGTCGTTGCCAAAGCAAAGGTGGCGCCACTGAAGCTCACTTCAATACCTCGTCTCGAATTACAAGCCGCAGTAATGGGTACAAGACTCGCCGAAACAGTAATAGAAGAACACGAACGTAAGCCCGACTCCAAGACCTTCTGGACAGATAGCCGTACAGTACTCACTTGGATCAAGACTGGTTCCCGCTCATACAAGCCGTATGTAGCGCATCGTTTAGCGGCTATAGAAGACAGCTCAACAGTAAGCGAGTGGCGCTGGGTCCCGACGAAGCTCAACGTCGCCGACGACGCCACCCGAGATGTACCTACCGACTTCAGCACGCAGCACCGTTGGTATAGAGGTCCTGAGTTCCTATACCTACCAGAAGAGTCATGGCCGCAAGACACTTCAAAGATAGAAAATACAGAAGACTCGGAAGAGAAGGTACATCAAATCAACAGTAAGATAACAGATAAACTTTCAGAAGCCCTGCCGGTGGTCTCCCGCTTCTCTAGCTGGGATAGACTGCGCTACACTACAGCCAGAGTCCTTCAGTTCATACAGCTGTGCAGAAAGAAGACAGAAAACGTCAATTATCGTCGGACTCTTAAGAACAAGACAGCAGACCCAGACTGGCGTAGAACAAACGGAAATAAAAACAGTAAGTCACCTCCCACACAGCTGAGTACGTCGGTCGCTGACCCGTACTTGCCGATCTCCACCGAGCTTCTGCGCGCCGCCGAACATCTACTCATGCGAGCCGCGCAACAGGAATCATTCGCCGCCGAAATACAGGATTTACAGCAGGGGAGAGCCGTACAAAAAGATAGTCGTCTACACCAGCTGAGCGTCATCACAGTCAACAGTATTCTACGGGTCAGAAGTCGTATTCAAGCCACCCGAGACGTGTCTGAAGAATTTAAATCGCCAATGATTATAGATGGCGATCACCCAACCGTCAAGCTGTGGATCGAGTCCGTGCATAGAAGATTGCATCATTCGGGAGTCGAAGCAACGATCAACGAATGCAGACAACACTACTGGGTCGTTCGCCTACGCCCAGTAACCCGCTCGCTGCTACGGCGATGTTTACATTGCCGTATTCGAACCCAAGTGCCGCCGTACCCGAGGACAGGTGATCTGCCGGAGTGTCGCTTAGCTCATCATAAGCGACCCTTCACACACACAGGTATCGACTACTTCGGACCATTAACGGTTACAGTTGGACGTACCAATCAGAAGAGGTACGTCGCCATCTTCACCTGCCTCACGACGCGCGCCATACACTTAGAAATGGCGCACTCACTCAGTACCGACTCAGCCATCTCCGCTCTACGTCGGATGATGGCAAGAAGAGGATGTCCCGAAGAGATCTGGTCTGACAACGGGACCAATCTCAAAGGCGCAGATCGCGAGCTTCGAAGATCCATAGACCGAGCTACAGAACAGGAAGCAGCCAAGAAGAAAATATCGTGGCGCTTTATTCCTCCTGGTGCCCCCTTCATGGGTGGGGCCTGGGAACGTATGGTGCGGTCAGTAAAGACAGCGTTGGCCGCCACACTGCACGAACGACGGCCCTCCGAAGAAACCTTAACTACTCTACTGGCAGAGGTAGAGTACACCGTGAACAGTCGCCCACTGACACACGTGTCGGTGAACCCGGAGGACCCCGAAGCACTAACTCCCAACCACTTCTTGCTGGGAGGACCTGGAGGTGTGCAGCAGCCGGGCGCCTTCGATGAAAAGGATGGCGCCTCGAAGTCCAGCTGGCGAGCAGCTCAACGCCTGGCCGACCTCTTCTGGGCCAGGTGGCTCCGTGAGTACCTGCCGGAGCTTCAGAATCGTCGTGTGCCAGATGGACGTGGACCCACAATAGGCCAGAATGACCTGGTCTTGCTGGTGGATCCCAACGCGCCCCGCAACATGTGGCTGCGTGGGCGAGTCATCACCACCTACCCCGGACCTGACGGCGTGACGCGGACCGTCGACCTTCAGACCAAGGGAGGAGTGCTGCGACGACCGGTGAGGAAGCTGATAGTGCTGCTAGCTGCGAGTTCTGCACCGAAAGAGTGCGACTTCGTCCCACGGGGGGAGAATGTGCAGAACAAAGACACGAAAGTGCAGTGACTAGAACAAAAGACAATTTGTGTTTGTGTTTATATGATAAATAACGGTGTAATAGAATAGGTAAATAGTATATAAGTTAGTATATAAGGTATTTGTAATAAATAAAGACATTTTTAACAGACAAATAGGGCACTAATGTAAATAGTCTTAAGCAAACTGCCATTGTTTACATTTAGTCGTAAGAATTTTATCATTGATTTCTTATATGAATCTTATTAATATTGAATCCCATTAGCATAAGAATGTAGAAATATAAAAACTATGTACATAGCAGTAGTATATAAGGAAATAAAGGCACGTCAGGACTTTTCATTAGGCCGCATAGGCACTAAACGAGTTAGTTAAACGCAACTGACAAATCAGATTAAAGTAGTCAGAAACAGACGCGTGCCTATATTTCAAGGTCAATCGAATCATATAAAAACAGGTGCCATGTTGGCACAACATCTCAGTAGTCGGACAGAATTTGTACCAGAAACAAGTCGGAATAAAACTCTGCAACATTTCGGTCAAAAAGTGTTTACTTCAAGCAACAAGAACCCCACACTCAGCTCGCCCACACCGAACGAGGTACCCCGCCGAAGGTGTCTTCAGGCTTCAGCCCGTGACGACTCTGCAATCCCAGCAGTTCCCGGCCTTACTCAGCGCACCCGCCGTTTCTGTTCTGATAAAAGTCTGGCGTTGAGTGTTGGGCCGGGAGCGTGCACAAGAATGGTACAGAAGATATGACGTAATAAAGAATATTATAATAATACACTCTAAGACTTTACATAAAAACAAAAAAAATATTACAAATAAACAACATGACTGATGCTGAAAAGATCGATACAAGTTTTATAGTAGGATGTACTCATCCGGTTTATGATTTGCAAAAGTCGGGTTTTTTAATTTTAATGTATTATTTTTTTTTTAATTTTTATTTATGATATAAGTATTTGATATATATTTATTTATATATTTGTAATCATTTTATGATTTTCTTCATTTTGGTACTAAACTCGATAAGTTTGAGTGAAAATATTTGTTTGACAGTTCACAATAAAGTTGATTTCGTATTTTGTGTATCCAAGGACTCTTGGCCGTTGAATACCTATAATTTAGAATATCAATCATTTAAATCAATAAAATGGAGAATGGTACAGAAGATATGACGTAATAAAGAATATTATAATAATACATAAAATATATATATTAACATCCAACGTGAAAACTGAAATTACAGATACGCATAATATCACGGCAAGAAAGATTTCGGCAAGGATTGAAGTAAAAGTAACTTTTCCCATCTCAGTCAAAATGTCATTTCGCTATTCTAAAAGTGAGCTGAAGCGGTAACTCTGTGGCAGTAAATAAATTATTTAGAAAAAGTTTATACGTGGAGATAGGATTATGTTAATCTGGTACGCAGGCGAGATTACCAGATCACGAGATTGCAAGACCTTCAAACTCGTAGCCCATCGATATTAAAAAGTTTTTTTGCGTAGGAGTAGAAAGAATCAATGTTAATGTGATGGATAATAAAAATTACTTGGCAAAATAATATACTTATTCAAAGTAGATTAATAGTAGAAGGAGACTGATCAGAACATTAATTTTGAAGTGTAAACTTCTTTAGCGGCGTTGGATGGGTAAAAAGTGTTAAACTCGCGTCAGGATCACTTGACCTTTGAACCGTAACCGAAGACTGACGTCATACAACATCAGCAACAGATTGTTTATTTTGTTAGGTACGTTAAGAAGCTTCGTAGCTTAGCGGTAAGCGCTTCGACTGTAAGTCCTTATAGTTTCAGATAGTACCGGGTTCGAACCTGGGCTTCTGATACTTTTTGTGATTATTTTTTCTTTTTGTAATTCATTAAATTCTTCTGACAGAAAATTAGTGATAGGTTCTATACTTGGCGCTATATTATAGGTTATAGATATGGTATAGTATGGTATGTTCTTTTTATCTTTTTCTTCTCTTTATATAACGAAGAAAGAAAGAAAGAAAAAGTATTTACTTCTGTCGGTACTCCCGGAGTGCAACCCGTTTTTTTTTTCTGTTCTGTTCCTATAATTTGTTGGTCGTGGCCCATCTCGCGTGGAGATCTAATGACGTTCCTGCAATCCATGGGAATCTATTCTAGAGATAACACAGAGGGGTGTCATTCTAGATATTAAATTTTTACCAGATCCATTCAGCTAATTGGGCGTAATAGAGTAACAAAACTAACAAACAAACTCTCATGTTGATAAGCAGGATAGTAGGAAGTAACGAAGTAAGAGCAACTTCCTCGTAAAAAAAATCGCAACTAAGTATCTTTTAAGTACTGCATATTTTCTTTAAGATCTTTAACATCAACAAATATCTTTTATTGTGCGTCATCGTAAAGTGGTTTTACTGCATCTGTGTAATACTTAAAGTAGGCAATATGCCTTACAAAGCAGCCATTCAACTACTATCTGGTCATTTATAGCAAGAGATGAAACAGTACCATAGTGAGGGCCGTATCAATGTATCGATAAATTAGATGAAACATAAAACATGAGATAAAAAAGTTGTGCTAATAGTTTACTTGGTATGCAACATACCAAGTAAACACACAGATTTAGTCGAAAGCGTTTTGTTGAGGTACTTGCAGTTTCGTGACTAGAAAGAACATCATTAGATTATGTGAGGAGAAAATTTTAATTATAACATTCTAGTTGTGAACATCACAACGCCAATAAACGTCAGTCACTGCATTTATATTTTAAATAACTACCTAAAGAGCATCAAATCCATCTTTAATTATTACTCAGAGGAATATTGTTCGTAGTAGAAGCTAACAGTAGAGATCCGCCTATCTACACAGAATCAGTGAACCGAAAGCAGATAACTTTTAGCTCTTTTGTCTAACGTCCTGATCCGTCGGATTATTATCTGTAAAAATTATAGAAAACTTCCTATTACCAAAATTAGATCGCTGACAAATAACAAAATTCTTTTTTTGTCACAATAGAAGCCTTCTAGTATCTAGTTTTCAAAACATAACTCCATTCAATAAGTTTCGATTAATAAAGTCAGTCTACTTTACGTACATGGATAACTTCTTAAAATAGCCGTTTACTATGGTTATTAATATAGAGTTACATACATATAATCATGTTTATCCGTGTAATATAAAAATACATACTTATTACTAAAACAAAAACATGTGCCAAGTCCACGGAGGACAGAATATGATTTTTCTTCTCCATGGCCAAGCCGTATGTTTCATTACACTATTATGCTTTTTTGTATTTTTTATCGACAACCACCACCGCTTCCTCTAGCAACATCACTCAGTCGGTGCCGCAGTGTCGAAAGGGTGCAGTGCTTCAGTGTCGGCGACGTGCTGACATCTGACTCAAGAGGGGTCAACGACTGGCGTTCCTTCACATTACCCGGAGCTGTTAATACGTTATCAATGAACTTTGTTAGAACGTGTTGTCATCAAAGGAAGCACTTGTATCTGATATTTAGTCAGGCGTACTGGTTTAATAAATTTGGAAATAGAATACTATTACTGTATGTGTGAACAATTCATACAGTGAAAATCTGTTTCAATAATTAGAGTAGTCATGTTCAAAATGTACTTTAAATTTAGTTAAACGCCTCCGAAGATCTTTTGTTTCCCACTAATGCGGTTAAAGGGATACATGCTTTAGTGTTATTTTTATAACGCAACATGTTTTTAGATATTGTATTTGTATGTTATGTATGTTAAATTGAGTAAGAAACAGCAATTTAATCCCTTTAGCTACGTAGGCAGTAGTATTTTGAAAAGTAGGTACACTTTCCAGGTTTCTTTTGCCAGTAGCAACTCAAGTAATTACACCTGTCTGTCAGCCCATCCGTCACTGTCTGTTGAGAATTTAATATACTACAGTTAATAATATTATTTTAAAGTTGCCTTATAATAACGACGCTAAAAAGGATCGGCTATAGACACTTGTGACGACACCTGAGATGTTAATCGCGCTGGAAAAGAGAAAGAGATGGAAAAAGAAATAAACCACCTGTATTGTTTGTTTGACCAAACGTGACGTGAACAAGCGCGTTCATGTACCAATTAGTATGAGACAGACTTTACTTGCTTTGGTCTAGGTCTAAATGCACTGCGTAGTGTAGCGTAGAATATTATTATTTATTTTCACAGTTAAACTACTGAAAGATCAAGGAGTATGTGTTTTTTTACCAATGCTTCAAAGAGTCAACTATGGACGCAACCGAGAATTCGTAAGGAGGATGATGATGATGATGATGACTAGTTGAAATGATATTCTTATCTCAACTTTTCTCTTTGCATGACTCATAACATTTATTCTTAGAACATTGTTGAAGTATCACACGAAGTATCACCAAAAATTGTAAGAATATCAGATAAAAGTATTAGGTATAAGTTATATAACAAATATTTGTGACGATGAGAGCGTTATGTTTTTTATTCAATAAAATCCGCTGTTTAATATATCTCCTTTAGTTACTTTGTTTAACTGAGGTACAAGGACAGATCAAACCAACCGGATCATCGGATTAGAGGCACTATTCTCCCTATTCTCTATGTCTTCTATTAAGTTGTGAAGGAAGTTCATCCATATACAATAATGTTTACGGGAATTAACGCCATTACGGTATAGGTATATTTATATCTAACGTTTCAATCTGGTCAACCAGCCTAATATATCATGGAACGCGAGAGTATAAAAGTATAAATCTCTCCCTTTTTTAAGTCGGTTCAAACTATGAATTCCAGTCATAATTATGAATTAATCTGTATTGTATAATTCAGTACAATTCAAGTCAGTATAATTAAACCTTTAATATATCACGAAGCTTTTAACCCTGAACCTTTGTTGTAATGACTTAAAAAGGTACCCACATAAATTATATTAATCAAGTTGTTTGTTGGTGATTTGTTTTAGAACCCTTTAGCGTTTTGTGTTCACAACAGAAATTAGTTCTGGTTCGTATTGTTTTGTTGTTCTCCTAATATCATTATGAGAACCAGTTTGGGGAGTGATAAATTAAAATAATGTACGGTTTTTTTTTGCCTGCGTGGTTCCTCCATTTCTTCCCATAGGTTTCGTACAACTGATATCAAGTAATGTGTATTCTTGCACCTGCGCCACTAAGACAGTGTCTGGGTCAAATCCCGCTGGTCAAAAAATGATTGAGTACCTGTTGTAGCAATTTGGACCGAAACAAAAAATCGGTGCAAAGGGGCATTTATTTACCTTTGTCTCTTGAGATTGGACACGTGACAATACGTTTGTATGTGTGAGGTGTTTGATTCATTCATTAACCAGTAACTTTTCATAGAAGATTCTGCTCCTTGTAGATGCCGGAAATTGAAGCTATCAAAGTCTTATTTATTTTCCATTGCGCAGCGCTGAAATTTTTGACTGCCTGGGGGGTGGTATGTTCAGTGCTTGTGAAATGGCAAAGAGTGTCGTTATTGGGTTTTTATGTTAAAAACGTCTCAGTGCACTGCTGCATGAAGTCTGAAACCTTTTGAAATCTCATTATCAATGAAAAGAAAATGCTGTAAATAATTCTTATTATACACGAATATTTGAATTATTGCCAGGTCAAGTATCTTTTCTTTATCCTAGCGCCAATTGCATTCCAAGCTTGCTCTTTGGATATCCCGAATCCGTCAATCAAGGTTAGCCCGGTCCTGAAGATCTTGGCGGACCCCAAATACCTGAATAAGTTCAAGAATTTATATGTTATACAACATGTACTATGTAGGAGCTATGAATTGCTAAATCTGAACTTATTCGGTCTGTTCTACCTATCTAGATTACCTACCTTGTGCATACTCAACATCGAACTGAGACATACACTGGTATTATAGCAAATAACCATTATAATACCCGCTCGCACTTAAATAAATACACTTATGTGTCTTAGAATTCTAATGCGTGTTAGTATTTCATGACATGCGTCCATAAATCAATCTTTCTAAGAGTGTTACCGACATATTTTAGCTGTCATCCCGTACACTCGAATAGTATTCATCCTTGATGGATAGGCTAAACAAATACGCCGCTGTTATGCTGCTGGTAATGCAGAGCAAAATTATTATGTATTACAGGTCAGCCATGTTTAAAACGGCGTTGCCTAGACAAGTACTAATGATAAGTACGTATATATACTAATGCGACTTCAAAAGTCATTGAAGATATCCTAATTTATCTATCTAATCGAATCTTTCGAATATGCATATGTAAATGCATATTAAATAATACAATATAGTAAATAATACAACATACTACAGAAAACGTTTTACCGTCACACCACACAGGTCCGGCAAAAAACAGCAAGTGCACTCATAAAACGTTCACATAATAACGGTTAAAAGGAAGAAGCATCTCTCTAGACATTTTGCACCTAAATATATAAATCGTGTACCCGTACATATCTTATCAAAGCTTAACATTTACCTTTTACAAACTGCTTACTTAAGTGCTCACCCACATCACATAACGTATAAACTACAAATCACACATACATTTTCCATCTTCTATTATATTTTAATGTCAGTCCGATAATAGCTATCATGGTATTGACATCCCTTGGGTTATAAATAATATTCAATTTTCTTATTCACTGACCACACTACAGAATAACAAGGAGAATGTGGAGCACAATCCTGTGAAATTTGCTGAATGATTTTATTCCTTCTAATGTTACTTATATTCAAAGTCTTTCAACGAGTTTACGAAACTATGCATGAAAGTAATAAAATAACGTATTCCAGTGATTTCCCAGAAGATTCAGATCGTAGTAAGTACCAACTGCGGCAGGTTGCTTTTAGCTTGAATTTTAGAGCTCTGGTAATAATAAAAATGTAGAGTTCTATTACGGTATGAGTGGTGGCAGGTATGGGTTACACAAATACTTTAGGGGCCCAGCTAGCCTCCCCTTCAAGCCGGCACACCTGCGGATTGTCTGTAAAAGCCCTATAAGCCAAATCAAAAGGAGCAGAAGGAGTAAACGGACACTAGTCTCCGAAATGAAAGCCTGGGATGCAACTAGGAACGCATCACTTCACCCCCACCATTATAGATACCAACAATGCTAAAACTGACTCAGAAGAAGATACAATTCACACATTTGCACTTGTAACAGCGTTTTCTTCCACCCCGGCAACACCCATTCAAGTTATTTGTGTTCAGTACCGAATTTCACAAGCCCGGCCCGAAATCAGATCACACAGAGACTAAAACAGCGACTACAAACGACTTTCGACCTTAATGACATTTTCTTAGTTACGTGTCTTTTCGTGTTCACAAATAACGCTGATCACGAATATAAGAAAAAAGAAACGCGATACTATGTTATGTCAATAAGGACAAAAATTGGTTACACTTTTTTCTATTTTCATCTTATGCATCCTTTACTAGTCTGTACTATCGAGCAAAAGGCCGTATCGTTGTCGTTTATCTTATATTTGTGAAAACAGCACATGGTGTTGGCTATCGGATGACGGCTATCGGCGTCCGACACCGATATCGGATATCGGATAAGTGTGAAAACGCTCTAAGAATCCGATATCCTAAGTTCCGTACATTTCAAATTACTTCCGTGTAATCGCCAAGCTTAGAGAAAATGTCGGCGATGACCTTGGGCTGGCTGGGACATATATTACCGAATAGGATCCAAATAGGTCTCAATATACATATTTACCGAACATAGTCTGGGTTTCTAACTAATTAGTGACATTACAACGTAGAGAAGACGCAGGTAGGTCTATTTCTAACGAAGTTTGTATTAAAATAAATTACCTTAGTGCGTAATTTAGAGTATCTAACTGTTGGTAGACCACTAGACCTGCAGTGTATACGTACAGTCAGGCAATAATGTCCTCCCCCTAGCTTAAGGTTTATAATCCATTGATGAACCCTAGTCTAATTTATTTACTATTATTCACCTACGTACGTGTTTACTTTAACACTAAAAAGCGTGTCACTTCATACAATTTTATTTTCAAATTGTCCAGGCACTTCTGGAGCCCACTATACTTCTATTTAGGTATGGTAAACAGTAATAGTGGCAGAGATACATGCATACACGAAAGTGGTAAGTAAAATAAACTGTTCTAGCAGTAGGAAAAATAGCTACCATTTACTATATAAGATTTATAAAATTTGAGTCGTATCATTATAACACCTCTACATCTCTCAGGTGGTCTACGTATTATCTAAACTTATTAATTCAATTCAATTCAAATAATATAATTCGGATAAAACGATCCATATCTGGGTTAGTAACAATGTAGCTTAAAACTAGTGTTAGTATGCAATAAATAAAATTCTAAATCACAATAAAATAAATTGAATTCCAATAATTTCAAATATGATAAGTTAAGATACAATAAAATAAAATTGATGTCCGGAAGTAAAATGATAGTTAAAATCAAAATAAAAAATCGAAACAATAAATACAAAGAAAAAAAAATTGTACATTAAAATAATCAATAAAATAAAATCACAGTTCTTAGAACCCCCTCTTCGGCTTAAAATGAAAGTTATTCTTATTCTAGTGCTTTAATATGGGTACTTGTAGATAACTATTGCAGCCTAAATAACTAATTCTGATTCTAAAAGAGATTTACTCCTTTTAATAATTCTAAAAATTGTATTCATCGGCAAAAATGATAATCACACAAATCTCATTCAAATGTGTTGCAAAAATGTTTTCACCAATTAAGGTTATACGGTACACAGAAATGCTTTCTACTGTTCCGCTGGTTAAGGATAACAAATTTTGGAATTTAATATAAGGACTCAAAAATTTTCGACATAAGAGCTCTACAGAAACAAAACGGCGCACATTGTGAAGCTTTTACCGAAATTGCGGAACAAAATTTCAGAAACTTTTGTTGCTAGGATATTAATGCGCTGTGGAGCTGTATGGGGCATGGGAAATGAAAACTGTTAACGTCCCTCACTCCCCTTTCACTACTCCTACTCGCGCAGAATTTTTTACGGCAGTTTCATGCAAATGCATAAAAATAGATATAGCCTTTTATGTCTGCTAGTAAAAATCTTTATTGGAAAAAACACATTCGAGATTTGGGAAACGCTGGCTGTGCAACCGAATTGTGTGTAGCATAACGCAAATAAGAATATTATTATGTTTTTCTAGCACGTAGACCAGATGGAAAATGTTTGTAGCAATAAACAACTGCTATTGTTATTACAAACACATTTTATTAGTTGTTATTTACACAGTCCACTGCTGGCCATAGGCCTAATAACATAATCCCAATTTTATTTATTTTATATTCCTCAGAAATATTAAATCCGTGTACTATCTATCCCTGTACTGTACTGTATTGTAGATAGATAGATAGATAATACTTTATTGTACACCATAAAATTTACAGTAGAGACAAGTAGGTAGCATGTATACATTGAATGTACAATGTATTTTTTCTTGTAGCAGTATTTATTGTATTAAATGAATATGCTGCAAATTATTTTTCATCCAAGTTGTTTCTGTATGAACCTTTTTGACAGCTTGGGAGTCGGATTTCGGATTTCGGGGACAAGTGTCTCGCGTAGGTATTCTTCTCGGGGGTCAGTTGACATGCAGTCGTTTCCGTAAAAACTGAGACAAGTAACAACAGTTTACAAATGTTACTAATCTTATACTACAGACAGTGGGCCTTAAAGTGCAAGTATTGAATACAATCAGGTTAACCACTGGGATGAGGTTAGGCAGCAAATATTTTACCAAAAACTAATTACTTAACGGAAATATTATCTTAACTGCTGAAGAATTTTACTTGGCGGAAATAATGAGTGTTAAGTGTGGTAATTGAACCTGCTAATAATGTCGTCTCATACAATGTTATGAATATCATTAAAATTATTTAACCGAACCACTTGTTGAAGGCGCTAGGTTAATTGTTATTAATACACAATTAAATGGGTTTGTTATTATCTCGTTACGTTACATTTATTACGTAGGAAGTACTTATTTACGCACATGTTAAAATTCTACCTTAATTGTACAAATATTTAAGTAAGTACGATAAATTTCGGTCTTAGGTATTGGCGTTTGTTTGTATTACGAGTATATACGTAGGCAAAATGTACAGCCACGCCACATAAATTTATAATTTACGGTATAAATAATTGACAAGTATAACACTTTCCAAACATTAATAATTCAAAATGAGTGGCGAACCGTGTTCTGTAATTATTTCTACACGCTAGGAGTTTTAATAGACAGGTGTAATATTTATTTAACCATACTAACACGCGCCTTTCACGCATGTGTGTCTGTACACCCTGGCTCTAAGAATCAATTAACAAGGGTTTATTTTTATTTTTCTTCAGGTCGATATCGAAGAACGTACACCGACTAAATTAGGGATGTTTTGAAAGAAGTGTACTTGAGAAGCAAGTGAAGCCAATATCTTTACTGAACGTTTTAGTGACGGTATAATAAGCTCAGGAGATCTATAAGGTCAGAAGTAAATCTACCTATTCCGATTAAAGAAAATATGTAAATATGTATGGTATGTTCTTTAGAAGTAATAATATTAAGTTTAGTATTCTGATTCGTCTTGAACGTTATACAACTTTATACCAGCGACCGTTTGGGTGAGGTCAGCAGTTTATATTGATTGTCCTTGATATTCATCCCAAGGATAACGGTAAACTATTTGTATGCAAACCACGTTTGACTATTTGTGTTTCCAACAATTTCAGTAAGTAACTGTTTGATAAAGCTGTTGGCTATGTCTTAGACACAATACCTACTTATATATATATGGCATATTTGCATGGATTCGAAGGCCATGATAGTGACACCTATTGAGAAATAGGAAATCTTATACGATCACCGATAGAACTAATGATTATTTTTTGAAGAGAAGCTTCTGAAAAAACGTTACCATGAACGTAAACTACCATTGCATTGATGATCTCTACACAATACATAAGTCTATTGGCTTTAAGTGTCTTTGCTGAGTTTTTACCCGACTACGCCAGCAGGAGGGTTATGTTTTTCGAGAGTATGTATGTATGTATAAATATTTGGCACGCTCTGCAGCCTGGACGGCTCTATGGATTTTAGCTTGACAAGTGTCGTTAGATTTGTATCAAAATAAAACGGCGGATTTTGGTAAAAAAAAATTCACTCAAATTTATCGGGTGGAGTATTTGATACTCCACTCGATAAATTTGGGTGAAATTTTTTATTTAAGGGAAATAACAAAAATATATATTTCATAACAAAAAAGTATCAAATAAAATAAATCATTAAGAATGAAAAACCTGACTGATGCTGGAAAGATCGAAACAAGCTTTATTATAATTTAGATTGTTGAGTAGGATACATTAGAAATTAAATATGTGTAAAGTGATAAGTTACTGTTTATTCATACTTATAATTTAATTCTTGTTTTTGTTCCTTCAATGGAAACCTTGTTATGAAATGGAATGGTGGGCAGACAAATGGCTCCAGATTCCAGGGTTAATTGGTGGTTAGATTGGCAAGCAAGTAATTTTTTTTTGCGGTAACCTATTCGCTGTCCAAGTACACGTATGTCTTGTGATAACCATTGTGTTGGTTAGCGAAATTATAAAGTTAACTTTTGGTCACGTACAAGATTGGTTTTGATTTATAATACAACACGAATTACCAAATAATTATTTTGGTATTAAAATAAAATAAAGAGGCTGGAACCCTGTATTCTATTAATTATGGTACCCAATTGCATTCAGGTTTACTTATTAAGAGCCCAGGGTACTCTTCCACTTCTTTTTCTTTTCACGCACTGTGATAGTTAAGCCATTGGTATTTTAGGTTTATCGCTTTCATCAGGGTCAGCGTAGTTATGCAGCCTTTGCCCTAAGGAAACAGAGTTTGCCCGATTTCACTTTATAAATAATTTAATTTTCTGAGGCCTATGAAGACTATACCATCTCTGTGTAGTTTATAAATTGATTCTTATCAATCTAAGTGGTAATTATGAACCTTTCATAGTGACCACTAAGATTGATAAGAAAATATATTAATTACTTAAAAGCGACCTAACCTAGGAGTTTATTGACAGGAACAACAATAATATCAATTCTGCTATTGAAATCTGTGCACAATATAAACACAGATGTATATAGTTGAATCGTGATGAGTCCACCCCATTTCTACAGTATTACTACGACATAAGTAACACTGTGCCATTTCCATGCCCGTAATGAAATGATGGTTATACACTAATTAATTTCGAGCGGACGCGAAATTGACCTATATCAACAGTGAGAACGGTTATTTCAGCCCTAAGTACTTGTAAAGATAAATCAATTTGCAACTTATCTGCTTATAGTATAAAGTTAAAATTGGTTTGACATTCTTCTAAAGTATATTTATTAGGGATGTATTATTGTGACGACAGTTATTTATGTAAGTATACGAAGTGTGCACGTCTGGTGACGTTGTTGTCAGTCAAGAAATTAATGGTTAGCATGAGGCGATTATTTAACATGGAGGATGATTTTAGAAGTCGTATACCGCAAGATGTCACGTAAAAATTTTTAAGAATGACAAATTCGGATTTTTGATGTGAAATCTTCTCTAGGTGCAATGAATGATTTCGGGGCAGGGAAAATATCCTTGCGGGTTCCCTCATAGTTTTATTGATTAATCATGATCCAGTGTTTTACTTTCTTTAAACATGTAATTCTTTTTAAAAACAAAACCAGCGACTGGGCTTCCAGCTGCGTATAAAAATATTTAGTAAATTCGTATTAATAGCTTCTAGTTTTAAATGTAAATCTATGGGTAAATTAAAAATTAAACTTTAAATAAAAAATTAAAACAATTAATTTAATATATTTCGTAATATGATCGTGTCTATTGTAAGAGCGTACACTTTAAGAAGCTTTGATACTGAATTGTGTTCAATAGTAAATGACTTTGTTATTCAACTTCAACGTATATAACCAAACCTGAAACAAATTTTCAGAAATCTCGGTAAGAAAAATTTAATTACACTTTCCCGACCTGGGAATCGACCATGACCTCAAAATTACTCAAACTAATCCCACGAGGCCTATGAGGCAGACCTTTTATAAAAAGGTCTAGATTTATTAATGTACAGACCTTGTCTTCATCATGAATTAATAAAAGTTACATATATATGTAATAAGAAAAAAAAAGGAATGTATACATTTTAGCAAAATTATACTATTTATATTATCATCATCAGCTGCCTGCTCTTGCCCTAAACGTGGACGTCCTGTTCCTCAGACACTCCATATCTTGCCATGCCCTTTTCCTGAAGCATAATGGTACTTTCGAACTTCCGCAATACATTACTCCCTTTTTAGAATACTAATCATTACATAATTAATTCAAAGAATTCATAATCAAAAGTCAGGTACTTTTGATTATGAATCCTTTGAATTAACCTGATTTTTAGGTTACTTAGTTTTACTTAGGTACTGATGTGATCAAGCCCTTAAAATATAATATTGATTATTATATTTATTTTAATAGTTATTTTATCTGCATGAATGCGTATTTTTCAGTTATAAAATTTATTATCCTCATAGCAAAATATTCAAAATTTGTACTTTGGAGCCTGAAGTCAGCTTATTATTTGTGATTAATTTATCGCCTTTGCCGTGTCTGAACCTCAAGAGGAAAGCGTTAGGTCGAAGTCACGTACGTTGTTTAGTAAATACATCGACTCACAAGTGAGGTTATCTTGAGTCTCAAAGAGGTTGGTAGGTACTACCCTGTATAACCATATAAACAATTATCATCCTTTGAATTTGAAATCAATCAACTTATTGAAGCAAATTATACAGAAATAATTTAGACCCAAGTTTTACTGCGCATCGTAAAGTTTCATCACAAACCAAGTAGTTACAAGTGACAATTTCTAGAAATTACATTATTTATTCGCCCGAGTAAATGGGACTTTCATATTGAAGTTCAAATATCGGTTCTGACATTGATAGATATTATGTCATTGAATGACTCAGCAAATGTTTGCGCTCTTTTTGACCTTTCACGGTGCCCGTTGTGCCCTGTGGGTATCTGATTTGTAGTGAATTCACTGATATACATCGCGGCAAGACAAATTGTGGCTACCCCGGCTCTTTTTATTGAAGATAAGAAAGCGAAATCGTAAGGAATGTTGTATACGGTTAAGTTGTTATATAATTTTTTTGCGTGGAAAACTTTATAATGACTCCACCATTAGCAATGCATATAAAGTTGGGCCTTTGGGTATACCTCCGATTTATTAGTGGTTGTCCAATGGCTAAAGGTGGTAAATAAAACTGCAGACGTGAACCCACTCCTAACACACGCAATTTAGCTTAGCTAGGGGTGTTAGCGGGAGTATTAGTAACGTTGGTTAATAATATTCTTTATAAAAACTATTTTCGTTATTTTTAATGATAATACTACTTACTAATCGAACAAAATGTTGCCATTGACAAACAAATGATCTGTAGTAACTAAACAAGTCAAAAGAAAGGTCTTCAAGTGAGGTTGTATTGTCTTAGCCTATTTATTTATAGGCAGATGTTTCTCTCATCTAACTATATAAGTGTATTTTCTTACTTTCTTACGATTATCATCATTTCATGTATTTCTGTAACGGTTCTTACCGTTTCAGTAATACATCCACAATATACAAAGAATAAGAAAATACATGTGATTAATGATACGAATAAAAAGTTGATAAGGTCAACCACCGACCATTAACTTGTAACAGCAATATGGCAGAATGACTTCCTGTACTAAATTGAAGTGTCTAACCTACCAAACAAC
The DNA here is from genome assembly GCA_949126895.1 of Eilema caniola. Classification (NCBI taxonomy): domain Eukaryota; kingdom Metazoa; phylum Arthropoda; class Insecta; order Lepidoptera; family Erebidae; genus Eilema; species Eilema caniola. Next base: position 14,817,748 of record OX421477.1, read on the forward strand.
ACTTATTTTACTAACACTCAAAAAAGAAAATTAATCATATAATTAAACCACATGAGGCTTCCAATTAGTTTCATCTAACAAACAGGTAAATCGTCCGGACTAGTAGAGTTATTTATTTTTTCTCCTGGGTATGTAGAGATAATGAATAACTACTTCTTATTTATGGTATGAGTAAATATTGTTGTTTGTTTTACTTTAATGTACCCATATCCAATTTAATCAAAAAAGGTAATTAATGAAACCCGATCAAATAAAATTGAAACGTCCCGAAAATGCGCTTGTATGATCAGTTTAATGACATAGCAGATGGTGGGTAGTTTTCTCTGCCCAATTTGGGGGGAAAAGGCGTGAGTATTATGTAGATATATGTGTATGTATTCTGAATTTTTACTTCCTTCTTTTCTATGTGTCGTTACGTGGACTAACCAGAACTAACAGTATTCCTGAAACCTCTATAGGCTGTATGAACTCTTCCTAAAATAATACGCTTTATTTTGTCCAGCGTGGTGATTGACGTCGACGTGCCTGAGGTCACTTAGGAAGAACTGGAGCTGGCGGTTCGAAGGCTTAGAGCCAAAAAAAACCACCCCGGTACCCGACGGCTTTCCAGGCCGAGCGTGGTTCCTATCTCTGGGAGAAGACGGTCTCGAACCCCAACGGAGAGGGAGGAGTGGAAGTCGGGGAAAATGGTCCTCATCCGGCCGGGACGCCTGGCGGATGACCCGTCTGGGTACCGGCCCATAGTGTTGCTCGACGACGTGGGCAAGCTCTTCGAAAGAGTCATTGCGAAGCGTCTAGTCGAGCACCTGAGAGTGGGGCCGACCCTGTTCTGAGATACCTGCGGCTCGTATTCGACGGCAGGTGGGACTTCCAAACACATCTTCGAAGTCTGCGCCCCAGATTGGTGAGCACGGCTGATGCTTTGGCGTGGCTGCTGCCCAACCTGAGGGGCATAGAGAATTCTACTCGAGTATCGTGCGGTCCATGGCCCTATACGGGTGCCCTGTATGGGCGGACGCCCTCAAGGAGAGGTTTACGCGCCTGCTGCATCCTCCGCAGCAGAAGATGACCTACAGAGTCATCAGGGACCGCACGATATCCTTCGAAGCGGCGATCCTGGATCCTGGAGATCCTGGAGGAACGGGAGCGGGGACACGATCCCGTGCCTAAAGAAATTCGGGGCGAGAAGTCGCGGCTCCACAGGAACATGGTATCGCGTGATCCCATACCGGGGACGAGTTGGGGACCACGTGGTCCACCCACTCGAAGAAGGCCAGATCGAGAGAAATGGCGATATGCACTGGCTACCACACCTTCGGGCTTGCACTGCGACCCACAGACGGCGTGCGGTTTAGTCAGTTCGAGTCCGACATAACCACCCCCTCCGGCTCCGGCGGGAGTGGTATCCGTGGGGATTTCCCGCAAGTAAAAAAAAAACGCTTCATTTGATTTCAACGTGAACAAAGTAACGGTCTTAGATACTTCTGCAGTAAACCTAAAGTTCTAGTTAGTTTCGTGACTGCAAAGTTTGAATGGAAATAGCAGGATTATATAGGGGTACCAACCTCAACCGCTATTGTGTAAACTCAGAATAGCCAATCTACGTTAATCTTTTGGGTACAGAACTGCGAAGATTAATTCTGTTGGGTCAAGTCTATGTTTGCTCGAAGCATGTAATTTTTATCTTTGTTTTAAGTTTTATTGAAGTAGTTTAACTTTATCATAGGTAAACATTGTATACCAATCAAGATTTCCTCAAGGATAAGGTGGTTGCTACGTTATGTTTTTGGGTTATAAAATACAGTTATTTGACATGTTATATTAGTGTGGTAATGTGAATATGTTATGTGGTAAAAGTTATATAACACGTTACTTAAATCTAAATGTGACGCATTTCTAAACAAATTCTTTTTTATTAAATCAATGTGTTTCTAATAAACCCTTGAATTTTGTAGCAAGAAAAGAATTTAAATTCTATCGTATGGAGATTCTATGTTTCGTTTTTACAACACAAAGCCTTGTAAAACTTCAGAAGAATGAAATAAGGCCTCTTAATATTTTTTCTTCAATTTGTTTCAATACAACTAGCTGTGAAGACAATCGCTTGATAAAAAAGTTATAAAAGTTTCGCGTTGACAGGTTATAACTTGTGCGGAATATAAACCACTCTGTTTAACTCTAATAACAATATTATGAAGTTGCTATGAAATGAAATAGAATTTGTCGTCACTTCATTTATTCCTGAAAACGAGTTGCTTTTTCATCTTAATAGTTATATAACATTTTCACTCGGTGATTAATTGATTGTCCTGATTCGGAATTGTGATACGTGGGAATGAAAGTAATGCAGTAAGAAGGCACTAAGTATAGAAATGGACGGATACAAAAGTAGAAGAGACCTACGAGAAGATCGATGGACAATGTGAAAGATGATATAACTAGGAAGGAAGTGAATTTCGAGATTACGGCAAGCAGATATGAATGAAAATAAACGCAATAAGATTATAGATGGATGATTTTTGAAGTGAAAACTTCTTTAGCGGCGTTCGATGGGTGAAAAGTGTTAAACTCGCGTCAGGATCGCTTGACCTTTGGACCGTAACCGACGACTGACGTCATACAACATAAGCTATAGACTGTCAATTTTGCAAGATACGATAAGTAGCATCGTAGTCGACTTTAAGTCCTTATGGTTTCAGATAGTACCGGGTTCAAACCTGGCCTTCTGACACTTTTTGTGATTATTTTTCTTTTTGTAATTTATTACTTTTTGTGATTATTTTTTTTTTGTATTTTATGACTTTTTGTGAATATTTTTTCTTTTTGTAATTTATTAATTTCTTCTGACAGAAAATTAGCAGAAAATTAGTGATAGGTTCTATTATTGGCGCTATATTAAAGGTATGGTATGGTATGGTATGTTCTTTTTATCTTTTTCTATGAATATAACGAAGAAAGAAAGAATGAAAATGTTTTCACTTCTGCCGGCACTCCCAGAGTGCAACCCGTCTTTTTTTTTATCAAGTTTTTATTGACGGGTTCTTGTTTTTTCAAATGGAATTTCATAATGAATTTGCTCGATGAGCTAAAACTTGAAAGTTAAACATAACTTTAGAAAAACATTTTATTAATTAAATCGAGACCGTAAAAATGTTTGAAATTGCGATTTATACCCGTGTAGATGTAGCTAGTAGCGTAATGGATTAAAACTTTAGTTTACAATTAAAACATGAAAAAGTAAAATATTTTGTTAATTTCTGTTTAGGGCTCCGCAAGCCAGAAAAAAAGGAAAATCTTCTTAGAAACACGTGGAGTTATTAAGCTGTAATAAACATCAAGTGCTTCGGTTTGCCTACCTAACCTGAGCTGTAGAAAAGTGAAACTTCTAAGTCACTGCAATCTGGATGAGGATATATGCCCTGGCCTGTTTTCGTTATAAATTAAGTATATAATGTATATTTATTTTCTTACCCCGTCACTTTATTTGACAGTAACCATGGATGCATACCAAGTCAGTTCAGATCGTTCATCTTCAAAAGTTAACACACAATTTTATTCTGCTTCCTATTTCTAGGAGCATACGATAAATAGAAATTAATGTATCTACAATATTTACCTTTGCTAAAAGCTGCTTTCCTATGACTTCGTTAGCAAATACCTGAATATTAATGTGCTGCGTTAATCAGCGCTAGAGAACCTATTAATATAAATATAAACTTACCCCGTTGGCACGTCATACGGTGACATTTATAGCGTTCACGCTTAGCGCTATAATTGCGTCGAATTAATGTTTCTCAAACAAGCCGTCAGTGGCAGTTTAGATTTGCAAAACAAGAATACATTGCTATCCGGTCTACTCATAATGGTCAAGAACATGATCAGCCCTCCTAGGCAAGTTGCAATCACCTGCGGGATCCAGCCTACAGGTAGGGGGCGTCAGCATCGGCATCGAGCCCTCGATGAAGTATCTGGGGCTCGTACTCGATGGCCGTCGGAACTTCGGACATCACTTTCGAAGTTTGGTCCCAAAACTGAGGGAAAACCCAACGCTCCCTACGGAGACTGTACCTGGGGATCGTGCGAAGTATGGCCCTATACGGGGCCCCCGTATGGGCGGAAACCGTGTCGGCCACCAATGTGGCTAGATTGCTGTGCCCGCAGAGGGCGATGGCCGTCGGGGTGATAAGGGGATAATGCACGATCTTAGGTGAAGCGGAATTTCTCCTTGCCGGGACCCCTCCATGGAACCTGGAAGCGAGAGTCCTTGCGTCTCTATTTAAATGGCGCAAGGAGGTGCAGGAGCGGGGCCAAAGGCCTTCGTTTCAAGAAATTGAGGCCCAGCGATCCCAGCTCTACCAGGAAACCGTGGAGATATGGAAGGTACGACTAGAGCAACCAAAGGGGGATTCGCCACAATAGCGGCCGTCAGACCGGTCAAGCCGATTGACTGGAGATGAGACATGGTGTTCTCTCCTACCGGTTGTCACAGATACTTACCGGGCACGCTAGCTTCGGTAAATATTTGTGGCCAAGACACCGGGAAACGGCCGAGTATCAGCACTGCGAGGACCGCAGCGAAAACACAGCGCTCCGCACGCTGGCGAGGTGTACGGCGTGGGCGGAACAGCGCCAGGTTTTCGTGGTGGGTCTGGACGTGGACACTCTCTCGCTCGAGACCATGGTGCGAGCCATGGTCTCCAGCGGGAGTAAGTGGGACTGCGCCGCCCCTTTCTGCGAGCAGGTCATGCTCGTGAAAGAGGCGGCAGGGCGGGAGCGGGAGTGAACTCTCTCACCCGAGTTCAGCAGTCGGCGGCTGGGGCGCTGCCGAAGTATCTTCGCCGAAGTCCATCGGCCTCTATGACCGGGGTCCTGAGGACGGTGAGTGGGCTGCTCACCGTCCTTACAGAAGCAGACCCATGACGGCAGCGTGACGTGAGAGATTCACGCACGATCCCCTAAGAAGTGGGATGGCAACCGAATACCCACCCCATAGACGCGGGATAACACCAAACCACCCCCTAGGCGAGGCGGCAGGCGTAGGTCTATTGGTAGTCCTGGGATATCCTGCCGAGGGCTCACCCGGGGCTCCCAACCGCAGGCTATTAGGCGGTACGTGAGGGTTTTTAGTCAGTAGGAGTCCGGTATAGCATCCATGAAGGATTTTGCCCTCGCATAAAAAAAAGGCAAGTGGCAATTCGTTAACTGGCATATGTATTGGATTGACTCGTATTTTGACGTTTATGTGGTTTACCGTAGTCGTCAACGTATGTTAATTACATACACTCATCATACTATTCTACATTACGTTTACTAACTAATGACCACTTCTGGAATGTGGAAACTGACGGCTGTTGAAGTGGCTATGTCAAGATTAAACCGACTAAAACCAAAAGGTGTTGAGTTCACGTGAGTTTCTGTATCAGGCCTCTGGATTTACACTTAGAAGAAACTCCCAGGAATATAACAATGAACCTGGGAATTCATTTGAAGTTAATAAACCTGACTAGAAACGGAAAGAAATAAGTTCTCTTAGTAGTTTTTAAAACGTGTGTAAAAATCTTTTAACAATTTAAGAATCAGAACGAACCTTTAGATACCAACTCACCCTGACATTAATAATTCAAGGTTTCGTATTAAAATACCGAATTCCGATATTCCGAAATGCAAAATCGCGATATTTTTATAAACCCGAATGAATGAAATACCGAAGTACGATATAGAGAAGTTCAAAATAACGAAGTTCAGAATCTCGAAACTTAAATTTTGATACGTAACTGATGATAGGCGTTCTCATTTAATTTTTATAGTTAAATTTTATAACGAAGGTAGGCCTTCTTCAAGTAGCTTCTATATTTTCATGTATTATCATCCCCCGTCCTTCCATTTTGCCGGTTCAACTTTACTTAACAGCTGGTAACGAAGGCTTACGTTTAATGAATGTTTGTATTTATCTATTTAAGTGTGCAGTGATATTAGTTCGTCTTATCAGTGTGGCGGTATTGTTGAAAACATAGAAATATTGTGCATTTTTGTAGATTGACAACACTGGATCTTTTTCTCCCTTCCGCAATACAGTTGTGACCAAGAACTTGCTGTTTTTAATTATCACCCTAAATTCGCCTCCAAAAGAAACCTTCTTTCTTCGGGTATTTAAATTGGTCTGATTATTTATTTACATAAGTATGTATAATAATGAATGATGTTTCAGCCATATTAACTTTAGGTCTACTCTACGTTGTGTAGTGTGTTCTAGAATATCATTACTTCCTCCGAAATGTCTCCTGATAGAACCTCTCGCCATTTTAAAAGAATTCTAGATGTCGCAGGTAACGGTACTTACTATATACCTATAGGTTACGCAATTTGTCTACTGACATAAATTGTTAGTAAGGGGACCGTCGCGTCGGCGTAAGAGATTGAGGTAGCATCGATTGAAAATATATTGTCGATCTTATAGCAGTAGGTACTACAAAGTAGGACTTTTTTGGTTTGTTCCTATTTGAACATTTTTATTAATATTATACGAATAAATATATAGATGGCTTATAAGTAAGCTAATAATTTGAATAAGTTGACCTTTAAACCATTACACTTTGGAAGCTTCCACTTGTACCATATTTCAGGGTTTAACGGTGAGATGGCTATATCGAAATCATACCTACAAAAACCACCTTCATTCTGTTAGGTGGATTTATTACCGAGAAAACTTGTGTAATCTAAGTCTGATCGTATGCGAGCAGCTTTGTTGCATCCATCTTACAAAGGTGCGCGCATTAAACGCACCTTTTTCTTCACACAACTATTCTTCTGGGTCTACTTCTGTTAGAGTGATAAGTAGTCCTACCCGTCGCTCACAGAGGTATGAACCCACAGGATGCCTAAAATTCGTACCCTGCACCCACTCGTCTCCTCAAATATTTTAGGCTCTCTCTCGTCCCCTGGTCTGTTATTGGTTTCAAAACAGATCATATTTTCTTATATCTGATGCATTTACTGCGGTATAGGGGTGTACTAACCCTCCGTAATCACCACTTAATCACCACCTACAAAAAAAAATGACATGTCTCCACACGCTCAAGTGAATGTGATTTTTTTTAACATGATTACAGTTATAAATTACGGACTCTCTAATTATTGCACTTTTGTTTTCAACTGTGTATAGTCGAATGTTGGTCCGAACGTCAAAAATCACGTACAATTCGCACTGTTAAATACTTGCTTGCTAACACGCAAATATTACAGAACAATTCGGTATTGTTCCTCATTATTGAATTACGTTTGTCCTAATTAGAACCTAATTAAGTACCTATTACCGACAAAATATTACAATTATAATTATTTGTAGTTGCTATTTTCTACTGCTATTTCAATCAATCAAATAAACCTGTTGCAGGCCCAGTAGCCTTTGTTAAGCAGTGTGAACATAGGGTATTTGCTAGTATTATTTGCTGTTATTGAATTAGGGATCATGCTGAAGAGGCAGCGTCCACCGGGTGTTCCATAAAATCATGTCGTGGTACAAAGAAGCATAAACCTGTCGCACGACTGGTGAGCCGAACGAACACGCGGCTTATCTCAGCTCGATGTAATAACAGTAATATAGATGTGACACCAATAGCAGACTACGCTCCTATAAAGCCTACTGAGAGCTGGGACATAATCGTATTGACTGGCAGCCGACGAGTAGGTCTGATGATGCAGTTAATGGATATTGTTAGTTCCTTCCACTTACAATGGTCTTGAGACAATAGACACAGTGACATAGTATGTCGAACTTTGACAACAATATTTACATTTTGATGTTGTATGAGCTAAAGTAAATTAGTTACGCAAAAAGGAATAAAAAAACTTTAATAGAAAATGTATTTAAAAGTAAAATCAAAGTTATGTTCAAATTTTGGGTCTACTAATAACTGTGTATTATGTATTTTGGGTTTGTAGTTCTACCAAGTTTATAATCAAAGTTATAAGCTGAATTGAACTCAGCCTGAAATTGTAGAGGACTGGTTATTTCCTTCTAACTACCTCACGTCCTCCTTGAGAACCACTGGTGGAACATTTAATAAGCTATCTTTTAAGGTGACATCACAGCCAGTTCTTGGACCCTCATATCAATGAGACTCAGCAGGTAAATTTCGGAATATAAGGGTGGTCAAAATAAGCCAAAGTGAATTGGCTAACAATGTTTAGAAATGTATACTTATACATCAAAGAAACGACGAAAATTTATTCAATTTTAAATTGATGGGTAGTTGAAAATATGTATTATATAATTTACATTCTCTCAGTGCCAACAATAAAAAAATAAGACCTAGGCTAGCAGTTTGTGGATCTTTCTTGAACGACATCTTTACTGTTCGCATCTAAATAGACGGTATGAAATCCATCCGGAGGGAGGCATTTTTCCATGAAGAACTCTTCTATTCGTATTTCAAGATGCCAAATGTAGTACAAATAAAAGTTTATGATATTACAGACATTGCTATTTATTTCACATGCCTGAACATAAGTGGAATATTTCTTATCTACGCAATATTTTTGTTTGGAGAAAATGAAAAAAAAAATATCCATCATATGGTGTCTGCTACTTGAACGGACTACCGCCAATAATACCAAACATTTCAGTTTTATTAGGTTATGGGCCCCTTCAGTTAGAGATAGGTCATCTTTCGATTCGTGGTCAGCTGAAGTACGTGGTCTATCTACTGCTATCCTGACTTCAGTCAGTCAGTTACTTAGATTCCCAAATGTTTATTAGAAAGTCTTGTGTTACCTGTCTTCATCCTAGCCTTAATCCCAGTTGCATCCGAAGCTTTAAACTTGGAGTCTGGGGTCCGCTTTACCATTTCATCTACGGAATATTTTCCGTGAAGCAACGCCCATCTGACATCCAAAACCCAAGGGACCTCCAGTTGGACCAGTTGTTGGATTTTTGAGGGCTCCATCTACCCGTAACGTTATATCTGCCATAGATGTCCGCATGGCAACCGAGACCGACGGCTCAACGTGCTCTCCGAGGCACGACCAGACCAATACATATTCCAAGACCAAAATATATTCATGCATACAAATATCAGCATTGAGCGGGAATCGAACCTGCGCCTCCTGCGTAGCGGCCGCGTTCACTACCGCTACGCCACGGAGGCTGTCGTCTTATGTTACCTGTAACAAGCAAAAATATCGTTATTCTTATTATGATACCCAGTTATTACCGGCTCGTTAATCACAAATTGGTATAGTGTATCTAGCGTACTCTACAATTTGCTTGACAAACAGACCTTTTTTAATATTTTTTTCAAGTAAAAAATATCTATATATCCGTAGGTGCGAAATACCTTTACGTTTTATTTCTTGATACTATAGAACGTTCGTCTTTATAAACGGTTAGCCTAAATACAATTTTCAACACTATACCGTATCTATTCACAATTTCTTCACGGCAGCGCAACGTTCCGCATTCGTGGATAACTTCGAAAGTGAATGCATTGTATATAACAATTAAGATTAAAATTCTATTGTTTTGTTACATCATTCTCTTCAATAAATAAAGTGATAACAAATTGAAAGAATTCATTACAGAAAGCCCTACTGAGTGTTAGTTTAACGGGACGTATGGTTTTTCGTAACAGTCTATCGACCACAATAAACTTCATACTATCCTATATGATAACCGTTTGCTCTCCAGTTAACTTGCCAATTACCCAAGCAGTCACATGGTGGCTTAGACAAAAAGTGCAAGGCGGAGGATCGGTTGTTACACATTGGTAGGTCTATGTCTATGAGGGACCGTGACCTATGTCTAAACTTTGCAGTTTCTTTTTCCAAAAGTGATTCATTCATACCTATATTGACCTTGGAGTAATACATTAGATGATGGATTTCCCCACTATCTTACTCTTACTCTACTCTGGACATACGAGTCATACCCACCTGACAAAATTTGTATCTAAAAAAATTCAAAGTTGATATTGCCTACGTTTAGTGGCGTCATTCTAAGGTCTCAGACGCGAGTACCGCGATGAGGTTCCTGGCCACAACAAAACTAAAACCCCCTATTTTAGTTATTTTGACTAGTCTATAAAGTCACGTTATTAAAACGAGTTATTTGAATTCGACTTCGTACATTTTGAACCTATAACACGTTTTAAAAGGGTCATTTAAATGAATTAATAAATAAAATGAATATTCCACAACATTTTACACAACCCATGGTAAGCATAGTTCAGCTAGCTTGTGTAATGGAATATAGGATGCGAATAAACATCCTTAGGTACTTTTTTTGTAAATACATACATTTTATACATAGAAACACCCAGACCAATGCAAATACCTATATTCATGCATTTAGATATTTGCACTGATGAGCGGGGATCCTGCGTAGCGGCCGCGTTCTCTACCACCACGCAACAGAGGCTGTCAAGAATGCGGCTCCGGAATTTATAAATATCTATTTAAATATGATTAACAAAACTTTGAAAATTAAATAAAATAAACTACTTGATAAGTGAAGTAAAACTGTTACATTTATAGATTAGATACAGTACCTGAGTAACCAAGCTTCATTCGTGCTTTTGGTTTTTTTAGGCAAGATACCCGAAAAGATAAATTTAGAAAGCCAAACTATATTTATATTTTATTTCTCGGCCTAAGATAGTGTTTCAAATTTAGTTCTTTCTCACACACGTCGGTCATTAAGCACCCACAGGTAATCCCAATGCGACAAAGTAACATACTGTTACATTATACACACACCGGTAGAATTAGCGGAACACAAAATTATGGTCTGGGGAGGGACATGTTTTTTTTTTTTAAATATTAGCAACCGAAATTATCGAAATTACTAATATTCCCTCTAACTCCTCCAACTAAGCTAAATTGCTTGTGCTAGGAGTGGGTTCACGTCGGTAGTGTAATGGCCAGGATTCGAACCCAGGACCTCTCGATCGTAAGGCCGACTCCTTAACCACTAAGCTACTGACGCTTCATGTTTAGGAGCTCGTACAGAGTTAGTGGTAGTCGACGGCGGAAATCTGACTGCTGATCGGTATATCAGGGAGATTTTAGAGGAACATGTTGTGCCATTTGCCTTATTTATTGGTAACGACTTCATTTTAATGCAGGATAATGCTCGGGCTTACTGTGCTCGCTCAGTACAGGCATACCTAAACCATGTTGGTGTTACGGTGATGAAGTGACCAGCACGGTCTCCGGATATGAATCAGATTTAACACGGTTGGGACTTGCTACAAAGGAGTGTCAAATCAAGAATGCCACCTCCTAACAACCTGGGCGAGCTGCAAAACACATTAGTTGAAGAATGGCAGAGGTTGCCCCAAGAAATCATTGACAACATCATTCGTAGCATGCCCAGACGGATGGAAACCTCAATCAGGGAACGAGGGGGAAACACTCGTTATTAAACATGTTGTTGTTGTTTCATGTTTAATTATTATTTGTTTAAAAATAAAGCTAACTATTTTATACTCTCCTTTTTTGTGTTCCGCTAATTCTGCCAGTGTGTGTATTATCTAGATTAGCTTGTATTATGTGTTCTGGAATGCGAATGAAAATATTTAAATACCTACTTATATTTTCATTTTTAATTTACATTTTAAATACGTATTTGCACCGAGCGGAAATAAACCCATACCCTCTGATTCAACAATCGGCTGCTCTACCGTTTCGTCACAGAGATGTTTGGTTACCTAAACCTTAGATACATAAAATTAGAAAACCTAGATTTCTCTATATTGCTGTTAATTTTATGTACCAACTGCATGTAATACCGCCAAGGTTACCCACCAGCCTTACATAAATACCTACTTACTATTATAATGAGCAACTATACGCATTTGCACTTGAAAGTAATGTCTGTCTGTATGTGTATTCATTACTTACAATTATCGTACTAGTCTTAAAAAGATTTAATGCACTCTGTAAACAGTAACTGTGAATAAAGGCATCTGTAAGATTCATGCTAAGGCTCTACAATAGAATCCGTACGTTATCGTCTTAAATTCCCCCAAGGTCTTCGAGGTTCAAGCAAACTGTACCTGCAAGCCGGTACATGGCTTTGGCTTCTTTGCTTTTTCGTTTATCTCGGGGTTAAAGGGTCTAGTGACATTAACCATATCATGGAAAGGAGAAGTAGAGGAACGGACTCCAGACTTTAAAGGTAGGTACATGCTTTAATACAACCGGTATCGGATTTTGTTTTTATTTATATAGAACATTAGCAACGAATTCCCGCTATCGGCACTCAGATGAAGAGAACAGTTGATATATTTTAATACATTCAAATTAAATTTAAACGAATATTTCTTATTGAAATGAATATCAAAATTTAACAGAATATTCTGCGATTTAGTTGTTCAAAACTCCAGGAATGGTGTAGACTGTAGAATACAAAAATAGTAATGAAGAATTGTAATACAATAGTGACATAAATAGTTTCACAAAACAATTTTATCGCTATAGTAAGTAGATAAGTAGGTATTCAATATAAAGTCAAGAATATACATCACTCATCAGTGTATTATATCAGTAAATTATTTTTACAGGTATTGTAATCATTGTTGCATCTGTAGTTACAATGTATCTTCTGAATGATCTGACTAATCGAGGTCATCTTCACGATGTTTTTTAAGGCCATGGCTCATAACTATAATACGTTTAATGGTGCATGTTATAATATATACAAGGAAACACTCAAAAATATTGAATTAGTGTCGCAATAGAAAATTGTAAAATAAAGTCATCTAAACCGAAGCTAAGTAAGTAAAGCTGTGCATTTTTATCAATACATATATATTCATACATAGAAATCAATTCAATTGAAGTCAATCTACATGTACTAAATTGCGTGGTTCCTCAATTTGGGGGCAATCTTGCAGAATGCGAAAATTGAACTAAAACATTCATAGGTGTACTGTCGTTTCGGCGATTGATTGACACATATATGGCGAATTTATGACCTCAATTACCTGCAAAATGGTTAACTATGCTTTTAGTGGATAGTATTAAGCATTTTGAATATCATATTCTTTTGAAGCCTAATACGCATAATGATATAATGGAATAATTTTCATGGACAAATAATAATATGCTGAAATAATTAACGCCTTTAGAGTTGAGACACTATTGCGTATTGTTCAATGTTGCTCAAGGAAATAAATTATGTAAGTAAAATAAACATGTTCGCGACTTAGGGGTGGCCTTATAAATAAAAAATATACTTTAGGTATTACTTTACGCGATTAGAAATTATTTTATGCTTGGATTGAAAGTCATGCTTAACTTGTTATGCTAGAGGGCAATAAAATGGTGCCGTTTATTGGTAGTCATTTCCGAAACGGCATGCAGTTTTAGTCGGTTCAAATCTGACTTTAACGGCAAGTAAGCGGGGTGGTTACCCCGCTGGCCCGCGGAGATGTGCGAGATATTCGTGAGGTTTTCAGCACTACAAAAAGTACGTATGACCAACTGAGCATTTTAGGAAGTTGGTTTGCAAACGTTGTTTCCATGAGAGGGTGGCTAATAACCACAAACAAAAAAAAGGCTTGAAACAAATGACAATCCCTAGACTTAAACCATTGGGTAATAAAAATTAAATTATTACTTGGTAATTTAATTAAGCCATTTAGTTTAAAAATATAGGTATTACGCATTACGCTATTAATAAATTTACACATGCTTACGCAAAAGTCACGTGGGATATAAAATGTGAACAAGAACGGAATGTATATTTTCACTTCAAGTATCAAAACTAAGTCTAAAATAACGAGGTAAATAGTAAAATAACCGGCAAATTGCTAGTCGGATTCGCGTACTGGGGGTTTCGTACAAAACTGAAATACGGGACGAACTTATGTTACAAAAACGGGTAATTCTTTCATTGCATTCTTTCTCTAAGCGGTAGCAGACTTGGGTATGTGGTATAAATTTGATCCGTCTATATATTCCTGAGAAAAAGTTCTCGATAGACAAAAAGACAGGCGGACAAAGAAGTGATCAAATAAGGATTCCGTTTTCTTCATTTTGAGATACGGAACCCTAAAAAGTACCAGAAACATTAACCAGTGTAGTAAACGTGTGCCGAGGAACCAACCGTGACGAATGGATTACTATTTTATTCAAGCACTAAAGCTGTTAATGCGTACTTAAGAACTAAGTAAACTAACTAAAGCACATACAGGTAAAACTATTAATGATTTACAGACGTGTAAAGAGAGGCGTCGTAGATATTTGTTAACCTGCAATTGATCGAGAAAATTCGAGTGCAGTCAGACAAATACAACTTCCTTCTTCCTTTACTATCATTACTATAACAGACTATTTAAAATAGAATTAATCATAATTAATAAATATGTACTAGATTTTTGTGGCTCTGTTTAAAATAAATTTTATACTATTATTAATTTATTTTAGGAATTTACGTATCAGGCTTACGGCATGAAAAAGGAAGAAAACCACCGATACATTTGTTTATTTGTTTTTAGACAGGAGAATATGAATGTACATCTCTTACTTCGAAAATGATGAACTTTCTTCGTTTATTTTATTTCTTTAAGTTTGAAATATTCAAAACCCATGTACCTAACCATTATACTTATGTCTAACCAGATGCAGTAAACCAGGTTTCGTGATGCTAACTTTGCAAATGGAGGTATTCTAAATGACCGTTCATCACTCATGTTACCACATAATATTAAGTCTCTAGCCATAGTCTAAACGCCATAGTTCTCATCTTTACTGATGCTATTAAAACGTGATAACACTATAGAGCATTGTATCACAAATGGCCTACAAATTATTTTGTTTAAAAGCCGTCACCTACGCACGCGCCGAAAATGTCAACGCACCCAATAATTATGTGTGCTAGTAACTGTACTCATCTTAATATAGAAACAGTAGGCCTACCATCAAATGCATATCCGAAGTTGCGGAGCAAAGTTTCTAGCAATTGATTGGTACCATGAAACGCAATTTATCCCGTTATTGGAGCTGAATGGTAAATTATTGCAAAGCTTTGTCTAAAACACTGCGCGTCGTTGCAACGGGAGTAAAAAGTTTAATTCTTTAGCTATATTTAAGTAATATAAATCACTATAAATAAATAACGGATGTCTCTTATTATCTCTTTTAAAAACTAGCCACTACCTTCTCTGAACAACAAATCAGTGCAGCACTTTTGATAACAATTTGTCTCTCGCTCTTTCAAACTTTATTCAGTATAACTCAACATAGCTATTGAACGTTCACATAAACGTAACGTTTTCCTAAATTGCTACAAAGGCATTGCTAACAATCGATCGCTTTCAATTTACTCTCTGAAATGCGCAACGAAGTTGTCAAAGGATAACACAATCTATATTCGATTTATAAAAGATAATATAAAAATATCAGGTTTTCAGACAGCAGTTGCATTAATCTAGACTGCGGTGTAGTGCAGGAATTATTTGAATATTGACCCTCTGAAAAGATTTTTTTCAATTCCTTCTAACAAAAAATGTTTATCGCTAAACACGCACTACAGCTACACGCTAAACACAGAACTCTACTTCTACTACTACTCACGTCTGTATATCCCCGAAGGGATAGGTAGAGGTGTATTAACACCCACGTTTCAATGATTTTCGGTCCCACGTAATAGGGAGCGAGCCTATTGTCGGTAAGGGAACACTTTGTCTTGGACTAAACATATTTCTGTTAGGTGTACTTGGCTGATTATATTTCCCCACCAAGACCTGCAAGGCCCCAGAAAAACTCACCTGCGAGCTGGTAGGTAGGTACACCAAGTAATTGGCGGCTACGTCGCAGGATTTCCTCTCGACGTTGCGGGTACAGAATAAAGCCAAATAAAACAAGAAATGAAGTTATCAAAGAGTCGAGCCCGTGTTCTAAAGTGCAAGCTTTATTGAAACGAATAAAAGAAGAGGAAGAGGTTTAACGGGTACTCTTGTTGAGATGTGTTTGTGGAGTGACATTAAACTGACTTTAGGCTCCATGAGCGATGGAAACGTCTATATGAGCCTCAATAAGTTAGAGAATAAAGAAATATCACGACAAATATTGCAAAGTAAATAAGTGCCTATATTAATTTCATTCACGGATTTTCAGGTAAAACCCAGCCCGAGTATTTAACAACCACCACATGCAAACACTTTTCACTAATAAATGAAGTTTTGCTCAAAAAACCGTTATCGGTTTTTTGAGCAAAACTTCATTTATTAGTGAAAAGTAAAGTGATAACATAATAATAGGCAAATTGCAAATTGGGACATAATAACAAGCTGAATTTACTGACACGAAAATGTGAAACTGTAAACAGCTTAGTTTACGTGTAGCGAGACAGCACGACAGCGAGACACGTGTTAATAGCAGCTCACTGAAGGACAGTGACAATTGTGCGAAAGTACGAAATTCATACTGCGAACAAAGGATTCGCTGTAACAAGGATGTGGAATTGTACCATTGTATGAACAGATGATGTTTCTAATGTTTACTCTGCGCAGTAGATACGAAAAGAATAAACTCTGAATGTTGTTATACAGAGACCAGTTTATGTTTGAATATCTCCAGGTTAGGTTTATAATTTTATGAAAATATATTTTGAAAATAATATACGATTAATACTTAATAGTTTAGTTTGTCCTTAGTGATTGCAATATTTGGCCTACCGATATAATTTGAAGTATTATATTTAATACAGATTGAAAACAATTAACCGTGAGTTTATATTGCCGTCAAACTGGCTTAACCTATTGCCTTGTGAAGCTGGCTTTCATAAGTGCTGCCTATAATGTAACCTAGGTAAATCCATACTAATATTATAAATGCGAAAGTAACTCTGTTTGTCTGTCTGTCTGTCTGTCTGTCTGTCTGTCTGTATGTTACGCTTTCACGCCTAAACCACTGAACCGATTTTAAAGAAATTTGGTTTAGAGGTAGATTAGACCTTGAGAAAGGACATAGGCTATGTGTGGTCGAGATAACCGACATCCACGCGGGCGGAGCCGCGGGCAAAAGCTAGTAAAATTATATTTTTCTTTGAATTTTGTTAACACTTACATATTATACTTGTTCTTTGACCAGTTAATTAATTACAGTTCGTAAAATATAGCTTGATACCTCTGACGTTTGTCAGAATGACATGTAATAGGTATGGGACGTCTTTAGTATTTTATCGATATTTATATAGAATGAGTTTATTAAAAAAATACATTTTAACGATATTGAAAGAAAGAAAAAAGGAAATGAAAGATGAATTTGAAGGTATTTAAAAGTTTAATTGTCAAATGGTGTACAGCCGAGATCAACTTCAAAGTCAAATTCAGATTCATCACTGTAGATAAATAATTAATTCTTGATCGCATATGTTGTCAAATTGAATATCGCGCTTCCAATCTTTTTGAATCACATTTTTTGTCTTCTCAACTACCTTTTTCCAATCATCAGCATTTACATGTACACAAGCTTCATGTAGTAATGTCAACATTTTGTTTGCTGTGAAAGGCGGTGCTACATTATGTCTGGCAGCGTAACCTAGAAAAAAAGGTATCCGATCAAACAAAAAACCTACTAAATTCTTTGTAAGCTTATTATGTATGTTTTTTTAGATTATACGAACCTTTGACTTGAGCCCAGATTAGTTCTATTGCATTGTAATGGCAATGATATGATGGTAAACGGATGACGGTGTGGCCCATTTCCTTTGCAATTTCGTCTATAATATATCTTGGAGTGGGGGGCTTATGAATGCTTACTAATCTTAGCAATTCTTTCTTGAGCATGCTGTTGTCGGCTTTTACTCCTTTGTTTTGCAGCCAAGTAATAATTTCAATTTTACGATTGCTTGTCGTAGGCGCCTTATCTTTTTGTACTGAATGATACGGAGCGTTGTCCATCAGGATAAAATGTGGTTCACTCAAATTATTTAGAAGAGTTAGAAACCACTCCTTAAATTTTGTAAAATCCATTTCTTCATGGTACTCTGTTGTTTTACTGATTTAAACGCCAGTAAACAATTGGGCACAAAACCAGACGATGTCCCCGCATGAGTAATTATTAATCTTTGTCCTTTGCCTTCGGGCACCTTAGTGGTAGACTCCGCTTTATCGTCTGTCCACGATCTTGAAACAGTGTGGTTTGCGTTGAGCCATGTTTCATCAAGAAAAACCACTTTATGCCAATCTGTTATATTTTTGACTTTGCGCAAAAAGTCAATTCGGGTCAAAGCAATGTCTGTTCGCTCCATTAAAATTTTTCTTTTATCGCTTTTTTTATAAGCAAAGCCGATTTTTTTCAATATTTTTGACAACGATGGTGGACTTCCTTTAAATAAATCCGCGTCTTTAAGCGAAACGGATATTTTTTTCACGTGGGAAATTCACCACGTGCGTAATACGCATATATATGATTTCGAATTGCGGCAGCATCAAAGTCGTCAATTTCGGTGACTGGCGAAACTCTCTTCCTTTTTTTATTAGGAGTCGATAATATTTTACCTCCCCCATCTTCGGCCACCATCTCCTTTAACGATTCTCCATACTTTTCTTTGCTAATTCGAGACACTGTAGCTCGTCCGATACCAAGAGCGTCAGCAACTCTATTGCACACTTGCTCCAATGGTAGTAGCGGTCCGCCATTTTGATTCTCGCGGTCAAAATACTCGCGCAAACGAATCACAAACTCGCGACTTTCGCTATTCAAAACAGTTTTTTTTGTTCTTTTCGGCATTGTGGTGCAAAAAAAACAAATAACTAGAAATAACAACAAAACTTAACAAAGCAACAGTAATAACGACAAATCAATATTAATCACGTAGCGATAGCGTATACAAGGCGTGGGCACTCAAAAAAGATGGCGCCCGCTTGTTCGCTGCATGCGAAAGCAGTAGGTATTGCAAGACTAAAAAAATACGAATTTGTGGTGAAAAAATTATTAGATATAATCATTTATACAATTTATATTAATGAAATTGTCATACATTTATTTTATCGATATTCGCTGGCCAGTCGATTACACATCCCTACAAGGCTGCGAAAAGAGTTTACGAAGTAAGCTAACAAAAAAAAATATAAATAATAAAATATAATAAATATTTTAAATTACCTTTGTTTTTTCTATTTGAAAAAAGTGTTCTAGATTTCTATGCAAATGTCTTATTAATATTTAAAAAATTAAAACTT
Source organism: Eilema caniola (assembly GCA_949126895.1). NCBI lineage: Eukaryota > Metazoa > Arthropoda > Insecta > Lepidoptera > Erebidae > Eilema > Eilema caniola. The sequence goes on from OX421477.1 coordinate 14,836,938, forward strand.
TTCCAACAATAAATTTATTGTTGCAGTCTTTATAAATGAAGTCTCTAAAGTCACAGGTATCAAGCTATATTTTACGAACTATAAGTGATACCTAGATAGGGTAAGGATAATTACCTAGTTGGTGTCCCGGGTCGATATCTACGAACCATGTGCGAGGCGCTATTGTCTTCCTCTCGCACCAATTAAGCCGTATGTACGTGTATGTTAAGATGAACAGGTGTGACGGTAGGCTCAAATATTATTTCTATGAATATGAGGAACAGGAATAGCAAATCTAGTTAATAAATTGTAATTTAATTTCAATTTCATATTAATATTCGCTGCTTAATTATACTTCTTACATAATAGATCTATATAAGTTTTCATAATCACTAACTCCTTAGTTATGATAGATTGTAACATTATCTTTAACTATCAATGATCTTCTTTCTTTACGTCGCTAGTCCAGCAACGTAAGGGCAGAAGCTTAGACCATATTGTAAACCCTATAGACACAGTAATTTCCGCCCAGCAACACCACAAAATATCTACTAATTTGGTACAATACCCTACATCTTATAACATACACACATTGACAGTTTAAAGATTATATTAGATGACTCGTACATAACGCGTATTTAGAGCTGTCTTTTGTGATGAATTTGGTTAGAAATATTGCGTCTATACATACAGTATTTAGTCCATACTAAGTCTTATACCAAGAGCCTTTCTAACGTTTCACAAATTCCAACCGATCAAGATACGGAGATCAGGAAATACCTGAAGTTTTTCAATTCCTAGGTACCTCCAAAGCTCCTGTAGTTTACCATTTTCACAATTTATAGATTGTTATCTCTAGACGTCGAGAGTCTAAATATCACAAAAGGTGCCAAATTAAGATTTTTTTTTGCACCGATGAGATCGTTAAAACCGCAGAAAAGGAATGGAGACAAGAGACAAAAGACAAAGATAAATGGAAACATAATATATAGATGAGGCCTTCATCCTTGAAATTATGAACAAATATTATTGTAATCATGGATTATGATTAAAAATCATAAAATTAGTCAAAATGAAAGGAATAGAGACAAGAGACGATATCTAAAATAATATAAACAAAATGATTATTATATATTCTATGAATTATTATTTAAATTTGATATTATTTAGGGAATTTAATTTATTTAATTTATCGTAAAGACAAAATACGTACACTGTAATTATTAATATTTTTCTGGTATTAGATAACGAAATGAAGTAATATTCTAGGTACTATTTTGGATCTATTGAGATGGGAATAAGCATGAATTATTTTGTATCTAATTGCTTTCAGGAATAATAAAAGGCTTTTTTTTATAAGTCTTATACCAAGAGCCTTTTTAACGTTACACAAATTCCAACCGGAATCGAGATACGGAAATACCTGAAGTTTTTCAACTCCTAGATACCTCCAAAGCTCCTATAGTTTACAATTTTCAAAATTTATAAATTGTTATCTCTAGAACTCGAGAGTATCACAAAGAGTGCCAAATTTAGAAAATTTGCACCGAAAACTGGTTAAAAAGTCCTCGTCATGAAATATTGCGATATCACGATCATTTTCAATCCTCGCTGTCAAGGACTCTTGACTACTTCTTGTCCCTTAGTGAACGTGCCTTATCAGTACTTGTAACAAGAACTAAGTACTTGATTAGAGCAGTAATGCCTGTAACAATTACTCCAGAGCTACGCAATTCGTACCTGAATTGGGTACTTGACAGTTAAAGTGCTTCCGTTCTTTCAAGTTTAAAGGGAAAATTACCCTAGGTTTTTGTTAGTCCTTAAACGAAGAAGGGTGTGTTATTATTAGGGCTTCGCTGAATACACGCTTTCGTGTATTGTGATTACATATTATGGTGAAACACATTTGCAAGAGGCATTCCTCGAAGGACACCCAATTGAAGCACACCTAAAGTATTCCACTTAGCACACCCATAGGTGGGCTACAAATAAAATTTTCAAATAATTAATTTCCTATTCCACGAAGCACACCTAAACTATTCCACTTAGCACACCCATAGGTGGGCTTCAAATAAAAATTTAAAATAATTAATTTCCTATTCCACGAAGCACACCTAAACTATTCCACTTAGCACACCCAAACCACTATGCATATATACTTATATTATTTTTGTGTAAATCTGTTTATATAGAAAAATATATATTTGGAAATTATGTAAGAAGTTATCTTGTAAAGTAAACAAAGTCAATAGCTGTATGTAAGTAGTAACAATAGAAAGGGGTGACCTAATAAGACGTGGATAAACTGAGAAACTAGATATGCGTGTAAGATGACTTAATATGAGGATGAAAAATACCGTATTGATGCCCCTTATTGTAATAAGGACTTTGCTCTCTTTAAGAGTAATATTTTTAAAGCGTCAAAATCCCTGTGAAACTAAACTTAGGAAAGCAAAGTAATTACAATATGGTACCGCACAGCTGAATTGAAACTTACTTTTTGTCAAGTTCTTTGTTGATTTAGAACTTTATCTTTATTAGTTGAGACAGGCTAAAAACACGCTCAAATTCTAAAGTTAATACATCATTCGCTACAAAATTAAGAGTAGGTACGTTCTCAGTGAGTGATAGTTCGCGCATATTCTTAGATATTCTTTTAATTTAATTTTTTTCAAGAAGTTTCATAAACTTACTGTTATTACTATTGCCATATATAAAGAACAGTGTTACCATTAAAGCGGTTAAGCAATAACGACACATGTGATGCGTAATTTTCGTGTCTCGTTTTACATCGACAAATTCGCATTTATTCTCACCTCGCGCGGTATTGGGTGTTCCACAGATATCCGTGGTTTCATTCATTCATAAATGTGTCAAAAATAATAATTTCTCCAGTTAATGCGCAGTTAATAAATGCCTACAGGGCAAACGTACAGTCACAAACTATCTGTTTACCGAGATCGTGCCCTTAATAGTATTTCCGAGTGAAATTGATTTAAGCCAGCTTCATTAAGTAGAGGACTAGGCAATTTTAGTTGGCGAGTTATTTCACTTAAGTTTGTGAACTGTTATTGAAAACTGCTCTTGAAAGAGGGGGAAGTGAACCTGCTCGTTAAATCGACATTTTAATCCTCTTGATACAACCAACCACCCAAATACTGCGTTAATATTATGGTAAATTTAGTTTGTTTGATATTTTAGTTGCAAGTTATAGAGTATGATTTTTATACCACTCAGATAGCAGACAAGCACACTGCCCACCTGATGGAAAGGATGGGTACCGTGGCCTATGGACGTATGCAACACCAGGGGCATCCCAATCGTGCTGCCAACCTTGTATAAACTTTCTAATGCCCTTCTTGAAGAACCCCATATTGTAGTCGCTTGGGAAAACCACGGTAGGACGTTCATACCACAACCTGAGCGTGCGGTTATGTGACAACTCTAGTTAAAAATTAAACTTGTCAATCTTATCAGAGACATCGAACTTTATAAGCCGTTTAGCTGGTTTTGATGGTTATGTTGATATGATCATTATATATAGGTTCCCATGAATAGCAGGAACGGGAATAAACTTTCACGCGGGCGGAGACGCGAACATCAAATAATAAAAATAGGTAGGTGGTGTCAAATCTTAGGATGACTGTATAGTTAAATGAGTGAATACGAAAATGGTATTAATCAAACCATAAAAAATATTTACGGGTGTGTCATAAACAAATCTTAGTCAGCGGTTTTTAATGATATCATCATCGAGCGGCACTCGACGTCACGAATCTCGTTAACCTCGGCTGGGTGATTCCATTTGAAGTTTAAGAAGTGTTTACGTTTTGTGAGTTACATCAAATTTAATGTGCCTACTCCACAGATGTAGAGTAATTGAGATACTGCGTGTACATCAAATTGTATGAAAACAGAGCATGACATTTTTCTGGCTCCAGTAGTGTGAGTCATTTAGACTATAACTGAGTAACATATTTTATTCAATAAAATTCATTGGGTAGCCAGCTAACTATAGTCCTTCAGTAGACCACGGTAAGCACTTTTCATCAGGTGGGCCATGTGCTTGTGTATGAAGCACATATCTGAGTGGGAAAAAAAATGTAAATCCGTAATTGCGAACCGAAGTTACGGGCTATTGGTGCCAACAGACCCGAAGACTTGACACTTTATTCGGCCTAAACCTTAGGTAACTACATGGTGCCTAGATCGTAGTTGTATTTAGTGCGTCTTTCGTTCGTATTTTGTGGGGTTGCAAAGTTTCGGAAGTATATTATTTTGTAATAACTTTTTATAATCTTTGATCAGCAACATGTCAGTAATTTTTATGTTTAATATCGACCTGGAAGGTTATGTAGAGTAATGTAGGTCCTAATTTGGTGTAAAGGCGTGAAAAGCTGGTGCCCAAAACAAGTTTGGTGACACATTGGGTATTTGCGGTATCTAGGTCTTCTTAAATCTGTGGTCAGCACTTTTTATATCATAGCATCATTCGGTTTACAGAGCTGACAGTCTATTTATGTTCAGAAATGTATTAAAAAGTACCTATAGCTTTTTTAAAAATTCATAAACCCACATTAATAAGTTACTTTACAGCGTTTGATTGTATAATTCTTGTTAGATTTGAGTCCTATTTACAGCAAAATAATTCTGTAAACAGATGCGATTCTACCAGACTAGGGGTCTATTAGGTAAGTAGCGGTGTGATATACCTATCTATACGACAAAGTAGCAATCAGTATTTACATAGTTCCTAAGACAAACTTGCCATGCTTTGTATTTTATTCCGGAAATGAAATCCCTGTTTATTTATTATTAACTGATGCACAAAAAATATGAATAATGCAAACCCTAGTCTCAATGCATCACTTTGATGTATGCCCATATAATCCAGTAAAAATAAACGAAAATAGTGCTGGAAATTTACGGGAGTCTTAAATACATCATAATGGAAGAAATATCAAAAGTCCTCAGCTATTGGACTTCTGCATTTTTTTAAGGTCAAAGGTCAAAAATATTTGATTCTTGCATTTTTTACAAGCTTTTATTTAAGTTGCAATGTATGTTTGTTCGGGTGGAATCTTACAACTCAATTTTAAGGCACTTGCCCTCAACCGATTGAGCTGAAATTTGGTATGCACGTTCAGTTCGGATGACAATGCAAGAAAAAAATAAATAAAAAAAAAAGATTTTTTTTTAAAAAGGTTTTTCGAATATATTTTATCTAGTAAACAGCATTTGTTAGCGCAAACGTAGCTTGGACAAAGTTGTAGAGGTGATCCACGATATATTAACCGCGCAGGGAAATGATGCGTGAATAGATTATTATATGCGTGCCGCTCAAGGAGGTATTAGTTACTGAGTTATTGATCGAAAAGAGACGCGTGATAATTTATTTTGCAGCCAAAATTGGCTAGTTAGTTGGACGCCTAGGCTGTTCACTAAACGCAGGCATCTAATCCAATGGATGAAGAACAACTATACTAGTCATTGAGTGAGCCGGTTAACCAGATATGTCTGAACGTCATATAGCCTTTTTACCCGACTGCGCCAGAAGGAGGGTTATGTTTTCGAGAGCATGTTTGTATGTATAATGTTTGTATAATTGTTTGGCACGCTCTGCAGCCTGAACTTCTCTGAGGATTTTAGCTTGAGGGGTGTCATTAGATTCGTATTTACTGTGAGTGTGGCACTGGGTACCACAAAATAAAAAATAAAAGTGGCGGATTTTGGTAAAAAAATAAATCACTCAAATTTATCGAGTAGGGTATCCAAATGAAGGAAATTAAAAGACGATTACAAATATATATATTTCGTAACTAATAAGTATAAAATAAAATAAATTAAAAAACCCGACTGATGCTGAAAAGAGCGAAACAAGCTCTATAGCAGGCGGTACCGATTTGGTAATCTCAAACCCGATGAAAATTAATGGGAACCGCCTACTATAAAGCTTGTTTCGATCTTTTCAGCATCAGTCGGGTTTTTTATATTTAATAATTTCTTTTATTGTAAAATCGGACTGGTTGATTAACATTAATTAAATATAAATTAATTAATTAATATTCTACACAACGCTATCTAGATCCTTACCATAAGCATGGCTTAACTAGCTTGTGTTATGAAATCTAGAATGCGGATAAACATACTTAAATACTTTTTTTTGTAAATACAAACATATTATATATAGGAAACACCCAGACTAAATATGCAAATATATGTATACATTCACTCATACAAATATTTGCACTAAACCGTAATCAAACTCGCGCCTTCTGCGTAGCGCCACAGAGGCCGTCAATTAAAAGTTACAATATGTTCGCGACAGACAGACCATTTTTATCTAACTGTGTTCGCAATTTGTGATTATGTGTAGTAGATACAATCAAAATAAACATTGGTTTTGTGATCCAAAGTAATTAATCAGTATGAATAGTGTCAGAATAGTGTCAAACAGTGTCGAAACAGTGCAAACCGGCCTCTGATTGGCCACTGTATGATTCAGTCGCGCCCTCTGGGATAAGCGTTGGAACTACCTAAATTTGTAAACAATTTTGTATTATCTGTATGTGATTAATTTGTTAATTTAGATAGTAAATAATAATTGAACATAGATAAAAAATGTATGTAGTAACAATAGATGATAGTACCCAATATTTAACAGCAAGTTTGTAAACAAGAATCTTATAAGAATTTAATAAATGCCAATTAAACCTCACACATAGATACAAAACGCTGTAATTTCTGCATACTTTTGTTAATTTTAAAGAAATTATGTAATTTTTGTGTGCTGATTGATAATAAACAGATAAATAGTTTTGTTGCACACCTTTATAGATAATAGATATGTTAGAAATGTAAGAAATTGTATAGATAAGTGTAATAATTTGATATTGTCAAAGCGAAAATTACCGTGTAAAAATAAAGAAAATATCGACCGAAACTAGAGGCCCACATCAGGGTAAAAACTATTAATATAAAAGCGCAGGTGACTTTCTCGTCAGTGCGACACTCTTAGCCGGGTCGCCAGCACTATCTTAGAGCTCTGCTCAGATTTTGTACCTGAAATGGGTCACTAGTTTCAGAACGATTTTGTTCTAACCGAATAGAATTCTTTTATTTACTGGGTATCCCTTCAGAACTAATTCGGAACCTGGCCTTCCTGGCTGGTTCAGCTATCGTCAGAGACGCACGGGGAAACCTCCGCTTTCCTGTTCTCGCATACGATAGTTACAGTCCACCTTATCCTCAGGGCAGGAAAGTGTGCAAACTGAACCACCCCATGTACATATGGGCGACAGCCGATCAAGCGGTGAACGAACTCGTGTTCTATAACCGGGTTCGCTCGTCCACGTGAGGCCCGTCCAGTACACAATATATTACGAAAACAAAATGTACCTAACCATGTATAGGGACCAAATACTCGTAAGTCATATTTGAATTCCTTGCCTGCCTTTTCACCGGAGTTCTGAATTGGGTGACTAAGTTGTAGGTACATAGTGACACAGAGGTCGGATCTTTTGTAAGCTCGATATTTACTTCACGTATACAGAACAAGCAAACAAGGACATCTTCCAATTAACCAAGAACACTACAGGTACAAGTTGTATTGTTAGTTCTTCAGATAAATCAACATTAACGTCTGTAGTATTATGGAGGGATAATAAACCTGTAAACTTATGAGTTTCATGACTGTAATTCCACCTTTTACAACTGTTTTTGTGGATAATTCCGTTTTGGCCAACTCCTTAAAAAACTTACATCATTGTACTAAGTGCTCAACACACGTGCATTCAATTAGCATTGCGTAAAGGCATGTTAAATAGCCATATGTTACGTGATTATTTACTGAAGGCCAAGTAACGCTAGCCTATACCAGTTATCATAATAATATTGCAGTTCATCGTCCTAATTCACATAAACATCTTCATCAATTACTTCAGCGTCCAGATGCACTTGTATAAACAAAGTTACGCGGTTTGCCCTACTTAGGAATCAAAGGATCAGACAAGACGGTCCTAAACCGTAATTACCAAATTAATCTGGGATTAAAACCCATTCGCTTGGAAATATCTTGTTATGTAAATTAAATCGTATTTATACTATTAGGTTGTTATATATGAAATTGCCGAGATTTTCTTACAAATTCATGAGTTTGTTATTCCTGTAATTTAATAGCTATTTCCATTATTTATACTTGGTTTGAAAGTTGATTTCAAGATTTTACAACTCTGTATTAAATTTTGTTTTTATTGGCCGCTTGATAAATTAAATTCGATCTTCAAAAACAGTACTTCCTAAATGCTATCCATTTTGATGATAAATTTCGTATTACTTTTTTACAGCTGTCACTTTTCAAAAATGTAATAAAAGTTGCTGTTAGCTTAATGTTCTCTCATTCATACATGAAATTTGGATTTTTCATTCCTAAAAAAAATGCAAAAATGTTAGTAGGTACTGCAACTTGGATTTCCTCCAATTTCTTCAATAAAACGGCAGTTTCATATATAACGACCTATTGTATACATCTCTAATATGTAAATGGTTGATTGGTTACTGAGTAAGTTGACACTGAATGGGTGACCGTAGGTCCCTAACTTCGTTATATAGTTTTTAACGTTTGCATAGATTGAGTAATTTCGTTACTGCCAACCTTTTAACAGTATTATTTATCTAATAATAAAAGGAGAGAGTAATACACAGAATTATAGCGAAAAGTGAAAACAGAGTACGTTACTTCGACTTGCGGCGTAGTTACAAAAGATAGGGACGGACGAATGAACGTAATTGATGAACGGGAGCCCGCAGGTTCTCATGAAATTTAGATGAGCTACCGCGGCTCGACGTGACGAATCCGGTACGGTACGCCATGATGTAATTCTAACAGGTAGGTACATTATTAAATATCATATCAAAGTAATGATGGAGTATTTTCGTCATTTGACTTGTGAAATGTCTTCATTTCACAAGTCAAGTGATGAAAATTCTGTCAGTTTTCAAATTTTCGATGTTTTGAAATATGAGAGTGTCTTGAAGACAAGATTTAGAAAAGAAAGTCCGGGTTCAGCTTATTATTTATGAGTTTTACGTCAGCTTTTCCGAGAGTGATTACGCTTGACTTCACAGCCCTAAGAGGGAACCCTGCACCAGAAACTAGTCCGTTGTTTAACAGGTGCACCTTCTAGCTGGTAAGGTTGGCTTGGGAAGGTATTGGTAGAGCTCCGAAAACACCTGAAAAGGCTACCTTTATCTATGTGCAATGTACAAGATGCGAAAATTGTTCTCATAAAGATAACTGTTATTCACACACAATACAAGCAATTTTCTTATCTTGGTCATTGAGCATGCCTCTAATACGAGAAACAAAGGAAAGATTAAAACTTTAAAGGCTAGGATGTAAAACAGTAGGAACTATCTAAATATATATAACTCAAAGATGACTGACTGACTGACATAGTGATCTATCAACGCACAGCCCAAACCACTGGACGGATCGGGCTGAAATTTGGCATGCCAAGGGGATAAAATTTGGGATGAAATTTTAAACCGATCGGGCTAAGACTTTGCATGCATAAAGCTACTATGTTGACTCAACACTAAGCGATTACCGACATCCCCGTGGGCGGAGCTGCGGGCAACAGCTAGTAATTGATATTTATGTTCAATCGTCCATTAACAAACCTAATTGTGGTAAAATTAAACGTGCTGAAAACCGAAATATTGAAAACGGTAATATATTTATAATAAAAATTTCAAATCAATTAGATAGTGAAATATTCAGAATTTATTTAGTGCAAAATTACAGATCCATATATACAGATTAATAAACTTACTGAAAGCCAGAACGGAATGTAATGATTAATCTTCTTTTAGCCCTTTGAAATTTATTCGGTTCTTGTCAACGATTTCACGCCCCTTCGTGACAATCTGTCTCACCCAATTTTGGTGAAAACACTCTATTCACTAATTTTCTGCCCTGTTCAGTAAACTTATTGACTAATCAACTCTAAATAGAGATAAAGGAAGGGTTGTGAATGGGTCACTGACATTATTATTACATAGGGGTTGTATTACCTTGTAATTTGTTATTTGAACTCAAACTGAAGATCCTTACAACTCAATTCTCATTGACATTTGAAACGAGTTGCTTGGATTTGAAGTCGTGAGAGATATGATCGCGATATTGTTGACATAATAGTGTAATACTACACTAATAATGTACACTACATTTTGCATTCTATAATAAGGAAACTTTAAAAAGGCATTCAATTTCACACGCCCTGCGAAAATTGTGTAAGTTCACGAGACAGTTACTCTATAAGTAATGTTTAGTAATGAGATTACCCGACCTACCGTTACTGATACCTACGTAGTGATATAGTAAAAAAGAATTCTTCTAATATTATAAACGAGTAAATTTGTGAGGATGGATGTATGAATAGATATTTGTTACTCTTTCACATAAAAACTGGTGAATGGATTTTAATGAAACTTTACAATAATATAGCTTATACATAAGAATAACACAAAGGCTATCATCACGCTACTACTCAAGGGAGCGGAACAGTGATCCGGCTGGCATATACAGAGAAGTGACAGTGTAGTTATTTCTGTTGCTAAGCCACGTGCTGCTCAGCGCGCGGACTTAGCGGTTGGCGGTCAAGCAGGCCACCACAAATTATTTGAATACAAATAATTTACGCGCTCAAAGGGCTGATACTTGGTACAGGGTTGAATAAAGCATAGGAACGGACATAGGCTCTCGTTTATCGCGAAAGAAGGGGTTAAATGACAGGGGAGGGAGAGAATAGGGGATAAATGTTTGTAATTTTTAAAGATAACCTGGTGAAATTTGGTGCAGAGGTGAATTAGGGCTTGGGAACACTGCGCGATAAGTGTCATCCACGCGGGTGTCTTGTAGCTCATGAATTTCTGAAGAGGTAATAAATATTTTGTATGAATTTGTTTAAAAACTTATAGTCTTGGTCATGATGCGCTTAATGATATAGAATTAACATTAGATATAAATCGATGAAGGCTGGTCTAAGTTTGAATTGCTCTTATTTTTAATATTGTCTGCCACTAAATAATATTTACTATGTCATGCATGATCGTGATATAGTTCGCCATCAAATTTACATGTGCAGTGTATTGTTTAAAGTATTAAATTAAACCGTGGCAGATATTACTAGTAGTTGCCTGGACATCATGTGTCAACGATATAATCATAAAAATAAAATAAAAAAAACAAATTTCATATAGAGAATTTAGGAAAAAACTGAACGTGTGGAACAGGTCCTGACAGTTGACGTGAGGTCTTCGGAAGAAGCCAGCTAGGCTCCGGAAGCTCAAGATCTGAAGAGAAGTGTGCTTGCTTCCGCGGTCCTCTGAAACGAGTATTGTATAAAATTAAAAAAACCTCGCGTAAAATCCCCTTTTAAAAAAGCTCGTGTAGTGATGTGTTTTATCCCAACAAATATCAATATTACGGCAAAAAAAGTCGTTTCATTCGTAAAACTGTGGAGATCAAACCCCCGACCCCACAGATTTGTTATATGCTTAAAAAATTAAATTCGATACTTACTGACCTTTGCAAAAGCGGCTGTCTTCTGATCACCCAATGCCAAGAGTAAAACCTTCAACCCTCGTCGATCAATCAGCAGGAGTTTACAGATGAGGTTGACTTGGGCCCCAGGGATTTTGATAACACCCTTATGCACCCAAAATATTTTATACGTAAATTACACAAAGAACTACTACCTATTACTTTCATGGTCAGCATTTAACTTAACGTGTTTATTAATTTCAAAAGCTATTGCCACAAAAGGGATAGGATTCTGTCTTTGTCCGAATCAATTTGATTAAATAGTCGTACAGTCTTAGATTATACACAACCTCAAGAAGTCGTGGACTAATTATATTAAGTGATCCACTTTGCAGTGGAGTCCGTCAAGTCTGCCAATCATTGGACAGACAATCGGTTATACTATGCAAATTAAGTTTAATTATCGGCCAGAGAAACCATCAATTATAAATATTGAAGAGGCGTATTAAAATATCATACCTATTATGAACTTTCCTAAAATAGCTTAATAACTTTACCAATGATCCAAATTCATCTTAAGAAATTATTATCTTTAAGTGTCCAGTTTTAATAAGCGATTTCTAAGGGAATTACTAAGATAATTAAAGTACTTTGTAAGTTACCTTTGACTTCAGTACTGGTATTAGGAGTATTGGCGTTGGTATCAAAGAGTTATCAAAGTACAGTCTGTGTCGTCCCTTTTCTTAACGATCAATGAACACTGATATCTGGTTTTGGGTTCTCCTGAGATTAGAAACGTGCCAGTTAGGCAGCAATTTGTATACATAGTACGTATCTCGTCTCAATTATCATGTAGGTGCTTGCTTGTACACATGACGCAGGCTTTATTTAATAGGTTCTAGCTGTTGCCCGCGGATACGCTAGCGCGAATGTCGCTTATCGCGTCGTGTTATCTCTAATTCACCTCTCTACCAAATTTCATCAGGATATCTTCAAAAATTACAAACATTTATCCTCTTTTATCCCTTCTATCGCGATAAAAGGAAGCCTTTGTCCGTTCCTAAGCTTTATCCATCTCTGTAGTTAGCAACAGAAATAATTACACTGTCACTTCTCTGTATGCGGGCCAGATTTGGTGACATTAATGATCACTGCTCCACTTCCTTGAGTAGTAGCGTGATGATATATGTTATACTGTTATGTTTTATTCTGATGTATAAGCTTTATTATTGTTAAGTTTCATTAAAAGCCATTCAGTAGTTTTTACGTGAAAGAGTAACAAACTTCCATCCATCCATCGATACTCACAAACTTTCGCATTTATAATATTAGTAGGATATATGGTATTTTGGTATTCCTGTCTCATGTCTGTCAACCCAGGTTCAATAGAGTATGATCAACAATCACACCTGATTAGTGTCTAGCGTTGGCTTTCAATGAATAGCCCTATTGCATAGAGAATACGTTTTAATTTACCATTCAAGCGCGCAAACATATGTTAAGGCACGTACTACACGTAATCAAAATATACCTAGTTTAAAAAAACAGAAACGTCATCAAATAATTATTGTTTTTTAATTATCGTAGGTCCTTACAAATGCTATTGTAATGGGAAGCAAGGTCTTTGGTATACAGTATACACCAAAGAAGCTGTGAATAAGATCCCACAAGATAGAAATGGTATATGACAACGATTTCTGGCCACTATGAGAGCTTGTCTGCACGGGTAGGGATGCTGCAGTGGTCAAAATAGTGTGCTGGTGTGATATAGGTATGCAACTTTCTGCACTGGAGAGAGGTAAGGTAGCCCACACTTCATAAGGAGGTAACCTATTCTTCGATAGAAAGTTAAAGTCTGACTGGGTCATCTCCGCCGTCTATAATGTACACACCTTTGGTAGTGGACAGAACTGTTTTAGTTAAATCATAACTATTTACCGTCAACACCCATGATGTAGATTTCCACGACACAAAAAAAATATATGCCGAATATAAAGCATTGATAAACAGTTACGAAATTATTATGTTTTATATAAACAAAATGATAATAATTATTATCCCTGATTATGCCTGAGCCTATATACAAGTATTGACTCGTAAGTATCTCAGGTATATCATATTATCATTTTGTTTGTGCCATATGTCATGCATGCAGTGTCAACATTCATTTAACAATAAAGTCAGTGATTTGTCTCAATTGGCTATCCATAATATCTTTTTGCCAATGGTTATTCATTGAACATTATACATGTGTCATCAAAAAGGCTTCGTTGCAACTGTTGCACCTCATTACTGCAATGCGACCAAGTGAATAAATTTCGTAAAATACTTTTATTTCTTTAAACTTGTCACTAATCTACAATAGACATATAGATAGATAAGATAATACTTATTAGATAGATAACTAATCGTTTAGTTATTAAGTAAGTTGAATATTAAAAAAAAATACTCGTATTCAATCGTTAATAGATATACTAATAGAGACCAATTATATCCACAACACGATATGTCCCCTCACTAGAAGGCTGTCTCTAGTAAACTTCACGATTCGATACGCAAACTGTCTGATCAAACTTAGTAAGACCAGAAACTTGTGTGTCTATTAACTGGTTCTCATAGATTTTCATTAGTACCTCAAGCTATTCACCAATGTGGGCCTTAGAGTTAAACTATTTACGGATATAGTGTGACCTGATTCGTGTTTAGTTCTCCATTTCTTGAAGTATTCAAGCAACAATGTATTGATTTTGTTGTGGATATTTTGTGTTACTAGGTAAACTATTAGACCGTGATGGAGTGCTGACAGAGTGCAGATTGATCGATTAGCGATTGTGGGTGGCAGGAGTAAACATGGTCAAGTTCTAAATTTATAAAAAGTAACACCCAAATGAAGACACTGTAAGTAGGTCGTAGTCCCTGGTCCTGGTAAACATTTGCACAACTGAAAATGCGTGTATTTTTTTTTATAATGATTAGCTTTAATGTAGCTATACATGTTTTGGTACTACAATCAATGATTCATTCATAGATGAAGTTAATCGCGTAATTTGTGTTTTTTTGAAGTGAAAACTTCTTTAGCGGCGTTAAATGGGTAAAAATTGTTAAACTCGCGCGTCAGGATCGCTTGACCTTTGGACCGTAACCGACGACTGACGTCATACAATATTAGTTATAGACTGTCCATTTTGCAATATACTATCAATAGCTTCGCAGCATAGCGGTGAACGCTTCGACTGTAAGTCCTTATGGTTTCAGATAGTACCGGGTTCAAACCTGGCCGGTAACCTATTGAAATATCGAATTTCTGTTACCCGAATCTTAAAACCCCGAAAACGGTTGGTAGAACTTTTAAAAGACAGATGTAATGAATGACAACTTTCTATAATTCCGTTTTTCATTTCCCAGATGAATCAATTTCCAGGTGCACTAAAACCAAATTTTCAAATAGTATTTTTTTGTTTTCCATATTGTCATAATCCAAATATAGTTATACCAGATTCTCAGAATATTTTTTTTTGTTTCCCATCGTACCATTTTCCAAATAAACTATTACCAAATTTTCATAATCTTTTTATTTGGTTCCCATACAAATCGTGTTCCAGCTAAACTATATACAGGTATAGTAAAAATCAGTAAATTTATACGATTCATTTAGGGTGTGTAACGGTTGATATAATAATAAAAAATCTAACGTTCACTTAAGACATAAATAATTTCACCTTAAGAACCGGAGGCGCGGAGGGAGGGGAGCCCCTTATGTCGTAGAAAGAAATTTCATAGAATTTCGTTTCACAGAAAATACTTCATATAATATTTGGTTCTTATATTTTTATTTCGAATATTATTGTTTCAAAAACAATTTCCTACAATGAAACATATTTCACAGAAACACAATTCTTAATCAATTTTTTTTGTTTAACAAACTTATCAAGCTGTAGAATTATTTTTAAAGAATATTAAACCACCTTTATAATGTTCTAAATCACATTTTTAGCTGTAACATTTACAATTTTAACACCCCGACTCAGATTACCCCGAGTCGGATAGGTTAGGTTAGAAGGCTAATGCGGGAGCGGAGCGTAGCGAAGCTCCCGCATTAGGCCTTCGTGGTTATTTTTTTATAAACCACCCAGAAGTAGGAGCCCCGCGTAGCGGGGCTCCGTCGACCTTGTAGACGCATCAATTGTTTAGTACATAAAAACCATATATATATGATAATATGTTATTCTTTGTAATAAGTTTCTATTAAATAAACAATATAATGATTAAGAATAGTTGATTTGATATTCTATGAAATGATTATTCTAATGTTTAACTTTATATGAAACAAAATTCAATGATTTAAATTTCTTTAAAGTAAGTATTCTGTATATTGATTATTCTATGAAACGAAATTATGCGAAACATTTTCTGTTATACGAAACTATATTAAACAATTGTCTATAAAACAACGCACACCCGCGGAGGGCTGCGGAAGCGAGCATGGGTGCCCGAACTTTGTTACGCAAGGGCGGAAGGAGGAGGCAGCGCCGGAGAAGAGCAACACTAATGCTTGCCTGCTTGCCTGCATGCTTGCCTGCTTGCCTGCATGCCTGCATGCTTGCCGGTTTGATTGCCAGCTTGCCTGCATGCATGCTTGTTTGCTTACATGCATACATATATTTTTTAAGGCAACGTGTGTTTTGTTCAGTAGGTCTCCAATTGTAGTTAGTAGACGCCATATGAGGTTTAGTTTTAGGTTTAGAAATCTGGATATTGTTTGTCTGGATATCAATTAACTGGATATCAATTAATTGCATTTCAAAAATTTGTGTTTTAAAAATTGGGCTTTCGTGCATATGGATTACGGTCATCTGGATTTTGTGCATTTAGATTTCGTGTGTCTGGAACTCGTTCGTCTGGATTATAAAACGTCGTACAAATAAATAAATGGGCAAATGAAATTCGGAGTTGCGATTATATAGAAAATAAAACTTCGGAATTTGAAAAACCGGGATTATGAAAAATTGGCCAAACGTTTTCTGGATTATGATATTCGGAATGTTAAAATTCGGGATTAAGATAGGTAACCAACCTGGCCATATGACACTTTTTGTGATTATTTTTTTCTTCTTGTAATTTATTCCTTTTTGTGATTATTTTATCTTTTT
Source organism: Eilema caniola (assembly GCA_949126895.1). Taxonomy (NCBI): domain Eukaryota; kingdom Metazoa; phylum Arthropoda; class Insecta; order Lepidoptera; family Erebidae; genus Eilema; species Eilema caniola. The sequence continues at coordinate 14,853,612 of OX421477.1, forward strand.
GTAATTTATTAATTTCTTCTGATAGAAAATTAGCAGAAAATTAGTGATAGGGTCTATGATTGGCGCTGTATTATAGGTATGGTATGTTTTTTTTATCTTTTTCTATGTATATAACGAAGAAAAAAAGAAAGAAAAAGTTTTCACTTCTGTCGGCACTCCCAGAGTGCAACCCGTCTTTTTTTTTGTTTAATAGGAATTCAGTTTTAATATTTAGTTTTCAAGTATTTTTCAAGTAGGTATGAAGTAAAACTATTGTAGGTATTGTCGCCAGTCCTTGATTCATGAAAATTTTCAAGATATGTACATAAATTGAATAATTTATTAAGGTACATATCTGACAAATTTGAAAATTATGTAAATTAAATAACAATGTATAAAATAGACACAAATAATTCTGATGAGGAAACTTTAAAAAGGCATTCAATTTCACACGCCCTGCGAAAATTGTGTAAGTTCATGAGACAGTTACTCTATAAGTAATGTTTAGTAATGAGATTACCGGACCTAGCGTTACAGATACCTACGCAGTGGTTTAGTAAAAAAGAATTCTTCTAATATTACAAACGCGAAAATTTGTGAGAATGTATAGATTGATGTATGAATAGATATTTGTTACTCTTTCACATAAAAACTGGTGAATGGATTTTAATGAAACTTTACAATAATATAGCTTATACATAAGAATAACACATAGGCTATCATCACGCTACTACTCAAGGGAGCGGAACAGTGATCATTAAATTCAAAAATCTAAAAAATAATTAAATAACAATGTATAAAATAGACACAAATAATTCGCAAGTGAAGAAAAATCTTGTTAAAGGATCAATATTGGACACAGGCGACAGTCTCACTAGTCTCACGCAAGCAAACGACGGCTATATTTCAAGGTACAAAAGGGGAAACCTATTTTTAACTGCTTTATCGCGTTTAACCTGACTTCCTCCTAACTAATGTTGAAGATAGAATTATTCATAAGCACATTAGGGCCGCATGCTAATCCGACTCCCGTAACCCGAATTGATAACAATGTTCCATAGTCTAGTAGTTGAGACTAAATGTAAACTAAATCTTCATATTATCGATTGACACAGAAGTTCGTAATAGAACTATTTTTTTCTACGTTTTCATAAAGTTATCTTAGGTGAGCACCTAAGATAACTTTATGAAAACGTAGCCATCATGATTCCTACATTAGCATACCTGCAATTATATAATTTTCATAAGTTAAATGGTTTTACTTAATGTATTTTGTGTATAATACTCGTAATATATATATATATATGCGACAATATGTGTATGATGTATGGTCCCTTGTCCAACTAGGATCAAACAGTCTGTCAGTCTACGAAAAAATATAATTAATTGACATTTTATACGACGGCCCTTACTATCGATACTGAAAATGTTCGCGCTAAAAATATTGCAATCAAAATTAGAAATAAGCTGGCAATTAACTGATGATGATATAAGATACCGAATCCCGTGTTAGACAAAGTATCTTCAGCGGTGCGACGTTTGACTTTGAATAAAAAAAATTGCAGGCATCGTTTATATGAGGAATTTTTAGAGTTCGTTTATGATGGTGTTTTTTTAACAATTTTAGTAACTTTCAGCCGGATAAAAAATATTGTAACCTTGAATCTTTATCTAGACCGGAGTATATAGGTAATTGAAGCTTTGTCCAATCCGAGAATTGAATCCAGGACTTTAAGATCGCACATAACCGTTGGACCAAAGAAATAATTAATCACTTATTATTTTTAATGGGTGGTATATCGCCTTGCACCGTCTAGTGAGTGAGCTTGGCTTAGTTAAAAAGATGTTAGACCCAAAGCCTCAAAGAAACAATAAAATTAATATTCGATAAAAGTGTATACTCAGTCGAATCTGTAAACCATTTGTTGCAAGTCAACAGAGAAACCGCATCTACCTATCCATGAGTAATTTGAGGTGACCTAGTAGTGCTATTTGTATTGATACGCAAACCGCTGTGTTGCAATTGTCCCGACCGAAACGGTCATTCATCTCTGGGGATTGCAGGACAAATTGGGCAGTGCGGGGGTATTTATTACTTTTCACGTGATTAATAATAGGCTTTATCTGTTTCACTGCATGCTGGTAAATCGGATCAAAAGCTACATATATCACTTAGAAGATAAATAATTTATGTAAGACAGAATTGGATTTGGTAAGTTTATGGTAAGGGTGTAATCGTTCTGTCATTAGTTCTTCTAACATCAAATTCCTTGATTAACTCAATTTTGATTAACAGTGTAGCATTTGAAGAATAACCATGAGAAGAAATTGATCCTTCGTGGGAAATCATTCGGAAAGATAGTAACTATTTCGCAATGAAATAAAAAATTGATATTAACAAAAAAACAAACATTAACTAAGATATTTTTAAAAGAAAGTTAGTACTATAAAACAGCCCAATAAAGGGTGAACCTAGAATTTTACTTGTATCACTTTCGTAAAAGTATACAGCAAAGACAATGTATATAAATAAATAGCGCAGTAGACGAAATGCTCAAGTTGGCGAAAAGCGCTAGTTGACAAAATTACCTAGTTGGTATACGACTGCTACCCAAAAAAAATCCTAATAGCAATTTTCTTTCGGAATTCTTTTAGGGATGTAACTGGCAGCTGTAGGGTTTTTGGTCTATAATCCTACTTTTGTTTTTAATTTGGTTAATATAACGCTGAAGTGGTCCCTTTCCTTGGCTACTCTATGCCGAGAAAGGTCACTTTGACCCCGGTGGCCTAGTGCTGTCGGTTCCGGGTAAATTTTGTGATCTACATTTCCTCCTTCTTTCTACAGGTGAAGATTCCTCAGTGGTGCAGCTTATTGCCTGCTAAAATGCATGACCCAATTATATTTTAACATTTTATATTTTCCTATGTATTACTTCAGCCTTATCTTTAGTGCCACGAGACCGATGACCTCTACGGTCAGAGGTCACGTCACCAGCTTGCGCTGCTTAATTATTTCTCTTTTTGTAGCTTCTAGCTACACAATTCTGCCGCTGGGGAGATTATCTTCACCTGCTATATATTTAGCGGGCCACTGGACGTAGTTCGCTTGTGACATACTGACCCGCACTCTTTCTTTTTCCAGGGTCTTTGTATTGGGCTTCACGCCATCATTCGGTCGTGAGGCACATCAGTGAAGACCCTGGTACGCTGGCAACATCAGTAGCCGGGAGTCAACGAGCTAAGTGCTAAAAGCACTCAGCAAAACTGACCAAATAACGCCTCGGCAGAATATTTATTGCGAAGAATTATCTCAGGGATGGACCCTGAGATTCATTACATTATAAATACCCAAAATATAAATTTTATGTAACGTACTATTTTACATTAGATTACAAATTGTATTATCAACAAATTAATTGTTATTATTCATCTCTGATCTTACCCGTAGCCGGTTAAGACGTTTTATTAATTAATTTCACAGTGCATATAAATCATATTTGAAATAACTTCACTTAACGTAACATTACCATCATTTCAAACCCAAGCATAAAATATCTTTTAGTTATAAATTGGTGGGTAGTTTTGACAAACAGCTGACTTTTATTTTGCTCCCAATTATAATTAAATTAAAAATATATACAAGTTTACTAAGCTAATTATATGTACAATAATACTGAGTAATATCCATCACCTACCAGTGTGAGTGTTATCCTCAATATTCAAGCAGCATTAACCACATTAACAACACTAATATGGAACACATGCAAGAGTCTCTGTGTGATCTGAAGAAGATGTTCCATGAGGGTCTTGCAAAATTTGAGACAAGATTGCAGAAAGTCACTGGTGCATCGGGGGTGGATGACACAGCAGGTATTGCAGCGGACTTTAGTGTGTTTAAAACATTCACATTAAGGGCTCTAAACCTACTGCAGCATCAAGTGGAGAAGATTCACCATCAGGTTGATAGCATAGAAATGCGTGGACGCCGAAAAATTCTTCTTTTTCATGGAGTGACTGAGCTGGAGTCCGAGGTAACTGTTTCTGTAGTTAACGAACTAGTGAAGCACAAAATTAAAATGGCCAACTTCGTTGCTTCTGATATCAGGCGGTGTCATAGAATGGGACGACCATCAGCTGCAAACAAACCAAGGCCCATCCTAGTAAAGTTCGAGAAGGTAGAGATTAGGGACAGGGTCTGGTTCTCTAAAAGTACACTGAAGAGCACTGGTGTGACTGTCTCCGAGTTCCTTACAAAGCCGCGACATGAGGCTTTCCTGGCTGCGCGTGAAAGATTTGGAGTCAGTAAATGTTGGACGCGTGAGGGTTATGTCCACATGATAGGTCCCAACGATAAGCGTCATCGTATTACTTCGATCCATGAACTCAACAGTATAAAGGATGTGTCCGGAAAGCAGCCTGAACCCCCGAAGAGTACTAGTACTACAGCAACTTCCACTTGTACTAGTTCCAAAACTAGACGTACTGCTGTAACAAAAAGGTAGCTTGTCTTGTTTTATGTTTCTGTTTCAAATTGTTGCATAATTCGGGTAGTTAATATACACATTTTATATTCAGATTTCACCCTCTTTAAGGAACTGATAACTGTAGGTACCAGCACTAGTAAATTAAAAATTCAACGTACAGCAATATTATGTAACGATATCTTGTGGAATTATTTGCCATATTTGCCTATAAATGTCACAATCCCAAAGTGTCAAGACATCAAAACAGAATACGTTCCGTTCGATGTTTGGCATTAAGATCGGATACATATCACATTTAGTTTATAAAGTAAGTTTTGTTACGACTTTATTACCTATCCGATTGGTATTTTGATATTTTCTTATTGCTCAGTTCCATATTTCTATTGGTGTTTTCATTTGTTTTCTTTTTTATGTTATTTAATCTTTTTTTTTATTTTTATTGTGTGTGTGTTTTTTTTTTTTTTTTATGGCTTAGCGCCTGTGGTAATTTATAAACATCAATCTCTGACACTCAACTGGCGGGTGGATGGAAATGGTGTTGAATTTGATACACTATTTGTATGCACTTTATATTATTGTACACTTATTATTTATATATTATATATATTTATTTATATATATAAATATTTGACTTTGAGCATAAAATATTATATATTATTATTAATGACTGAATTGGCCGATACCGATCATAGTAGTGAATGTGATAGTACTCAGTCTGTATCTAGCCTCGATGATATTTGTGTGAGCGGTCCTTCACTTGCAGACACTTTGCGTGCTCAGTTCTCTGATGTTCCTAGAAATTTTAATGTAGTCCACTTTAATGCTCAGAGTATTCCCGCCCATTTCCCTGATATGCTGGCGTGTTTCGACTGCAAGAATATCCATGCGATACTTATATCTGAGTCTTGGCTACGGCCAAGTCACCCAAGTACCGCCTACTCTCTTCCAGGATTTAATTTAATTAGAAATGATCGCGATGATGGTCGCGTTGGTGGTGGCGTTGCAGTTTACCTGCGTACGCAAATTCCTTTTCGCATTATCGATATATCAGCACAACCACCACCCGTAAATGGGGGCGAACATATGTTTTTAGAATTGGACCTGTATCATAGCAAGGTTCTACTGGGTGTGTACTACTGTCCTTCATCAGGTATAAATTTTTTCTCATCATTTGAAAGCATTCTGGAAAACTTAACACCCAACTACAGTCACACAATTGTCATGGGAGACTTCAACACCTGCCTGCTAAAAAATGATTCCCGCACTTCTTCTTTTCAGCGCTCAGCTCTATCCTGCAACCTGTCCATTCTTACTCTAAATGCTACACATCACTATCCTAACTGTATTCCAACCCTTATCGATCTTATCCTAGTATCATCCTTGCAACATGTCGCTAAGCATGGTCAATATCATGCCGACATGTTCTCCTATCACGACCTTATATTTCTTTCCTATGAACTTCAACCTCCTAGAGCCAAGGCAAAAATTCTTAAGCAGCGCAATTTTCGTGGCGTGAATGTTGATGCGCTTCGTGGGGACGCTGACGACATTGACTGGGGACCGCTACTTGCGTCGGATTGTGTTGATGACAAAGTTGGTATTTTTGTTGGGAACTTAGTCAAACTTTTTGACAAGCATGCACCAGTGCGAGCAATTAAAATGAAACATCCACCAGCTCCGTGGCTCACCGATGCAATTAAGATCTTAATCGCCAAGAAAGCTGCGGCCAAATGCAAATATAAGTACCGACCATCTACCGCCAATTTGGAAAGATATGTAGCTATACGAAATCACTGCAATAAGGTGTGTAGGGACGCACAACGCCAATATATCCATGTCTCCATTGAAGGTGGTGAACCATCAAAAGTATGGAAATTTCTGAGAACGATAGGAGTTGGAAAGTCCAAAGAAAATATCACTCAAAACGTTAACATCGAAGCACTAAATCAGCATTTCTCATCTTCGTCCGTTTTTGGAGGGACTGCTAAGGTAAATACGCTTAACTATCTTTCGTCACTTCCGGCTCCTAACTTTTCTCCCTTCGTCTTTAATCAATTCACTGATTGTGATGTTAAGAAGAGCATAATGTCTATAACATCAAATGCCATCGGAAATGACTGTGTTAGCCGTAACATGATTGTGCCAATTCTGGACCAGATCCTTCCCATTATAACTCATCTTCTCAACTTCTCTATCTCTAGCGGCCTCTTCCCAACTGCGTGGAAAGAAGCACAAATTATACCTTTTCCAAAAAAACGCAATCCTTCTTCTTTTTCCCAGTACCGACCTATATCTATATTACCGTTCCTGTCTAAAGTACTTGAGCGCCTTGTCCACACACAGCTTAGTAATTTTCTTGTAAGAAACTCGCTACTGAATCCATATCAATCTGGTTTCCGCCCTGGTCATAGTACGGTTACAGCCCTGGTGAATGTGACGGATGACATAAGACTAGGCATGGAGAAGGGAAATCTAACAGTACTTACACTGCTGGATTTCAGTAATGCTTTTAACACAGTGGATTTCGAAATCCTACTAGGTATACTACGCTCTATTTTTTTTTTTTTTTTTTAACGTGTGGAAACCCCCACGGGCTTCACCCCATCGGTGCCGACGATGGGGTGGGCGTGTCGGAATCGGACCGACTAAAACCACACGGTGTCCTTCCCCAGTTTCCATTGCCGGGCACCCCGGGTAAGCCCTCGAAAGGATGACCCCAGGGTTGCCGGCGGACATTGGCCGCCACCGCGGCCTCGCCTGGTGGGGTCGGGTTATATCCCGCGTCGGTGAGTTGGCAAGCGTGTGTAGGACACACACGACACGCCTCCGCCACGGCCTGCTTCTGTAAGGACGGCGAGTCGGCCATCTGCCGTCCTCAGGCCCCGATCATGGAGGTCGGTAGTCCCGGGCGTAGACGAGTCTGCGGCGTCCACGCCGCAGACTGCGGAACTCAGGGGGCAGGGTTCTCTCCCGCTCCCTCTCCGCCGCCTCTTTCGCGCGCATTACCTGCTCGCAGAAAGCGGCGGCGGCGTGCCATTTGCTCCCGTCGGAAACCATGGCCCTCACCATGGTCTCCAAAGAAAGAATGTCCACGCCCAGGACCGCAACGAGATCCCGGCGTTGATTCGCCCACGCAGGGCACCCCACCAACGTGTGGAGCGCCGTGTCTTCGCCAGGATCCTCGCAGTGCTGGCACTGCGGTGTTGTCTCCCGGTGGATGCGCCATAGATACTTACCGAAGCACCCGTGCCCGGTAAGTATCTGGCACATCCGGTAGGAGAGGTCACCGTGGTGCCTCTCCAACCACTCCTTCATGATCGGTCTCACCGCCGCAATGGTGGATTCCCCCCACCTTGGATGCTCAAGTCGCACCCACCATGTCTCCATGAGTTCCCGGCGGAGCTGGGACCGCTGAGCCCTGATTTCTCGGGGCTCCGGCCTATGGCCCCGCTCCAGTGCCTCCTTGCGCCACTGATAGAGCAACGCAAGGGCTCTCGCTTCCAGGTCCCATGGAGGGGTCCCGGCTAGGAGACATGCCACCTCGACAGAGATCGTGCGATATCCTCTGATCACTCTGACGGCCATCGCTTTTAATGGGCTGTTTAATACAGCCACGTTGCTGGCCGCCAGAGTCTCCGCCCATACGGGAGCCCCGTACAGGGCCATGCTTCGCACGATCCCCAGGTACAGTCTCCTCGTGGGGGCATTGGGTCCCTTGAGGTTGGGCATTAGCCGCGATAGCGCGGCCGCAGCCCCCCTCAGTTTTGGGACCAGACTTCGGAGATGGGGTCCGAAGTCCCATCGGCTATCGAGTACGAGCCCAAGGTACTTCATCGTGGGCTCGATGCCGATGTTTACGCCCCCTACGGAAATACTGGTTCCCGCAGGTGGCCCCCTCCGAGGCCCGTGAAAACACATAGCCTCGGATTTGTGGAGAGCCACCTCGAGTCCCAGCCGCCGTATTCGACCCACGACTTGAGCAGCCCCTGCCGTGGCCTTTAGTGCCACGCTTTGGTACGTTGCTCCCTGCGCCATAACGAGGGTGTCGTCAGCATAGCAAGTTATGCTGACACCCTCGAGCAGCGTTCCGCGCAGCACCCAGTCGTATCCGATGTTCCACAGGAGTGGCCCTAGGACCGACCCCTGCGGAACACCGCACGACACTTCTCGCCGCCCTGGCCCTAGCCAGCTCGGGTAAACTATGGCCCTTTCGGATAGGTATGCCTCGACAATGCGGCGGAGGTAAGGAGGCACTCCATGATACGCGAGAGCCACCCTAACGCAGCTCCAAGGTAGGGTGTTGAAGGCGTTGGCAATGTCGAGAGACACTGCCACCACCACCCCACCTCGCGAGACTACTTCCTCCGCCAAGCGCCTCACGCGCATGATCCCTTCCACGGTGGAGCGCCCCCGGCGGAAACCGAACTGTTTGTCCGCCAGATCTGGCCCCACTTTCGTGAGATGCTCGACGAGTCGCTCTGCAATAATCCGCTCAAAGAGCTTGCACACCTCGTCGAGCAACACGATCGGCCGGTAACCGGATGGCTGATCCGCCGGCCGCCCCGCCTTCCGGATAAGGACCAGTTTCCCCGTCTTCCACGCAATTGGAAACTGGCCCCTTTCGAGGCATGCGCTAAAGAACGCCACCAGTCGAGGCCCTAGTTCTTCAAGGGCCAGGACCCATGCTCGGCCTGGGATGCCGTCGGGTCCGGGGGCAGTGCATTTCCGGGCTTTAAGCCGGAGCACTGCTACCCCCAGCTCACTCTCCCTGACTTCGGGCACATCGCTCTCGCTATTATCAGCGTCAGGCGCCTGAGACGGAGCCATTTGCGGAGGAACATGCTCCTCCGCTCTCGATGGGAACAGAGAGCCCAGGATTCCCTCCAGCTGCCCAGGCTGGAGGCTCTGGGTCAGTAGGGGCGCCCTTGGGCGGATTTTGCCCCTGACCGCAAGGTAAGGGCGCCCCCATGGGTTCTGCTCCAGAGACTCCAGCAGCTCTTCGCGGGCCCGCCGTTTGGCTTGTTTTATGGCTTTCTGGAGGGTCCTCTTGGCTCCCTTGTACGCCTCGTATAGCTCCGCCTCTCGGGCTGCCGCATCATCTGGGCGGCTACGCCTCCGGCGAAACCTGGTATACCGGCGGCGAGCGGTCACACACGCTGCTCGCTGCTGTGCGATCTCCGCAGACCACCAGTACACCTGCTTCTTTGCCGGGCTGGGCTTAACCCTAGGCATCGCCGCATCGCAGATATGCGACATGGCTCTCCTGAACCATTCCGCCTCTGCGTCGACATCGGCAGGCCTGGCCGGTGACGGAATCCAGGCCTGCACAATGGATGCCTCCAGGAGAGCCTCCCGATTCAGGCGCCTGAGCGCCCAACGTGGATCCGGGGGGTTCGCGATAGTCGGTGGCAGGTTAGGTGGAGGGGAGACGTTGAACCGAATGTACTTATGATCGGAAGCCGTCTCCTCCTCCTCCACCACGCGCCATCCCTGGACGCGGCGGGCGAGAGCAGGGGTCGCGAACGTGACATCCACGACCGAACTGAGCCCCCGCCGCTCCCAGGTGGCGACACTCCCCCGATTGAGGACCTCCAGACTACGGGTGTTGGCCCAGTCCTCTAGAACTCGTCCCTTGTCATTGGTTTCCCGGGAGCCCCAGGCCAGAGACCAGGCGTTGAAGTCTCCCAGGACCAAGACAGGACGAGGACGGCACGCGGCGAGAACGATGTCCAGTTCAGCGAGCCGTAGCTCAAGCTGATACTGGTCAAGGCTTGGCGAGAAGTAGTACTACGCTCTATTAACATATCTCCAACGGTGATTGATTGGTTTCACAGTTACCTGTCTGGCCGCCGGCAACGTACGCGCATAGAGGACTCCTTTTCCTCATGGTGCGATATAACAGTCGGTGTGCCGCAGGGTGGCGTTCTATCCCCATTACTTTTCGCGGTTTTTATAAACTCAATCTCAAAACAATTACTTTCATCCTACCACCTTTATGCAGATGATCTTCAAATTTACACTCAAGCGCCTCTGAGTCAACTGGCCGAAGCATTGAACACTCTAAACAAGGACTTGGAACGTGTATGTGAATGGAGCCATAACTATGGACTTCAGGTAAATCCAGCTAAGACGCAAGTCATTGTTGTGGGAAGCCCTTGGATCATGTCACGCATTAATTTTACGCACTATCCCCAAATTGTATTCAATGGTACTGCTCTCGAAATAAGTAGTCACGTAAGGAACTTGGGTATTTACATAGATAGCACTTTGTCCTGGGATTATCAAATACAGGAAGTCAACCGCAAGCTGTTCGCAGCGGCGGGGTCCTTGCGTAAATTGCGAGGCTTACTTCCGACTGCTACCAAAGTTGCACTTGCGCAAACTCTTTTACTCCCACTTCTTGACTACGCCGACGTCAGCTATCTAGATCTCACTGAGGAGCAACTCGACAAGCTTGAGCGTCTTCAGAATTTTTGTATTAGATTTATATTTGGCTTACGCAAATATGATCACGTGTCCGAATTCCGTAACAAACTCAAGTGGCTCCCAATTCGTCTTCGTCGGAATACTCATATACTTTCTTTATTGTACAGCGTACTATTTAATCCTTGTACTCCCCAGTATCTCAAAGAACGATTTAGGTTCCTTGGTGACACAAATACAAGATTTCTGAGATCATCGGAGAATTTGAGACTAGCAATGCCACTGCACTGTACGAGTTTCTATGACAAATCGTTCACTATACAGGCGGTTCGTCTGTGGAATCTTCTGCCACTACAAATAAAAAGAGCACAGTCACTGGAGTCTTTTAAACAAATGTTAAAAGAGCATTATTTATCTTCCCTGGCTTGAGTAACTATATGTACTTTGTTATTTTGTGTATTTATAATGTTGTGTAGTATAATATGGATATATGTGTATATGTATTGTATTATGTATATATTTTAAATATGACTGATATTTATCTCGTTTATACATCTAATCTATTATCTTGTCATTTTCACTTCTTTTATAATAATTGTACGCTACCCTGTCATCTCTTCTGCTTCTATCCATCCAAAGGTTGCCTGGAAGAAATCGCTGTTAGCGATAAGGCCGCCCATTGTACATTATATATAAACTTTAAATTGTTATCGTATTATACTGTTATGGTGTACAATAAAGAATATCTTATCTTATCTTATCTTATTATAAACTTATTGGACACATCGGACAGCTTGAAATACTCCTACTCAGGACTGAAAGGCTGTGATTGCTTCGGCGTGCTCTTAGAATTGGATGTAAACAAGGCAAGTAATGCACTCCATTCAGCTTTAGATAGTATGTTAAAAACACATACTAGTGAAAATATAATCGGTCGCTCAAAATTTGTATGGAAACCGAGGATTGCCCCGGGACTCATAAAATGCATGTACCACAGAGACAAACTGCATCAGGCCAATCATATAGCGCCAATCATCGAACCTATCACTAATTTTCCGCCAGAAGAAATTAATAAATTACAAAAAGAAAAAATAATCACAAAAAGTAATGAATTACAAAAAGAAAAAATAATCACAAAAAGTATCTAATAAATTACAAAAAGAAGAAATAATCACAAAAAGTATCAGAAGCACAGGTTCGAACCCGGTACTATCTGAAGGACTTACAGTCGAAGCGCTTACCGCTAAGCTACGAAGCGTAGCTAGCAAAGCTAGCGTACCTAGCAAAATAAACACTCTGTAGCTAGGAATGTTGTATGAAGTCATGTCGTCCTACGTCACGTGATCCTGATGCGAGTTTAACACGTGATCCTGACGCGAGCTTAACACGTGATATAATGGTAAACTATTAACATTAAAACGTATCATCTCAGTAGCTAACTACTGTAGATCTAAGTGAACGCAATATTGTAATTTATTTTCTTGGTAAATTAACAAATCTTAATTATTCATACATGTACCCTAGCTAGGGAATAGAATTAATTTTCACTACACAGTCTAAATTCAGATTTGCGTGGTATTCGGTTGGTTGCGTTCTCCGCCATCTAGAATTGAAGGGTAATTATTTGTTTGCAGAATAAGGTGGTTTATTTTTAATTATACTCAAAAATGGTCATTACGAAGTTGTTTAAAATTCATACAATTTTGGTCTTTATTATTTTTTCTAGGATCGATTTATACCCCAAAAGGTGGTGGTGAATCTTTGTTTGATTTTTTTGACATACGAAAAATTCCTAGTGTCAATTTTCTTTCAGAATTCATTGGGGAAGGTCACTGTCAGCCTACATTCATACAAAGGTTTACAGTTATCTAAATTTCTGCCCCGTCTTAACGGTTCACTTTTTAAACCCGTATTTACAAATCGAATGAGGAATTCATTTTTTTTAAAGAATTTAAACGACCGAAATCACTAATATTCCTTCTAACCCCTCCACCTAAGCTAAATTGCTTGTGTTAGGAGCTGGTTCACGTCGGCAGTGTAATGGCCAGGATTCGAACCCGGAACCTCTTGATCGTAAGGCCGACTCCTTAATCTTTTATTGGTGGACTAGCTTAATTAATGCATTCGTGATGTTATGTAGGAATTTGTAGGTAATTAATATTGCGTCATTAACTTAATATATGTATCGCTGAAGAATGCCGTTGTCTTATATTAGTTGGTCATAGTTATATTATAAAAAAACTCGGAATTTCCTAGTTTTTAAGGATTCTCGCATGCTTGGTAAACATTTCCTTGCGCAACGTAATACCCAGAAGAAGAGATGTTTGATATTTATCAGCGAAAATTACCCACTTGTAGTCGCTGCTAGTTAGATAAAGGCTAGATGACATCGCGAAAATTCATTTTTGTGTCATAGAGTGCGATAAAGACACTTTAGTACTTATATATCTATATGTCCAACTACTGTGCAGTAAAGTTTGTTTAGATAATAACAATAAATTGATGATCCGGAGAGACATATAAATTTTCTATGTGCCACTTTACTGTACACATAAATATATATGTGTGTATGTATTAGTTTATGTATGCATGTTGTATAAATGTAATACGTATATGAGTAGGTATATAAAATGCGCTTGCGCATGTTTGTTCATGTTTGTATATTCATATATCATTTTTAGTCATTTCCACCAACTACCACCTGTTCTTACACTTAACTCAAGTCCATCCAAAGGTTGCCTGGAAGATATTGCCTATTATGGCGATAAGGCCGCCCTTTGTACAACAATCGTATATGTAAGTTATATTTCACTCTTAAAATTTTATGTAAATGTTGTACAAATAGTGTTATTCTATTCTATTCTAAAGAGATATAACACTGAATTAAAGCTATTTTGACTGTATAGGTTACAATGCTAATCTTCTGAAGAAACCACCTGATTTATATAGATTTTCAATCCAATAAAAGTGTAATAACTATCTCGCAAATGTCACCTTAATCTCACAATCAAATCAAGATTCAGCTGCTTCGTAGAAAATTGGCTAATTGATTTCAGCATAATTGGTTGAACTGGGATGTAAAACAAGGCCAGTAGGTTCACCCTGGATTGGTGAGGAATAATTTATATCAAAGGTCGATCTGTAGCAGTCAGACATATTATATCGCTTCGTCTATTCATGGCACGTAGGGTAAACAAACAAGCTCTCGATGTATGTGGCTATCACTCGAAATGATCCTTTTTGCTACCCTTCGCCGCTTATTTTATACTCAAACATTAAGGACCCAAATTATAATCACAGTAGTAAATTGCAAAGTTTTCTTTCAATTTAATATTAAGTATATCACAATACAATGTGCAGTAAGAAATGGTGAGTGAGTAGGCATTTATAAGTGAAGTTGCGTAATTCAGTTCGCCAAAAATCTACTTATTACTTATTAAGTCAATTTCTTTTTATCCACAGAAAGAGATTTATGTATACATATGTCGCCGCTAATTAGCTTAATAAGCCATCCAATTAACTGCCTAGGCAGTTAACTAAACAGCGCCATTAAATTAACGGCCTGAATGATATTCAGCTGTCTCGTTTATTGCATCATTTATTAACCTGGCTGACTAATGCTTAGGCCAATCGTTAGATGGGGCACTACCTCGAAATAAGATAGAAAATTACACACATACATATACATTCTTACACCTGTAAATCCCCGAGGGGGTAGACAGAGGTGTATTCACAAAAAAATTGTGATAGATTTATTGTGATAGCTGCGCAATTGGACTTGGTTAGGTTAGGTTAGGTTAGAATTCGTGGTAATATTTTTTTATAACCATGCAGATATAAGTAATTTTTCTAACTGTTTAATTAAATGGCTAGGCAAGTATTTAAACGTTATCGATACAAGCTATTTGCCAGCCGTTTAATTAAATGGCTGAACACCATTCAGGCCGTTAGCTGAATGGCGCCGTTTAGTTAACTGCCTTGGCAGGTAATTGAACGGCTGATTAAGCTAGTTGGCGGCCACACATACATAAATCTCTTTCTGTAGATAAACAAAGACAACGATTTTATTCGTGCTTTATTTCATTTGTCCTTAAAGTAACATCTATTACAATTTATTTTTGTTATATACACTTATAACATAATAGGTATAATCGGTAAACAGAAGGTAAGTGGAATAGATAGGAAGTGCAATGTGGACAAGGGTGCTATGGAGCAAATTGTGAGAGGCTAATAGATTGTATATCAATCTCAAATTCTATAGAGTTTTGAAATTATTTATCAAAGCAGTCATTTGTCTTAACTAAGTATTATTTCTATGTTATTAATGATCTAAATGAAAATAATTGTTTTGGTTCCGTCTTGATTTTGTTATGAAGTTTACAGGTATTGGTAAACAATAAATGGAAAGACAGTTGTTATTGTTTGTCTGAAGTGAATTCCATTTCTTTCATTTCTCAACCATTTGAGCCTATGCGCTGTATATATATTTAACTCAAATATAAATTGCAAATGTGAGAACGTGTAAAAGTACATGAAGCATTACAAAAGTGTGCTGTCTCTGAAATATCACCTAAGTGACATTCGAATCAAATTTGATTTTCAACATAGATTACCTTCGACGAGTAAAACTAAAATATAAAATAAGGCCTGAAGTCTGATATGAAGTTGTACTTTTTACTAAGTATCTACATACGGAATTGTCAATTTCATATCTATCTACATACCTACCTCAGTAGGCAGCTAATCTGTATCGCGTATCTTTATGTTAATGAAGCGCTCCACCTTGTTCTCATTCATCTGCACAGAATATTATGATTTTTGACGTAGACGATGTCTTAGATACGCGCATTTCATTATTGTGTTCTATTGACATTCATCCGGTTACGTTATGATAACATTGTTCTGGCATAACAACATTTCTGCGAATACAGGACGTATTTATTTTCGTTGCTCCCCGTAAAAAAGTTTCGAGATTATGACAATGTTTGAGATCCGTTCATTATTTCCCTGTGTTTAATACAAAAAAAATAGAGTAAACAATTTCTCAATAGTTGAAATTCTGTATTAGAAACTATATCTACTAAAGTATTGTGCATGCAATGCGTATCTATTGCTTCGCATTGTGTTATTTCCAACTGGTTTATTTAAAATTTTACGATGTTGATACGAATTCCGATCCAATTTGGACAGTGTCACTGGTATTTGACACTTGATTATAATGCAATGAAATTCTTTATGAAAATTATTTTTGCTGCGTAAGTGATGCATTAATTTACACATACAGAGGAGGTTTGTGAAAAGTATATGTGTGATGATAGGAGATGATGATGATGAATCGCTTTTGTCTCAGTATACAATGGCATGAGTATGTATGTGTGTTCTATTCCGTCCTTTCAAAATTATATAATAGTAATTAAGCACAAAAAACTATTACTAACACTACTACAAACTTATTTATTCGAATGATCATAATGCGCATTATTTACTTGACATTTTAAGTGTACGTAAGGCGTATCACGTGTGCCGTAAAATTTATAACAGCAATAAAAAATGTAGTGTTCCGGCTTTGATACGATATACGATATCGTTACACTGACTATAGCTCTGAACTGAGCATCAAAATAAAACATATTATGAAGAAACCATTGATGTGCGATAAAGAAAGCCATAAAACCTATTAACAAATATACACTGTTATAAACTGTTCAATAGGTCGAAGAGGATTAGCTTTGGATTTTGAGGTAACCGCTACCTCCCTCGTTAGATTACATATAGGAGGTTAGAAGGAAAACATGTAGGTATATAATTGATCCGCTAATCCACCTCCCTACTCAAGCCCCCCTACTATTGTATATATATGATCTTTATCATTAAGATTTCTCGGAGAAGAGCTATAACGATAAGATATGATAACAAATGAAACATAAAAATACATAAACTAATAGAAAGAAATATTAAGAAATTGGGCCTTGATCGTAGAAAACTAACAATAAGTCAGAAAGTTAGATAACTGAACAAAAATTCTTGTATACACAACATAAAGAGAATAAAATGTTAACTTGGAATGGCGAAATATGAAAGTGAGAAATGTACGAAGTTTGGGACATAATAAAAATATAATTTCATTGAGGCATGATAGTACGCTGTAAGGATGTATAATTTTATTTACAAACGGCCCAATGCTAAATAATATAAATGCTAAAATAATCATAAAGCAGTTAGCTTAGATCTATCTATCTTTTCAATACCAGAAAAGTGTGACGAGTGTGTTGCTGCACAATACATCCTGTAAAAAGGCTTTGTAAGTAGACTAGTAACGAGTGAAATCAGCCAGTAAATCAAATCAAATCAACCTACATAATTTTTTTAAGAAATGGGATTTTTTGAAATGTATGAAGCCCCGCAACACTGCTGTGGCAGATTGTGACAATTCACCGATTGTGACACCTTTGTATAGACCTATATAATATAGAGCCATTGGTTTGTATAAATATATTTACATATTTTACATAGAAACACTTAGGCAGTAATACATATTCAAGTATATAAATCTTTACACTTCGCGGGCATCGAACCCGCGACCTCTACGCTCTACCGCACGGTACACAGGTCGTTGTATTATACGTACTTTATATTTAAATATATAAATTATACGATCATTAAAAGTTTTTATCACTAACCTATTTGTTTATCACTTATGAAAATAATTATTTCCACCGTCACTTTATAACTGTGAAAATATTTCGTACACACCCACAATGTGAGGTAGACAAGACAAGCTGTTAAGTAAATGTATAGGATGCAGAGAAAACATAAATGTATATTTTGATTATCAATAGCGTGTTTTATATATCATATTATTTGCATGACAGCTTCGTATTGGTACTGGTAAACCGCGATACCAAATTTTGATACTTACAGTTATGTAGTCTAGTAGTATACACTAAAAGCATTGTGATCCTTTAATAAATCCTCATATTACAAATTATAATACGAACTTTAGGTCAGATCCGAAAGCGAAATCTGTTTATGAAACTAATTAGCGCTTGTGACTTTGAAAGTGGTTTCGGCGACAATCCTTATATACGCCGAGTCGAAAGGCTTTAGCTGGAATTTAGTGCTCCTACACATAAGTGATATCCATGTAGAGCCATTCTAGCAACTTATAAGGAGTCGTCTTTACTCTGTAGTGTCGCACTTCACACTACGTCACTCATAATTCGTCATTTAATTATTTTTGAAAATACTTACAGACTAATTAACAACTGGACTATATGCAGACAGATACAAGCAGGAATAGACAGAATGATAGACAGCTGCATTGAGGTGGATTAACTAAATTAACCTCGAATCGGCAAACGGAAGGTGGTAAGCTTCCCAACAAGACAACTGAGGTACAAAAGGTAAGTGGGATAGGAATGAAGGGAAAGGCAGCTAAGATAGGATACTAACTCAAGGTGTACATACGATCCAGTGCTTTGCCGCATATTGAGAAAGATCTATGTCCAGTAGTGGACTAAATATGCTAATTTATTGTTGAACTAAAGGTACTTTGTTTTAATCTAATGTCTTGTGTTTGTTTTAAGCTAACTTTGGAACAAAATATTTTTTTGCTGTCAAGTGTTATTTATTTTATATATATTTATTTTAAAGTGAGTCAAATCCTTCGTTTTAACTATAAACTTGTTTACTTTATTGTTCTTTCTAGTATATGATTGTATGCCAGCTGTTTTTATTCCACCGTGAAATATAACGTTATTACTGAAACAGAAAAGCCGTATTTCTTACACTTTGATGAATAATTTTAAGTAGCCCGGTTCCTCGGCAACTGTCCTACTAGAAATATTGTTTAATTTGCTTTGGTCTTTGGTATTCCAATAAAAAAAAACTGCGGATTTGAGTGCTCATAAATCGAGGATTATTTGCGTTCTACAACTCTTGTCATCCTTTAAGCAAATTTACGTTGTACGTAAAGTATAGTTTATATTTGGGAAGAAGGTACTTGACCCTTTTCAGTAAGATATAAGTATATACAGAACATATTATTATTTTCTTTACATAACCACACCTGTATATCCAAAATATAGTTGCAAACGCATGGTGTTTTTATTTACCCACTCTTACTAAGTTTTGGGTTGGGTCACGAAGATCTTGAAGATGAAATAAAAATATTTGTAGGAACTTATGAACGATGCTATCTAGACCCAAAGTAATCATAGCTAGACTAGTTTATGAATATTGGTACTATGAATGCGGAGAGCACGTTAAGCCATCGGTCCCGGTTGCCATACGAATATCTATGGCAGTCCTTACGGGTAGTTGGAGCCCTCAAAAATCTAACAACTGGTCTTACTGTAAAGCTTCGATATCGCCTTTGGGTTATGAAGCTCAGATGGCAGTCGCTTCATAGAAAATATCGAACTTCAGCCAAATCAGAAGTAAAACTGGTAAAGCGGACCCCAGACTCCAAGCTGAAAGCTTCGGATGTGAAAGATACTTACTTATTTTTAAATACATTAAAGTTAACCAGGCATACCCAGTCAGCTGGCCTTCATCTCGAGATTAGGAGGTTAGACGGCTTGCTCCCGGATAAGTCGATTATCAAAAACAATAAGTTGACCCTGGACTGCAAAGTGCAACTGAACACAGATTGGAAATCGCTTAAAGAATGATGATGATTTAGCAACTAGGGAATCGGAACGCTCATTTTTGCATAGATTGTATCTCCACAGCAAAATTGAGGTATTAATAAGCAAAGCAAAAGTTCTTATCGCAACGATTCATTAATATAGACAGTAAGTGCCTCTGAATGAATGAGTCTTTGCAACCAATTGAAATGAATAAAAACATACGCTGCATTATTCATTGTGCACTTACGAGCGTATTTCATTACCGTCTTGATAATTTAAAGATTATATCTGTTTTGAGAACCGTATGATGAATATTCGATAGTTTTTTTATCAGTTATGTGATTGAGTTTTAACTGGGTTTTCACAATGAAAATAATCCGATTTTAGGGCGAGATTTTAGTCAAATGACTCGAACTTCTGGGTTCACTTACTCTTTATAGTACTTTTAGTTTTATTTTTACTACCTATTCTGTGCTTTTACGGCTTTTATGCAAGCGACTATTGTGTATATGGGAAGAATAATTCATAGGGCTTTCATCTCTTTCAACACAACACATCAAAAAACCAATATCAGATTTGTCACAAATTTCAGACGGGTGGGTACCACCGTGCACAATTGTGAAAAACCCTACATAGTAATCCAATCTCGGTTGGATTGTGTTCAGGGGCCAGCAAGTGCGTAGCTGGGTAGAGAGGATTGTGGTCGCAACATTAGTGGGACCGGTGGGTGTCACGAGGTACTGCGACGACAATGCAGCCATTGTTAACATGGTACGTGTATGTAATGGTGCTACCTAGCTTACCATCAGGCGTGGTGAAGTCAAATTGACGTGTCCTATATAAAAATCAGAAAGACAGTGAAATATAGTTACTTGTGTCAATGTCTGTACCTATAATAAAGGTTACTATTAAGTTTATTATAATTTCCTAATTCGTATACCACTCAATGTGAATTAGTTTGCTTTATCAATATTACGTTAAATTGACAGTTACCCTTCCTGTTTTCGGAAGCTAGCATACATAAACAGTACCTAAAACCGTGAAAAGCATTTTCATTTTGGCTAGCAACTGCCATCAGTCCTGTTTGGGGAGGACGCGAGCAACTAATCTCGGAACTCCGACTCGGTCGCTTCCGTTCGCGGACTCGTCGAGCAATTTCCGTTGCAAACATTCGTACATATACGCACTTAAATACGTATGATCTCACGTACAGCTGCGTTCAGAAGTTGCTTAAATAAATAAATATGCCCACGATTTTTGCAATTATACAAATTGATGTACTTCTAAGGATCAATATATTATAGGCTTCGTCCCAACTGCCATCACTAAAACTGCCACTACTTGTAGTCGTTTCACCAAAATTTTACATTCGTTCCTTCAGATCCTTCAGGTTTTCTACATATATTACATGATCTGTTTATTATTTTATAAAAGTTTCTAGAGCTAAACGGATTGGTAACTCGGAATGTGACAAGTTGAGTTACTTTTGAGAGTTACTGTACATGCAGCGACGCATATAATTATGTACGTATGAATGAATGTTGCGCACACATTTAAGAATTAAGTACAAGCGCTATTCGTTCTCTCTACTATCTGTGAAGCTAGTGCAAAAAAAAACGAATTAATCTTAATTAATTATTCTTAGATTAATAAAAAGTATATAAAAATATAAATTCAAAAATATATAAAAAATGAATCTTGGAATACTATTTATTACTAGGTGTTACCCGCGGCTTCACTCGAATGGCATTTTTCGTAATATGAAAAAAATCATTAAAAATAAAAATAAAAAACGAATGACGCTGAAAAGATCAAACCAAGCTTTATAGCAGGCGGTACCCATTAATTTTCATCTGATTTGAGATTTGCAAATGGGTACCGCCTGCTATAAAAATTGTTTTGATCTTTTCAGCATCAGTCGAGCTTTATATATTTTTAATAATTTATTTTATTGTATGCTTTTTAGTTATGATATACCCCACTTGATAAATTTGAGTGATTTTTTGACCCCATATATTTTTGTGCCAAAAAACCAACATATAACTTTTGTTCATATTTTATGTACCCAAGAACACTTGGGAAATAAATACCTTCCATTTGAGATATGAATCATTGAAGTCCGTACAGTGGTGCAGAAGATATGAGTTATTAAAGAATATTACAAACACAGATACATACAAGATACGCTCGAAATACATAACCCTCTTGGCCTAGCCATATTTATTGTATCTTCTACTAGATGGTACAATGAAGGATCGATACTAACGCGGTAGCTAGATAGCCTTACAAACGAGAGGTCTCTGATTTGAATCCTGGCCTAGTAGGTAGATTTGAACCTACTCCTAGAACAAACAATAAAGCTTAGCTGGAGCGTTTAACAAATACATTATTAGTATTCCACTAGGTATGTATTTCAGTTACTAGTACCTACTCATTTAAAAAGTAATAAAAGATAGAAAATAAACATAATATATGCGCTATACGACAGGATAGAGAACGGAAAGAACTTTTGCAGGTGGTAGAGACGGAATAAATAAATTGTACGCTCAACTCGTGTAGAGTTTTTTGGGTTGATAATGGAAACCGTCAAAGTTGAGAGTACATTGAAGTGGGTATAAGAAAGGGTAGTATCGTTTTATGGAAGGATTCAGAAGTGTGAGGAATAAATAGTTCGAGTAAGTCAGGGTCGCGTACTAGTAACTCAAATTGACTGTTTTCATATATCGTCGGTATAATGGCAGAATTAAATAACTCCGATTTTGGCCAAATTAACCTTTCACCATTTTCGAGAACCCTAAAATGTGCCGCATCTTTTGGTCTAATAAACATTCCTATATCTCAATCCAATCCAAAAATAAATTTCATTTTCGTGTTTCAATTGAAGAAATAGATATGTTTAATTGAACACTAAATATTATTAGAAAAAATGACTAACTCTATAAATAAATGAACAACTGTGACTTCTGATCACTTGAGTATGAAATGAATTAGCTAAATTGAGTCGTTTAGTTCTTTCACGAAAGAAAATATTGTAATGAAAGCAGGCATGTTGAAGGAAAACTAAACAATTTGAGTTATTTAATTCAGGCAGTTATGAGCATTCTTTCGTTTTTAAATAATTATTTTTATGTATTTCTCCTTCGAGAAAATATACATTTATAAGAGATTCTAATCAAAAAATGTCAATAGGTGAAATTATTGAATATTTCTATTTATAGTATTCGCACGTAAGCAAAGTTATCGTACAACTCAGTCAAATTGGCGCGAAATAATGTAAACATCAATGAGAGCTATCGGTAAGGTGGAGTGTGGGGTCCGGGAGAGGGTGAACGCGTGCCGACATGGTTGAGCACATTTTAGTGCATCCAGTCCACACTATGGGTACGTATGGATTACGGTGGCCACACCCGTATCTATGCGTGCGTCTACAGGTCTCATAGCGGTGACCTAGGCACGGCTCAACTGTTTGAGCACCTGCAGCGGTCGGCGGATAGAGTAATTGAGTAGTACCCTGCCGCGGACTGAGTATTCTTGGGTGACTTCAATGCTCACCACGTGGAGTGGCTGGGGTCTCACAGGACTGATTTTGCGGGAAGAAGAAGAAATGCTGCTGCTCACAACTTTGCCCTGACCTATGGGTTCTCGCAACTGGTGCATTCCATCACCAGAAAACCAGATGTCGGGACCCACAGAGAGTCTTTATTGGACCTTCTGTTGACTACGCGCCCGGATGAGTACTACGTAACTGTGGAAGCACCTCTCGGTACTTCGGACCACAGCGTCATCCAGGCGCAAGTGACTCTCGCGCGGCCAGAACCACCGCGGCCACCTCAGTGGCGGCATGTCTGGCACTACAAGTCGGCAGACTGGGACGGACTGCGAGAATTCTTCTCGTCGTACCCGTGGAGGCGGCTTTGCTTCACTTCAAAGGATCCAAGCTCCTGTGCAACAGCAGTCGCTGAAACGATCCTATCAGGTAATTTTAATATCTTTATACTTTACCATGTTTCATACAATAAATGGATTTATTATTATTATTATTATTATTATTATGGAATGCTATATTCCCAACCGTTGGATCGCAACAGGAGCGAGCAAACGGCCGTGGTTTAATAGGCCTTGCAGAGAAGCTAGAGACCGCAAGCAATCTGCATATAAGGCTTGGACCACGGCACTTGCCAATAAGGATCCTAACATAGCTGAAGTGAAGCGGAAATTGAATGCCGCCTCGAGGTCCAGTAAAAAAGCTACTGCCAGGGCGAAGTTTGAATTCATCGGTGGAATTGGCGAGCGGATTACTTGTTACCCATCCGGTAGTCGAGCATTTTGGTCGCTCGCCAAAGCTGCCGAGGGAAACTTCTGTCATTCCTGCCTTCCGCCGCTGCAAAAACCCGACGGTAGCCTAGCTCATGGCGCTAAGGAGAAAGCCGATCTTTTAGGTAATCTCTTTGCGTCAAACTCGACGATGAACGATGGGAATGCCGAGCCACCTATTTTCCCCAACTGTGGTACTTTCATGTCTGAAATTAAAATCACACAACGGGTGGTTCGGCGGGAACTCAAGTCCCTGGATGTTCGGAAGTCGAGTGGGCCGGATGGTATACCGGCGATGGTGCTCAGGCACTGTGCCTCCGAATTGTGCCCAGTACTTACACGGCTTTTCGCGCTCTCTTACTCCGCGAGACAAGTCCCAGCCTCGTGGAAGACTAGACTAGACTAGACTAGACAGACCCGTCCAATTACAGGCCTATTGCTATAACCTCCCTACTCTCGAAGGTAATGGAGCGTATGTTTAACGCACAGCTCCTGGGATACCTTGAGGGAAACGACCTACTGAGCGACCGACAGTATGGCTTTCGCCACCGTCGCTCCACTGGTGACCTTCTTGTGTATCTCACAAACTGATGGGCGCAAGCTATCGAGAGTCGGGGCGAGGCACTAGCGGTCAGCCTCGATATAGCAAAGGCCTTTGACCGGGTCTGGCACATAGGTCTTCTTTCGAAGTTGCCACGCTACGGACTCCCCGAGGGACTTTGCGAATGGATTGCCAGCTTTTTGTCCAACAGAAGTATTCAAGCCGTCGTCGATGGCAGCTGCTCGGACCGCATAGACATAAACGCTGGTGTCCCACAAGGCTCCGTGTTGTCCCCGACGCTGTTTCTGCTGCATATCAATGACATGCTGTCTGATGGATCTATTCATTGCTATGCGGACGACAGTACCGGGGATACGTGTTACACGGGTCGTGCAAATATCCCTCAATTCGATGTGGAGAAGAGACGCGAACAACTTGTGTCTGAAATCGAAACTACTCTCTCGGGAGTATCCGATTGGGGTCGACTTAACCTAGTCCAATTTAACCCCACTAAGACACAAGTATGTGTATTCACCGCTAAGAAAACCCCATTTATTGCAGCGCTGCAATTCCTGGGCACACCACTTTCCATCTCTTCGAGTATTGGGATCCTAGGTGTCGACATCTCAAGCGACGTTCAGTTCCGCAACCATTTGGAGGACAAGGTCAAGCTGGCCTCAAAGAAACTTGGAGTGCTCAACAGGGCGAAGCAGTACTTCACTGTGGGGCAACGACTTCTGCTTTATAAGGCACAAATTCGGCCCCATATGGAATACTGCTGTCACCTTTTTGCCGGAGCGCCTGCATACCAGCTTGGCCCCTTCGACTCATTGCAGAGACGGGCGTTTGGGCTATCGCCTTTACAATGGTTTGTGCTCAGATGAATTGTTTAATATGATGCCCACCGCTGCATTCTATCATCGCACCACTGCCAGAGGTAGGGAATTCATCCTCACACACTGCGACCGGAAATGGTGCGCACCGTGCGTTTTGAAAGGAACTTCATCCCACGCACGCTCAGGTTGTGGAATGAACTTCCTGCCGTGGTTTTCCCAAGCGACTACAATATGGGGTTCTTCAAGAAGGGTATTAGAAGGTATCTACAGGGTCGGTAGCACGATTGTGACGCCCCTAGTGTTGCAAACATCCGCCCCTGGTACTGCGTTTAGTTGATTTTAGAAGATTTATAATAGTTTATTACCTACAAAAAGTTGATTTGATAAACCATGGTCGTTTTTTGTGTTTAAAATTACAATTATGTTTTAATGTAAAGCAAAGTATTTTTTGTTCTAGTTGATTTTACGAGTAGAAGAGTAGAGCAGAGTAGAGTAGTTTGATTAAGCATTGAATCGACAGCAAACATGCTTATAACATATAAAATTGCCGACAGTAAAATAGTTCTCCATTTGTTAATGATGTCAAAAAAAGTGCCAAAAAAAACAGTAAATCGCGATTATCTCGAAACTTGAAATATTGAGTTATTTAGTTCTGCCATTATACCAACGATATGTGTTATGAAAGGTACACAATCATATATAACTTAATGTAAATAGTCATAAATGCTTGGAAATGAGACTTAAAGTACCGTAAGAATTTTTACTGATAGTTTCATTCGAGACACGCTTGTCTGTGAAAAATAATTATAAAAAATTTAAAATCCGAATTAGTTTTGAAATTAAAAATAAAATTAATTGTAACACACTTAAGAGTGGCACTCGAGTTAAAATTATAGAAAGAAACTTATCTTATAATTTTTTCTAAAATTGACACTTTACGTTGAGAGGCTTATACGAAAACGGGTTTTTTCATATTGAAAACCTCAAGAACCTTAGTTTTAGAGGGTTTGAGACACATAATAGGGAACAGAATAACTCTTGGGTGTACCTACAATAGAATGTAAAGACTGGGATAGAACTTACACGAAATCTTAAAATTGAGAACTATTATTGCGATCGCACCTCTTTATAGGTGGTTTTAGACCAAATGAACATGGAGCTAGATCTAGAACAAGAGCATACTAAGATAATTCTTCCTTAATATTGTAGTGTATACGTAACTTGTTTGCAAAGAAAGAACAACGAACAAATGTTCTGTCACTGTTTACACTCAAAGAATTTGACGGATAGCGGATAGAATGAGTATTCGCTAGTTTGGTGTAAATCAACCTTAGTACTGCTGAAGTGATGTATAAACCTTATAGAGCTCATAAACTTAATATATACTATAGAGTTACTAATAGTTTTCACGCTTCCTATTCGCGTTACTCAACAGGCAATAGAAGAGAATATTTTAGGTATCTCATAATGTAGGTACCTAAAATATTCTCTTCGATTGCCTTTTGAGTAACAGTGGCAAGGGGTGCTTATAACCCGATGTTTGCTGGCTACCCAATGGGTCGCACGGTGCACAACAAACTAGATCAAGGTAAGCTATTTTCCACCGGCTTGCCTTAAGAAAATTTTCACCATTCAATCTGTGATGAGCAGGTATTTAAAATTTTACTTATTTTGTGTATTGTTAACTAAGCAGTATAGTTTCTTTGTATTACTTAAATTAATTAACGAACAATGTAAACACGTGTGCAAATAAAAAGTACATTCTAAATTACCAAAACATATCTTGACCTTGAAGATGACGGCATACTAATATTATCAACGAAATTTGTTTACTACTACTATCTATATACTATCGATAAATTCAACAATAACACAAAATAAACATAAACCGAAATAAAACAATGCGAGTGAATCCGAGCGCATTGTAAATTAAACAAAACATAACTTAAACAATAAATTAATCATACCGAAAGAACAATTACACTATAAATTACCTGAAAAACTGCTGTCAGTAATTGTAAACAATTTTCACTTGCTCGAAAATCCCACAGTAAAGAATCACACAACTAAACACGAAGGTATCTGTTTTTGAACCACAAGTAATCACTTTATGACAGAACAATATAAAATCATTGAAACAGTCATTGAATTTTAGAACACTTTATAGATTTTAAATCCATTCCGTTTGTTTACATTAGATTCGTACGTGTTACGAATTGGGAATTTCAACCAGCGAGGCGAGCGTAGTGCCCGCGTGAGCGATCGGAACTGGCGTAGCATTGTTCACAAGCTACGGCGATGGAAATTGGACCGACTTGACGTTCAACTGTGGAAAATGATTTCGTCACAAGTGTGTAGTAAAGTTACTCTTTTCACGCGATCACCGTAGAATGATACATTGTCGTATAATAATAAACTGATAGTAATTTATTTGCCCTGAGCTTGCACATTTCTTTTGGGTTTCGATAATATCATATTTCGTGAAACTGGTATATAACAGGAACACGATAGTGTAATTTCAGTGCCTTTTTACTATGTATTTATTTTCCTCTTCCTAGATATTTGAGTTGCAGATTTACAATTTCTCTCAAATATAGCATTGACACAACAAAATTATAATAGTAAATATTCCTAGACATTCTACATAACGCGATCTAGATCCGAAGTAAGTATAGTTAAACTGCTTTTAATATGTATTTTAGAATGAGGATATGCATACTTAGATACATTTTTAAATCAAACAATTATCCCACAGCAGTCCACTGCTGGACATAGGCCTCTCCCAATGTGCACCATTTTTAAATACATATATATCTAATATATAAAATTCTCGTGTCACAGTTTTCGTTCCCAAACTCCTGCGATACGGCTCGACCGATTCTCATGAAATTTTGTGGGCATATCGGGTAGGTCTGAGAATCGGCCAACATCTATTTTTCATACCCCGATTCGCGAAAACCGACATCCACGCGGGCGGAGCCGCGGGCGACAGCTAGTCTAATATATAAAATTCTCGTGTCACAGTTTTCGTTGCCATACTCCTCCGAAACGGCTTGACCGATTTTGATGAAATTTTGTGGGCATATCGGGTAGGTCTGAGAATCGGCCAACATCTATTTTTCATACCCCGATTCGCGATAACTGACATCCACGCGGGCGGAGCCGCGGGCGACAGCTAGTCTAATATATAAAATTCTCGTGTCACAGTTTTCGTTGCCATACTCCTCCGAAACGGCTTGACCGATTTTGATGAAATTTTGTGGGCATATCGGGTAGGTCTGAGAATCGGCCAACATCTATTTTTCATACCCCGATTCGCGATAACTGACATCCACGCGGGCGGAGCCGCGGGCGACAGCTAGTCTAATATATAAAATTCTCGTGTCACAGTTTTCGTTGCCATACTCCTCCGAAACGGCTTGACCGATTTTGATGAAATTTTGTGGGCATATCGGGTAGGTCTGAGAATCGGCCAACATCTATTTTTCATACCCCGATTCGCGATAACTGACATCCACGCGGGCGGAGCCGCGGGCGACAGCTAGTTATATATAAATATCTACTTTATCAATCAATCAATTAGCCTGTTGCAGTCAACTGCTGGACATAGACCTGACCCAATATTGGTTGTTTAACAGACTGCAATGCTTGGGAATTTTTTCACCTTTATAAAAGCTTTTGACACTGACACAGATGCTCGAATTCTCATTCTTTGCAGGTGAAAATAATGAGAATTCGAGCTTTAACAATTTTCCTTCACTGGTACCTGTTTAATAGGTATCATCCTGTGAATGTAGATTCTTTTGACGAGAGGCAAAGAGGGTCTGAAGTCAACTCTCTTTTGTATTAAAACTTTTCATGGAACCTTTCTCTTACAAATTGCGCTATCTGTACGTACGCGGACGTTGCTGAGCTCTTGTTAGTGATAAGAACTTTATAGGAATGTTTAGCCGACCTAATCAGGCACTCACTCGTATCATATCGTACCTATTAGTAAATCTTTTGAACTTTAATATCATCAAAACTGATTATTTCTAGTTCAAACTATCGCGATTACATATATCAGCGCGTTCTTTAGTGTCTCATCCTGACTAAGATCTAGCTAGTATCTAGTACTCGAATATGTTTGCACAAACCTGTCGGACATTGTTCTAGGGTAGCAGCTCACTAAAGAGTTTTTGTGCTGTCAATGGGAAGACCAAAGGCTAATTCTTGCTTTGTCTTCTACGCTGACGGCACAGAAACTCTGTTTACAGGGCCGGCAGCACGATTGTCACTCCCCTAGTGTTGCACACATCCACAGACCACGGTAACCACTTTCCATCAGGTTGGCCATGTGACTGTCTGCCACCTCAGCGGTATAAATAAAGTCCATCTTTGAAACGTGCACAGGAAACTGTGTGACGTGAAAACAGGGAACTGTGAACTGTGTGACAAGTGTGACTCTTTATAAACTTCATTATTTCAAAGCCTTTACGAGTCTGATCAGTCGTCTTAGGATAGATACGTGAAAACCATTTTATGATCATTTTCATCAAATGACCAATTTACACTACTTTGACATATCACAGTTTGTTCATTAATAACATAAATAAATATCCATAAAGTTGATTTATTGGCACATACGTTTAAATTTGGCTTGGACCATACTAGGAATTGTGGTTCCACATAAGGCTTCGTATAAGAAACTCTACCCTTATAAGGCGCGGCTCACAGCTCCTACAGTTATAATTTAATTTGATTTCCTAATATAACTATGTACTTACTTAATTATATACTATATACTTTTGTTTGTCAGGGTCAGGGGTTTGAATGACAGTTACTCTTGGAAAGGCCAACATACCAATGTAAAAAAAAGGAATTTGGAGGCCGGTGTCCGCTCGGGCACCAAAGTTTTTTACTGTTGCACTGGCAGTCGCATTCGGGTATGTATATCATAATTGTCAAATTTAAAACCTATTTGAACACCTGATTGCCTAAGACTTAGTAAAAGCGAGGGACTTGAATCATCTGATGACTACAGTTAGGATAACTGCACTGGAATTCTTGATAGAAACGACTGTCTGAGCCCAATTAGCCATGTATTGCACCTCCTACCAGAAGTGAACTAAATAAACAGATTGCGTATATAAAGATTCGGTTTTAGTGAGAGCTATGCCTAAGTCATGGATCAGCAGAAGACGGCGTGACCGTCTTCGATGAGGCTTCAATGTGTCGGAAAATTACACATTAGTATGTTTATCAGAAATTGAATGACATTAT